>CM053027.1:107280374-108005074 GCA_028564925.1 Lithobates sylvaticus
TTGTCCAAAGTCCAGCATTTATAAAGCTTGTCTGAGCTGTCAGAAAAAAGGGGGCAGAAAACTGAAGTTACACTCTGCAGAGCTCAGTGAGGAAAGCTCTGACAGCTGATTGGTGGAAAGGGATGCACACCCCTCCACACAGCACACAGGGACAGATTTGAGGCTGTCAATCTGCTTGAGCTCCCTCCCTTGGTGTTGGGAAAACTTGTTACAAGTGATTCATGCTGATAGCAGAGGAACAAAGCAGCAGACAGAAATTACACTTAGGGGGAGATTTACTAAAACTCATGCACTCAGAATCTGGTGCAGATGAGCATAGTAACCAATCAGATTACTGTCAAAGCTCAATCCACAAGGTTTTATTTGCTCCTTGTGATTTCTTGTCCCAGTGAATTCCACAGCCTCCTGGTGTCAATGGGTCAGGAGATGAGTGCACATACATTATTATTAACATTGGCATGGGGTCTGGATTTGGTATATTAATTATTCTGGGAATAACAATCTGTGCCAATATACTTGCAAAGTGTAACAGCCCTACAGCACACTGTATGCCGGAATATTCCAATATCTGTTAGACATTTGAGAAATGCTTTAGAACTTGAAGCATCTGTTCTGTGAAGTCTGTCTAGTGACAGATTCATTCTATAGAGAATTGTAAATTGAATTAGTCTATCCATAGCGGATATTGCTATTCTGGGGGATTTTCAATACATTTTCCCAGTTCGCTTTTATAAGATGTGGGATGTCAAGCTGTATCTTACTCGTATATATAAAGTACGGCAGGGAGTAACTAGAGCTATAGCAGCCTATGCAGATGCTATAAGCATGGGGTGCGAAAGGGCTCAGCAGGGCTGCATGTGTGCATGGGGGGACTTAGTCTTGCTGGCACTAGTTAGTGGTATTTTGATTTATACTGACCTGCAGGGAATTTCAGGGAAGCATGCTATTTTCTATTTTCACCATAGTGCACAGCACATGCAGCTTACTTATCACCCTTAACACAACCTACTGGGTTGCAGGGAATAACATTTTGCTATGGAGTCCTGTCGTTTTTGGGAGTACAGCCTCAATAAAAATGCAGAAAGTTAGGCAATATACTGTATGTGTAATAAAGCGACACTCTACTAGACATGAGCACACTGAAATATTTTGTTTTGGAATTTCATTTTCGTCCGAAAAATACATTTATTTAGTAACTCCTGAAATTCGTTTTAATTTATTTAGTTTTTCGTTAAAAATTGCATTCATCCGAAAATCCAAATGAATTAGGTCGAATCTGTCATTGAAGGCTTATGGTGTCTGTCGAATGTTCAAAGAAGATTTGACGGAGCAGCTAAACTGTATGACTCTGTATAGTTTAGCTGCAATTCCACCCAATTCCAGCAGCAATCTTTCCTCTCTACATCGAATCTTTTCTCTCTACGTCGAATCTTTTCTCTCTACGTCGAATCTTTTCTCTCTACGTCGAATCTTTTCTCTCTACGTCGAATCTTTTCCCTCTACGTCGAATCTTCTCTCTACGTCGAATCTTTCCTCTCTACGTCAAATCTTTTCTCTCTATGCAGAATAATCTTGGACTAATAGAGTTAAGGTTAGGCACATTCGACCACAGGTTCAATGGACACAGATTGTTATTGTCAGCATCGAATCTCCTATCTATATCGAACTGTTGTCACAATGAAAACGAAAATAAAGCATTTGTTTATGTCAGATCTTTCGTTTTTTGGATCCTGCACTTTCGTTATCGTTTGTTTAAAACGATAACGAAAATACCTGAATTTGGGCGAAAACGAATGCACATGTCTACACTCTGCTCTGTCTGACTGTGGTTTATGTTTGCCAAAGTAAACAGTAAAGTTGGCCATACGCATGGCAACATGATGGAGCAAATTAACTTTCAGTTATGTTTTTTTATTGAAATTACAAAGCAGTCAAAGACATAGAATGGATTTTTTTTTCCGATTGAATACCTAGAGATAAGACTGAAATTGCACCAATCAAATGCAGCAGAAAAATCTGTTTGCTTTTTACAAAATTGCTGTAGTTTCCTTCCATTTTAAACTCTATTTCAATAGCCCAGTTTTGACTTTACAATGGACCAAATTGTCTGTTAGAACAGAATTCAATATAAGCGCACAGCTGGTAAGATAAAATGAGTAGTGATGCTTTTCTGATTTTTAGGACAGTTGCACACATAAACCCCTTACTTTTCACCAAGGACAGAAATCATAATATCATATGAAACCTGGCACACACCTTTCGATATGCAGTGGAACCTTGGTTAACGAGTAACATGGTTAACAAGCATTTGGAAAGGCAAGCAACTTGTTCTTTTGTCTGTGTTGTGTTGTCTCACAAAACGAGCAAAATTCAAGCTAATGGGGTGGGCAGTACCGCATTTGGCCAGAGGTGCGGGGGCACCGGTGACATTCAGAATGCTTCAGAGGCATTCAGAGACTATCGCAAATACTTGGAATCACTCGTAAATACTCAAACACTCGAAAATACTAAGTTCTCGAGTGGTCCCGAGACTTTCCGAGTTCAGCCGCGCTGTCCATGAGTATTTCAGAGGCTCTCCGGTGCCCCCCCCACCTCTGGTCACATGCGGTATTGCATGCAATAGAAGTCAATGCGGAACAAATTATCTTAGTTTCCATTGACTTCTATGGGGAAACTCGCTTTGATATGACGAGTGCTTTGGATTACAAACATTCTCCTGGAACGGATTATGCTCGTAATCGAAGGTTCCACTGTAGTCATGAGGTAATAGTGCATATGATGTTACACATGCATTGTTGTTCGCCTTCAAATAATTGTGCTCCTACCTCACCATCCGTAGCTAGGGAATGCTCTATGTAGTGTGAGGAATTAGCTCAGTAGTGGGTTGTTCGTGACTCCCTGGATGAGTTCACAGCATGGTTTTAAAGGCACAAAAGACATCAGGGTCTTGGTAAAACACAAGTGTGGTTTATTTATAAAGTCTGTGTCCACAAAGTACAGTCATCAAAACAGCAGAATAAAACAAAAACAGCAAATAAATCCTTGCCAGACTAGGCGACTAACTACAAACACTAGATTCTAACTAACTGTCCTGGAAGACACCTGACTGTCACACAGAATAAATCACAGTCCTTAGTCATACAGCCATAAAAGAGATGTATGTTTTTTTTTTAAGATTCATACTTACCTAGGTGGATGCAGCATTGGTCCGATACTGTACTAAGAAAAAAGGTTTTCTGACCGTGCTATAGTATTTGTCCCTGATATAAGGGGCAAAGATTAATAATAATTCCACCAGAACACTTTATGTCATACCTCATATTTGATAAGGGTTGATATCATAGCCAATAATGCATAAATTTAGAAAAAAGCACAATTTTCCATAGGGGTTACGATAGAAAGAGAGGCGTTCCCATATGAAAAAGAGTGAAAAAGAGGCTACCATTGATATCATAGACAAATAAGGTTAAACTACGATATATGTAGTATCAAAAAATTGGTTTATTATTTACAAGTCATAAAAATGTTAGATCAGACATGAATTGTCATGTCACATATTCCTATTCACTCCCTGTATATGTTTAAACACCCCTATAGTGTGCACACTAAACACATAACAAACATTTAACAGACAAAATAAACAGACATGGAACAAATCTGTCCCCCGGTGCCTCTGTTCACACAGCTCCATGAGCAGAGAACTGCTGACTGTCAGTCACAGCTCTCTGCTCTGCCCCCTCGCACTCACTGGAGTGCTAGGCTGTGAAGGGGGCAGGAGCGGCTGGCCCAGGCTCTCAGCGGCTTGCTGAGAGGCTGACCAGGATGCCGGTCCAGGCATGTAGGCAGATCCCGATTCCATTGTTGTGATCTTGCTCGAGCCTGGACCAGCTCTGTGGCGTCAGCCGACAGTGGGCTTCAACCTGCTGTCTGCTGAAAATGGGCCACAGGAGTACAGAAGGAACTGCACTCATGTGATCCACAGGAGAAGTACAGCCAAACAAGCTTTGGCTGTACTTCCCCTTTAATCTCACCACATAAACATGCTGCTGCTCCCCAGTCTGTCCAGCACAGAGATGTGGTGCTAAGATGGGGCATCCTCCCTAAGCAGTCTGGGAATTTTATAGAGCCCAGAGTAATCAGACCGGCTTCAGCTGAACTCATTAACCCCTCAGTGAGCCAAGTAAGCTTCTCACACAGCACAAAAAGAAAAACAGTCTGTATATTGCTTGAATCTGAGACAAATATATCTTCCTTCCTGGACACAACCAGTAGTTTTTCCTGACTTCTTGTCACAGCATATAGTCTGACTCTTCTTCATAATTTAGCCTCCATTCATCACATGTACTGCATTCTGCTGGAGCTAAATTTTTTGACCTATCTGATGTTCATCTGTTATGATCTGCACAAGTTTTGGATTAAAGCTTTCTACGAAAAGATCTGAAAATGCTTCTATATATTCTATATATATATACACTCTTTCAACTCAACAAACCGCTTTTGTAAAAGATTGCAAACATTCATGGAAAGTTCTCTGACTAACACAGAAATAACACAAATTATAACAACGTTTGAATACTTCTGAGTGGTGTAATAAAGCCTTTCTCTCTAATTCACTGGGCAGATTAGAACTGAGATACATTATCCACAACATGCCCATAGCCCTCTGCAGATCCCTTTGGAAATGATCCCATTGCTCTGGACTGAAATGACACTTTCTTACACATAGGTACAACAGTTTCAGTGATTATTTTTGCTCCCCTTTTATTTTTATATTTTTTTGCTTTTTATTCTTTATTTTTATATTTTTGTTTTTATTTTATTCCTATTTTATATCTTATTTTATTATACTTTATCATACTCTAAAATACTCAAAATTACTCAGTTAGAATGGGTTTTTGACAAAGAATCTAGAATTAGTACCAAGTAGGGCTGTGGAAATTAAAGATTAATTCCTTGATTAATCGTTAATTTTTAAAGATCGATCAAAATTCTTTTGATCGGTACTCACCTCTCCACCGGCTTCTGGGTCTTCAGAGAGCTCTGTCGGAGATCCGGTGACGTCACAGACATCAACGTCACCAGACCCCTCCCCCTTCCCTAAGTGCCTCCATCTGCTAACGAAGGGAAGGGGGAGGAGTCCGGTGACATCGAAGTTCTGATTGAACGTAACGCGTACGGGGGATGAGCTACGCATGACGTCACCCGCTGCTGCCCTACGGAACTAACACAATTGTCGGCTTTACATGCTGTGTTTTTATTAGTTAGTAGTTTGTGTTTGAACACAAAAATTCAATCTTATACTTAAGCGATGAGCCATGACCTGGCGTCCTTGCTGAGTTCTAAGGAGAGGGGAGAGAAGTATATGGTCCATATTAACTCTTTTGATACCCGCTTGCATGACCACTTGTTTGCACAGGGGTCCATGCCACAAGCTGAGAGTGATTAGTTAGAACGGAGGTGGAGGGATTGTCACGCTACTGTGGGAAAAAAATGACTTACGTCAGTGCTACAGTTTGAATTTAAAACGTATTTGTGTGAACTGTGAAGTTAAGTCATGGATTGTGGAAACTAACTAGTGTATATATTGTATACCACATTGTATATAGTGTATACCACATTTACCACTGACTAATGCAGAGTTGCAATGCAAGGAGATCAGCTAAAAGTAGTTGGATCTGTATGTGCGTTATAATTAATCGAAATTAGTCGAACATGAAAATTTTAATCAGTAACAGCCCTAGTACCAAGGCATTGTTTCAGGCACCCTCTACACGGAATATGAGAGATGCCTCAGATAGCAGAATGCCATACTGTCCTTTGGATGTAATAATGGGCTCTCGTATATAATGTATATGTAAGACAACAAATTGTGTGTACCCAGATGTCTGTCTTTGACCGTTTTCTTTGAATAAATAAAATAATTAAAAAAAAAAAATGTTAAACTGTAAAATATTAAACTGTAAAATGGTCCAACTGTTCATCCATGCTTAAAAAAATACTATTACGTTAAGAGTACAAATTATTATTTTCAGATGAACCGCACACACTGTATTTACCATTCTTCCAATATAAGCATTATTTGACACATTCTGTATGATAACCTCTTGTTTGTACAAATTATCCAGAAAACAATAAAAATTATGGAAAAAAAAAACTTTCTACGATCTGCAAGATTTCATTTGGATTCAGTCACTGTCTGCTAAGCTACTGAGACTGTAAGTGAAGATATCTCACCATAACTGGATCATCTACAGAGGTCACACTTTTAGTGCTTAGATTGTGGAACCAGAACAGTGCAATTATTTCTTTATGTTGACAAGAGGCGAAAAATATAAAAACAAGAATATGGGTGTCCTACAGTTAATAACAAAGGAGCCAAAAGAGGAGGGAACACCTTTTCATACACAGATCGTAATTTGTCAATCAAATTTTCCTTATGCAGATAATCCCCTCTACAGATGTATCTGTGTACTAACAAGACAATGGGCAAGAGGTTACTATCAAACGCAATCTAATGAGTGATTGTTCAGGTCCTTTGTACTTTGTTCATTGTGCACTGTCTTTGGAATACACTATTTGTCAAAAAAATTGTGGACAGATCTCCAAATTGCTGAGTTCAGGTGTTTCCATTGAGGGAAAATAGATAATGCTACAGCATACAAAGACATTTTGCAGACAACTGTATGTTTCCAAGTTTATTGCAAGAGATTGGTGAAAACACATTTCTGTCTCAACATGACTGTGCCCCAGTGTATATAGTCACCTCCATATTGACAGACGTTGAAGTGTGTGGAGAAATGGATACTTGAAGTTATGGAGAAATTTGAGTGGCCTGCATAGAGTCATGACCTATACCCTAATAAACATCTTTGGAATTGTAATGTAATTGCGAGCCGGTTCCCCTGACTTTACAAATGCTCTCTTGGCAAATGAGCACAAATTTCCACACACAATCCTGTCAAAAGCCCTCCCAGAAGCAGAGGCTGTTATAGCCTAAAAGGTAGGCAACTTCATATTACCAAAAATCTTTTCTTTCCATGTGGAGTGCAAGTCTCTAACATCCTGTTTGGATCCAGCTGATTCCTGTGTGGGACTATTAAGCAAGTTGGCTGGGCATGAGAATGCAAGGCATATGCTTCTGGTGAGTGCATTTCCTAAGGGTGCGGTAGCACTGAACACAGGTGGTGTGGTGGAAGATTTTGTTTCAAAGTCACTTCAAGAGTTTTGTTCAAGTCACTTCAACATTTTGTTTGCTTCAAAGACTTTTTTCACTTTGATACACAGTCACTTTAATTAACAGTTCATGGACTTTAATTTGAATTTATTCCTTCATATTAGGGTCACTTTTTATTGATTACTGTGAATCACATTATTTTCTCAATATTGTGTGTTTAGATGATTAATTTAGGTTATTTTCAAGCACTGTGTTCACAGGTTGATTATTTAGTTTATTCACAACACTGTGATTATTAGCGCTGCTGTTTTATTCATTTAAAATCAATTTTAAACTTCATATTAACACCCGTGGTTTTAGATTGGAATGTCCAATAAGCCTTATTAATATGCTTGTTAGTCAGGTGTTCACAAACTTTTGCCCATATGGTTTATAATGGGATGAGTATGGGTTGTAAGGAGTAGGCAATGTATCCTCTAAACTCCAGAAGTCGCCTGTATGTATAATTTTTTTTACATTTGATTTGATAAATCAAGCAAATTTACCAATAACTATTTAGTGCAAGTTTCTACCCAAACAATTCGTAGTTATATCTAGTGAGGCAGACTCACTGGGGTTGATTTATCAAAGTTGGAGCCCTCGGAATCTGGTGCAGTTGTGCATGGTAGCCAACCAGCTTCTAACTTCAGCTTGTTCAAGTAAGCTTTGGCAATACAATCTGGAAAGTTATTGGTTTCTATGCAGAGTTGCACCATATTTTTCACTCTTCAGTTTTAGTAAATAACTCCCACTATGTAGTTACTGCTGTCCTTATTCATTCAAATAATAAACGCAGTACTGTCTTTTGTAGTCACCTTTTGGGCAGAAGTGATACAGCTCTTCATATTTTCAGGGAAATTACATTTCATTCTAGACACACAAAAACGTATCCTCAGAATGACTATCACTGCAAATTCCGAGCAAAAATACAAATATCATCTAGAAAAAGTCATTTACATTAATACTTTGGCAATATGGTGAAATTAAATCATGCGGAGCAATGGTCACCATGTAAAAGCCCAGATTATAGTTAACTGCAAATGATTTACAGCATTATTCAACTCCTTTCATTAATAGTTTTCCTCTGGTCCTTGCATGATGTAAGTGAAGAATAGAAAATACTTTCATCCTAAAGCACTTGAACAGAAATAATCCGTAGAGACGTAACCTTTGCAAAAGTTTTCTCCTGCTAAGCTATTTTGAGACCACTGGTTAATTGACCATTGAAAGAGCCCTTGGAATAGGTATATTTCAGCAAAAAGCCATTATCTTCCTGTTAGACTCAATGTTCTTGTACGCTAATGTGATCCAGAATAAATCAGAACATTTATTCTAAAGATGAGCAAGAACCAAACAGTTTTTGTTCTTGCAGAGTTTCTCTAAGCGTTGTAATCACTATGTACTGTGGACAATAAGTTATGACTCTGGCTCTTTAAGTTAGTTTGCTTTGCTTGGGACGCTTAAAGTGGAAGACTTGCTTAGCCTGAACTGCAAGGTGTCTGCAGTGTTGTACTGGAAGGTCCCACATTTATGGATATATACTGTAAAATCTGATATACTGCAAACTTGCAAAAACTGTCTTAGGGCTCATTCACACTCGAGGTGGAGTGTGGTGCCCTCTGAAGAGTGATCTGCATTCAGAATGTGGTGAGGAGGCGTTATTTTGCCTGGTGGAAAAATCACAGGTAAGCCATCTGTTTTTACCACCCCCCAACCACCTGTCTGAAAGAGACCCTAAGGTAGTTTCATTTTTTACTTCCTCTGTACTTCTTGTTCAATATTTTTATTGAGAATTTTTCATCAATATAACAAAACATTGTAATAACAAATATCCCCAACCGGGAGCCAACATGGCCCTTCGGTAGGGTTTATCAAAAACAAAATTTAAGAAGATAACAGAATGTTAATGTAACAACAAATATATAAGACATATCGATGATACCAGATCCCCTGAAGGCTTGTTATAAACTATTGCTCAGCGCAAATGAGTGACAAAAAAAACAAGGTGCATAGGAAAGAAAACTGTAGGTAGTTTCATTTTTTGCATGTCAACGTTTGTGTTATGTATCAGTAAAGTAAAGTTATCGCCAAATATTAGTTTGCATCACCTTACTGAAAGGACTGGGGGTGACTGAGGGACCAGTGGCGCCCCCCCCATACGGATTCAATAGCCCAGTTTTGACTTTACAATGGACCAAATTGTCTGTTAGAACAGAATTCAATATAAGCGCACAGCTGGTAAGATAAAATGAGTAGTGATGCTTTTCTGATTTTTAGGACAGTTGCACACATAAACCCCTTACTTTTCACCAAGGACAGAAATCATAATATCATATGAAACCTGGCACACACCTTTCGATATGCAGTGGAACCTTGGTTAACGAGTAACATGGTTAACAAGCATTTGGAAAGGCAAGCAACTTGTTCTTTTGTCTGTGTTGTGTTGTCTCACAAAACGAGCAAAATTCAAGCTAATGGGGTGGGCAGTACCGCATTTGGCCAGAGGTGCGGGGGCACCAGTGACATTCAGAATGCTTCGGAGGCATTCAGAGACTATCGCAAATACTTGGAATCACTCGTAAATACTCAAACACTCGAAAATACTCAGTTCCCGAGTGGTCTCGAGACTTTCCGAGTTCAGCCGCGCTGTCCCTGAGTATTTCAGAGGCTCTCCGGTGCCCCCCCACCTCTGGTCACATGCGGTATTGCATGCAATAGAAGTCAATGCGGAACAAATTATCTTAGTTTCCATTGACTTCTATGGGGAAACTCGCTTTGATATGCGAGTGCTTTGGATTACAAACATTCTCCTGGAACGGATTATGCTCGTAATCGAAGGTTCCACTGTAGTCATGAGGTAATAGTGCATATGATGTTACACATGCAATGTTGTTCGCCTTCAAATAATTGTGCTCCTACCTCACCATCCGTAGCTAGGGAATGCTCTATGTAGTGTGAGGAATTAGCTCAGTAGTGGGTTGTTCGTGACTCCCTGGATGAGTTCACAGCATGGTTTTAAAGGCACGAAAGACATCAGGGTCTTGGTAAAACACAAGTGTGGTTTATTTATAAAGTCTGTGTCCACAAAGTACAGTCATCAAAACAGCAAAATAAAACAAAAACAGCAAATAAATCCTTGCCACACTAGGCGGCTTACTACAAACACTAGATTCTAACTAACTGTCCTGGAGCAACCTACTACTGCAAAGGCACCTGACTGTCACACAGAATAAATCATAGTCCTTAGTCATACAGACATAAAAGAGATGTATGTTTTTTTTTTTTAAGATTCATACTTACCTAGGTGGATGCAGCATTGGTCCGATGCTATATCTGTCCCCCGGTGCCTCTGTTCACACAGCTCCATGAGCAGAGAACTGCTGACTGTCAGTCACAGCTCTCTGCTCTGCCCCCACTCATTGGAGTGCTAGGCTGTGAAGGGGGCAGGAGCGGCTGGCCCAGGCTCTCAGCGGCTTGCTGAGAGGCTGACCAGGATGCCGGTCCAGGCATGTAGGCAGATCCTGACTTCATTGTTGCGATCTTGCTCGAGCCTGGACCAGCTCTGTGGCGTCAGCCGACAGTGGGCTTCAACCTGCTGTCTGCTGAAAATGGGCCACAGGAGTGCAGAAGGAACTACACTCCTGTGATCCACAGGAGAAGTACAGCCAAACCAGCTTTGAAAATGAAAATTTTAATCAGTAACAGCCCTAGTACCAAGGAATTGTTTCAGGCACCCTCTACACGGAATATGAGAGATGCCTCAGATAGCAGAATGCCATACTGTCCTTTGGATGTAATAATGGGCTCTCGTATATAAAATATATGTAAGACAACAAATTGTGTGTACCCAGATGTCTGTCTTTGACCGTGTTCTTTGAATAAATAAAATAATGAAAAAAAAAATGTTAAATTGTAAAATATTAAACTGTAAAATGGTCCAACTGTTCATCAATGCTTAAAAAAATACTATTACGTTAAGAGTACAAATTATTATTATCAGATGAACCGCACACACTGTATTTACCATTCTTCCAATATAAGCATTATTCGACACATGCTGTATGATAACCTCTTGTTTGTACAAATTATCCAGAAAACAATAAAAATTATGGAAAAAAAAAAACTTTCTTTTTGCAGACAACTGTATGTTTCCAAGTTTATTGCAAGAGATTGGTGAAAACACATTTCTGTCTCAACATGACTGTGCCCCAGTGTATATAGTCACCTCCATATTGGCAGACGTTTAAGTGTGTGGAGAAATGGATACTTGAAGTTATGGAGAAATTTGAGTGGCCTGCATAGAGTCATGACCTATACCCTAATAAACATCTTTGGAATTGTAATGTAATTGCGAGCCGGTTCCCCTGACTTCACAAATGCTCTTTTGCCAAATGAGCACAAATTTCCACACACAATCCTGTCAAAAGCCCTCCCAGAAGCAGAGGCTGTTATAGCCTAAAAGGTAGGCAACTTCATATTAACGAAAATCTTTTCTTTCCATCTGGAGTGCAAGTCTCTAACATCCTGTTTGGATCCAGCTGATTCCCGTGTGGGACTATTAAGCAAGTTGGCCGAGCATGAGAATGCAAGGCATATGCTTCTGGTGAGTGCATTTCCTAAGAGTGCGGTAGCACTGAACACAGGTGGTGTGGTGGAAGATTTTGTTTCAAAGTCACTTCAAGAGTTTTGTTCAAGTCACTTCAAGATTTTGTTTGCTTCAAAGACTTTTTTCACTTTGATACACAGTCACTTTAATTAACAGTTCATGGACTTTAATTTGAATTTGTTCCTTCATATTAGGGTCACTTTTTATTGATTACTGTTAATCACATTATTTTCTCAATATTGTGTGTTTAGATGATTCATTTAGGTTATTTTCAAGCACTGTGTTCACAGGTTGATTATTTAGTTTATTCACAACACTGCGATTATTAGCGCTGCTGTTTTATTCATTTAAAATCAATTTTAAACTTCATATTAACACCCGTGGTTTTAGATTGGAATGTCCAACAAGCCTTATTAATATGCTTGTTAGTCAGGTGTTCACAAACTTTTGCCCATATGGTTTATAATGGGATGAGTATGAGTTGTAAGGAGTAGGCAATGGATCCTCTAAACTCCAGAAGTCGTCTGTATCATATCATTTTTTTTACATTTGATGTGATAAATCAAGCAAATTTAACAATAACTATTTAGTGCAAGTTTCTATCCAAACAATTCGTAGTTATATCTAGTGAGGCAGACTCACTGGGGTTGATTTATCAAAGTTGGAGCCCTCGGAATCTGGTGCAGCTGTGCATGGCAGCCAACCAGCTTCTAACTTCAGCTTGTTCAAGTAAGCTTTGGCAATACAATCTGGAAAGTTATTGGTTTCTATGCAGAGTTGCACCATATTTTTCACTCTTCAGTTTTAGTAAATAACTCCCACTATGTAGTTACTGCTGTCCTTATTCATTCAGATAATAAACGCAGTACTGTCACCTTTTGGGCAGAAGTGATACAGCTCTTCATATTTTCAGGGAAATTACATTTCATTCTAGACACACAAAAACGTATCCTCAGAATGACTATCACTGCAAATTCCGAGCAAAAATACAAATATCATCTAGAAAAAGCCATTTACATTAATACTTTGGCAATATGGTGAAATTAAATCATGCGGAGCAATGGTCACCATGTAAAAGCCCAGATTATAGTTAACTGCAAATGATTTACAGCATTATTCAACTCCTTTCATTAATAGTTTTCCTCTGGTCCTTGCATGATGTAAGTGAAGAATAGAAAATACTTTCATCCTAAAGCACTTGAACAGAAATAATCCGTAGAGACGTAACCTTTGCAAAAGTTTTCTCCTGCTAAGCTATTTTGAGACCACTGGTTAATTGACCATTGAAAGAGCCCTTGGAATAGGTATATTTCAGCAAAAAGCCATTATCTTCCTGTTAGACTCAATGTTCTTGTACGCTAATGTGATCCAGAATAAATCAGAACATTTATTCTAAAGATGAGCAAGAACCAAACAGTTTTTGTTCTTGCAGAGTTTCTCTAAGCGTTGTAATCACTATGTACTGTGGACGATAATCTATGACTCTGGCTCTTTAAGTTAGTTTGGTTTGCTTGGGACGCTTAAAGTGGAAGACTTGCTTAGCCTGAACTGCAAGGTGTCTGCAGTGTTGTACTGGAAGGTCCCACATTTATGGATATATACTGTAAAATCTGATATACTGCAAACTTGCAAAAACTGTCTTAGGGCTCATTCACACTCGAGGTGGAGTGTGGTGCCCTCTGAAGAGTGATCTGCATTCAGAATGTGGTGAGGAGGCGTTATTTTGCCTGGTGGAAAAATTACAGGTAAGCCATCTGTTTTTACCACCCCCCAACCACCTGTCTGAAAGAGACCGTAAGGTAGTTTCATTTTTTACTTCCTCTGTACTTCTTGTTCAATATTTTTATTGAGAATTTTTCATCAATATAACAAAACATTGTAATAACAAATATCCCCAACCGGGAGCCAACATGGCCCTTCGGTAGGGTTTATCAAAACAAGGTGCATAGGAAAGAAAACTGTAGGTAGTTTCATTTTTTGCATGTCAACGTTTGTGTTATGTATCAGTAAAGTAAAGTTATCGCCAAAAATTAGTTTGCAGCACCTTACTGAAAGGACTGGGGGTGACTGAGGGACCAGTGGCGGCCCCCTCCATACGGGTACACAGGCGTCACCCCCCTATCCATGCATGGATTACGATTAGTTTTTTTTTGTGAATCACGTGATTAGAGCCAGAGGCTCTAATAGGCTTCAAAAAAAGTGTGGGCTCGGGTGCAGAGCACTGCCCCCCAAGCCCTACCGCTTGTGTGACAATAGCGAATGAATATTCGCCATTGTCACACTGATTCTCCTCCTGGCCAATCAGGAAGCGGGTCGTGATACCTGTCTTCCATTTGGCCGAAAGGAGATGCATTCCAATTGGCCCAGGGTGAGGAGGGAGAAGACGCCATGATGCATAGGAGGAGAAGCAAGGGGAAGCCGCCGCCCTTCGCCCTCACCATAGATGGGGTAAGTGCCTGTGGGGGGGGGGGGGTGTTTGTCTGTGGGTGCACTGTTTGCCGTTGCCCAGAAAAATACCACTAGCCGCCACTGCTATGGACAACAAAGATACAGTCGTTGTAATTTAACACTTATCTAGCTCCCCCATCTAAAAAAACATAAATTAAATATATTGTAGCTTACCAATCCTTAGATGTGGTGACTGCATGGGTTTTCTTTTTTTTTTGTAAAACATTTTCAGCAAGAAGAAAAAAATGGATGTTGATCTTGCTAGAAATTCAGTGTGCTTATGTAACTTATATACAATGTTATCTTCCTTACAAGGTATTTTCTTTGAACTACAAATTTACCGCCCCCCTCAATGCACAGAAATGACTCAGACATATTTATTATTATTCATTACAGGTACTTATATAGCAGTATATTGTACATTCACATCAGTCCCTGCCCTCCTACAATCTAAGGTCCCTAACTCACATTCATACTTACATATACTAGGGCCAATTTAGACAGGAGCCAATTAACCTACCAGCATGTTTTTTGAGTGTGGGAGTAAACCCCGGAATACCTGGAGGAAACCCACAAAGGCACAGGAAGAACATTCAATATTTATAGAAGTATTTGTGACAAGTTGGGGAATTTGTAGCTCATTGGTAGTGCCAAGCAGTGAGTTTATTTCACGCCAGAAGTATGTTTTAGGGCTGTTTCTGCCCAATTTTATTTAAAAGTAACACAAAGGTTTACAAGGATGTTTTCTCATGCAGGGAGTTCTTACCATTAATACAATAAGGAAAATCAACATTCAACCTTGTGTGGCTTGAATAAGCTTTACTGCTCAACTTAGTAGTTTTGGTCTTCCTGACCATCAAACATATCCAGTGCTCATGCACACTTGCAGTACCTTAGCTCTGTGTCTTTTCTGCAGCATCCCTGCTCATCCGTCTGTCCCAAACTGTCTCTCTCTCAGGCTCGTGCCTCAGTCTGTCCTGTCCTGGACAATATGGTGCAACGTTCACCTCTTACGGCTCCCTTGCAATCACTGATTGGGGCCCTGGGCTCTAACCCTGGCTCTAGGATGGAAGCAGTAACACCTGCATCACTAATGTGCCTGCTTCCAAAAAACCTGTCCCAGAACGCCATATTAAACAGTGGCACGGGCTTGACCTGCCACTTATGTTATTTGTAATCTCTCCAAAGTAAGAGGAATCACTGGTTGTCATTAGAACTAGAACTTACAAAGTTGGAGAGGTCACCTATTGACCTGGTTTCGGAGAGTGAATGCACTCAAAATGAATATATTACCAAGAATTTATATCTTATCAGCGGTGCGCGTGACCCTCCCACAATCCTTTTTTAGGCAGCTGAGAAACTTTGTGCAGGGAGATAAACATCCAAGACTGTCATATGACATTTTAAGGAGACATAAATTAGAAGGAGGACTAGGATTACCAGATATAAATTTATATTACAAGGCTATGTCAATGGTGAGGATAATGAATTGGTGCCATGACCCTTCAAATAAACTATGGGTGAATTTAGAGAAAACTATGGCAGGGAGGAACCTAGAAGGAGCCCCTTGGATTCCAGCTGGGAATAGGGGATTGTCAGAGTGGACATCACCAATGACTAAGCCCCCGTACACACGGTCGGAAATTCCGACCACAAAATCCGTCTGATTTTTTCCAATGGATTTTGTCCGACACTGGTGTTGCATACACACGTTTGAACAAAGTTGTCGGAAAATCCGATCATTCTGAACGTGGTGACGTTCGTTGCATACGACGGAACTACTTTGGTCTCGTAATTTGATCTGAGCATGAGTGGCAATTTGTCCGTCTGAATTCCCTACACACGATCGGAAAAAGTCAGAAAATTTGAGAGCAGGATCTCAAATTTTTTCCGTCGGAAAAAAAAGTCAGATGGAGCCCACACACGGCCGGATTTTCCGACAACATGGTCCGATTGGACATTTTACATCGGAATTTCCGACCGTGTGTACGGGGCATAAGACAACTTTATCAGTATGGGACAAGTTAAATGCATTAGGTAAATATGCTCCTATGATATCACCACGGGGGAGTGACATGTGCTAAGTAAGTCCCTAAGGGTACATTGGAACCACTAACCGACTTGATATCAACCTGGGGAGATATTCCAATGGCTACCTGGTAAAAAGAAACTATTGATGAGACCCATGGATTCCCTCACCACATTTGAATCGTGGTGTATAGAGAAGTCAGAGACTAAACATCTATTATTTAGGATGTATAAACTGATACTTAAGGACCAAAGTACATTGATACCTTATTATATCAGGGAATGGGAGAGGGAAATAGTAACTCATGGCGCCTCAATTAGCTCCCATACCCAGGAGATGGCATATACATTTTTAATCAGATGGTATCATACCCCAGTTCGCTTGGTACAAATGTTTCCAAATGGGGATGCACGTTGTTGGAGGGGATGTGCCCAGAGGGGCACCTTTCTCCATATATGGTGGACATGCCCGAAAGTGAAAAAATGTTGGGGTGAGGTGGCCCCATGGATCAAGAAATTGACTTTAAAACTGATAGAAGTTTCTATTATGCACTTCTTGTTCCATGGGATACCATCCTCAAATAAAGCATATAAAATAAGTATTACACCATATCTGTTGAACGCAGAGAAGGCATTGATTCCAAGGAACTGGAAACAGCCTACATGCCCCACATTGCTTGATTGGAAAAGAGAATTAGATAAGATAATGGAGGCTGAAAGAAGAGGGGAGAAAAAGAGAAAGAAGGGAAAGAAAAAGGGAGATGCAAGTAGATAGAAGAAGGTTGGGGGTTTTTTTTGGTTTCTTTTTGTTTTGTTTGGGAAAGGTAACAGGGATACAATACTGGATGTAGAAAATTATACGTTATAAAGAAGAAATGAACTGTATGGATTATATGTAGAATGAATATGTTGGAAAGATAATAAAAATTTTGGTTGTAAAAAAAAAAAAAAGAACTAGTGTCCCTATTTGATGAGTTCTCCTCTATTCTAGTTATGGTGGCAACTCAGATAATGGTCACTAGGACAAGTACTGGGAGTAAAATTCCTCAACGGGGACACAGATAACAATAACTTGACATTCCTTTAGTTATATTTTAATCATTATTCTAAATCTTTTTCCCAGTGGCGTGATTGTGTTAATTTCACCATTCTGAGCTCTACTGGCTCTCTGTACACTGGCTTCTAATGGTCTTTAGGTGCCAGCCAGTACTAGTGACCATAGGCATTTACAATGAATGTTGAGAATAATCGATTAATGTTCTCTGTGAACTTTGTATGATGCATTCAGTTTACAAATCTTGTGCAAGCCAGAGTACAAATGTCTACTTGTGAATAAGCCCTGAAAAGCCTTTTTACCATTGGAAATAGTATTCTGCATTCCAAGTGTCTCTAATGTGTCTAAATGAGAAACTCTTTTTGTTGCCCATACCAGTAAAGTGATTCTAAAGGTTGTTTTTAAAAAAAACAAAAAACAAACATGGTATGCTTACTTTCTCTGTGCAACGGTTTTGCACAGAGCAGCCCGATCCTCTTCTTTTGGGGTCCCCCCCGCCGGCAATCCTGGCTCCTCCCCCCTGCCGAGTATCCCCAATAGCAAGCCTCCTGCTATGGGGCTCCCGAAACACGCACAGAGTGTGGCTTTCCCTGCCCCCCCTCTCTCCTTATTGTTTCACTGGCTGTGATTAAGGAGAGAGAGACCCAGGAGAGACACTGCTATCATGCATATTGCTCGATCGTAACGGGGCTCAAGTAAGTGCAAGTGGGGCTGCACCCAGAAGGTTTTTTTACCCTAATGCGTAGAGTGCATTAGGGTAAAAAAAACTTCTGCCTTTAGAACCACTTTAAGACCAAGTGCTAAAATGCAAACTAGATTTCCAATCTAGGATCTGAGGATAAGCTCTCTTCTCGATCTCAGCTATTTGACACCATTGCAGTTACAAGTCCAGTATTGTCCTTTGAATGTAATGATAAGTGGCTAAAGACTTGCATCAATTGGGAAATAGAGTTTTATTTTTTAGATTTAAGGCTTCTTTTGTCCTGAAATGTTATCAGATGTCTTCTACTCTCTGCGCTTCTGTTCTTTGCAGCACAAGTTTGCAGTTACTAACCTCCCAAAGCCCACGGTGCAGTACATTTCCTTGGGATGGATGCCTTCTAGTTTTTAGCTTCTGCTTCTGTATAGCCCTGCTGGGAACTGGACTGATAATTACCACCCCTTGTTAACTGCTGTCTCCCTGCTTTGCTGGCAACACCAGGAAAGAAACTGTTATTGCTGTGGACTGCCAAAAGCTGACAATAAATAGTAACCATTCACAGCTCCAAACAGTGCTCTCCTCCAGTTTTATCCTAATAATGTGGTAATTATGGGCCCTATTTTACAACCAGATATTTGGAACCCCACACATGTTCTTGATGTAGCCTTCTGATTGTGGCTCTGGAGAAATTAACATACTGTTCTCAATTACAACCACTTTTTTCTGTGTAGCTTTCCTAGAATGATTTGGTGCACCAAGGTTCATACTTTAGTAATGTAGAAATGCGTCTTTCAACTCTGCAAATATTGTTTTCCTTTTGAGTAAATCAAAACATAGTAATACTGCAAGGTTAAAAAAATAAGACCCCTTTCACACAGGCTAAAAATAAAATTTTTGTAAAAAAGGCACTGGACATTTATTTAAATTCACTTGCTATATAGTATAACCACAGCAATGTTCACTGCCTTCATCATCTGGGATTCACCTTGGTGTGCTCACTCAAGATTTGAATAATCATACTTCAAATGATGAAGATATTGGCACCACTTTCTAGCTGGTATGAAGGATAATTTAGTGTGATTATTGTTTCTAAAAAGGAAGCAATTAAAACTATAATTTGCAATAAAATCTAAAAAAATAGTCCTATCGAACTTCAGCAGCGCTAAAAAAATTTAAATTATTAATAAATTATCAATAATCTATAAATCCAAATAAAATCGAAGTTCACAAACAGTCTTTTGCAAGTAGTGGTTCATAAATGCTTCATCAGCTGTTTAAACGTTCGACCATTAATGTGTCTAGTGCTTGTACTCCCTATAGGAATTGCACTGACCAGATTGTAGATCGATCAAAGCCTCTTAGTATATATGGGATCATAGGTAGAACTCCCATATGTTAACAAAATAAAACAGACTCAATAACCTGTGAGTTGATAGGCCGTGCCCTTTATTATAGGTATAATAATATATAACATTTTAATATTAAATTATTCCTTTAATAGTCAATACATATATCAAATATTAAATACATATAGAACATATCAAATAGCTTAGCTATATAAGCTCAAGCTAATATAATAAATTGACATAAAACCCCTTGTGAACAAGGGTCCATAAAATAGTAAAGCACAAACAATAAGAAACATACACCTCATAAACAGGGCCACGACAGGGAGGGGAAGGGTGGGACAAGCTTCTCTTTAGTTTTCTTCCGTCCTCTGCTGATTGATGACGCATCCTCTGTTCTTATATAGGCACCTTGCTCGCGCCAGAGGACCGTTATTGCACAAACTGACATTAATTATTTTTTAAACCAATCTCAGGTAAGTTATTTTTTTATTTTTATTTTTTTAAATACATAACTTTAATATATACCATTGCCCCCCCATGATCCCATATGTGGTTGTGGGGACATGTTATGCCCCACCTCTCACTTCTATGGGGTGACAACGATCACTGCCAGATGAACATCCATCTGATCCTTAGTACACGATCAGCCGCTATGTAGACAGACACTCGACATCCACTAATTCAGCAGGAAGCTTTGCATAATAATGATCCAATCATCTGGAAGCTTTCAATAATACTTACAAGCTTGACTGCAGTCCCAGCGCGATCTCTGCACACATTCCAGAGCAGCACACACATAGCATTTTGCTTTTAGGCCAAAAAGTAAAATTTTGGTCTCATCTGACCAGAGCACCTTCTTCCACATGTTTGCTGTGTCCCTCACATGGCTTCTCGCAAACTTCCATCAGGACTTCTCATGGCTTTCATTCAACAATGGCTTTCTTCTTACCCCTCTTCCATAAAGGCCAGGTTTGTGGAGTGCACAACTAATAGTTGTCCTGTGGACAGATTCTCCCACCTGAGCTATGGATCTCTGCAGGTCCTCCAGAGTTGCCATAGGCCTCTTGGCTGCTTCTCTGATTAATGCCCTCCTTGCCTGGCCTGTCGGTTTAGGTGGACAGGCATGTCTTGGAAGGTTTGCAGTTGTGCCATACTCTTTCCATTTTCGGATGATGGATTGAACAGTGCTCCGTGAGATGTTTAAAGCTTGGGATGTTTTATTATAACCTAACCCTACTTTAAACTTCTCCACAACATTATCCCTGAGCTGTCTGGTCTGATCCTTGGCCTTCATAATGATGTTTGTTCACTAAGGTACTTTAACAAACCTCTGAGGGCTTCACAGAACAGCTGTATTTATACTGAGATTCAATTACACACAGTAGGACTCTATTTACTAATTAGGTGACTTCTGAAGGCAATTGGTTTCACTAGATTTTAGTTAGGGGTATCAGAGTAAAGGGGGCTGAATACAAATGCACGCCACACTTTTCAGATATTTATAAAAAAAAAAAAATTGAAAACCATTTATCATTTTCCTTCCACTTCACAATTATGTGCCACTTTGTGCTGATCTATCACATAAAATCCCAATAAAATACATTTACGTTTTTGGATGTAACATCGCAAAATGTGGAAAATGTCAAGGGGTATGAATACTTTTTCAAGGCACTATATGTACAGACAGCAGGATAAAAAGGGCAGAGCAGGACCAGGCAGAGCAAGGAATAGCAGGTCAGGAACGAGCTGGAATGGGGAGAAAGTACACAGAAGCAGGTACAAGCAGGTGGGATTAAGGTTTCAGGTATGGGCGACCAGTAACAGAGCACATGGACACACAGGCAAAATTCTGAGGCAAATTGAGAAATGACTAAATATCTCCCCTGGCTGCTGGGAGGCACCCAGGGTAAGGTACAGATACTATAAATAGTTGTGAGTAAATCATACTAAGCTGCATCTTTGGTTGCTATGGGTAACAGAGAAGACGATTTTTCGGAGGAAGCTGGGGTCTAAAAGCTGGAATGGATTGTTGTAAGTTAGCTTAGGCTGAATATAATATCTCTGACTAGGTTTGGAGTAGAGGTTAAACAAACCTCAGCTTACAATTCCCTTGCTTGACTAGATAAGGTACTACGTTGATACAATCCAACAGAGACTCTCGTTGAATATACTGACTAATGCTAAAAAAGTAGAGTTTATCATCTTCCAACAACCACACTAGAGACACAACCTGAGACACGCTAAAGGCTGAAGAAAAATCATCACTGCCAGAGTTAATGGGTAAAGCCAGCTCAGAGCAAATCTGAATCAGAGGCGGAACTTCCCCAAATAAAATATTGCCTTGATTAATGTGAGTATAAGTCAAAGAATTAATTTAAAAAACTCTTTACTAGTCTGCTCCTTTCAGCATCAGGTGCAGACTCATTCTTGAAACCTGTTGGCCTCTGGGAAACACCAGAACTACACCTTTCAGGTCTGAGGACCACAGCTTATCCAGCAGGTTCTCTGGTTCCTGCCACTAACTTTGCATCTTGCATTTCTTCCCTTAAAGTGATTGTACACAATCGCCTTGTAAAACAACCTATTCAGTTAAAAATAGAAATGAGCCGCTCAGTTAGAAGACCCCATTTCAGAAGAAGAACTTAAATTGGCAATTAAACAACTTAAAAATGGTAAAAGTCCAGGCCCTGATGGGCTTACAGCTGCTTACTTCAAAACCTTTACAGACATATTAACCCCACACATGATTAGGACCTTCAACTCTTTAACATCGTCCACTCTCCCATTCCATAGGTTACTAGAAGCCCACATCACAGTGATCCCAAAAGAGGAGAAAGACCCCACATCAGTCAGTAATTATAGGCCAATATCCCTTTTGAATGTAGATATAAAGATATACGCCAAAATTCTAGCTTCCCGTCTACTAACTTTCCTGCCTTCTCTGATAGGGAGAGATCAAGTAGGCTTTATTCCTGGAAGAGAAGCCAGGGATAATACGATCAAGGCCCTGAATATTCATCATTGGATTACAACACATAAACAAGAAGGATTCTTTCTATCGCTGGATGCAGAGAAGGCGTTCGACAGGCTGGCATGGGACTACCTGGGAGCAGTCCTTAGACATATTGGGCTCCAAAACCGAATGTTTAACGCTATCATGTCCCTTTATACAACCCCGATCGCTAGAGTACGTGTAAACGGCCACCTGTCGAACGCCTTCTCCATCAGTAATGGGACAAGACAGGGATGCCCACTCTCCCCAATCCTATTCATCTTAACCCTTGAACCCTTTCTCCAATGTCTCAGATCCAACAACAGTGTTAAAGGCTTCCCCATCGGCGACCGCACCTATAAAATAGCCGCATTCGCAGATGACATACTACTATTCCTGCAAGACCCACACATTTCGATCCCGATTATTCTAAAGGAACTAAATAACTTTCATAAGATTTCCAACTTCAAGATTAATTTTGCAAAATCCCAGGCCCTGAATATCTCCCTATCACAAGACATAGTAACACAGTGCAAAAACAACTTCCCCTTTCAATGGAAACATGATCAGATTAAATATCTAGGAATATACTTAACAGCAAACCTTTCAGATATCTTCCCAAAAAACTACCAATCCATCCTCAAAACCATTCAGAATGACTTAAACAAATGGAACAATCCCCATTTTTCCTGGTTTGGAAGGGCAGCAATTCTAAAAATGAACATCCTCCCCCGCATCCTATACATCCTACAGACCATACCCATCAAACTCTCCCCATCCTTCTTTCAGCTCTACAAACGACTGACTACCATGTTCCTATGGAGAACGAACAACTGACGAAACCAAAGACAAAGGGAGGCATTGGCCTACCAGACCTCAAAAAATACTACTGGGCCTGCCACCTTTCTAGAATTATAGACTGGTCTGTTCATGGCCAATGCAAAGATTGGGTAGCCCTTGAACACACATTCTCTCCCCTCCCTTTACGATTCCTGCCCTGGACTTTGCCCAAACACATCCCGAAAAATCTCATTAACCATCCCCTAATCGCCCCGACGCTCCGCTGTTTCAAAGACACCTGTCGACAACTATGCATTTCCTCTAACCCTGGGCCTCTTACGTCTATTAAACTCAACCCAGCATTCTCACCTGGCATGTCCTCCAACTTTCTAGCGGACACCTGGCAACATGCAGAAGTTCTAGCCCACCACTTCTATAGATCGGGTATATTTCTTAATCGCTCCTCTCTACCAGCCAACACAGACAATAATAGCTTTCCACTATGGACGTATTTCCAGATCAGACATTTCCTTAAGAGCGCTGACCACTTATCCTCTGTCTCTCGTATGCTCACACCATTTGAACAACTATGTTCTCAAACTGTACCCCAGCAACACATGATCTCCAACATCTACAACATACTCTCCTCTGATAGTTTATTGAAAACAAACAAAGCCTGTCTATGCTGGGAAAGAGACCTACAAATAGAAATGACAGAAGCACAATGGGAACACGTCTCTAGAATAACACATAAAGGCTCCCTAAATGTCTCGACCCAAGAAAATAGCTATAAGATTCGAATGCGCTGGTATAGAACTCCAGTAATTCTTAACAAATTCAATCCTGCCCTTTCAAATACATGTTGGAGATGCGTCAGGGACACAGGTACTTTAGAACACATTTGGTGGTCCTGCCCCCTTATCCAGCCATTCTGGATCCGAATACGGGAACTGACATCACAAATTTCTACATACACCCTAGAACATACCCCAGCACAGTTCCTCCTTCACCACTCAGACATACAGACACATCAATACCGAAAAACACTGATACCACACCTAATAAACGCAGCCAAAATCTGTATCCCCCTCCACTGGGGAACAACCCATGTTCCAACCATCCCTGAATGGCTCAAGCGAGTTGGTAAAATCGCAGATATGGAGGAACTTATCTCCATAGCCAAAGACTGTCCGACTAAATTTTCACACACATGGGCCTGTTGGACCCACTTCTGCACCACCGACCAATACAAAGTATTGATGAGCCAAACTTCCATGAACCACACACCCCGAGACGATGACAACTCTTAATGAATCTTTTGCGTCACTCATAAAAAACTAACCCCATCAAGGCATAGTACGGGTGCCCTCCCTCACCTAAACAAGGGAAGATTGAGGGAGGTCCCTTGTCGAATTAACTGAACACACACCCAAATATCACCAGATCAGATCTCTCTACCCATGATACCCCAACCCTTCGGGAATGGTGGCAGCGGCTGTGAGGTACCCCAAACCCACTCATCCCCACCCTTTCCCTCTTTTTCTTCCTCTCCCCCCCCCTTACCCCCCTTCTCTCCTCCCTCTTTCGGTTTACACCATAAATCATCTCCTACATCCAACATAGCTCCATTCTTCCAAACACTGCTCCTACTGTAACCAACTTAGGCAATGTAGGCTATAGATATAACTGACCACTTAAAGTTGGCTACTTTCTCAAGATCTAGCAAATGTCCAAACCTATCCGCAAAACAGACACACTTAGGTTCAGAAAGATGTACTAGAAATGTGATAAACATTTACAGTAAACAGACCGTATGTAAGAGTATTTCATATTTCTCCTTAAGTGTGTGTAACAATGATTTAAACCGAACGATGTACTGCGAAGATCATTACTTGCTAGTTCTGTTAACAGTTATTGTGATATTCATTGTATTACCTCAAACGTTTTGCTTATATATGTTGTAAACCATTACCTCTTTTTTTCAATAAAACATTATGGAATAAAAAAAAAAAAATAGAAATGAAAGGCAAATATTTATGTGCTGATATTAAAAAAAAACATTATAAATACATTTCTTCCCATTTTATACATGGCCACATTCCCTCTCTTCTCAGCTACATAAGAGCTGGGGAGAGGAGAAGCAGCAGCAGCACACTGCCAGTAAATGGCTGTGTAGCAGGAGCATGTCAGGACAAGTCTAATCATTGGAGGAGAGTACATTGAGTTCCCAGCATAGCTAGAGTACTGACCACAATATGCTTTCCTGCTTAGTGTGGTCAGTTTTTAATAGGAAAGCAAGGGGTCTGGCAGGAACACCAGGGATTTCACATAAAGAGAACAGGATACTTTCTCATACAAGTACATAGTACAGTAGGCACATATCAGGAAAATTAAGTTTTGGGGTAATAAATGCATACCTCCCAACATTTTGAGATGGGAATGAGGGACACCTACTAGCAAACGCATGTAGGCATAGGACACGCCCCCTGTCACATCCTCTTAAAGGAGAATTAACCAAAAAAAAGGTTAACTAAATCCACAAGGGCTTTTTTTTACCACTACTCTTCCTTTATATTGGCTTTTAAAATGTACAAATGCAGTAATTTAGAATGTGGATGAAAGGTTTAGCACTGGGAAACACTTTTTACAAGATAAATGCAAGTGCATTTTATATACAACTACCAAAATGAAGGACAAATGGGAGGGGGGGAGAGGGACAGAGGGACATTGCTCCAAATCAGGGACAGTCCATCCAAATCAGGGACAGTTGGGAGCTATGTAAATGCTTTAAGCTGGCCATTAATGGTTTGAATATCCACTGGTTCAACAGGTACCAGCCAACATTTGTACCATCTTTGAGCAGGCTGATTGTTCCCAAGTCAAGCCAGCGTGTCGGATTTTCACATGAGATTATTGCCAGTGTCTGACTGTGTTGGTGGGGGAATCTAGCTATTTTTTTTTCCTGCTGCCAGACACATGGGCCAAATATTGGTTCTATAGAACGGCTGATGCCGCCCAACATTTGGCCCGTGTGTACTAGGCTTTACAGTTAAAAAAAACAATTAAAATAAGATGAATTTTAACAAATACATGGCATGTATCACAAGATGAACTTCACAAGGAATAGATTATGGACAGTCCAAAAGCTAAAAAATTCCTTGTCAATTTTTCATTTTAATTTTGTTATATGTAAATAAGTGTAAAACCCCTTTACAGTTTTATTTTGAACTGTGGAAGTATGGAGTATTTCTAAGTACCGAATCGTATTTAATCTTTTTTTTTTTTTTTAAACTGTGCTCTTGGAGGAGAGTGTAAAGTCATAAATGCCCTAACACACCTCATTCAGGACGTGAATAAACACAAATGCCCAGTAGCAAAGCCTTTCTTGAAATCGTATGCAAATGTCAGACACTATGCATTATTTAAAGGTCATAAAGTCTAACTTGTGTTCAGGATATTCTGTCTTTATGGTTATGGATAAAATGAGTGTGTGCTTTTAGCGGCAGACACATTTCAGCCAGCCTTACCTCTCTGTGTGCAATAGATTTGCTGGGTTTAATAACTGGCTTCAGATGCTAATCCTTGATATGTTTCACTCCATAAAAGCTGTGATTTGTTGACTTAAAAGAAGGATACACATGATACAGCAGGGAATTGGCAAAGCAACCTGGCCTCTTATTATGCAATTTCAGCTGCAGGTATAAAATATCATCATGCATAGAATGCAAATATCAAAAGACATTCACACACAGACACAAACTATTTCTGTTCTGCTATTTTTTCCTAATACGTCTTTGTTACTTGATGAACATTAATCTCTTCCATAGTGCATATTTAAAAAGTAATGTGGCTTTCATAAAACATGACTAGGGTAGCTAATAGCTAACCACCCAACTGACCAAATGCTCCCACATTATAAACAATGTCACCCCCTTATTTAAGTAAGAACCACGCAACACATAGGGTGGGGTTAAATGGCCGAAATCGAACCTTTATTAACAGAACAGCTTTATTTAAACAACATAATACTTCTGACCTACTACATATACATTGATTTTTGAGATCCTTGACGGTACCATATACCCCTGACATATTTTGTGTCTAAGACACCAGCTAGCTGAGTTGCCACCCCAGTAGCAACCTACTGACTCAGGGCTTAAACCCAATTGACCTCAGTCAACCAGGGTCCTTAACAATACCTGATTCGAGGATACCATACCTCAGATGGTTCCCCCCCCCCCGTTTACCCAATGACCATATTTAGACCGCCATCAAGGACCCCAAAACGTTCATACAGAAATAAAACAGCAATAAAACCAACATAAACATCACAAACAGGGGCGGGAGGGCGGGGTGTTTGTCCCCTGATTCATGCTCTGCAACTGCTGAACCCCACCCCTGCTAGCAGCTAATACTCTCTGGGCTCCCCCCATCTATTTTTCTCCCCAGCCAATGGGTGAAAACCTGGTTAAGCAGACAGTATTTGTGTTAACCCTGCGTTAATTGGATACCCTTATCACCCTGTCATGTATCCCCTTCACTGATTCCGTGCCTGCTCAGCTACAGTCCTTTCTTTCACTGGCGGGGAATCAGTCACTGTCATTTAAAACATATGCATCCAGAAGATTTACCTGTTGTGAGTGTTTGGTGAATGTCAGATTCACTACTTTATAAATATGCCCCAATGTGCATCAGGGTGTCACTGTAATAAGAAGTGAAAAAAAATATCTGGGGAAATTTTCCCTCATTTTCTGTCACCATCACCACCAGGGAATTGCTGTGAGGTGATCTTCATGTTTCTGTTCTCTAGAGTGTATGTTACACATATTTCTTTGTACAAATCTATGATGGGTAGTGTGACTGCCTCCAATTTGTTTATCTAAAAAATGGGGGGAAAAAAGCTAAAAGCTGAAGATAATGGTTATATATAAGGTTATTAAAAAGTGTCTCAACTCAACTTACTCCGCAGCACGTTCCCCTGCAGACTCTTCTTGGTTGAATGATGCCCAGTGTCATACAGCCTATTTCCTGTGAGCCAAAGCTGTCATCATGGCGAACAGAGCTCACAGTAATCCTGGGCAGTGCTGCACTCACACATAATTCTGTGAATACTGTGCTGTCCATGAGTCAGGACAACCACTGCCACCATTGGGAAAGAAGGGGAGGAATCCTGACATCACGAACTGGTCCAAACACTGCAGAAAAAAGGATAACTGCATAAGGAAAAAAAAATAGTGGCTCTGGGGGTTCATGGGTGACACCAAAATGTTAGGATTTGATTTGAACATGTCACAGTAGTTTGTTAAAATGGTTTACCTTTTAATATATTTTTTTCTTAGCAGACTTTTCATGTCATGTCTGTGTGCTTCATACTCTATTTACAGTATGTCTTTGTATGTACATTATGGATTTGCTGGCTGTCTTTGTGGGTAAAACAAAAGTACTAAAATTTTGAACTGGTTCTGAATTCAGTGCAGTGTCAAGTAGTTGTTGGAACCTGAGAGGATGGAGTAATTGTTCTTTCACCTCCTGTCCAAATGTCACTAGAAGTGATGACAGGAGGTACAAGGGCAGTGAAGTGCCAATTAGATGCTATCAGCATTTAACAGGGTCTTAGTTCCCTTCTCTCACCTCTTTCCCTTCTAGAGTGGGCTGGCTTTCCCTGCCTAATTTGGGCTTCTGTTAATAAGAGGCTATGGGAGACTGTTAGAAAAGGAGACACTATGTTATGCAACACATTGTTAAAGTTGGAAGCAATACTGTACATTCTTTCCCCTTAGCAGGTGGACTTTGCAGTAGCATTGGATGAGTTAATCAATCAGGGGATAGGACATATGCTTTCCTGTTGGGACAAGCTAATAGGCCTAAAGCCCCATACACACGATCGGAATTTCCGACAACATTGTCCGATAGGACAGAATCCATCGGAAAATCCGACCGTGTGTACGGGGCATAAGACCTGTGACTTGAGGAAACAGACAGTACCAGCAGTTCATAGTGTGACTTGTGTATTTCATTATGAGCCCCACAGCACCCCTCCTGGAACACCTAGCTATAAGAAAAGGAGGCTTACAAGTTTATCTATTATTGTTTGCAACCTTTACTATGTTTTAAACATTCTTTCCACCTTTTTTTATTGTAATTTTGCAACAACTAATTGCATTATTATTCAGTAAACTTTCTAAAACCAGGATGTGTCTCAGTGAAAACTTTCTGCATGTGGAGCTAGGTTTAGCTGAGTAGAACCCTATTAGCATCATGAGTTATGAAAATTCTGCTGTTAAGGTAAATGCTGGGCTAGTCGATTTGTAAGGGTACAGGCAATACATGGGGAGTAAGAACATAACAGCGGATTCGGGTCAAATGAGTGGTAGTTTAATAAAGGAGGGTCTGTCAGTGACAGTGATGGAGAGGGTTCCCTCAAGCACACTGACAACGTCATCTGGGCCCCCTGCCTTGTTTACATAGGCAGAACTCTGTTCTGTGTTCCTCCTTGCCGATCAGAGGGTACCAGCGGACATCCATTGGCTGGCACTTTCTAATTGGCTTGTGCTGTGTTTAATCACAGCTGCGGCACCGGCGTCACGCCCCCCCCCACCATGTGGAAGTGCCAGTTCATGTACAAGGTACGTGATCTTGCCCAGTAGAGCTGCTCTGCCGCCGTACTCATAGGTGAGGCGCTTAGTTAAAGATTATAGAAGCCCCAGCTAGAAATTATGCTTTGCTGGCCCGGGAATTTCAAACATTGCAGAGCTTCTTAATTATATATATGTTGCGGATGCCCTGCGGGCCCGCATCTTTCTCTGACCACCGCCGGGATATGACAGGTATACACAGGCTCTCCAGAGAGGGAGAGCATGCCTGCGAATTCGCCGCAGAGACCACTTTTATCTGAAAGCAGACCGCCCGTTGAAGAAGAGGATACTGGGGGGTTATGGCAGCTGTGGCAGGATGACTCTTGTACATGTGCAGGAGTGACATAACCCTGCGCCATGATAAAGACAGCTGAAGACCGGCACTCAGAAGAAGATGGAATGGGGACAAGGACTGCTGAAGAAAAGGTAAGTTTAAGTATGTTTAAAGTTATTGTAAAAGTTTATTTTTATTAAATAACAAACATGTTATACTTACAGTACTTGCCCTGTGCAATTGTTTTTCACAGAGCAGCCCTGTCCTCCTCTTCTGGGGTCCCCTGCCTGCTCTGTCCACTCCTCTTCAGTATCTGCCCCTATAGCAAGCACTTGCTATGGGGACAGATGTGTGAGCTCCCTCTCGAGTCAGCTCTGTGTGTCCATAGACACACACAGTATGGTTCAGCCCTGCCGCCCCACTCTCTCCTCACTGACCTTGACTGATAGCAGCAGGAGCCAATGGCTGTCTTTGAACCTATGAGGAGAGAGAGCAATGCTGCGGTTCTCAGTCACTGCCCTGTTTCAGACTCGCTCAGGAAAATATTTGGAGGGTGGGGTGGCACAGGAAAGTTTTTTTTTTACTTAAATGCAGGAAATACATTAGGGTAAAACACCTTTAACCTCTTCAGCTCCCTGTATACAAAGGAAAATGGAGGAACGCAAGTCCATAATGGGGATAGTATTGACACAGCCCAAATTGATCGACAATGACTTTAAAACTGATATGGACCAGAAACATTTAGACAAAATAAAGTTGAATAAAGCACCAGGATCAGATGGCTTACTGCCACATGTCCTCGGATTGTAAAAAGGGGGCGCATCATTTGAGCCCACTTTCTTGGGATGGCAGCCACCTAGCCCTGTTTGTTTAAATGGTTAATGGTATGTATTGTATGTTAATGGTAGTGGGAGTACTGTCCCTTTAAATATGTGAGGAAGGTATCCAGGACAGATCCAATGGGATTTCAGGGCAGGTTCTGGAGTTTCCCTGGGGATGTGATAAAAGGGCTGCAGAGTGTCTCTTCTTCCTCTTGCAGCATCCAGGACCACTAGTAAAAGAGCTCCCTCCCTGTCGCAAGCATTTTGTGTGGTTGGGTCACCCTGGAATCTTGGGGGGATGTGTTTTTTGGTTAATAACATTTAAGCTGCCTGAGTTCTGAAAACTGGGCAAAAGCCTGCTATGTATTTGTTTTATTCAAAGTTTGGATTAATATATGTTGTTGTTATGAAATTGTAAACCAATAAAGTGCTGCGGCCATTTTCTGCCAAACACAGTTTGTTTTGTGTAATTATATTATATGGTTGTATCGGGTGGAGTAAGGTGGGGGCGAGTGTGGCCTGCGGTCCCAAGTTGAGTTCTGTTATATCAAAGCTACCGCTTCTCATTTTTAGAGACCATTTAATTACTGGCTTAATACCACTAGATTGTCCAATGTGGTGCCTATATTAAAATGGGATCAATGTCTTTACCAAGTAACTACAGACCGGTTAATTTAACTTCTATAGTTTGGAAAATATTGGAGAGTTTAATAAAATAACACATAGAAGAGTTTTGCTAGAAGACAATATTTTATGCAATTGACAGCACAGTTTCACGAAAGACTGAATTTGCCAAACAAGTCAGATTTTTTATTTTATTTGGAAGTAAGTAAAAACATTTGGTTTGTAAATGGATAAAAAAACTGGCTACTCGTACTACTCATACTCTCAATGGTCTGAGGTTAATTTATAAATGATATAGAGTCTGGGACTAAAATTACCATTTCAGTGTTTGCAGATGATACCAAGCTACTGTATGCAGTGGAATAATGTCCTTGCAGGATGTCTCCAACTTACAAGCCGACCTCAATGCACTCTTTAATTCGGCAACTATGTGGTAAATGAGGGTTAATGTTGATAAATGTAATGATATGCATTAGAGGTCTCAAAACATGTGTCATACATTCTAGGAGGAGAACTACTGGGGGGGTCAGTGGCCGAGAAGGATCTGGGTGTTCTGGTAGATCGTAAAGTTAAGGTCCCTTTCACACTTGTGCGACTTCAAAGTTGCGCGATTTTGACAAAACAGTCGTGCAATTGTGGAATCCGACTTTGCCCTGCAACTTGAAGTCCGACTTCAATGAACAGGGATCCGACTTCGATCCCCGACTAAACCAGGTACTGTCTGGTATGAATCTTTAGGGGGAACTCCACGCCAAATAAAAAAAAAAAAAAAAAACGGCATGGGTTCCCCCTCCAAGAGCATACCAGGCCCTTATTTAAGCACACAGCCCGGCAGGTCAGGAAAGGGGGTGGGGATGAGTGAGCGCCCCCCCCCCCTGAACCATACCAGGCCACATGCCCTCAACATGGGGGGGTGGGTGCTTTGGGGTAGGGGGGGCCCTGTGCCCGCCCACCCCAAAGCACTTTGTCCCCATGTTAATGAGGACAAGAACAAAAAAAGAGCAAAAATTTTGAAAAAAAATTAAATAGTTTTTTAATTTTTGCCATAAAACACATCCAATATAGATTTAATTAATTATGCATTCAATTTCTAGCTTTTCTGATGGCTAAATATACAGTCCACCTTTTCTCCTGATCTTAATGATTGGCCTCGCTATAATATTGATATACATTGTGTTTCCTTTTGAACTTGAAAAATAAAAAATTACTGCATATATGGAGGCTAATTGTTAGTGTTCTAAAAAGCTATAACTTTGCAAAAAAACTAAAAAACTAATAAAGAAAAAAATATTATACAATGGTAAGCAATAAATTATTATATACTAAGAATGTCTGACTTTGTTTTTATCCTCCTCTATTCTGACATTTAAATCTCAGTAATGTTAAAGCTTTAAATGCAAGTTGTGCTTCTGGGTCTTAAATCTGCATTCTGAATGAGAAAGGTGGATTTTACTCCCAGTAGTGACCTGAAGCTATTGCCCTGCTTGGCGTAAAAAGCTTAATGAATTTCGTGCTGTGTCTGCATTTCCTCACTAGAATTACTTGTCAGCTAGCTGTATGTAAAAAGGAATGTTGAACAATGAATTTATTAAAAGCTATATGCCAATTTATTCTGTAATCTGGTTGCACATTAAAGTGACTTTAGTGCTTTCTTAATCAGGCTTTGCAATAGTTCATTGTCTATTGCTCCTATAATGTATGTAGCTCATTCACCTTTATGCTTTTGCATTCCTGTGTTTACAATGTATGAAACTAGCCAGTATATTCTGTGAACTGGAATCCAAGAAATATAGCCACATTGCATGAAGTGAACTTGTCAGACATTTTGGACTTTAAGAGCCCTTGCACACAGCCTGATTAGCCCGTTTGGTGTAATTGCAGATGTATTTTCTCCACAAATGCAGCCCAAGTGCAGCATACAGCCGGTCATTGACATGAATGGTTGTGCTTAGCTCAGCTGTACTTTTGTACACGACGGTGATATCGTAAACGCAAGTACAGCATATGGTCATATGCAGAAATGTTTCTATATTTTGCAAATGCCTGTATGCTGTATTTGTTTTTACAATAGCACCATGGTACACACGAGCGCAGCAGTGCACAGTGGCACACAGCCATTCATTCCAGTGACAGTATGCTGCACCTGGGCTGCCTGGGTGGAGAAAATATGGTTGCAATTATACTAAACAGGTTCAGCTAGCCCGTGTCCTAACCCTACATTCAAACCTAAAAATTTTTAGTGCATTTTGCAGTTTGCAGACGCACAACAGTCCATTTAATATGGTTTCCTATGGTACACGTTCACATATATGAATTTTGCAGCCAGTGTGTTTTTGGAAAGGGTCGGGGACCTTTTTCTCACGTTTTGCGTGTAATAAACTTCAATGGAGTCACACCATTTTATGATTTTTTTTCCCCTTAAAAACACTGTATATAGCTGGTTACTAAGGAGCAGGCCCATAAGCTGGCTGCCGCATCCTTAACAACTGATTAATCATCAGCTGTCAGTGGGGTTCCCTGCTGACAGCTGAATGTAAAAAAAAAAAAGGGTGAAAAAATGTCGTGGGGTCCCCCCAATCCATACCAGGCCCTTCACAATTGTGAAAAAAATGGCGTGGGGTCCCCCCTTAAATTTATACCAGTGCCCCCCCCTCCTGAACCAAACCAGGCCAAGTGCCCTCAACATGGGGGGGTGCTTTGGGGCGGGGCCGCCCCAAGCACCTTGTCCCCATGTTGATGTGGACAAGGGCCTCTTCCCCACAACCCTGGCTGGTGGTTGTGGGGATCTGCGGGCAGGGGGCTTATCTGAATCTGGAAGCCCCCTTTAACCTCCCTGGCGGTATGATTATGTCAGATTTTTGCGTCTCACGTGGTACATTGTTTTGCATAGAAATTTGGCGTTTTATATCGTAGGCCTGTATTTCTTAGGAATAACTTACCTAAATATGTCCAAACAAAAGTCTAGCAGACATTCCGGGTATGATAAAATTTGAAACATGAAATCATAAATTATAATATAATAAATAACTATAAATAATTATCAAAAATAATAATAATAAAATAATAATAAAATGTATTCAATAATGTATTCAAATCAGTCTCAGTCGCAGAATTGTCGCTGTCGTCACTTTCAGTGTCTGATGACAACTTTCCCCGTGATTCACTATCGCTCGATAGTGTGATTGTTATTTACTAGCACTGTTTTCTAGCTTGTCCAAAACCGCTTTTGACGTAAAGAGATGCTTTTTGGGAGCCATGGACAGTCTCAAGTTTTCAGGCAGAAAGAATGTCATATATAATATAAAAGTGCATGCAGAGCACCGGACAAAGCACTGGAGACAAAAGGGATGTGAAATGATTTGATACAGTATAATAATCTTACAGATTACAGTGTATTATGTATTTTTGCACTTTTTGAATTTGCCGCCGAGCTCCGCCCCCATGCTTTGCGACGCTCGGAGGGAACAGAGCCCGGCACACAGTACATCGGGTGGAGGACATAGCCCATGGACACAGGGGGAGAACATCGCCGGATCCTGGGGATAAGGTAAGTAACTTTGCCTGGATCCTGCAATGCAACCCCAAGTGTGGCTCAAGGTTACCGATTTTGGTAGTCAAAATTCACCCCGAGCCACACCCAGGAATAACGCTAGGAAGGTTAAGAAAGGGGGCCCCGTATTCCGCCCTCTTTTCCTAAAAATGAAGAATGTCCCCTGTCGTAGCTCCAATGTGTCTTCTTTTTCTGGTACTGCCACCGATGTCTTCTTTTTCTATTTCCGCCACTGATGTCTTCTTCCTCTGGTCTTCTCCCTCCAGTGATGTCTTCTCCATCCACTGTCTTCTCCCTCCGGTGATATCTTCTCCCTCCGCTATCTTCTTCCTCAAGTGATGTCTTCTCCCTCCGTTGATGTCTTCTTCCTCCGCTGACCCACTAAAAATAAAAAAACGGTCCTCCTCCGATGCTGGCTCCCTCTGTTGAGTCAGCTCTGATGTCTGCCCGTTCTTATACAGCAATGGGGCATGGCCATCCAGTGATGTCACCCAGAGAACCTGCCCCTTATGACATCACGTGCCATCACAAGGGGTGGGTTCTCCAGGTGACATCACCGGATGGCCACGCCCAAATGGCTATATAAGAAACTGAAGACACAAGAGCTGACACAACAGAGGGAGCCAGCGTCGGAGGAGGATGGTTTATTTTTATTTTTAGCGGGACGCAGCGGTGGAGGAAGAAGACATCACTGGAGGGAGAAGACAGCAGAGGGAGAAGACGTCACTGGAGGGGGAAGACAGTGGAGAGAGAAGATCGGAGGAGGAAGACATCGGTGTCAGAGCCAGAGAAAGAAGACACCGGTGGTACTGGAGTAAGAAGACATGTTAGAGCTACAACGAGTGACATTTTTAATTTTTAATAAAGGACTTGTCAAAAACCGTCACTTGTTTTTTGTAACACTACACTGCTTTTTTTTTGGTGAATGGGTAGGGGTACAATGTACCCCTTACTCATCCACATGGGGGGGCTGGGATCCGGGGTGGCTGGGATCCGGGGGTCCCCTTTCTTAAGGGGGCTTCCATATTCCGATAAGCCCCTTGTCCGCAGACCCCCCCAACCATCTGCCAGGGTTGTGGGGAAGAGGCCCTTGTCTCCATCAACATAGGGACAAGGTGCTTTGGGGTGCCCCCCGTGTGGAGGGCATGTGGTCTGGAATGGTTCAGGAGGGGAGGGGGCGCTCGCTCGTCCCCTCCCTTTCCTGACCTGCCAGGCTGCATGCTCGAATAAGTGTCTGGTGTGGATTTTAGGGGGACCCCACAACATTTTTTTTTTTTTTTGGCGTGGGGGTCCCATAAAAATCCATACCAGACCCTAAGGCCATTTTTTCACAATTTTTTATTTTTATTTTTTGCCGGAAACTCTCTTTTTACATTCATCTGTTGGTGGAGAGGCCTACTGATTGTTGATGACTCATAAGTTGTTAGGGAGACGGTGGCTGGCTTTCCTGCCTGCTCCTTAGCAACCAGCTATATACAGTATTTTTATAGTGTGTTTAAAAAGAAAAAAAATTAAAACTGCATGCAAACACGCATCAAAACGAGGGTTTAAATGCACCGCAAAACGTGCCTGAAAAATGCATCAAACGCAGACCGCATATACGTGTGAACCTAGACTTAAAGTCCAACATAAAAACAGCATGCAAAGCAAAGCAACGGATTGCCTTAAGTGTCTGCTCCCACCACTATAATTATACCCAGTTTCTTTTATGTTTCAATGGTTTTTATTAAGTTTTCACAAAGTACAAAATAAAGTACAAATTTCAAATAAACAGTTCTCGACAACTTTTTTTCTTTTCTTTTGGGTAGTACATGGTAACCAAAACATTGCATATATCGACTTGCTTAGGGACCCCCTAATGGGTGTCCTGGAACTTCAGCACATTTTTAAAAGTCCCGCATCCGATACAGCATTATTGCATGGGCTTAGCAAATGCAAGAAAGAAAAAATTTGCAATCAGTTGTAAGTGGATTGTGCTCTTACACCCAGCTTTGCCGTGCCTCCTATTGAGGCTGGCTCTCTCCTACAATTTGTGCTAGGCGGAGGTAAACCCCCCAGCTCGAGACCCCTGCCATGCACCCTAACAGTGGGGACTGCCAGTTCCCAAGCCTCGAGTGTAGGGTCCCCTCCATATATTTGGTAATTTAACTTTTCGACAACCTCTATATACCCAGTTTCTTTTAACTTCCCTGACTCCTCAGCCACCTGTTGGAGAAAAGTGAAATAATTGTTAGGATGTACTATAGCAACTGTAAAAATACAACCTACTGTACAATGTTTGTTGACGAAACAATTGGGGTGTATTTACTAAAGTCAAATAGACTGTGGACTTTGCAGGTGTAGTTGCACTCATTTTTGCCAGAGTTTAGTAAATGTGGGCAAGATGTGGACAATGTGTAGCCTTGGTGTTTACTTTATTGTCGGAAAAATCTGAACCTCAGAACTCAAGAATCTCTGTGGAACAGGCTGGGGAGATATCCCCTCAGAAGTCTTCACCAAACTGACAATCCAGGAGTCCGTGGCATCAACAGGTCTGAAATTGGTGAGGTCCAACATCCCTGTAGCACTTGGGGTTGTCAGGAGACACTGAAGAGGAGGACACTGGAGCCCGTCCATTAGGGGCATCCGGGTGCCACCCACTCTATCCACTGCCACCACCCCCTATTCATGCATCTGGCCCCTTTCAGGATGCCAGGCGCATGAATTACAGCAGTGTTTTTTTTTTTTTGAAGCACCCGATTAGAGCCAGAGGCTCTAATAGGCTTCAAAATAGGGAGGGCTCCGGGCGCAGAGCATTGCGATACAAGCCCACCCAGGTCTTACATCAGCAAAAGAATATTCATTATTGAAACACTGATCCTCAATCCGGCCAATCAGAAGTGAGTCTGACACCCGTTTTTCGATTGGGCGAAAAGAGAAGAGTCCCGCTAGGCTGCCGAGGAAAAGGAAGGAAGCTGAAGCTGTTGCTGCCGTGATGCCCGTGGAGAGTAGGAGGAGGGGAAGCCGCCTCCGCTGCCAAGCAGGGAGAAGATAACAGGTAACATAGATGGGGTAAGTGCTCCAGACCCAACAGAGCAACCAACGTGGAGGCAGGGGGATTGGGGTGTTGGTACTGTTTATTGCCCCCCCCACAAAAAAATTACCACCGGCCGCCACTGCTGCAGCATCTGTACAGACTGCCTTTGCAAATAGTAAAGAAGGAGCCACAAACACTTGCAGACTGTTCTAATGTGGAACATGAGCTGGATTATTTCCCTTTTAGAGGAGGCACCAGAGGCATCTGATGTTGGACTCTCTGACAGGGAAGAAGATTGCTCTTAGGTGAACCTACCAGAGCAGGGGAAGTACACTAAATCAATTACCAGTCGCCCAGATGTTGTAAGTTCTTACTCTTTACCTTCACTCACAGAAGCTCCATTCCTTGAAAGATTGTGATTGGAAAGTTTGGACTCAGAAGGCTCTGGTGCTGCTGCTAGCGATCTGTTGTCCTGCTTTATAATACCCTATAGGGGTGCATATTGCTCTTACCTTCAGGTGAAAGTCATGGCAGACACTTCAGCTGCCTTTCGTAGTTGCAGTGATATTTAATCAGACATTTACAAATTACGAGTGTCTTTTCCCTTTAAATACCTGAGGACTTTTCCAAATCATTAACCACATGTCAGGATATTTAAATTCAGTGTGTCTGGGAACATTTGTGGGTTCTGGAGGAAATGCAGTCTACTGACACTGATAAGGATTCGGTCCTTAGTTGTTAAAGGAGTGTTCAGCGAGTCCAGCCTAAACCACCATATCCTTCCGGCAAAAATATTCTAGTAAGAGGAAAATCTACATCCTCTACAGCAAGGAAAATTTGCATCTCTATATATGTTAGATGCCTGCACTCAGGGACGTCTTTAATATTGATTGGACCCTGGGCAAACATTTTCTTTGGGGCCCCCCCCAATGCAATTTTGCTCTCCATCTGCTTTGAAACATACAGTAAATAGCAGCCAAACTCCAAATCAGTTTAGTGCAGCAGATCAGGCAGCAATTGTAATTGGTTGCCAGAGGTTAAAGGATAACATTACTGCTCACTTATTAGTTGCTAGAGGTTACAGCGCATAATTTCTGCTTGCTTATTGGTTTTGGTTGCTAGAGGTTACTGCACATCATTAGCGATCACCCATTGGTTGCTAGGGCTAAGGGTGGTGTGAGCATGTGGTGGTGGTGAGGGGTGGAATGGTATCAGTGGGGGGAGATTGGAGGGTGTGATCAGTGGAAGTGGGGGGGGGGGGTTGATGGGATCAGTGGCAGTGCTGGGGTGGGTGGAATCAGTGGCAGTGCTTTGAGGGGTGGAGGGGGATGGGGTCAGTGGCAGTGCTTGGAGGGGAGAATCAGTGGCGGTGCTTGAGGTGGATGTGATCAGTGGTTTTGTCTTTCAGAGAGAGGGGATGAGTGAAAAAGAGAGGGGGTGAGAGAGAGAGAGAGGTTGGGTGAAATAGAGGGGGGTGAGAGAGGGGGGATTGTGGATGAGAAAGAGGGAGAGAGAGAGAGGGGATTGGGGATGAAAGAGAGAGAGAGAGGGTATTGGGGATGAAAGAGAGAGAGAGAGAGAGAGAGAGACGGGATTGGGGATGAGAGACAGAGAGGGGGGATTGGGGATAAGAGAGGGGGTTGAGGATGAGAGAGGGGGATTGGGGATGAGAGAGAGAGGGCATTGGGGATGAGAGAGAAAGAGAGAGATTGAGAGGGGATTGGGGATGAGAGAGAAAGAGAGAGAGAGACGGGATTGGGGATGAGAGACAGAGAGGGGGGATTGGGGATAAGAGAGGGGGTTGAGGATGAGAGAGGGGGATTGGGGATGAGAGAGAGAGGGGGATTGGGGATGAGAGAGAAAGAGGGGGGATTGGGGGATGAGAGAGATGGGATTGGGGGATGAGAGAGAGGGGGATTGGGGGATGAGAGGGGATTGGGGGATGAGAGAGAGGGGATTGGGGGATGAGAGAGAGGGGATTGGGGGATGAGAGAGAGGGGACTGGGGGATGAGAGAGAGGGGATTGGGGGATGAGAGAGAGGGGATTGGGGGATGAGAGAGAGGGGACTGGGGATGAGAGAGGGGATTGGGAGATGAGAGAGAGGGGATTGGGGGATGAGAGAGAGGTGATTGGGGGATGAGAGAGAGGGGATTGGGGGATGAGAGGGAGGTGATTGGGAGATGAGAGAGAGGTGATTGGGAGATGAGAGAGAGGGGATTGGGGGATGAGAGAGAGGGGATTGGGGGATGAGAGAGAGGGGACTGGGGATGAGAGAGGGGATTGGGAGATGAGAGAGAGGGGACTGGGGATGAGAGAGGGGATTGGGAGATGAGAGAGAGGGGACTGGGGAGGAGAGAGAGGGGATTGGGGGATGAGAGAGAGAGAGGGGATTGGGGGATGAGAGAGAGAGGGGATTGGGGGATGAGAGAGAGGGGATTGGGAGATGAGAGAGAGAGGGGATTGGGAGATGAGAGAGAGGGGATTGGGGGATGAGAGAGGGGATTGGGAGATGAGAGAGAGGGGACTGGGGATGAGAGAGGGGATTGGGAGATGAGAGAGAGGGGACTGGGGATGAGAGAAGGGATTGGGGATGAGAGAGAGAGAGAGCGGATTGGGGATGATAGAGGGGATTGGGGGATGAGAGAGGGGGGATTGAGAATGAGAGAGGGGGGTTGGGGATGAGAGAGGGGAGGATGAGAGGGGAGCCCTTAGCCCTGGCTGCAGTCCCTTCTGTGCACCCCCTGTCCCAGTTTGTGTATTGGTGTGTACGATGCATGGTACCTCCTTCCATAGGATGTTCACGCTGGCCAGCAGTGGGCAGGGCCCTTCTCCTTCTGGGTGATGAGGACGGGGGTGCTCTGCTCCTTCCAGCGGATCCTTCTTAGACCATGGACTGTCCCAGGTAGCAGTCCCTGGCTGCATGCACGCCCCGCCGTTTCTCGGGGGGCCCGATCCACTTGTTTTGCACCCTGCTGTTGGAGCTTGGAGTGGAGAGCAGGGTGGCAGTCCCTGGCTACGTGAACCTCCCGCTGGTCCTTGGGGGCCCCCTAATCCGCCTGTCCCCGGGCCGCTGTCAGAGCTTGGAGTGGAGTGGAGAGGAGAGCAGGGTAGCAGTCCCTGGCTGCATGCACCTCCGGGGGCCCCCGATCCGCCTGTCATCTGGGCCACTGTCGGAGCTTGGAGAGGAGGTTGGAGGAATCCAGCCTCTGGGTGGCGCCACCGCAGCAGGGTTGTGCCTGCCGCTCCTCATCTCTTTCGTGGTCAGGAAGCTCTTTCCCCTCCCGGGCTCTCGCTTCTCATTGCTCCCGCCACCACCGGTCCAGGACTCCCCATGACAAGGGGCTCAAGGAGCAGCTGCTTGGGCCCCTCAACAATGGCAGGGCCCTGGGCAGCTGCCCCTTTTGCCCCGCGTTAAAGACGGCCCTGCCTGCACTCCCGAACTGGGAAATGGGTTGACTTTTCAGACACACGGGGGTTGATTTACTAAAACTGGAGAGTTCAAAATCTGGTGCAGCTGTGTATGGTAGCCAATCAGCTTCTAACTTCAGCTTGTTCAATTAAGCTTTGACAAAAAAACCTGGAAGCTGATTGGTTTCTATGCAGAGCTGCACCAAATTTTGTACTCTCCAGATTTAGTAAATCAACCCCACAGTGTTATATTTAAGGGACTGCTGCTGCTGTTTTTATACTGATTTTTTTTTTTTAAAACACTGCCATGCTGTTCCTGCTATTATGTAGTTGTACCAGATGGTATTTGTTATATTTCCCATTATTTACCATTGTTTCTATTTTAATGTCAATGCTGAAATGTAAATGTGCGTTGTTTGCTATGTTGTTCCTTGTTGGTCAGTGGTACATACATGGCTTGTGGACATGCCATAGCTAAGGGGGAAATGAGTAGGAAAAAAATGTACTTAATTCCCTTTAATTTGAGCCTCTCCTTGCAGGAAGTATCATTTTATCTCTGCCCTTCTGGCAGATCCACTTATAAATCTATTAAAGAGTAGAGTATTCTGTACCTAGGAGAACCAAAATGTAGGAGTGGAGTAGTGGGACTGTGTTCTCAGGTACTTCACATAGGCTTCCTCCTGCCATGGGTTAATTGAACCTGCCACTAATTGTTGACCTGAAGGGAATGGTAACTCAAGGATGATGCTAGAAGGCATGGATGCATAGGCTTAAATAAAACTTAAAGTGCTTCCAAATTGTTTTTGTTTTTTTCTGTTTCACCGTTATTTGGAAGTTGTACCATTTTGTAACTGAGGTACAAGAAGAAAAATATGGCTTCCGGCTGGATGTGTCATTATTCTTAGATGATGCCTGCATTTAAATGTTAGTGTGTAAAGTGAGAATGCAAATTGTTGGGTCACAGGCGGCCATTTGAGTGAATATATGTTCTAATAAAATGCTGAACTGGTGATGGTGTCGGGGTCCTGAGTGACAGCGTACATGGAGTAAACCTGATCAGGTAAGGGGCTGGTGGTAGATAAAGGAAGAGATCATTCTTCTGGTGGTGAGAAGAGGATCCCTTAATGAAACATGTGTTAGGTGACCTGAGCCTCCTTATCTCAAGGGCCCAATTGCACAGTTGGACCCTTTGAACCATAGCCTGAAAACACAATGAGAATGCCAGGCCTTGCAAAGTAACTCCAGACTGAACTGAAGGTCAGTACTGAGGTGGACCAGGGGGATGGTGTAGTGGGGTTTCTCAACCCGTCACACATATAGGAGCAGACAGTGGGGATCTATATTGGGCACCAGGGCTGGGAACTGGCTGAACAACCCAGCCCATGGGTAGCCCTTCTATTAAGGAAATCAGTTGTATGAGTAATGGAAGGACAAGCACAGTGTACATGGGCTGAAGTCCCAGGACTAAAACTTCTCAGGTTTTTATTGCTGCCTGTGTCCCTATTGGGTGTCTCCAACAGGAACGTAGACAAACACAAAAACGTATTTAAGTAGAGTAATAAAGTATTATTAAGTTTGATAATGTTTTTATTGCAGATCGTGCCTTCCTGTCCCGCTAATAGGGATGCCTCACATTTTTCATATGAGTATCACAGAGACAGAAAGTGAGGGAATATCTGTGGAATGAAATCACAGGCAGAAAGTAAAAACTAAGACTTTTTTTAACTCTTCCCTACTCTATCCATAACCAAAACAAATTGAATCTTTTAAAAATGTACATGTGGGAGGGGGCGTGGCCACCGGACTCCAGGATGGCCGCTTAACCTGGAGCTCCGCTCGTCCGCAGGAGACATTCGTCAGCCACACACTATTTCCGGCGGAAACATACCTCCACAAAAGGTCAGTGAGATCCCGAGAACCGGAGGCAGTCACTAGGGATGGGCCGGCACAGGAAAAACCCGCCACAGCCACCGAAAATAGCGAGCTACTGCGCCACGAACGGCGCCTCACAAGATGGCGATGACGGCGGGAATGCTGACACTCATACCTTACCTCAGAGTCTGGGAGAGGACGTGTCCGGAACCTACCGCACCGATGGCCACACACTACAGACTCCCAGCGACTCATCCTCCGGTCCCGCAACGCCTACCACACGGAGCCCAGTGAAATCCAGGCCGAGGAGAGAATCCCCATTTAGGCCGCAAAACGCTCCGGCCATGGAGGTAAGCGAACCACACTCATACCAAGCTAGCCAGCATACCATGAAAGGAGAATCAATTATGGACTTTCCTACAACAGATGGGCCCGTGTCTGACACTATAATAAAAGACATGTTGATTTCACTGAGATCATCACTACAGGCTGATATGGTCAGGGGGATTAATCAATGTAAAAGAGAAGTGCACTCACTAGGCCTAAGAGTGGACAGAACAGAGCACAAAATGGAGGAATTTACCTCAGCTTATAATGTAATGGTCGACTCAAATGCAGCTCAGGGGAAGAAATAGGATGGATTAAAGACAAACTAGCAAGTCTAGAGGACCGCTCCAGGAGGAACAACCTCAAATTGAGGGGTATCCCTGAAGAGGTACCCCCGAATCAGTTACTACCATTTGCCCAAGCTTTATTTTCAACTTTTTTACCTCAGGCTACAGCACAAGACCTCATTGTGGACAGAATTCATAGAATTCCTAAACCGTCATTTCTGCCTGCAGAAATTCCCAGAGATGTTCTTCTAAGAGTCCACTATTTCCACATTAAGGATCAAATTTTGCAAATTTCTAGAAAACAAGAAAATTTACCCCCACAATTTGCTAATGTTAAATTGCTCCCTGACCTATCTAGACATACTTTACAACGCAGACGCAATCTTATAACTATTACAAAAGCCCTAAGGAATCATAACATCATTCACAAATGGAAATACCCTGCCACTCTATCCATTGTTCACAATGGCACCACCACCATGATCTCCTCGTTGGATGAAGGTCTAAATTTACTACGTAGATGGAAAATACTACCTGATGCAAGCACCAACTTTCCCGCCATAGCAGGCCCATCACATATCCCTAATGAATGGCAAGCAGTGACTCATAAAAAATCTCTTAAAAAATCCGCTGGTATACCAAGCACAGAATTTCAACAGATTACTTGAATGTCTCCTAGGAAGAGTGCCTTATACTCTGTTCCTTGTTACCCTCAGGTTACCATTAGCAGTTCCACCTGCTCTTGGATCGCTTTATGGATCCTTTTTTTATCTATATTTTCTTTTTTTATTTCTTTTTCCTTGATATGCACAGATCTCTCAAGAGCAATTTATCGTCCTACATCTACTCCAGAAATCCATATGATGGCTGTCAACAACCAGGAAAATTCACACCAACTGAAGTGAGTACTTTAATGTCTATCCTCCATATCCTTTATACAATGGACCAATGACGATCTCTTGCTTATCAATCAACGCACATGGTTTGAACCACCCGGCCAAACGATTTTCCTTATGGAAAGAGGTTCATAAACACAAGGCAGATATTGTATGTGTACAAGAAACGCACTTCCAACTAGACAACACCCCACAGTGTACCCACAAAGACTTCCCACACATCTACTTAGCATGTAATCCTCTCAAAAAAACTGGAGGCGTTCTAATAGCCCTGAAGAACTCACTTTCATTTCAACACAGAGATTCGTTTACGGATGAAGCTGGCAGATTTATCATTGTCTCAGGCGACATAAACTCTCAACCATTCACTCTGGTTAACCTATATTCACCAAATACACATCAAATTCGCTTCTTCAATAAGGTCCTTCGCAAACTCAAGTCTATGCAGTATGGTAAAGTCCTGATATGCGGAGACTTTAATGCTACTGTAGACCCCCAAGTGGACACATCTTCGGCCAAAATCCGCTCAACACCAGCTCTACAAACCATTCTTCACAAAGAGGAACTGTTCGATGCGTGGAGATGTCTCCATGCTGGTGAAAAGGACTTCACTTTTTTTTCCAACAGACATCGCTCATACTCCCGTATTGACATGTTTCTAACTGATAAATGGTTGTTACAAGATATAACCACAGCTGCCATTCACGAGATTACGTGGTCTGACCACGCAGCGATTTCCTTATCCATTATGGAGAAGGGTGTCTCTTCTTCACCTCCCATCTGGCGGTGTAATAATAGACTAGTACAAGAGCCTTCATCTAACAAACTACTGACACAACACATCACCAATTTTTTCTTAGATAACTATGGTTCAGTTACAAAAACACATGTTTTATGGAACGCCCATAAGGCATACATGAGAGGTATTCTAATACAAATGGGGGCTAGAGCCAAACACCAGAGGTCTCAACAAATTCAAACTATACTCCATGATCTTAGAAAATTTGAAACACAAAATAAAACATCCCCTACCTCAGTAATAACTCACAAGCTTTCTATCCTTAGGGAAAAACTTAGAGAAATTTTATCTCAACAATATGACAGACATATCAGAAGCTTAAAATTGAATTTCTACCATAATGCTAACAAAACAGGTAAACAATTAGCCAACAGATTGAAAGCAAAACGCACTAAGACAAGGATAGCATACTTAAAACACCCCACATTACACCACAAAATTATTCATCCTAAAGATATAGCTGACCAATTTGCAGAATACTATAGTTCACTTTATAATATACATAAGGATACCGCTACGAACCAACCATCTAAGGAAAACATAAATGATTTCCTACAACGCATTCATTTACCCTCGCTATCTACTGAACAATTAGAATATCTTAATACCCCCTTTACCACTTCTGAAGTTGAGAAAGTTATTTCTTCTCTTCCCAACGGTAAATCCCCTGGCCCTGATGGCTTCTCAAATGAATATCTTAAAGCATTTAAACATGTCATAACACCTTATCTCACACATTTATTTAATGACACTGCCGATAGTGCTAGTATGCCCCCAGATATGCTTAAAGCATATATAATTACATTACCTAAACCTGGTAAGGAACCAGACACTCCGGCCAATTATAGACCGATATCACTGCTTAACTCTGATACCAAAGTATATGCCAAATTATTAGCCAATCGTTTATCAAATATTATTCCTTTACTAGTCAAAAATGATCAGATGGGATTCGTGAAGGGGAGACAAACTTCTGACGCAACCAGGAGAATTATAAATGTTTTGTATCATGCTAAATTGCACCGAACGCCTTCTCTGCTGTTATCTATTGACGCAGAGAAGGCGTTCGATAGAGTCCACTGGACATACATGGAGATGACGCTTAGTAAGTTCGGATTCCGGGGTCGTATACTTCAAGCTGTTTTGGCATTGTACTCTTGCCCCACTGCACAGGTATACTCGACAAATGCTTTATCTTCACCCTTTGATATTAGAAATGGAACTAGGCAGGGATGCCCCCTGTCTCCTTCCATTTTTAACCTTATGATGGAACCCCTTGCAGAAACTATAAGGTCTCACCCGCTGATTTCGGGTTTCCAGTTCGGCAACACTAAACACTCCATTAATCTTTTTGCTGATGATGTCATTCTGCTATTGACTAATCCAAAAATTTCTTTACCACATGCTCATGAGGTCCTGCAAGAATTTGGTAAGATCTCATACTATAAAGTGAATTTTTCTAAGTCTTTGATCCTCGCCCTCAAAATTCCACCCAAACTTAAACTTGATCTCCAATCACAATTTCCATATACATGGAGTACTGAAGGTGTTCCATATCTGGGGATTGTCTTGAAAGCCAAAGTTTCTGAACTCGTCAAATCTAATTTGAAACCACTCATTGCCAAACTGGGAATTCAACTCAAAGACTTTTCAATGAAAGAGGTTTCATGGTTTGGTAGGATTGCTGCATTTAAAATGTTGATATTGCCTCAAATACTGTATGTTTTTCGCTCTCTACCACTTCATATCCCACAACATTTTATTAAAAAACTTACTACTATGTGCTGGAAGTATGTGTGGAATGGTAAAAAAGCCAGATGCTCCAGGAACAATCTTATCTCACATAAGAGATTCGGTGGGGCAGGGCTTCCCGATATTCAAGACTACTACTGGGCAGTTAGACTGGACCAACTTAAACATTGGTTCCCGACTAAAGACCCACCAGTTTGGGTAGACATTGAAAATTCATTAATCCCACTATCCATATCCAACGTATGCAATCTTTTACTGACTGATAGCTGGGCTACTTGGGACCTACGTAAATTATCCCCTACAATCCAAATTTCCTTAAAAGCATGGAGACATGCACTAACTACTAATCAAGATGACGTTATAGACTTACCATACAATATACCTCTTTCTATTCTTAGGACGAAACTTCCCGACTTCCCTATAAATGACTTCATTAATATAGGAATTACGATGCTATCTGACTTCTTCGATGTCAATAAGCTCAAATCTGTAACACAATTGACCTCGCAGTATAACCTTACTACTGATATGGCTCCTTACGCATTTCGGATATTAGAGTTACTTCAAAAATTTCCTTATTATACTGTGATACATAAACTTGGTGACATAAATAATAAATAAACATATAGTGACTAATACCCCAATTATGAAAGTGTTAATACATCCAATATATGACTTAAGGTATTCAAATGTTAATACACCCGTGTTACCACTGGAGATGTCACTGACCGGTGGTTTCCCACCACACCGTGGTCAACTATATATATTTAATGTATACAGTTGCAACTAACCCTATATACAATAATAAACCATATAAAGCAGTATCGTGCCCTGTATAGTGCTGACTGAAACAATCAAAAGTGAGAATTCTCAAGAGAAAAACACAAATGGGCACAGTCTCGTGTAAACGGTGCCTCTATACTCAAATATTACCGTGATACAAAATTGATGATTTTTAAAAAACATCTATAGTGATTTATATCCAAAAAAAATTTGATATGTAAATACAGGTGGATAAAAACTTGTGATATAGGAAAAAAGGAGAAGAAAAGTTCATAATAACAATTCTTGCTGGGAAAAAAACGTATTCACTCCTGTTGAAATCGCTTGACAACCATTACCACAATGTTCTTCTTACACCCAAAGTGAGAACCAAGAAAGATTGGATGGCCGCTTACCAAATGAAGTTGATTACTTTAATTAAAAAGCAATCAGAAGCGCTTGTACAGGATTGTGCCTGTTCACAGAAATACACCCATGCTCTAGGCAGCTCTTCCTCCTCATAAATCAGCTCAGGTAGAATGGATGACATAGGTGGGAATAGAGAGAAGCACACCTCATAGCGTAATCTTGTTTTATTAAAATAATATATAAAAATACAGCAGCCAAAAGCCTACTTACATTCCCAGGTGCCTACCCTGCACTGAGGCTGATTGCTAGAAAATACAATGGATAGACGGATCCTTCCCTCGTGGCTTCCTTGTTGAGCTCCGGCGTGCGTTCCACTCGCTGGTGTCTCCGAGCCAGTCAGCAGGAAATCCGGGAAATAGTACGTACAAAAGGTAGTGATCAGGTACCGCCTCCGACTTACGTTTCGTCTCGTTTCGAAACGTACGTCGGAGGCGGTACCTGATCACTACCTTTTGTACGTACTATTCCCCAGATTTTCTGCTGACTGGCTCGGAGACACCAGCGAGTGGAACGCACGCCGGAGCTCAACAAGGAAGCCACGAGGGAAGGATCCATCTATCCATTGTATTTTCTAGCAAGCAGCCTCAGTGCCGGGTAGGCACCTGGGAATGTAAGTAGGCTTTTGGCTGCTGTATTTTTATATATTATTTTAATAAAACAAGATTACGCTATGAGGTGTGCTTCTCTCTATTCCCACCTATGTCATCCATTCTACCTGAGCTGATTTATGAGGAGGAAGAGCTGCCTAGAGCATGGGTGTATTTCTGTGAACAGGCACAATCCTGTACAAGCGCTTCTGATTGCTTTTTAATTAAAGTAATCAACTTCATTTGGTAAGCGGCCATCCAATCTTTCTTGGTTCTCACTTTGGGTGTAAGAAGAACATTGTGGTGATGGTTGTCAAGCGATTTCAACAGGAGTGAATACGTTTTTTTCCCAGCAAGAATTGTTATTATGAACTTTTCTTCTCCTTTTTTCCTATATCACAAGTTTTTATCCACCTGTATTTACATATCAAATTTTTTTTGGATATAAATCACTATAGATGTTTTTTAAAAATCATCAATTTTGTATCACGGTAATATTTGAGTATAGAGGCACCGTTTACACGAGACTGTGCCCATTTGTGTTTTTCTCTTGAGAATTCTCACTTTTGATTGTTTCAGTCAGCACTATACAGGGCACGATACTGCTTTATATTCTTTTTTTCAGATCCTGAATACCTTAAGTCATATATTGGATGTATTAACACTTTCATAATTGGGGTATTAGTCACTATATGTTTATTTATTATTTATGTCACCAAGTTTATGTATCACAGTATAATAAGGAAATTTCGTTTTCCCAGCATTCCAAGTTAAATATCTACACCCACTCACAGGCAGATCACTCTAAAAATATTTCAGTAGAGGGCAACAATCGGTACCCATGAATACGCATATTCAATTATACATATACAATAATTCTTGCGAATTTTTCTTAAGTATTTAAATACCCTGAACAAATATCAGTGTTATTTCACACTGCTATTTGGCTCTAAATATTTTCCAAGCGCGGGGCTGGAATAACCACTTATAGATACTGTATATTCTAGGACTTGTTAAAAGAATTTTTTTTTTACCTGTAGAACATCTAGAAAATGATAGTCGTTCAATGGAAGCATCACAATCTCAAATACTCATAATTTCTTTCATGTCTATCAATGTGAAGCTAAGTGTCAATATGGGAAGCCATACAAATGAATATGAATTATTTAACTCTGAAAATTGCTATCTTTGTTAATATTAGCTTGAAGAATTGCAAATGCGTCACCTAGCTCCCATGTGTATTGGGCAACCGGCTATACAGCTTTCCTCCTTCCAGCTCTCTTCATCAGAAAGACTAAGCTACGCAAAAGCATGTCTCTAACTCTCACACTATGATCATCAGTATCCTATAGGCATACACTTTATGGAAAAAGAAGGCCAATTATATTAAGTCAACATGTGGTAAATGTCAGCAGCTGCCTGGCATTTCCATGTGGGAAATAGCTGAATGCTTAACGAGCATATCGCTCCCACAAAGGGCATCATACCTTATCAGTCCTCTTGGAGAAAACTGTCTGCAATTAGTTTTATTGATTGTAAGGGGTGAAAGAGCACATCAATAAAATATAATTTTCTGTATGAGAGGTGAGAAAAATAGTACCTGTTCTCTGTGGCCTCCTACTGCTTCTGGCATTTTACATTCTTTACATAAGCCAGAGAAATCTTCACAGTTAACAGAAAGGTCTTGTTTTGAATTAAATTTAATGTTTTCATCTGTCTTGATAAGGTGTGCACTTAGCACTAAGAATGGCCATTGGCCAAGTCTATTTTTTCTAACTACCCTTCTTTTTGTTAACACACATGATGGGGGGTTTACTAAAAGTGGTGCACATAGAATCTGGAGCAGCTCTGCATAGTAACCAGTCAGCTTCCAGGTTTTATTGTCAAAGCTTACATGAACGAGCTGAAGTTAGAAGATTCTGTGTGCACCCGATTTAGCAAATCTCCCCCATTGTGTTGCTGTACCTGTAACATTGCATCAAGAATCCTGTTCATTAGAGTTGGGCAAACGGTTCCGCCCGAGCATGAGTTGGGGCCGAACATTGGCTGTACCCCCCTGATATTTTGATTGGCTCTGACCTTCTGCAGTAGTGGTTCCAAGATCAGCGCGAACAGAAGGGGCAGGAGCGGGCATCCCTGTCTCGAGCTGTTCCGGATAGGGAACGCTATGGAGAGGCCTCCATTCACCTTAACCTGGGCATTAGGAGATATGTAAAGTGCCAAAATGTGCACCTAGACCTGTATCCTGAAGCACAGCGGTAAGAAAATCCCAGTCCATGCGATCGAATGCCTTTTCCGCGTCCGTAGACAAAATCAAGTATAGAGGCATTCGATCGCGTTTACGTGCCCAGTGGATAAGATGGAGGTCCCTATGGAGAGTTATCTCTGGCTTCCTTTCCCACTATAAAATCCGTATAGTCAGCGTGTATCAATTCAGGTAATAAGTGTTTTCAAGTTTTTTAAGGTCCATGTTCAGCAAAGAAATTGGGCGATAGCTCTGCGGTTTGGTGGGGTCCTTTCCCTCTTTCGGGAGCACTGTAATGTGTGCCAGCGAGGTCTCTTGTGGGAGGGGTCAATTGGTTGCTAGGGAGGGTACAGAGCGGAGCCTGTAGTTTATGAAAGAACTTCAAATAGTAGGCCCTGGTGAAGCCGTCAGGGCCAGGGCTTTTGCCAGTGGGTAGGGACTTAATAGTGGCCAGTAGTTCAGCTGTGGTAATTGGGTGTTCTAGGTCGGTTGCTTGTTCTGGGGATAAGGTGGGGAGCCCCATTGAAGAGAGGTAAGTTGTTATTCAGGACTTTTTAAGTGCTACTTCTGCAGGAGAGGAGGCGGAGTCCAGATTGTACAAAGTCGCATAGTAGTTGCGGAACATGGAGGTTATTTTTGATGTGAGTTGTGCTGATTCTCCCATAGAGGAGTGTAGCTTATGCACATGTGCTAGGATTCTCTTTTTATAGAGAGCTCGGGCCAATATCCTGCCGCATTTATTGAAATGCTCATAGTATGTATAGGCCATGTAGAATAGTTTGCGGCTTATTCTGTTTTAGCTTACTCAGATGGCGGAACTCCTCAGGGTCTGATGTCCGTTTATGGCTGAGCTCAGCGTGTTGTAATGCCTGCAGTACTCTCTGGAAGTCTGCCTGCCTCTCCTTTTTTAAGTTTGGCTCCCAGTGCAATGAGGGTCCCACGAACAACTACTTTGTGGCCTTCCCATAGGATGCTGTCGCTAACCTCACCATTAGTATTTTCTGTAAAATAATGTGTAGCGGTCACACTTTAACAAGTGGGCGCTATAAGTGAAAATTTAGTTTTTCCCCTCCAGAACAGTAATGGGGTTCTGAGGGTTAATTGTACAGGTTTACTTTGGCATCAGTTTGGCTGGGCTGTGCTAGGGTTCTGCCTGGTCATAGGTGCACTGAGGCACCCATGACAGGCCTAGAACCAGGCCTGGTTGGACGTCTTAGGTACCAATCTTTCCCGGAGCCAATCAGTGGGCGCGTCTGGCCCTGCTGCGTAGTCTGGGAAGGGGTTGCTGAAGTCACATGTTCGGCCGCAGTCTTGCTTCCTGGTTCTGGACCGGGGTAGCCCCGCGAGGGGTCCCGGGCCTATGAGCATTTGCCATCCCGCAGACATGGTCAGTTTGACTAGCCCCATAGACCCACATGGTCTGTGGTGGGGATCGGTCTGTTCCCGAGTCTCGGAGTCGGTTAGCCCGAGGCCCAGTAACTGAATGAGGATATGAAGGCATCCCGGTGTGCCCTCTGTATTGGAGGGACACGGCAGCTCGTACAAGTGACCAGGGGAGGATTCTTCGGAGGAGGGCCAACAAGCTGGCATCTCAGTAAGAGCCTGGAAGCTGAGTTGTATGGACACTAAAGAATCCACACTTCCACAGTACTGCCAAGGAGACAGAGAAAGTTCCAGGTACTGCGAGAAAGGTTCCTTTTCACCTTCAGTTGCAAGTTTATTCTGCGTCAGAGACTTTTGCAAGTTTCCAGATTACATTGTTGGCTGCTAGATCTCTGGCTAGAGGTTTTGAGACTGTGTTAAGTTGGATGTTACCACTGCAGAATAAAAACCTTAAAAAGGACTTTTATGTGTCAGCATCCAAAGTTGTTGGGTACTAACCCTGAGAACCCCTGGACATTCACCGACAAGCCACAAGGAGGCAACTGGTAAGCCCAAAAGTCAGGGCCGCCCCTCAAGGGGTTATGGCCGCTGCAAATGTGTTAAAGTCTCTTTTACCTCTGCCACCACCCCCGAGTCGTCCAGTAAGTTTTCATTTAGCTTCCAGGTTCTCGCTTTAGCCAGGGCTTGGGTTAGCGAGAGTGTGAGTGTCACCGGGGCGTGGTCGGAAATAGTGATCTGGTCAATGGTTGCTCCTAGTAGTAAGTCAAGGGTACCCTGATCTACTAGTAATAGGTAAATTCTAGTGTCCACTATGTGGACACTAGAATACAAGCTAAAGTCATTCTCAGAGGCATGTAGTGCTCTCCAGCAGTCCACCAAGGTATGTCCCTGGAGAGTCTTTCGGAAATGTTGCAAGAAGGCGTGGGAGTGTGTTGATCTATTCACCGAGGTATCTAACACAGGGTCGGGGCTAACATTGAAATCCCCTACTAGGATTAGCCTACCCTCACAAAAGTCTGCCAATTTGGTGAGGACTTGGTCAATAAACGTGAGCTGTTGGGTATTAGGGGTGTATAGAGTATAAAATGTGTATGTTTGACCCATTATAGTGCCCTTCAAGAACACATAGCGTCCCTGAGGGTCTACTCAATGGTCAGAGGGTTGTAACGGGCAGTTTTTGTGAATAGCTATGGCCGTACCTCTGGATTTAGGTTTTGGGGAGTTGCTCAGGTACCATTGTGAAAATAGGTGGGTGGGTAGTTTTGGGAGTGAAGAGTCAGTGAAATGGGTCTCCTGCAAGAACAGTACCTGCCCCCCCAATCTTCTCAACTCTAACCATAACCTATTCCATTTATTGGGGGAGCACATACCATGTACATTATATGACACTACTTTACCCGTAGCCATGTTGCATTAGAGGGGGTTGTCCAGGGGACCATCTCAAATCTGTTGAATCCGGTGAGGGTGAGTGCGATTCTGCCTTCTGAGCTATGGAGAAAGAGGTAAAAAAGGGAAGGAGAGACAAAAAAGGGGAGAAAAGAGAGAAAAGGAAAGAGTTATCATAGCATAAAGTAAACATAAAAACTTGTAGTGTGGGTCCACTAACGCCTCAAAGGCTATATGTGGTTTTACCATGAACTATTTGCCCGACTCATGCAGCCCCTCCAATATAGGGGCGTCCCATGCGTGTGGCAAAGTGCTAACACCCAATATGGATAGTCCTATGTGAGAGTCGTGAACGGTCATGGGAAGCCAGGAAGTTCCTGCTCCTCTCCGGAGTAATAGCGGTAGTTGTCCGGGGGGTTGTCTTTTGATGGGGCCCTGGATAAACCAGGGTACTGAATAGTGCACTGAAATGGTGGTGTCCTTTAACAGCCTTATAGTCAGTTTGCCTTTTTGCATAGATTATAGTGAGCAAAGAGAAAAAAGAAAAAGGGGGCTTCAAATGGGGTATCTGGGTCGCACGTTCCTGATGCGTGCGTAACAGGAGAAGCCATTTTTAGTCAATGGGCAGGTCTACAGGCTTTCATTGGTGTATCCCTGAGGATGTGGTAATTTATGTGGATTCTTCAGGCCCCTGCGAAGGACTCCTGCCTCGCAGTTGTAGAGGAAGAGCGCTTGTGGTTCCATGAGTTCCGGTTGTCTTGAGGAGGCTCTCCGGTAATGGGACATGCCGGTGGGGTCCGTGTAGGAGCTAAGTATCCGCCGGATCAGGCTGATTTAGCTGCTGGTTGTGAGGAGCTCTGGAGGTCTGCTTCCACACTCGGCCATGTCCAAGCCACGCCCACAATGGGTTTGTTTAAATGCCTTCTCTTGTATTTTGCCAACCTCTGGGATAAAAGAAAATACTCAGTATGTTAGGTGTTTGGTCCAATGATGGCACATGGGTGCAGAGAAGGTGTACAGAGCCAGAGCAATACAAAGCTTACACAGGCCTTACTTTCCTCCCTCCAGGTGGCTGAAATGCAGCAGTGAAGAAGTGAACAAAAGCTATCTGCTTCGTGTGTGATCAGTATCTAAGGCCCCGTACACACCTAAGCGATTTTCTGCTTGAAGCTTGTAGCTCTAAAACGCTCAACATGCCAAACCCCATTAATTTCAATAGCCCCTGTTCACATCTGAGCATTCTGTCACCTAAAGCAAAACGCCTAAGGCTCGAAAAACGTTTCTGGCCCCATAGACTTCAATAGAAACACCTAAATTTAGCGTTTTACGAGCGTTTTTTGCTCTCCGTCCCTTTTTTTCTTCTGCCTGTCCTCCACTTAGTGCATTCTATTGGCTAAAAAAAAAAAAATGCCTGAAACTGTAAAATGCACTTTGTAAAATGCTTTAGGGCTCACGTACACTACAGCTGCTAAACTAAAATTTAGGAGAAATTGGGTGTTTTTTTCAGCAGCCCCTGAACTCACCTCTATGTTATCTTATGTGTACATGTACACTCGGTCGTTTATAGTAGTTTAGAGGCAGTTAAGGTTACAGGCATTTTTTTAATAGCGGAAAAATTACGTTCAGGACTGTAATTTAATGGCATTTTTAAACGCCAAATGCTTGTAACCGTGGTAAACCACGTTTATGCGCGTTTGCGTTTATAAACGTTTTTAAAGGGGAAACAATTTCTGATCATTTTTGAATATATGAAAGTGTTGAAAAAAACACAAATTTCCCCACATGCTGTTGCCTATATAGTTACATAGTTAGTTAGGTTGAAAAAAAGACACAAGTCCATCCAGTTCAACCACAAATAAAAAAAAAATATATATATATATATACATATATATATATACATATATATATCATACAATCCCATATACCCATTCTATACCCACAGTTGATCCAGAGGAAGGCAAAAAAAACCCAGCAGAGCATTCTCCAATTTGCTAAAGCAGGGGAAAAAATTCCTTCCTGATCCCCCGAGAGGCAATCGGATTTTCCCCGGATCAACTTTACCTATAAATGTCAGTACCCAGTTATATTATGTACATTTAGGAAAGTATCCAGGCCTTTTTTAAAGCAATCTACTGAGCTGGCCAGAACCACCTCTGCAGGGAGTCTATTCCACATTTTCACAGCTCTTACTGTGAAGAAACCTTTCCGTATTTGGAGATTAAATCTCTTTTCCTGTAGACGTAAAGAGTGCCCCCTTGTCCTCTTTGTTGACTGTAAAGTGAATAACTCAACACCAAGTTCACTATATGGACCCCTTATATATTTATACATGTTGATCATATCCCCCCTTAATCTCCTCTTATCAAGGGTGAATAAATTCAGTTCCTCTAATCTTTCCTCATAGCTGAGCTCCTCTATGCCTCTTATCAGTTTGGTTGCACTTCTCTGCACTTTCTCCAGTTCCCCAATATCCTTTTTGAGAACTGGTGCCCAAAACTGAACTGCATATTCCAGATGAGGTCTTACTAATGATTTGAACAGGGGCAAAATGATATCTCTCTCTCTGGAGTCCATACCTCTCTTAATACAAGAAAGGACTTTCCTCGCTTTGGAAACCGCAGCTTGGCATTGCATGCTATTAATGGATGAGTCCAGGAATGACAAACTCTGGTCCTCTCACGCATTTTTTACGTCTTATTTTTTACACGCAATCAGACTTTCCAACGGGAAAGTCTGATTGCGTGTAATGTGAGCTTGTTGGCGGAAAGTCCGGCCGTGTGTATGCTCCATCGGACAATTGTTGTCAAACTTTCCGCCAACAAATGTTGGCTAGCATGTTCTCAAAATTTCCAACAACAAATATGTGTTGTCTGACTTTCCGATCGTGTGTACACAAGTCCGTCAGACAAAAGTCCAAAGTACAAAGACACATGCTCGGAAGTAGAAGCGGTCGGTCTTGTAAACTAGCTTTGGAATGGAGAATTAACATTTGTGACGTGGCAAATTATGAAATCTCCAAATGCAGCGCACATTCTCTTCTTCTTTAATGGGATAATAATGAAGCTGCTTTGCTGGTGATACTGATGGAGTTATTGCAAATTTTTCTAGTGATATCAAGAATACTATTATTATGTTTTTTTTTTTTTATTTGTGCATTAAAAAGATATAGAAAATATACAAAATCAAATCATCATTCAACCAAAAAAATAATGTCAAATCAATAACTCCAAGGCCAATAATAAATAACACGTTATCTCCTCTGATTCCGCAACATGTCTGGTTGACGAACGGCTGCTCAGAAACAAACTGAAAAGCACGAAATGAAAAACACGAAAAGAAAAGTGCAAAACAACATTCACCAAACTTCTACTAACACGAAATTAGCAGAAGGAGCCCAAAGGGTGGCGCTAAAGAGCTGAAAAACCACGTAGTACATCTAGTACGTCACTACATTTGTAATTGTTGGCCAACATTTTTGTGACCGTGTGTATGGAAGACAAGTTTGAGCCAACACTCTTCGAGCAAAATTCCACGGTTTTGTTTGTTGAAAAGTCCAATAGTGTGTACGGGGCTTTAGGAGCCTCAGCAACATCAACATCAGGAGCACTTCCTCACACATGCTCTTGATGGGATCCATAGTCAAAACACAAAAAATAGGACTGCTGTCTACAATCACACTGCTTTCTCTTCTCTCACAGAATGGCTGAAATAGTTAATATTTACTTGTTTTTCATGCAATGTGGACATTTTGGAGGGTCTCCTGAGGTCATCTTTAAAAAACACTTCTAACCTCAAATGCTCATAACCGCTGCGAAACTTGCATAATAGTGGGATATAAAAAGCTGTAAAATGGTAGTTTTTCACCGTCGGTATCCAGCTGTCAAGTTTCCAGCATTCAGAAAAGGTGTTCAACTGCCCTGTGTACATGAGCCCTTAAAAAGCTTGTAAAAAGTAGCAAAAAAGCTTAAAAAAAAGCCTGAAAAATGCCAGTAAATCAATATGCTCAGTTGTGAATGGAGTCTTATGCCACGTACACACGAGCCGATTTTCCATCGTAAAAATCTTGGATGGTTTTTCCAACGGAATTCCACTCAAGCTTGGCTTGCATACACACGGTCACACTAAAGTTCGCTGAACTTTTGACCGTCAAGAACGCGGTGACGTACAACACTACGACGAGCCGAGAAAATTAAGTTCAATCCTTCCGAGCATGCGTCAAATTGTTTCGGAGCATGCATAGGAATTTTGTGAGTCGGACTTGGTACAGACGATCAGAATTTCAGATCAAAACTTTTTCCGACCGAAAAATTGAGACCCTGCAAAAGTCCGATGGAGCATACACACGGTCGCATTTTGCGACCAAAAGCTCTCATAGGACTTTTGCTGGCGGAATTTCCGATTGTGTGTATGCGGCATTAGAAGGTAACCAGTCTTCAAACCTGTAGCTTAAAAAATCTGTAAAATGACAGTTCCCATTTATTTCACAGATTTACTTCATGCAGAAATATAACTACATAAAACAATTACTAGTCATAATGTATGTTAGTAGCTGCTGCTACACTATTCATTCAAGTTCTACATTGTATTCAACTTGTGTTTTGAATACTGCACTGTCTGAATAGCTACAGGTTCTCTTGCTGCAAAAGTGGTTTACTAATCTATTTTATAAACCAGACCAAAGTGGCATAATCTCTAAAATTACCTGAAAGTTTTCCGAAAATAGCAGACATATACATGCTGTTCACCATTATGTTAGGCATTAAAGTTGCATTATGTTAACTTTCAAATGTTACTTAAATTGTACACATTAAAGTAATTGTTAACAGCTAATGGTTTGCATAAAATCTGTTCTAAAATTGCTAGGCAAAGCACTTTATCAGTCTGCAAATTGCTGTGCTATTATGTATTCTGTGGGTATTAGTTTATCACAGTAAATAATATTGTTTGCTTGAATCTGAATGTCGCTCTATACACTGTCAATCAATTTTTTTTTTTGTTAGTTAGTGAAAAATAAAAATTATAATTTTCGTCTTAGTAAATGTAGAAATGGTCTCTAAGTAAACGGGTGGCTTCTCTGCCGGCCCTATAGAGGACTTGAGGCTGGGCACAGTGCAAATTCATTTATCAATTTAGAAAAAGATGGGGGAACAGCTCCCACTTTAAAGTGCAGCATATGTGATTACTATTGAAACCAGCCATTTGGTGGACAGCTGAAAGAACAAACAACAACAGTTATCATTCATGGCATGCCTTGAATTTAAAGTGGATGTAAACCCAACAATTTTTTTTTTTTTTTGTTTGGTACAATATAGAGTATGGGATTTCAGATCAGATGTGCCCAGTCTTGCCACAAAGAGTTAATCCAGCTCTGAGCAATCCTCATATCTTTTTTCAGTGAAATAAAACGGACAAACTGTGAACATTTTGTCTGTTCTTCCCCCTTACTGTGATTGACAGGTGATTTACATATCTTGTGCACTAGCCTACGACATGCATTATTTTTAAATTTCCACCCCCACTCCTTTCTTCAGCAGCTCTGCAAGGATTGGCTGTTCCACACCTCAGCATGATTTGGCATATTGAAGTCATGTGGGGACTTTTCTGGGTTTTGACTGGATGTTAGTGATCATAGCAGAAGTTCAGTGTAAGAAATACACAGGAGAAAATGCATGTTGATAAGGGGAGTGTAGAGGTGGGCGGGGAGTCTACTGACATTATGACTCCACCCACTGAGCCCTGGAAAGCAGACTCACCCACAAAATCTGCAGTTTTTCGGGTCTCATAGCAGACAGAGGGGAGACATTTGACAGATAAGTATACATGCAGGAGGCATGTATATCCTTCTAGATAACCAATATTGCAGTAGTTTAGAAAGGATGAGAGTGGGTGTACATCCACTTTAACTGTTTTGAGTTTAGTTCTGCTTTAATTATCTCAATACTATGAACCTGTTGTCTTTTTCCCCACCGGGATCAGGCAATGATAACCCCCCTTTTTAAAATAACAGTTGAAATCAGAATTACTCAGAAGTAGTTGAAGGAAGAGAATTCCTGTGCTAATTCTCAGTCTAACTAGAAAAATGTTTCAAAATTCCGTAGGTTGTGGTCAATCCAGGGACATGATTGCAACCTGGAGGCTGAGTTTAAAAATGCAAGCAGAAACAAAACCTGCCATCTGGTAGCAAAAATACAGCAATACCTAATCAAGGGTTTGGAATCTTGTCTCCAGGTTTCAAGTGGACTGAATCCCGGACACATTATTCACCGGGGTGTAGCTCCCCAAGTAACCAAGATAGTCACACACACAAATCTGTTGCCGGAGCTGCGGGCGGCTGTCTGTGGGCAGGTTCAGCATCACTGAGGGGAAAGGCGATGATGCCAGCAAGAGCAATTTGGCCAAACCCACTGTTCACTGTGGCACGCTATGCGCACCGCAATACTACTCACCTTTGCAGCACCCAAAGGTGTTCAGGTTTGTCTTGAAGAATAGGTGGAAACCTTATATAGGACACAGTCTTCTTTATTCATTATGATTGGGTTATATACAGCTACCTTCAGGTGATTGGACACTGGCAATAAAATCTGCTGTGACATACAACTATAACACCCCCACCATCCCCCCCCCCATCCTCCCCAGAGCATTGGTCCTGAAAATCCCTGCAGGGGTAAGTTCATCATGGAGGGCAAAGCCAGAAAGAGGTTTATGCTCTGCTAATCCTGTCTACTGGATTGTGTTGAGTACAGGGCAGAATCCCTTTAAACATTTAGCCCAGGGTCCCCATCTTCCATAAAACAAACAGAGGGCACATCAGCCTAGTGCAGTATCCTCAAAACATTCTTTATTTATAAAAAGTATCAATAAGAAATATACTCACAAACTGACAGATACATCAAATTTGGCATATAAATTAGCTTCAAGTTCTCATCACATCACATCGCATAGAGGGAAAGTCAAAGTTCAATAGGCTAGCACGTTTTGAGGGGCTTGCTCTCTTTCTCAGAGCCAAAGGACCTCTACCTTGCACCAATACTTAAATAACCAAATAGTGTAATTGCCCTAAGATAGGGTCCCCTCCCACTTTTCCCCATTGGCAGGAGTTAACCCATTCCATCTAAAGAAAATATTACCCATCTAAGTGGTTGCAGAAGATACATAAATGTGTGTATCAACATACAATAATGTAGCACCCTCTACATAGGTAGGTGCTAGAGGTGAGGATCTTTACAGTGCATGTACATTTAGTCAGGCCTGTTTGTTTTGGGAGTGGTGCTGTCTCTGAGTCACAGCTGCTACTCTTAGCAACTCCCTGGGAGTTGCTAAGAGTAGCAGCTGTGACTCAGAGACAGCACCACTCCAAGGTTACCTCCCTCTGGCTTCTAGAGGACTCTAGAAGAAGAGAGGAAGAGAGATGGAGCTGTCTGGGTGGTCTTAGGGATCCCTGACGAATCCCTAACTAGGATTGGCAGGGGGAAAGGGGGGCCATAACATTCTGAAGCCCCTACAGGGGTACCGCTACAATAATATTCAATATAATTTGACTCATCTTGTATACTATTAATAATAAACAAAAGCTTGCAGTCCATCCCCATGATTAAGCTTCAAGGGGCAGAGAAAAACGTGTTGGAGGCATGGCCTGGCATGAGACCAGGCTGAGGCTGCCATTCATCTCACTTTTTGCACATACAGTAGGTCTGCTTCATGAGTTGTGGCTTATGGATCTTTTCCTTTGACATGGAAACAAAAAAAAAATGCTCTCCATACTGTAATCCTGATTAAAACACCAATTTAATGTGGTAATAAATGCACTTACAATGAAGAGATAACAACCAGGCACTTCATATCGTATAAACAAAACGTATTCTCTAAATGAACTAAGGTTGTGTGTGGAATGCTCCAGGGCTCTGTCTTGGGGTCAGTGCTGCTTATTGTTTGGTGGATTTACATAAATCCCTTCATTAAACTTGTATATCCCTGATACTTGGATGCTATGCTCTATATTTCACATTGAGGTAGTCACTCTAGCAATGTAGGATTCTGCAGCAACTGCAAATACCTACACATACTGCAACCACAAAGACCACTCCTCCAATCCACAGCCACAGCCTTAGTAATGCTACACTGTCTTGGATCCACCCTCTGTTCCTAATGTTGTCTTCTGGAACTGATTCCTTCTGGTCAACACCCATTTGCTGATTTTTATTCTCATACATAACCCGACCTGTCGTCATTTCCAGATCTGGAGGCTGATCAGTATCTGCCTTCTTCTGGACTGCAGAAGCTTCTGGATCAGTTACTGATTTGCGTTCATTTCCTAAATGTTTGCACTCTGCTCCTTCATGCCCTGCTCTCCCATGCCTTTTTTTCTCCATGCCCTCCTTTTCCACACCCTGTCCCTCTCCGCGCCCTCTTCCTCCATACCCTGTTCATCGATACCTTGCACTCCATCTCCTTGCTCCTCCATGCCTTTATCCTTAATTCCCCGCTCCTCCATGCCCTGCTCCTCTATGCTCTCCTCCTCCATGCCCTCTTCTTCCATGTCCTGCTCGTCCATGCCCTCCTTCTTTACGCTTTACTCCTCCATGTAATGCTCCTCCAAGCCCTGATTCTCCTTTCTTTCTCCCTCCATGCCCTCCTCCTCCTCCCCACTCTCTTGTTGATGCCTTTTCTCTTTTAAAGTGTTTGTTACCCTAACATTTTATATTCCTGATATGTGCCTGTTGTACCATGTACTTGTATGACAAAGTATCCTGTGCTCCTTGTATGGCAACCTTTGTGTGAAATCCCTGGTGTTCCTGCCAGTCCCTCTGCTTTACTATTAAAAAAAAACAACCACACTAACCATGAGAACACACCGTGGTCAGTTCTCTAGCTGTACTTCAACTCAGCCTGCTCTCCTCCAATGATCAGATTTGGCCTGATACGCCTCTCTTGCACAGCCATTCACTAGGAAGCTCAGTGTACTGTTGTGTCTCCTCTCTCAGCTCTTATGCAGCTGAGAACAGAGGGAGCACAGGAAATGTGATCACCGGTGTAGCACTTTCTAGTGTGTTCTACTAGTGGGGGAATAGGAAAAAACATATTTCTGGCCAGGAATAACCTGAGTCACCAAATTAGGTCAGGGTTACTAGAGGCCAGGGCTAAATGACTCATCCTGGCAGCAGATAGGGGTTAGGAGGAGCTGCCACAAATATTTAGGGGCCTCAGTCAATCCCCAGATGTGGGCTGACAGGGGAAATAGACAACCCCTCAAATAGACATAGGCCATTTCAGCAGGAGAGTCGGTGGAAGATGGAGATGGAGTGCTGAAGAGAGGCTGTCGGTAGCCCTTGAATTGTTACATATATAGTTACATAGTAGGTGAAGTTGAAAAAAGACACAAGTCCATCAAGTCCAACCTGTGTGTGTGATTATATGTCAGCATTACATTGTATATCCCTGTATGTTGCGGTCATTCAGGTGCATATCTAATAGTTTCTTGAAACGATCAATGCCCACCGCTGAGACCACCGCCTGTGGAAGGGAATTCCACATCCTTTCCACTCTTACAGTAAAGAACCCTCTACGTAGTTTAAGGTTAAACCTCTTTTCTTCTAATTTTAAAGAGTGGCCACAAATCCTGTTAAACTCCCTTCTGCAAAAAAGTTTTATCCCTATTGTGGGGTCACCAGTATGGTATTTGTATGTTGAAATCATATCCCCTCTCAAGCGTCTCTTCTCCAGAGAGAATAAGTTCAGTGCTCACAACCTTTCCTCATAACTAATATCCTCCAGACCCTTTATTAGCTTTGTTGCCCTTCTTTGTACTCGCTCCATTTCCAGTACATGTATCCTGAGGACTGGTGCCCAATATTATATATATGCCAATATTCTGTTTGCTTTGTTAGCAGCAGCTTGGCATTGCATGCCATTGCTGAGCCTATCATCTACTAGGACCCCCAGTGTATAGATTACCTTCATATTTTTGCCACTCAAATGCATTATTTTACATTCTTCTAAATTGAACCTCATTTGCCATGTAGTTGCCCACCACATGAATTTGTTCAGATCTTCTTGCAAGGTTTCCACATCCTGCGGAGAAGTTATTGCCCTGCTTAGCTTAGTATTGTCCGCAAATACAGAGATTGAACTGTTTACCCCATCCTCCAGGTTGCTTATGAACAAATTACATAGGATTGGTCTCAGCACAGAACCCTGGGGGACCCCACTACCTACCCCTGACCATTTTGAGTACTCCCCATTTATCACCACCCTCTTAACTCGCCCTTGTAGCCAGTTTTCAATCCATGTACTCACCCTATGGTCCATGCCAACGGACCTTATTTTGCACAGTAAACGTTTATGGGGAACTGTGTCAAATGCTTTTGCAAAATCCAGATACACCACGTCTACGGGCCTTCGTTTATCTAGCTTGCAACTCACCTCCTCATAGAAGGTTAGTAGATTGGTTTGGCAAGAACGATTTTTCATGAATCCATGCTGATTACTGCTAATGATACCGTTCTCATTACTAAAATCTTTTATATAGTCCCTTATCATCCTCTCCAAGAATTTACATACTGTTGATGTTGGGCTAACTGGTCTGTAATTCCCAGGGATGTATTTTGGGCCCTTTTTAAATATTGGTGCTACATTGGCTTTTCTCCAATCAGCTGGTACCATTCCAGTCAGTAGACTGTCAGTAACAATTAGGAACAATGGTCTGGCAATTACTTGAGCCATGCCAGCAGGGGCAGTTGGGTGGAAGATGGAGATATAGTGCTGTGGAGACTGTCGTGGCCCTCTGGGGGAACACCCTAGTCTGGGAAGGGGGGGGTGACCTTGGGCCGGGGCTCAGGTGCTGGAAGGATCCTGCCACAACACACAGAGGAAGCCCTTCCTGGAGGCACAGAAGCACATGGAGGACAGTGTGAGTAGAGCACCACTACTGGCGACTTACAAGGGGGGAGACTGCCATACATAGCCAGTTCTCCCTGAAGACAGCATTGTACCAAGCCTTTATCCCTTCCCTGGGAAATCTCCAGCAGAGTCAGCCGGGTGGGCTGGTGAGAGACAGTCTGGAGGACTGTGGATGATAGTTAGCCTAGAGGGCTAGTGAAAGGGGCAGATGCAGCCAGGTGGGTTGGCAGTTCCTGAAGACCAGCAGTCACAGGAGGGAGAGTGCAAGCTGATCACTGAGTACTGCTACGCAACAAGAGTCTTCGAGCTCCCTCCTGCAAAATGCTATTGCTAAATCTGACTGTGCCTGTCAGATTAATTTACAGTGATACAGCTGGAGTCTGCAAGCAAGTAAAGTGCAGGAGGAGTGTCAAGGAGGCTGTATATAGTCTGTATTTAGACTGTGTATAGGAGGATGTCCCTGGACATGTTGTTAAAATGTTGTTGCTGAAGTCAAGTGGGCATCCCATAATTTCCCATTCCCATCCAAGTTATTAACCCTCAATAAACCAGAAATACAAAGTCACAGACTGTTCTTTGTCTCTAAAGTGCCTGTAAAAAATTGGTGTTCCTGGCTGTGCAGGGTGGGGGATCCCAGTTCAACTGCGGCTCCTTAGGGGGTGCGCTACATAAATTACCAATCAAATGTAATACAGTTGAATGATTTCATTAGACTATTATAATGAAATAATATGGCAGTAGAGAGGACAGTCAATTCACTCAAACATATTTCATTAGTTAGTAATTAAATCTTTTTGTGAAATAAGTCAGTGCTTGAGATTCTAATAAGCACATTAATCAGATTTAAACAGTTTAGTGTATGGTGTTTCCATCTGTCCTCAAGAGAGGACAGATGGAAATTTTAAATCCCTTTAAAATTTTAACATATGAAAAAAAATTCAGCAATTTTTGCTCAGTTCTAAAATGCATACATACTTTTATGTCAACTCATGTATGCAAATATTGCATCTTCAAACTTATTAGTGCTGTGAATGATTATCTGCACATCCTACCATAATAAATTCATATTATTTGCTGCACAACACCTGAAATTAAAATCCGCCTTGCAAACATGAGAAACTAGGGTGGTAAAACCATTTAACCACTTGTTTTTCCTGCCCCATCTGCCCTTATAAACGAGGCGTTATGCCGCGTACACACGACCAGACTTTCCGGCAAACTAGGTCCGACGGTCTTCCCGATGGATTTTTAGCGGTGTTCCGACAGACTTTGCGAACTAACGGACTTGGCCACATACAAACGGACTAAGTCCGGTCTAACTTGGTGACGTAAACGGGACAAAAAAATAGCCAGTAGCCAATAGCTGCCCTTGCGTCGTATTTGGTACATCAGACCAGCACACAGATGAACGGTTTTCACGATTTTAGTCCGTTGTAATTGAGTCCATCGGATAGATTTGAAACATGTTCTATTTTTAGGTCCCGTCGGACCTAGTTTGCCGAAAAGTCCAGTCGTGTGTATGTGGCATTATAGTTACAGGGAGCACCAGACTCCCGTAAAACAGCCTATAATTCACACAGGAAGGTGACAACTGTACTGCAACATTGGATAGGATCAATACGTATTTATTAAAACAATAATCTTTGTTTCTGCCCATTTGCCCTATGCTGTCTATAGCATGCATTTAATGCAAATCAAGGCATGCACACAGCTTAGCCATTTGTATTAAATCCTAGTACTAGCTGACGACTGCACGATGCGTTGAACTTTTTTGATGCATCAGTAGCTTATTTATTACAATGGCTAAGCTGTGTTCATGCCTTGATTTGCATTAAATGCATGCTATAGACAGCATAGGGCAAATAGGCAGAAACAAAGATTATTGTTTTAATAAATACGTATTGATCCTATCCAATGTTGCAGTACAGTTGTCACCTTCCTGTGTGAATTATAGGCTGTTTTACGGGAAAACAGATGCAAATGCAAATCAAGGCAGGCACACAGCTTAGCCATTTGTATTAAATCCTAGTACTGTATTAGCTGACGACTGCACGATGCGTTGAACTTTTTTGATGCATGAGTAGCTTATTTATTACAATGGAAGCACATGAACATGCACAATTGTTGACAGGACACATAAAAGCATATGAAACACACATGGTAAGGTGTGTATCAAGCCTTGGATCTCAGTTCCTCTCTAGAAGACAGCGAATAACCATCATGTTAATACTACTCCTGCACCTAATGTTAGGGCTCTGAAAATATTTTTTTTATTAGCTGACCCTTGGCTGATGCAAGCAGATCTCTGTCAGAGCAACAGTTATGTAAATTGTGATATCACTGTAATTTACACAGTTGACATCAAAAGCATGAAAATTATTGTAAACCCAAATATTAAAGTAGTGTAAATATCTTCTTTTATGCCTTATAAATGTAGATATACCCAGTTTTTAAATTGGAGTGAGTAAATGCCGTTAATATTGCCAGTTTCTAATCTCTAAGCTCTCAATGTCCAGCACAGTTGACTCCTTTCTGTGTAAACTACAGATAACCGTGTAAAATGTAATCAAGTCTGCTGCAGTTAGTGCCCCTTGATGATTGACAGATGCTTTATTTATAAGTGGAGACTGAGGCTTTCTGTAACTGTCACTTGGACAGCGTGGCCAGTAGAAAATGGGTCTGCTGACAAGATTGACAGGTTATAAATCTATGTTACGAGGGGATGGGGCTACTGATAGACTGCATCATATATGTAATTTTTGAAGTTTTTCCATAGTTCCACTTTAAAAGTAACAACCCTCTTTTGGATTGTAAAGAGTTATGACACTTGGCTGTTGTATTGGTGCCCTTGACACTAGCTCAGATGGGAAATGACTGTTATGTAAGCAGGTGACATTACATGTACTGAGCATTTAACTACTTGTCACCAGCGCTATAGCTGAAAGGCGGGTGCAACGCAGGCTTAAGATGTTGAGAGGGAAGTGCCCACCAGTGCCATCTATCAGTGCCCATCAATACTGCTAATCAGTGCCCACCATTGCCACCTATCAGTGCAGCCAATCAGTGCCCATCAGTGCCTCATCATCAGTGTCACTTATCAGTGCTGCCTATCAGTGTCACCTACCAGTGCCCATTAGGGATGGGCGAACGGTTCGGCCCGAGCATAAGTTCAGGCCAAACTTTCGTTGTTCGAACGCTCGTCAAACAGCTAAACAAATGGGTTGTTCGACCATCTTTTCGGCCCCCTGAACTGACCACAATGCATTGCGGCGCTGAACAGTGCATTGCAAGCCCTGATTGGCTGAAGCAGTGAAAGCTTCAGCCAATCAGGGCACAGAGCACTGGCAGAGTCATGATTGGACACTGTCATCATGACTTTATTCAATCATGGCTCATTCCCGCCCCACAGTATAAAAGTATTCTTTCAATGGCAGACATTTTCAGTGTGATTTTGGCATGGAGAGAGATAGAACAGGGCTCTGTTCTGTGCTATTAGTTAGTCAGTGTACTATACTGTGCTATTTTGCTTCAATTGTCAGTTTAGAATAATAGTTTAGTGTCAGTCTAGGAATAGTGTGAGTGTAGTGAGGAGGACCATCATTCAGCTTTGCATAGTGTGCAGCTAGAGTAGGGACAGATAGTTTCAGTGTAGTGTAGTGAGACTGTGTCATTCATACATACATTAGTGTAGAGTAGGGACAGCTCATATAGTTTCAGTGTAGTGTAGTGAGACCGTGTCAGTAATATTTACATTAGTGTATAGCTAGAGTAGGGACAGTCCAGATAGCGTCAGTGTAGCGATGATTGAACACCGTCTATTTGACTGCATTACTGCCAGTTTAACGCCATTTACTTCTGTGTGCGTTACTGCCAGTTTAACACCATATAGTTTTGTGTGCATTACTGCCAGTTCAACGCCATATAGTTTTGTGTGCGTTACTGCTAGTTTAACGCCATATAGTCCTGTGTGTGTTACTTCCAGTTTAATGTCATATAGTTTTGTGTCCATTACTGCCAGTTTAACGCCATATAGTTTTGTGTGCGTTCCTGCTAGTTTAACGCCATATAGTCATGTGTGTGTTACTGCCAGTTTAATGCCATATAGTTTTGTGTGCATTATTGCCAGTTTAACGCCATATAGTTTTGTGTGCGTTACCGCCAGTTTAACACCATATAGTTATGTATGCATTACTGGCAGTTTAATGCCATATAGTTCTGTGTGCGTCACTGCCAGTTTAACACCATATAGTTTTGTGTGCGTTACTGACAGTTTAATGCCATATAGTTCTGCGTGCATTACTGCCAGTTTAACGCCATATAGTTCTGTGTGTGTTACTGCCAGTTTAATGCCATATAGTTTTGTGTGCATTACTGCCAGTTTAACGCCATATAGTTTTGTGTGCGTTACTGCTAGTTTAACGCCATATAGTCATGTGTGTTACTGCCAGTTTAATGCCATATAGTTCTGTGTGCGTTACTGCCAGTTTAACGCCATATAGTTTTGTGTGCGTTACTGCTAGTTTAACGCCATATAGTCATGTGTGTGTTACTGCCAGTTTAATGCCATATAGTTCTGTGTGCGTTACTGCCAGTTTAACGCCATATAGTTTTGTGTGCGTTACCGCCAGTTTAACGCCATATAGTTCTGTATGCATTACTGGCAGTATAATGCCATATAGTTCTGTGTGCGTCACTGCCAGTTTAACACCATATAGTTTTGTGTGCGTTACTGCCAGTTTAACGCCATATAGTTCTGTGTGCGTTACTGCCAGTTTAATGCCATATATTTTTGTGTGTTACTGCCAGTTTAACGCCATTTATTTCTGTTGTGCGTTACTGCCAGTTAAATGCCATATAGTTCTGTATGCATTACTTCCAGTTTAACGCCATATAGTTTTGTGTGCGTTTCTGCCAGTTTAACGCCATTTAGTTCTGCGTGCATTACTGCCAGTTTAACGCAATATAGTTCTGTTTGTATTACTGCCAGTTTAAAGCCATATAGTTCTGTGTGGGTTACTGCCAGTTTAACGCCATATAGTTTTGTGTGCGTTACTGACAGTTTAACACCATATAGTTCTGTGTGCGTTACTGCCATTTTAACGCCATTTACTTCTGTGTGGGTTACTGCCAGTTTAACGCCATTTACTTCTGTGTTCGTTACTGCCAGTTTAAAGCCATATAGTTCTTTGTGGGTTACTGCCAGTTTAACACCATATAGTTTTGTGTGCCTTACTGACAGTTGAATGCCATATATTTCTGTGTGTGTTACTGCCAGTTTAACGCCATATAATTCTCTGTGTGTTACTGCCAGGCAGGGCATCATTTCCTCTGTTTAGTGAAGTTGCTTATGCTATCCAGCCACAGCATGCAGAGGAGGTGGTGGACTGGCTTACTAAACCTTCCTCATCCTCTGTCACGCAAGCAGAGACAAGTGTGCAGTCCCCTGCATTTGCCAGAGTGGATAAACCTGCATCCTTGTCCACATATATTCCTGCCATAGCCCTAACATCAGCCATTGAGGAGTCAGCTGAGTTATTTGACCACAGCGCCAGCCGCTCCTTGATGATGCCCAGTCATTACTGGATTCAGGGGGTTCTGAGGTTGAGGATGACAGGAACATGAGCCTAGAGTGAGGGAGTAACATTGGTAGATAAATTGGCATTTATGTTCCCCAAGCCACAGCATATTACCAAGTTGTCTCTAGTGGTAATGATAAAGATGGAGGAGATGTGCAAATGGAAATTGCCCCAGGGATTATATGGGCATTATATTATATTATTATATGGGCATGGTGAGACCAGACCATACAAAGAGTATAAAAAAGTACAAAATGTATTGAAAAAAACATATAAATAAACACTAGATATACAAAAATGTACAAATACCTATAAAACAATGATAAATTACATGAATATAAACAGCAACAATTAACTGATGAGCACATGAGGTCTAGACCTGTAGTCGACCAAAATGTGTTGGCAGTATGCCCAACATGTTTCGGAAAGATAATGTGGTATTTATTTCCTTCTACAGGGACTGAGCTGAGGTAGGCTGTTAATTCTGTTAGGCTGTTAATTCTATTAACAACAAAAGAAAAAAAAATAATAATAATAGTAATAATGCAAAATTCATAATAAGTGACTATGATAATATATATAGAGTGACAGTGGCCGATTGTTCACTGCTTTCTAAATATGGCAAGATATCAAATAGATGCAAAAAGCACTTACACAGATCGTGTTATTTGCTCACACAGCAAGATGGATTGACAAAGAAGCAAGGCCGAGATCTTCCTATTCCGCTCCACCACATATTCTCAAGACTCAAAGGATGTCTGTCCCCATGTCCGGTGTCACATTTGGCACCTTTCAGGGGGATTAGACAGGTATTTTGCTCCCACTTCCGGGTATAGATACCCGAGCCACCCGTGGGTATCCTCGCCACTTACGGCACCTTCTCTGTCCCCCCCCCCCCACTGTCTTCTGGGAGACACACAGGTCCCAGGAGTCGCGCATGCGCAGTACCGAACTAGGAAGTGAAGCCGCAAGGCTTCACTTCCTGATTCCCTTTTCGAAGATGGCGGCAGCAGCACCCGTGAGCCGAGGGGCAGATCGGCTTCGGGTGCCGACATCGTGGGCACCCTGGACAGGTAAATGTCCTTATTTTAAAAGTCAGCAGCTGCAGTATTTGTAGCTGCTGACTTAAAAAAAAAAAATTGACGGAGCTCCGCTTTAAAAGGATTAACAGTGTTTTAATCAATGTCTTGCCATGTTTAGAAAACAGTGAACAAGCGGCCACTGTTACGCTATATATATTATCATAGTCACTTATTATGAATTTTGCATTATTACTCTGTTTTTCTTTTGTTAATAGAATTAGCTCAGTCCCTGACGAAGGAAAAAAATACCATATTATCTTTCCGAAAACATGTTGGGCATAGTGTCAACACATTTTGGTCAACTACAGGTCTAGACCTCATGTGCTCATCAGTTAATTGTTGCTGTTTATTATTCGTGTCATTTATCAATGCTTTATAAATATTTGTACATTTTTGTATATCTAGTGTTCATTTATATGTTTTTTCAATACATTTTGTACTTTTTTATACTCTTTTAATGGTCTGGTCAAACCTCCCATGCCCATATAATCCCTGGGGCTATTTCCATTTGCAAATTTCTACATGTGGGATGTGGCATGGGTCTGCAGACCTTATTCTCAATAGAGGTTTCTCTTAAATAATTTTCTAAGATGGAGGAGATGATGATGATGAGGTCACTGATGCGACTTGGGTGCCAGATAGAGCATAGGAGGAAACTCAAGGTGAGGCGGCACAACCCCAAGGAGGCCGACATCAAGAAAGAGTAGAGAGCAGCCACACTATTCCATCACATTCTGCAGCTGTTATCTCCCGGCCCACTCCCCAAAGCTCAGCTGCCTGGGCCTTTTTCAGCACATCTGCAGCAGATCACACTGTTGCTATCTGCAAATTGTGTCTCAGGCACATCAAACATGGCAAAAACACCAACCCTTTGGGTACCACATGCTTAACAAGGCATTTAATGTCCAACCACTCAGCCCATTGGCAAAAGCACCTAAAAGCCACATAAAAGGGGCAGAAATCTGGCCCTCCTCCTCCTCTTCTTTACCCACTTCAGTCTGCCCCTGCTATACCAAGTCATTACCTCTCAGCAGCCTCCAATGACAGGAATGATGGTATATCACAGGGTGTCCCAGGTCCTAGCAGCACATCTGCCAGCAGCACACCACCAGCTGTAGACTGTAGCCGGCAAATTTCTCTGCCCCATCTGCTGCAGCGGAAAAAGAAATACAGTCCCTGCCACCCACATGCCCAGCGTCGAATTCCAAGCTTGTCAAAGCTGTTGGCTCTCCAACTTCTGCCTTTTAGCCTGGTGGATTCTTCCCCCTCCGTGAATTTGCTGTACCACAATGTCAGGTTCCCAGTCGCTACTACTTTTCACGTAAGGCCTTTCCATCTCTCTACCATCACATGGAAGGGAATGTTCTGGCATCATTGGGCAAGGCAGTCAGCTGTAAAATCCACCTTACTGCTAACACATGGTCCAGCAAGTATGGACAGGGATGATATATTTTGTTCACAGCACACTGGGTAACACTGCTTGCAACTCGAAAGAATGCATGACAGGGCTTGGTGCTGCAGCTTGTTGTGCCCCCATGTCTCCATACAGCTGGTAGTGATGATGCCAAACCTGTAAGCTTTTCCCCCTCCTCCTCCTTCTCTGCCACCTACATGCCCTCCTCTGCAGGGTTCAAAGGGCTATTACCAGACTCAGGCTAAAGTTACCATGCAGTGATTCAGCTGGTGTATTTAGGGGACAGGAACCACACCGGAGCAGAGATTCTTGCAGCTCTGCAGGGACAGGCCCAGAGGTGGTTCAAACCACACCAGCTGGAGCCAGGAATGGTGGTGTGCGATAATGGCTCAAACCTCCTGTCCACCCTTAGACAGGGAACGTTTGCACATGTGCCATGCCTGGCACATGTCCTCAGTTTGATGGTGCAGCATTTCCTAAATATGTACCCAGGGTTACAAGATGTGCTAAAGCTGGCCAGAAGAGTCTGTAGCCATTTCAAGCGTTCATACACAGCCAGTGCTCAGTTGGCTGAAATTCAGCGGGAATCCACCTGCCCGTAAACCGCCTGACTTGTGACATGCCCACCAGGTGGAACTCCACTTTGTCAATGCTGCAGCAGCTATACATGCAGCAGAGGGCCATCAACGAGTACCTGTGCGAATACGGCACGATGACAGGCTCAGGCCGCCTCAGATTTTTTTCCCCACTCCAATGGCTGATCATTAAGGATGCATGCACTGTATTGTCACCATTTGAGGAGGCCACAAAGATGGTGAGCCGTGACAGTGCATGCATCAGTGACACTATCCTTGTTGTGTTCCTGCTGGAGCAGACTCTGGCATTATGGACAGCGCACTGGAGGCAGAGCAGCAGGAGGAAGAGAAGGACTTCCTTTCATCTCAAGGCCCAATTTATCCAGACACCATCATTCCTATGTCACAGAACACACAGGAGGAGAGAGGGGAGGAGGATGAGGAGGAGGATTCTGGCATTTTCATAGGCTTTCGAAGAAGAGGAAGACATGCAGCAAACTGTAAGCGATACCTTTCCAACCCCAGGACCCTTGGGAGTAGTACGTGACTGGGAGGAGGAAGTTTCAGATGCTGTCATCCTGAGTAACCCCAAGGAGTCTGCTTCTCAAGCCTCAGCAAATTTGAGGCGCATGGGCAACCTAATGCTTTAAAGCCTGCGAAAGGACCCAAGAATACGTGGCATAAAGGAGAAGGATGATTACTGGTTGGCAACCCTCCTTGACCACCATTATAAGGGGAAGGTCTCAGGGGAAGGTCTCAGAATTCATCCCGTCCCTACAGAGAGTGCAGAAGATAAATTCTCTTGAGGACACATTAAAGAGGATTTTATTGAACATTTTTCCTGACTCCAGTAGGTTATGCACCCCCTGTCATTGGTTTCAGTGGCCAATGTACCTCTATTATTGGTGTCAGAGGAAGAAGTGCCCCTTATCTGTTTCACTGGCAGATGCAGTCTCCAGCATTGATGTCCATTAGATACTTATCTAAAACATTATCTCCACTTGATCATGACACACACCACTCCAGGAAGGCCCCTGCTGTTAAAAGTCCCCAGGACCAGGGCTCAAGTCCTGCGGCAACGCATGGGAACAGAGTTCCTGTACTTCTTCCACAACAGGAACTCAGTTCCCGTTAGCAGCCGTGTCCTGCAAGACTTTGAAGTATGCGAGCTGTGTGGCAGGTGCTACACCAGCAGCTGCCGACACAGCTTGCAATAGTAAGTGCCGCACACCTGACCATTCAGGCATTGCCAGTAGGAGGCCCCATGACAGCTTCCGCTTCAATCTACCTGTCAATCACAGCTAGCTGACGGGTAGATAAGGTCCCTGCTGCTAAGAGATTGTATTTAGTCAGACCTCTCGTGATGCCCTCCTCCCCGCCGGCCCCTCCTGATTTTCTGTCTCCTCATCCTCACCCCCCAGTCTCCTGCATACTTGCTCTGTGTGTCCCGCTGAATCCCCCCTCCTCTATCTTCAGTGCCATATGATGAGAGAACCCAGAGGAGGAGCACAGCTATTCTGCTCACAGGACATGCAGGGAGAGAGGTGAGCTGAGGGAAGAACATCAGTTTGGGGTGGTAAGCTGAGCACAGTACCTGGCAAAGTTTAATGCCAGGAGGGAAGTTTATGTGGAAATATGTGAAGGGTTGGAATAGCAGCGAGTGTGTGTTGGAGCCCTGCAGAGTTTGCAGTTCTCCAAGCTAACATACATCTCCTAAGCAGGAACACATCACTATCTCCATAAGCATTCTGTCCAGATAATGTGCAGTTAATTTATGACCTTTCCGTTTAACCCTGTGTTATCCAAACTCTGTTCAATGAAAAGTGTAAACTCACCACATAAACACTCTATATATACAAAATAAAATTCCCCAATAAAGATCAGAACATGATGTTCACATTTGCATGGAAGCACAATTGAATGAATGCTGATTATTCAGAGAATTACCGTATTTATGTTTATTGAGGATTTTTTTTTTATGTACTAACAGTTAAGCTTCATACACACAATACGAAAATTGGATGAAAAATACCACTTTTGAAGCGTTTGTGCATATGAGCATATCATTTTTTTTTTTGGTGGGTGAGTGGATCTTGGGTGGGAGTTCCCACACTTTTTTCCCCAGGACTTGACCCCTGCCCAGGACCTTATTGACCTCTCTGTGCATGCAGGTAATTTGTCTGCCATTATTAACTTCATAAAGAATTGTAGGATTTCAAATAATAAACATACATACTCACCTAAGCGGATGCAGCATTGGTCTGATGCCACATTCACCCCCCACCGCTTCTACACTGAGAACTGAGTGATTAAAGACAGCTGATCGCTCAGTTCAGGGCTTCAAGTGAGCAGAGAGCCAAAGGGTGTCAGTCACCAGCTCTGTGCTCTGCCTCTCCAGCACTCACTGGAGAACTGGGCTGTGGAGGGAGAAGGAGTGGCTGGCTCAGCCAACTGGGAGGATTCGGACATTAAATTCAGGATCTCTCCAGAGCCTGGACTGGCTGAGTGACGTCAGCCGACAGCAGACTTTAGCCCACTGTCGGCTGAATCTGTGTCACAGAAGTGCACTCCTATGACCCATAGAACAAATAGGGCCAAAAGAGCTTTGGCTCTACTTCTTCTTTCAGTATCTTTGCATCACTGATAAATATAGAGATCAGGAGTTCTGATTCCTCTCTGCTTGTTTCAGACTTTGAAATTATTCCAGACATGGCTAGGCAACTAGCATTTACAGAAGCAGGTCAGAAGTGGAAGTTTACATAGCCCCCTCAGTACAGGTTCCTTATACAAACATTTGGATAACGTGAGCTGCTGGGCCTTATAGTTCCACATGAGCTTGATATATTCAGGTTACTTAGCTTGGTGACAGTTGCATATTTGTTTTCTAACAGCTAATTTAGTTCAGTATTTGCCATTTTGGTTTGGTTAACACCCTCACTCTCCCTCTCTCCATCATAGCTCTTATCTTCCTACAACACATGCCGTTATCAGCCGCGGCTTTCCTATCGGACTTGTCGACTTCCTAACAATATATACACATCAGCTCTGCCTTGTCTTTCTTCTCACATTCAGTGGCCACACAAACAGTCTGATTCCGTTACTTACCAACCTTTTCTTTTATGATAGCCAACATTTATCATTGACATTTCTGCTGCATATCTTACTCTAGCAATCTCCCTCTTCACAAAATATTTGCACCTCTGCCAGAACATCTGCAAACTCTGTTTTATCAAGCCAAAGTATTATTAAAGCACACTGGTTATCAGCATGGGCACCTGTGCATCTGCAGGGAATCTTGTTGATAAGGGGGTTGTCATTGCCTCTAGTTTATCATTGTATTCCACTGCAATTAATGCAGAGAAGCTACAATTATGTTGTAATACTTTATCTACAGCCTTTAGTGGAATAATTGTATAGGGACAACTGTTGCAAAAGTAAATTATGCTTTTGATTTTCTTGTTTTCCATTGTATCTGTTTTCAGTTGCAGCTTTTATAGTTGTTTAACGCAATGGCTTCAGGTTTACAGTTTTGTTTTATTCAGCCAAGCAGAATGATTAGTTTCATACAAATTCAAGTTGGCAGGGTAGTTTCAATGGCCAGCTTGCAAAGCTGGACCTTGATGTAAAAAGGGAATTCCAGCTTGTACAATGCAATAGCCCATTTCTGGCTAAAGTTGAACCCCCACCCATTTACACAGTCCTTGTGCATAATCTTAATTAAAGTAAATCTCTCATATGCACAAAAGTGTTTAGGAAAGAGTGTATAAAACTTAAATACTCAACTAGAGTATTTGTGAGGGGTTGTAGTGTTGTGGCACCAGCACCAGTGCCTAAGGCCCAATTTTTATGCCCTGGCCTGTAATTACAATTTTTGTTGTAATATTACACAGCAGGGCCCATTCCTGCGCTTAACAAGAGTATCTGTGAGGCTTTACAGTGTTGTGTCACCACCACCACAACCATCGCCGCATAAAGCCCAATTTTTCTGCCCCTGTTTAACAGGGGCGCGTACCTTATTAAAATTTTTGATCTAATATTTCACAGCAGGGATCGTTCCTGCACTCAACAATATAATCTGTGAGGGGTTACAGTGTTGTGGCACCACCACCACTGCCTAAGACCCAATTTTTCTGCCCCTGTTTAACAGGGGCGTGTAATTACAATTTTTGAGCTAATATTTCACAGCAGGGCCTATTCCTGCGCCTACCAAGAGTAACTGTGAGGGCTTACAGTGTTGTGGCAACACCACCACACCACCACCAAAGGCCCAATTTTTCTGACCCTATTTAACAAGGGCATGTAATTACAATTCTTGATATAATATTTCACAGCAGGGCCCGTTCCAGCACCCACCAAGAGTAACTGAGGGCTTACAGTGTTGTGGCAACACCACCAAAAGCACAATTTTTCTACCCCTGTTCAACAGGGGCATGTAATTACAATTCTTGATATAATATTTCCAGCAGGGCCTGTTCCAGCACCCACAAAGAGTAACTGTGAGGGCTTACAGTGTTCTGGTACCAGAGTATATAGGGCAGGCCGTATAGTATATACAGGCCCTACTTTCAAACATCGGACTTACAAACGACTCCTACTTACAAACGGAGGGAGACAACAGCAGGTGAGAGGAAATCTACCTCTAGGAAGGGAAATTCTCTCCTGTAAGAGTTAATATGGGAAAAAGGTGTCTTCACTGATGCTTTATCACCAATCCTTGTTTCCCTAAAAACCCAAATTTTCTAAATCCAATTGTCTTTGGGACAGAAAGTGAGGCGAAATCTTCTGAACAGGGGCACAGACAGCAAAACAAATGTTACAGGGGTGATAACCCTTCCCTATGTTATCCAAAAAGCTTAAAAATGTATTTTTTGGCTGGAGCTACACTTAAAAAATTTACCTGTTCCAAATTACAAACAGATTCAACTTAAGAACAAACCTATAGTCCCTATCTTGTTTGTAACCCGGGGACCACCTGTATACTGCTGTTCAGAGTATATAGGGCCTGGGGGCCCCACACCTTTTCTTTTTTTAATTTGGGTTACCCTTAATATCCATACAAGACCCAAAGGGCCTGGTAATGGGCTGGGGGGTTACCCATGCCGTTTTTCTTAAAAATTTTCATCCATATTGCCGGGACCCGACATTACATTACAGCTGCAAACAGTTTTAAATGACTTTTATTCCTTTAGAAATGTAATTTTGTGCAGGGACTGTTCTAAACACGGGAAACACGTGCAACTTTACAGGCATGCTATAGACACCCCCCAGGTACGATATTTAACCAATTCACGACCGCTCACTGTATATATACGTAATTTTTTTGAAGAGGGATATCTCGGTAACGGCAGCAGCTGCTGCCACAACCGAGGTATCCCTCTTCACAGTGAGCGGTCCCCTTTCCGATAATGGTGGTCATCGCGGCGGATTCTCCGCGAGATCACCGTTATCGGCGGCGGGAGAGGTACCCCCCCTCCCGCCGCCGCTCTCCCGTGCCTTCCGCTGCTTACCGGAACCGTCGGCAGCGGCGGAGGCGATCGGGTCCTTTCCCCTCCTGTGCATAGAGATGAGTGATGGTAAGATGGCCCCCACTCATCTCTATACCATAGGAGGGCGGAAGCGACGTCAAAAACGTCACTTCCGCCCATACGTCTTAAAGGGGAATTTACAAATGTCATTTTTTTAAATGACATTTTTTTTATTTTTTTTTGTCATTGAAGTCCAAATATGAGATCTGAGGACTTTTTTTACCCCAGATCTCATATTTAAGAGGACCTGTCATGCTTTTTTCTATTACAAGGGATGTTAACATTCCTTGTAATAGGAATAAAAGGGATCAATTTTTTTTTTTTTAAAACAGTGCAAAAAAGAATACAATTAAGTAAAATAAATAAGAAAAAACAAAAAAAACATTTTTAAAACACCCCGTCCCGACAAGCTCGCGCGCAGAAGCGAACGCATACGTGAGCAGCGCCCGCATATGAAAACGGTAGTCAAACCACACATGTGATGCATCGCCGCAATCGGTAGAGCGAGAGCAATAATTATAGCCATAGACCTCCTCTGTAACTCAAAAAATGCAACCTGTAGAATTTTTTAAATGTTGCTTATGGAGATTTTTGAGGGTAAAAGTTTGACGCCATTCCACGAGCGGCCGCAATTTTGAAGCGTGACATGTTGGGTATCAATTTACTCGGCGTAACATTATCTTTCACAATCCAAAAAAAAATTGGGCTAATTTTACTGTTGTCTTATTTTTTTATTCAAAAAAGTGACTTTTTTCCAAAAAAAGTGCGCTTGTAAGACCGCTGCGCAAATACAGTGTGAAAAAAAGTATTGCAATGACCGCCATATTATTCTCTAGGGTGTTAGAAAAAAAACAATATATAATGTTTGGGGGTTCTAAGTCATTTTCTAGCAAAAAAAACTGTTTTAAACATGTAAACACCTAAAATCCAAAACGAGGCTGGTCTGGAAGTGGTTAAAGGAATATTTCACTTTTATTTTTTCACTTTAAGCATCATTAAAATCACTGCTCCTGAAAAAAACTTCAGTTTTTAAAACGTTATTTTGCATTGATACATGTCCCCTAGGGCAGAACCCGGGTCCCCAAATCCTTTTTAGGACAATAACTTGCATATTAGCCTTTAAAATTCACACTTTCTCATGTTCGAGTCTCATAGACTTTAACGGTGTTCAAATGTTCGCGCAAACTTTCAGTCCGTTCGCATGTTCTGGATGGGGGGTGTTCGGCTCATCCCTAGTCACCAGTATGGTATTTGTATATTGAAATCATATCCCCTCTCAAGCGTTTCTCTTCTCCAGAGAGAATAAGTTCAGTGCTCGCAACCTTTCCTCATAACTAATATCCTCCAGACCCTTTATTAGCTTTGTTGCCCTTCTTTGTACTCGCTCCATTTTCAGTACATCCTTCCTGAGGACTGATGCCCAGAACTGGACAGCATACTCTAGGTGCGGCCGAACCAGAGTATTGTAGCGCGGGAGAATTATCGTTTTATCTCTGGAATTAATCCCTTTTTTAATGCATGGCAATATTATATTTGCTTTGTTAGCAGCAGCTTGGCATTGCATGCCATTGCTGAGCCTATCATCTACTAGGAGCCCCAGGTCTTTTTCCATCCTAGACTGAATCTCATTTGCCATGAAGTTGCCCACCCCATTAATTTGTTCAGATCTTTTTGCAAGGTTTCCACATCCTGCAGAGAAGTTATTGCCCTGCTTATCTTAGTATCATCTGCAAATACAGAGATTTAACTGTTTACTCCATCCTCCAGGTCATTTATGAACAAATTTAAACCTGATTGGTCCCAGCACAGAACCCTGGTAGACCCCACTACCCACCCCTGACCATTCTGAGTACTCTCCATTTATCACCACCCTGTGAACAGTTCCCCAGTAAATGTTTATGGGGAACTGTGTCAAATGCTTTTGCAAAATCCAGATACACCATGTCTATGGGCCTTCCTTTATCTAGATGGCAAATCATCTCCTCATAGAAGCTTAATAGATTGGTTTGGCAAGAACGATTCTTCATGAATCCATGCTGATTACTGCTAATGATACCGTTCTCATTACTAAAATCTTGTATATAATCCCTTATCATCCCCTTCAAGAGTTTACATACTATTGATGTTAGGCAAACATGTCTGTGATTCCCAGGGATGTATTTTGGGCACTTTTTAAATATTGGTGCTACATTGGTTTTTCTCCAATCAGCTGGTACCATTCCAGTCAGTAGACTGTCAGTAAAAATTAGGAACAATTGTCTGGCAATTACTTGACTGAGTTCCCTAAGTACCCTTGGGTGCAAGCCATCTGATTTATTAATGTTAATTTATTAATGTTAAGTTACCCAAGTCTAATTTTAATTCTGTCCTCTGTTAATCATGGAGGTGCTTCCTGTGATGTGTCATGAGGATAAACACTGCAGTTTTGGTTACTGAAGCCCCTCAATTCCCTCATGAATACTGAGGAGAAGAATAAATTAAATACCTTCGCCATCTCCCCATCCTTTGTAACCAGATGTCCTTCCTCATTCTTTATGGGGCCAATATGGGCTGTCCTCCTTTTTTACTGTTTACATACTTAAAGAATTCCTTGGGATTTTTTTTTTGCTCTCCTCCGCTATGTGTCTTTCATGTTCTATCTTAGCCGTCCTTATTGCACCCTTACAATTCTTGTTGCATTCTTTATAAAGTTTGAATGCTGATGATGATCCCTCAACCTTGTATTTTTCGAAGGCCTTCTCATTTGCGTTTATATGCATTTTTACTTTGGAGTTAAGCCATCCAAGACTTTTGTTTGCTTTTTTAAATTTATTACCCAATGGGATGCATTGGCTAATGCCCTTATTTAATATGCTCTTAAAGCAAACCCATCTCTCCTCTGTGTTCTTTGTTCCTAAGATTTTATCCCAATTTATGCTTTCTAGCAAGGTTTGTAGTTTAGGGAAGTTGGCTCTTTTGAAATTCAGTGTCTTTGTATTCCCCTTATGTTTCCCCTTTTTGTGCTTTTATATTGAAGCCAATTGACCTGTGATCACTGTTTCCTAAATTGCCCCATATTTCCACATCCGTGACCAGGTCTGTATTGTTGGTAATCAGTAGATCCAGTAACGCTTTAATTATAGTTGGTGCGTCTACCATCTGAACCATGAAATTGTCCTGCAAGATATTTAGGAACTGGCGAACCTTAGACGAATGCATGGTTCCCTCCGCCCAGTCTATGTCTGGATAATTAAAATCCCCCATTATGATGACACTTCCCATCCTTGCTGCTAACACAACATAGAAAATAACATAACAATTAGTTAGAGGGATGGGGAGAAAGGGTAGTGGAAGCTATAAATTCAGCAATGCCAGAAGTTCAGCTTTAAAGATGAGTACACCAGTTAAATAAAGTTTTATAATATGCCTTGAGTCCTCAGTTTGAATCCTACCCAGGACAACCTACATAAGGTTTGCATGTTCTCCCTGTGCTTGTGTGGGTTTCCTCATGATACTCCTGTTTCCTCCCAAACTCCAAACATATTCTTGTAGGTTAATTGGTTCCTGGCTAAACTGGCCCTAGTAGGTGTTTGTATGCATGGGAGGTAGGGACCTTAGATAAATTAATTCAAATACATAATATTTTAGCTATCAGAAATTTTTTGTCACAATTTGCATATACAGTATTGTGTCCTATGTGTACATACATCAGTAGTATCAATGTACAATACGACAGGCAGACTTTGCATCTTGTAGAGCTGTAGAAATATTATCTGAACCCATACTAGACAAACACACAGTACTGTGTAACAGGTCAATGAATACAGCAAAAAGAACACAACAATCTGTTTCCTTTGCTATATGCCTGTACACATTTGTGCAGAAGCTATACTTCTTACAGAATGTTCCTTAGGATAAAAGCCTTTCAATTCTCTCTTTGGGTAAAAACCTGATGTGCTGCAGCTAGCCCTTAAAGTAAACCCTTGCCCTAACATTGTACGCTAAAGTATTGTTCTGAACAAGCAGTAAAAGCACTCCAAAACAAGCCCTGGGAGCCCGAAAGTTGTAGCCTACAATGAGACAGTATATCTCATGGTAAGTTATGATGAAGATAAGGGGGAGGATAAGAGCACTTGTGCAGAGGTTTGCTTTTAAAATTACACAATGTATGCACAGTTTATATCATTTATAGGTCAAATGTGCTTTATATCAGGAGTTATTGAACAGGCCCCACATCCTTCTTCCTCCTTTTGCAGGCCCATCTTTTAAATAATACATCCATTAAAAGAAGATGCACATGGTATTACAAATTATGGTGTGTGTAACATGGAACTGAAAATGCACACCTGGATTTGTAGAAATGTTCAGCTGTATAGTGGCAGTATTTCAGGTAGGATCCTGTTCCTTGTCTTATTGCATTTGGTTGAGCAGGGACAGGTAAGTGTGTGTTTTCAAAGTGGATGAAGGAGGGTGAGGGAACTGAGTAAATGTAACTCTAAAAACAATGGAGTTACATTTTAACATAGGATTCTTAAAGTGTAAGTTCAGTCAAAATATAACTAAGGCTAAACCTACTCCTACTCCCATTCTAAGCCTATTCTATCTAACTCTGTAAAGAAAAGATGTGTATATTTAGCTATTCTGAAGCCACTCCGGCCCGGTCCCATGATTAGCTGTCAGTGGGGGCTTCAATGTAGAGGAGGAACAGCCAACAATGGATGCCCCATAGTAAGCCTATGAGTGAAGTCATCTCGTAGGCATGTGAAGCTGTTGTTTCCTCTCCTGTGCCCAACCACCAGCAAAAGAGTACATAATTATATTGGAACACAATTTCTGTACTGCCCAATGTATTTTTTGTAAGTTAATATATATATATATATATATATATATACTTAACTAAAGTAAGCTCCCACAATAACCACAAATCCCTCCCATTGACCTTTCACCCCAATAACAAATGACACTCACACAGTTTTCACAGACATTGATGTCCATAACATACATATACAAAGTATTCCCTTTTGGCTGATCTAAGATTTTACAAGCCAAAAAATTGCTTGATTCTACCAAAACCACAAAAACGTATTTATGCCTGAAGCCAATACTGCCCCTAACCGCTTCTTCTGGTTCAGGAGCTTACTAGGGCTTTGCTTGTTCCAAAAAAAAACTGCAAAAATGTTAAAACATAATTGACATATCTAAGAAGACAACATTTTTTATTCCCTTGCTGTTAGTGGGACTGATTCTTTATGGCTGTAGAGTGATCGAAGACACTGGCATAACCCTGTGATGATTGGAGACAGTTAACCCATTATTGGCTTGAAGAACTATAACGTTGATGTGATTTTCATCTGCTGAAGATCGAGCTGTGTATGGGCTTGCAACCTAATTAATATATTTTTGTGTACATTTTGGGGGCTGAGTAATTTAACCCTTAAAATGAAGGACACTGGGTTCTAATCTTGCACAAATCAAGGACTTTTGCATTGCACTGTGCACTTTATGGTGTAGTAGGGAGCCATGGACTTTTTATTAAATTTTTTTGTTTGTTTTTATGGACCCTTTGGGCAATTTTTTGATTTAGGATATGAACCTTCATGAAATTATTTTGATATATTGATTACATGTATAAAACATTTTTTGATGGTCTATTGATGTATCACATTGATGGGTATAATTTATAGGAGGAGAGAAATTGTATTATGACTATATTCCTGCACTTTTCCTAAAATAAGATTATGAGTATGCACTTTTGAGCACAATTTGCACAAGTATAGCACAGAGACATTATAGTACGGTGACCATTTGGTTATTCATTGATGTTCAAAACATACAAATACCAAAATAATCCCTTTTGGCTGATCTGAGATTTCACAAGACAAAAATTGCTAAATTCTACCAAAACCACAAAAACATATTTATGCCTGAAGCCAATACAGCCGTCAACCACTTCTTCTGGTTGGGGAGCTTACAAGGGCTTTAGCCATTCCAATAACCGTCAATAAATGTAAAAATATAACTGACATTTCTAAGAAGACAACCTTTTCATTCCCTTGCTGTTAGCGGGACTGAAAAGCTTACTAACTGTCAGGATCAATTAAGTGCTCCTGCTTCTCATTCCAGCATCCGAGTTTTGGCTATTGCATTCTCCCTGTCTGTGTCCACCTGCAAGTTGATTGATATGGTCAGTCACCTGTTATAAGCAAGCCAAACGCTCTGTCCCTGGCTTGTGATAGAGACAGTGATACCTGTATTTTTCCTGATCGAGCCCCCTGTTTGTCTGCTCTGTTTTGCTAGTTTGGATTTCCCTGTGTATCACCTGGATCGTATATTGGACTTTTCCCTGAACTCAGCCTGCCTTTTACCTGGACTGTCGTAGAACCACACTATGTGTCTGCTAACTGCAATTAGTCTGTTTGTTTGCATAGTTCGCATCTGCCCTGGTGTGGTGGCCAGGCACTATAGCATTGTGTTTAAGCCCTGGGGCAACCAAATACCTGTAGGCCTGCTTGTCTTAAGGGAAATGGGGCTGCTATAGGTGAAGCACACAGTAGCTAGCTATAGTGTCGGACCACCTGTGTTGGGGTAGACGTGACATTTTCACAAGCCTTTAACAAAAAAAAATTCTGTCAAGATGGACTCTACACAGGCTTGCTTATTTGCTGAGGAAATTTGTAAACCGACACACCAAGTCCAGGAACTGTCTGTGCGTGTAAACGCACCTCCAGCAGTAACACAGGAGCCAGAGCCCAAAGTTAACCCACCTGATAATTTTTCTGGTGACCCCCATGTGTTTTCCAACTTTAAAAATAGTTGTACGCTATACTTTAAGCTTAAGCCATACTCCTCTGGTTCTGAAGCACAGCGAATAAGCCTGATTATTACATGGTTGCAGGGGGATACCCAGTCTTGGGCGTTTAGTCTCCCCGCAGATGACCCAGCCAGAGGGTCAGTTGAAGCTTTTTTCAAGGCCTTAGGTTTACTTTATGATGATCCTGACCGTGCCCATTCAGCTGAAGCTAACCTTAGGTCATTACGTCAGGATAAACACTCCGCTGAACAATACTGTTCTGATTTCCGCCGCTGGCCACCTGACTCAGGGTGGAATGACCCAGCTCTAAGAAGCCAGTTCAGGTTAGGCTTATCAGACTCCATCAATGACTCCTTAGTACACTACCCTGAACCAAAGTCATTGAATGAAACCATGCAAGTAGCCATCTGTATAGACAGATGTTTATGGGAAAGGCGTAAAGAGAGGTTTGTTTCTTTGCTCCCTAGTACGCTGCCCACCTTTTCTTCATAGAGAAATTCATAGGGAAATTCCAAAACAATTGTGCACCACCACGTGAGGTAAGAATGAAAACTCACCAGATCCACATGGCGAATTGTGACATAGCATGCCCTTATATAGATCCACCAAGGCAGAGAAGGAAAAAACTCTTAAAACACCAACTTCCAATGCCACCATAGGCTTAAAGGGGTTGTAAAACCTCATGTTTTTTCACCTTAATGCATCCTATTCATTAATGTAGACGAGGTTCAGGGCCACTCTGTGCAAAACGAGTTGCACAGTGGAGGTAAGTATGATATGTTTGTTATTTATAAAACAATAAAAAAAAAAACTTTACAATCACTTTAACTAATGTCTCTCTATCATGGAAAGTAAGCAGCAAAAGCTGTCAGTCCTGCTACAAGGTTTTCTTGCATCTGGAAAAGTAATCCTTGGAAACAGTTGGGATTGTTACACAGGGTAACTGAAATTAAAACAGAGGACACTCATCACTGTGATGAAACAGCGATTACACCTGAGGGTCAATTTTTTTACTCCCAAGGCAAAATGAATATCCTGCAAAAGATCTGCCAACTTGTTTTTTGGCAAAGTAGAAACGCCCATTACCACAGCATTTTTGACCTGGTTTTTTATTCTTAAAATATCACACTGTGGGGTGGCCGCCACTGCAGTGCAAGCACTCACGATTGACCCTACACGATGCACCCCTCTTGTATTGGGCATTATTAAAAGCCCAGCACAGGCAAGACCATACAGAGGCAGCACTGTTAAGAAACAACAATTGAACCCAAGATGCAGAATAAGCAACTCTTCTGGAATTTATAATATGTATTCAAATGCCAATGTCTTGATGGTCCCACTTCAGCTCAGGCAGCACCATCATACATTGCTTGGACACCAGTTAAAGAAATGGCCTGTACTGGAGCAGAAATAGAAAAAAAGTAGGAGGAGAAAAGATCAAACAAGGGCCCCGTAACTGGCATAGACAATTAAGAAACACTGCCTGCAGGAAAAGGATAATCTCCTGAGCACCCTAAGGACTGGCTGCCTAGCTCAACAGTAAACCCCTCAGCAGCTGCGGGTGCAGCCTGGCTAGTAGTGTGAAAGACACCCTCACTCACCACCTGTTGACAGTGTCCTTGCTGAGGTTTCCATTCCTGGGACCTCTATCCAGTAATATCAACCACCTGCTGTGTTGTGGATCCATGGCCCAGTGGTAACACTTCCTCTCCTTGCATGTGTTCTTGGTGGTAAAGGGATTAACTGTGTTGTAAGCACCAAGAATGGCACGGTCTACCTGGCAGAGCTGACAAGTCAAAGGGCGCTAATGGACCAGAAAAGGTTAATGGAAAAAAGGGAGGGTGGAGGAGCAGAAAGGGTTAATGGAGCTGAGGAGGGTGAATGAGCAGAAAAGGATAATGGAGCAAAGTTAGGGGAGTGAGAAGCAAGGGTCAATGTAGCAGTGAGGGGAGAGTGAACAGAAGAGTTAATAAATCAGAGAGAGCAGCCAGTGAAAAGTGCAGAGATAACTTTCTGGAAAGTAGTGCAGAGATAACTTTCTGAAGTCAAGCCTCCCCCTACTCTCAGCCTCCTGTTGTAGAATGGCCAGCATCGTGCTGATATCAGACATTGGGGATTATTTACTAAAACTGGAGAGTGCAAAATCTGGTGCAGCTCTGTATAGAAACCAATCAGCTTCCAGGTTTTATTGTCAAAGCTTAAATTGAACAAGCTGAAGTTAGAAGCTGATTGGCTATCATGCACAGCTGCACCAGATTCTCAGTACACCAGTTTTAGTAAATCTCCCCCCATTGTGTGGCATGGTCACAGAGCAGAGGAAAAAAACAAACCTTTCTCCTCCTGTTCTAAAGGGGGACTGACTGAGGCAATTTCCAGTTGTCTTCAGTGGGACCGCAGATGTGACCCACACTCTTCCTCTCTCCATAGAAGAAAATGGTCATTCTGCTCCCCCCACTGTCAGGTCCAGTGATGTAAGTAACTGAGTTAAAATAAACTGAGTTACCTAACGCAGTTACTTTAGAGGGTAACGAGTAATCTAACTGATTACTTTTCCCCTCATGGTAACTCAGTTCCCATTACTTTGGCTTAGTTACCCCAATTACATCTACCGCCACTAGATGGCAGTAGTGTAATTCCGGTGTCCTGCCGAAAAAGTTCCCCCGCTGCACAAGGACCCCCTGTACTGCGCAGGCGCAGGGCTTGCGCAGTACGAAGGACTACGGAGCTTCCGAAAATTGCCGAACCTAAACAGCTCTGAGTTAACATGTAATTGTACGAGGCGATGCCGCACGCTCCTGATGCTCGTGCTACTCTGCAAGGGGCTTCTATCGTGTAAGTAAGGGGCGGGTCTAGTATTACTGTAACCAAGGGGCGCATTTATTATTATTGTTATATATCGAGCTCTGCCCATTAATTTAACATTCGCCCTCTTCTGTAGCCATCCGCCCCTTACACGATATAATAATAATAGACCCGCCACTTGCTTACGCGCTATAACAGATCTGCCCCTTGGTTACAGTAATAATAGAGCAGCCCCTTGGTTACACGATATATAACAATAATAATAAATGCGCCCCTTGGTTACAGTAATACTAGACCCGCCCCTTAGTTACACTTATAGAATATTTAAAAAAAACTCAGTTACTTTGCTGCGTAACTAATTACTTTTCCAATGTAGTAACTGAGTTACTAACGCAATTATTTTTGGGAGAAGTAATTTGTAACTTAACTAATTACTTTTTTAAAGTAAGATGACCAACACTGGTCAGGTCACACTGACCTTAAAGGCAGAGCATGATCCTAGATTCAAGGTGGCTCCTATATCTTGTAGCAATCTATGGAGCCACTGCATGCTCGCTCAGTGACTAGAGTCATGTCTATTCATATACACAGCCCCAAAGAAAGCTACTCCACTGTACCCATCCCCTGGTGGACAGCTGCTGAAGGCTGCAATATCCCTTCTCACTTGGTACACAATGAGTGCTTCCCCCAGAATAAGGTTCAGGGAAGCTGGGTTAGAAAACCAGATGCCAGAGCCAATAAAGTGTACTGTACGTTTATTAGTTATGTAATGTACTGGGGAATCTTTTCTTTGAATCTCAGACTTTGGAAACCTTAGACTTTCATACTACTATAATATCTAGCCCCTACTAAAATACTTAATGTATATGTAAATTAAATCACTAAAATATATTTATATGGATGCATATAGACAGGTTGAAGCTGCAAAGAGGCTGAATCGATCAGCACTAAGAAGCAACAAGGAGTAAAAAAACGGTAAAACCAAGCATTTTATTAGACAGTAAGCAACTGTTTATGATACAAAAAGTGTTTGCCAACTAATTGGGATGGTTTACATGTGCTTTCTTAAAGCTAAACATTAGCTAACCACTCATTTTTAATACTCAGCTCAGCCTGCGCCAGGAAACTCCCTGCCATTAAGGCATGCTGGTCTTGCACAGAAACCCAGGCCTTTTGGAATGCTACAAATGTCCCTGGGGGGTCCTATGTGGGCCCTCCAATGTAGCTAAATGGAGTATGTTTTTTTCCCCCCCAATATGTTTTTGTACATCTTCTACTGGTTCATTACTAAACATGACTTGTATGACATGTATATACTAAGTATGTGTATATACTAAATACTAATATATAAGAACAGTTCAAGAATACACTTGATAATGGGAATGGATTCTCTATAGTATGATATACAATATAAATGGTGTAAAAGTCCAAGCCATGGAAAAACACTTGAGAAAGGTGAAGGTTGTTTAAGGTTTTAATTAAATTTTTATGAGCAATGTGACATTTCTTTGTTGTAGAATTCTGACCATACTCACATATTATGTGAAATTTATATCTCAGAGAGTTTTATCTGTACTGAACTGAGCCGTGGGAAGTGGAACATTTACATTTTGTGCTGATACAACAAAAAAGTTGTGAGTAAAATGAATTAAGCAAAGAGGCGAATTGTTTAAAAGTTAAAATTGTGCATCTGCTATTATCCTTAAACCAGGACTTCAGTAAAAAAAATATAAACAGGATCTCCGATATATGTCCCACCTGTAAGTCCAAACTCATTCTTTTACATCTGCCATGTTCATACATCTACCATGGCCACAGTTCAATACTCCTGTGTGCAGCTTCACATGCAGCTAAACCCTCCTATCCTTTAATAAACCAGCATGCATGAACACGAAGTTTTATTGTAAAGAACAGAAACGAGCTGCCGGGTCTTTGGACCAAATTTCAGCTGTTTGGCAAGATCAGGAAGCCACTCAACCAAATGGGTGTTTGGCTGAGCCAAATCTCTGGCTGTGGCAGGAAGTGAAACTTTTAGCAATGTTATAACTACCGCTGTCAAATGTGAAAGCTTCCTGCTCAGGGTTCCTGGTAGTTCAACTCATCACTGCCTGGCCCAGTTATCTATCAGCTGGTATGATATCATATGTGGGCTTGTGGCCGGGTATAGTTCAGGAGGGTGGAGAAGTCACCCCCTTTCCTAGTTTGGTATGGATTTTGGGGATCCCACAATAAGGATCCCCTTAAAATTCAAACCAGATGCAAACAATCCCCCATTTTGTTTTTAAGCAGAATGAAACAGCTGGGAGCTGTAATTTACTAGAAAGTTAAAGAGCTTTCTTTGTAAATGTCAGTTTTACTGTAGCAGATTTGATATATCTTACTGATGCACCACTTCACAGACAGGTCAGGGGCATCCTTCAAGCATATTATTTAAATTATTATTTATTTATTATTTAGAAAGTTGTTACCTTAATGCATTCTGTGCATTAGGGTAAAAAACATTTCAATAACAGCACTCCCCAGCCGTTCCATTAATCACTTACCTGAGTCCATTCTTCATCCATTTACAATGTAACATAAAGCTGCCAGGGCCCCCCTGCTTCCCAGGCCCAGTACACGAAGACCGGTGGTACCCCCTTATGAGCAGCCCTGATAATCTTTGGTGTGGTGGGGGTTGATAGAACTGTGAGAGCCAGTGCCGGCTGGTAGGAAAAATGTTTGGGGGGTGGCAAACAGTATGCCACCCCCCCCCCCCCCCGGGTTTGTTGGTCGAGAGCACTTACCCTATCACCAGCGACTTCCCCCTGCTCGGTGGCGGTGGCCTCCCTCTCTCCATCACTGACGGCTTCCCATTCTCCTGCTCTTCACCGTGGTGGCTTCTGTTTCCTCCCTCCTCGGCAGCCAATCGGGAGTCTTCTGTTTTTGGCCAATTGGAAAACGGGTCTCACACTCGCGGGACTCCCACTTTAAATTCCTTTGCAAGCATGTGATACTCAAATCGCTGGTGTTTTTACCACACTTGATCTGATTGCGGCAGAGATTGCAAATTGCAACAGTGCGATCAGTTGCACATGTGCTAAAAAAAAGGCCCACACAGCTGAGCTGTGGGAAGTGGGACAGGAGATAACAGCTCCACAATCTGATGGAATAGGGTGGCTGCTCTCTACTCTTCCATGATGGCTGTCTCTGGAGGACATCCTGCCTCATTGGCATTGCCCCTCCCCCTCACTTTCCTCCTCTGCTCTATTCGCCACTGAAGTCATGTCAGTGACCTAATAATTATCATCTTCTCCATCCTCATCATCACTGGAGCCAACTTTGGCTGGGGGAACATGACTGCCAATTTGTTGTTCACTGTAGCCACCTTTGCCTGTGGACGCAGATGCTGCTGGCCTGTCCTTGTTGGCCTCCCAGACATGTTGGAGGGGCTTATTACCCAAATTTAATAGATACTGGAAAATGTGTAATTGGATGCAACTTGTTCAATGAAAAGTGGTGTTTGGTGCACTTTACATTGAGGAGTGCGACTGACAGAAAAGTAAAAACTATAAATAAATAAATAAATAAAAAAGGCGGAACAACAGTGACAAAGTCTCAAAAACTGTGACTGACAATTTAAAAAAAGAGACAGGCATGGGACGAAAAAAATAAAAAAAACAAGACGCAGCAACCAAAAAAAAAGAGGGTTATATTGCACTGTATACAGCACTAAATGTTATGTAATGCTGTGTTAAACACTGGACTACACCAATACTACACTCACAGTACACTGACACTACATTTTACTCACACTATACTCACACACTACACTATACTCACACTATTCTCACACGATACTCCCACTACCCTAACACTGCACTGACACTTCAATATACTCACACTACACTCAGACTACACTAACACTCTACACTGACACTCTACATTCAGAGGCTAGTTGAAAACAGAGCCCTGCTCTATCTATCTCCACTCCAACAACACACTGCAAAAGGTTCCTGTGGGAACGAACATTTTATAGTGTGGGGTGAAACTATGAGCATAGCTCCCAACTGTCCCTCATTTCGAGGGACTGTCCCTGATTTGTAACAATGGCCCTCTGTCCCTCATTCCACCTCATTTGTCCCTCATTTTGGTCTGATCTATATAGATGTATATAAAATGCACTTTTTATCTATCAAAAAGTGTTTTTCAGCACTAAACCTTTCATCTGATTTCTAAATTGCTGCATTTGTAAATTCCAAAAGCTAAAATAAAGGAATAGTAGTGGTAAAAAAAGCATTTGTGGGTTGAACCAATCTTTAATTTTTTGTACAATTCTCCTTTAAGGGGGCATGGCAAGGGGTGTGTCCTATGCCTGCATACTTTTGCTGATAGGTGTCCCTCATTCCCATCTCAAAAAGTTGAGAGTTATGTATGAGCACTGAGTCATGATTGGGCAAAGTCATTGTGACTTTGTCCAATCATGGCTCTGACTGTGCTCTGCGCCCTGATCAATAAACAGGTGCATTGCTTCTTCCAATTTGGGCTTTAGAATGCACTGTGCAGCGTGTTTGTGTGTTCGCCGAATGGGTGAACAGGCGATGTTCGGGCCGAACTTTTGCTTGGCTCGAACTGTCTACCCAATTCTACTCCTAAATGCAAAACACAATGACGAACGTGTGTAGCACAGGACAGCACCTTTGCAGAGGGACTCTGTACATTTAACTACTGCACACAGTGTACAGGTCATCTCTAAGCATGGGTACCACCATAATGTTTGACTTTCACATGAATGCGGCCCCACATTGGTGAGTGCATACACGAGAAGAGGTACCCCCATATGCAGGGCGAGTAGGCCCCGCCCAACCACTGATGGCCTTAATTGCAAGTGGGAATTAGCCTTATATTTTTTTTTGTGAATAAATACCTGCATGAAATTGTGTGTGTGTGTGTGTTTTTTTTAATCTGATTGGAATTCAAGCAGGTTGCTAAAGAGGGTAAGAAATTCCAAAACTTTCTTTCAATATTTAAATATTAAAAAAGCAAATTCTATTTGAATGCAGGTGCTTTGAAAAATAGCTCAGATTTAGCCTCTGGGCATGAAGAGAAAGCAATCTTTTTAAATGCTTTCTTTAGTGCTGTGTATACAAAGGAACATTGTCAAGCTGGTGTACAATATGAAGATGATGTTGACACAGTTTAAAATGCACCACAGTGGCTCAGCAATGATATGGTCCAGAAACAATTAGACAAACTAAATGTGAATTAAACACCTGCACCATATGGCTTACCTCCACGAGTCAACAAAGAGCTGAGCTCAGTTATTTCTAAGCCATACTGTTGTTTCTGATTTTTAGAGACTTATTTATGATTGCCTTACTACCAATGAAATAGAGAAAAGCAAATGCAGTGTCTGCGTGAAAATGGATCAAGATCAGCAAACCTGTAAGATTAGCTTCAAATGTAATTAGAGATACAATATTTGAGGGGCTGGTAAGGGACCAAATACGAGTATGTGCTAGCTGTGCTAACATATTATCATATGAAAACACCAGCATGATACAGCAACACATTTGGACATTTAATACAGTATTAACCTTTTCGCTGCCAAAGCCATTTCTGCATTTTTTGCACACATGTTTGAAAAATCATTGTAGGCCTGAAGATTACACATAACCCCTGTTGGAAGGCAACATGTTTTATTTCATAATACAAGATGTGTTTGAATATGAAATCTGGATACACCGAGCCTCTGCAGTCTTGGGGGCTGAATGGAAGGTAACAGGTTGCACATCAAAGCCTTGTATCATATCAGAACCTTCATCTGAAAGAAGAAGTTATGCCCCCTGGCAAGGGGAGTATGGGAACAAAAGAGACCAACTGGTGTGATAAAGATTGTAGTGCGTGATTACCACATCTGCCGACAATCATCAAAGAGAACAATGGCTGCCAAGATAATTACAGAAGATCAAAGGGCTAGCTATTACTGAAGATGACCCAGGTCACATAGCGATGATTCATGGATGAATACTGCCCCTAGAGGACAATACAGCAGGATGCCTAGAGGATGGACAGAGAAATAATATATTAAAAGGACTGCCTCTTGGTAATATCCCATTGGACAGGAGGCTAGTGGGTGTGGTGTATGAGGGGGTCTGAATGCAGTTTAAATGTGCACACAGAAGGGAAATCGCTCTCTTGGCTCTCTTGCCTGATGGCTCTCATGACTCATGGCTCTCTTTTGCCATTTTGAGCCCAGCTGAAGAGACAATATCTATAGGATGACCTTTCGTAATGTATTATTGATGTTTTGTATTTTATATGCTCTGTAATATTTTCCTTTAGTGTTTTATGTTAGGATTTCCTATTTTCTTAAATAAGACATTGTTTTACTAAGCAGTGTAACTGTTTTTATAGCTAACCTTATATCATTGTACTATCAACAGTAACATTATCAGAGATTTAATAGACTAGCTAACTATAGGAATAGACAAGTTAATACGTATATGGAATAAACAGAGGCAATCCATAACCAACAGGATAATATTTATGTCAATAATATTTATTTCAACCTCCAAACATTATACATATCCGGAAAGCAGACACCCTAGAGAATAAAATAGTGGTAGTTCCAATTTTTTAATGTCCCACGATATTACTGCAAAGGTCCAGAAAATGCAAAATTTCAGTAAAAAACACAGTGAATTTTAGGGCAAACAAATGCAATAAACTACCTACATTTGTGGGAAAATATAAAAGACGAGATTTCAACGGGTAACTAAATACTCAACATGTGATCGGGATATTGCATATTTCATATTCCTTATTAACGTTGGTCACACAATTATCTAATAAAGCTTCTAATATCTTGGTTATTCTGGTAACTTTTAGCTGACTCATGTGATTGGAAAGTGATTGTAAGCTGACTCTATGGACAAACCAGGCCCCCTCTCCTTCAGGAATATGACTCCTTAGAAGGTCATATTGTTTCTTACAATGGGAGATGTCTGGGGTGGTCTTTTCCTTACATTAAATTTCTATATCACCACAGCCAACACCTATAAGGTCTTTGTCTTACCCAGAACTGCCATGAGGCATGTGTCTGGACCTGATACACAGCGCCATGCCATATAATGGGGGACCCATGGTGGAAACAGCATTTTTAGCTAAGTATTCTTGTTAATTATTCCTGAAAGGTCTAGTATGGATTTTTGGGGAAACCCCTACGCCATTTTTTTAAATTTGGTGCAGGGTTCCCCTTAATTTCCTGAAGGCCTGAAGGGCCTGGTATGGATTTTGGGGGGACCCCCACACAATTTTATTTTTGGTTCGGGGTTCCCCTTAATATTCATACCAGGCCCAAAGGGACTGGTAATGGACTGGGGGGTGACCCATGCAATTTTTTTTAATGAGTTTTATCTATCCATTGCCGAGAACGGACAATTCATTACAGCTGCAATCAGTTTTAAATTACTTTTTTCCTTTAGAAATGTAATTTTGCTTTGGTACTGTTCTAAACATGGGAAAACTGCGCCACTTTACAGGCATACTATGGACACCCCCCAGACACAATATTTAAAGGAATATTTCATTTTTATTGTTTCACTTTAAGCATTATTAAAATCACTGCTCCCGAAAAAACATCAGATTTTAAAACTTTTGTTTGCATTGATACATGTCCCCTGGGGCAGGCCCGGGGTCCCCAAACACTTTTTATGACAATAACTTGCATATAAGCCTTTAAAATTAGCACTTTTGATTTTTCATGTCCATGTCCCATAGACTTTAACATTGTTCGTCCAAATTTTTTGCCTGTTCGGATGTTCTGGTGCAAACTGAACCAGGGGGGTGTTTCGGCTCATCCTTATTCTTGTATTGTAAGCCATAGCACATTCAGAAAGCATAGAAATGTTATCAGATACTTAGCTGGCTTATTTGAGATGTCTTTAGACAATTAGGTGCAAGCAATTTTGTTTTAGTTTGAAAAATTGGGCGAGAGACTGATATACTATTGGTATGTTGTATCTTTAGGAAGCCTCAATTTATGATAGTAAAAGCATTGATCTCTGGACTGTAGAAGTTTCAGCGCAATGAGAGTTTTTAGAATTTCAAAAACGATGAGCTGCCCGTTTACATTGTAATATTGCAGTAACATAGGATATGTATGTATGTATACGTTGAGCTCTTTGCGTTGTGTTAGCCAAGGCTTTTTTTGCTCAGATAAAAGGTGCAGGAACTCACCCTCTCTGCTAACACCTTGTTAAAATTATGTAAAAAGACTGATTTCCTTGGGCTAGCTTTTGCTTTTAAAGGGGAACTCCACATTCCATTCTCCAATGCTCCTGTCTCCCCCTCTAACCTCTTGGATTTCCATGGGCTAACTTTGCTTTTAAAGGGGAATTCCACACTCCATTCTCCAATGCTCTTGTCTCCCCCCTCTAACCCCTTGGATTTCCATGGGCTAACTTTTGCTTTTAACCTTTTTCTGTCCACGCTATAGCCGAATTACGGCTACAGCGCGGACCTACTTTGCAGGGAGGGTGTCAATAGACGTCCTCCCGTGCTCGAGCTGCCTGTGCACCCCCTGCAGGGTGCGTGCAGCGCGCTCTGTGATCATCGAGTCTATGAGACTCAGCTGATCCCAGATCAGAGTAAGGGGTCGATCCTGACCCCTTGCCATGTGATCAGCTGTCAGCCAATGACAGCTGATCATGTGATGTAAAAGCCGATCACTGGCGGCTGTGAGAGGGACATCAGTCCCGATTGTGGTGAGCCTCTGCAGAGTCATCTGTGCCCAACTGTGCCACCTACCAGTGCACAACCAGTGCTGCCTACCAGTGCCAAAAGTGTCACTTATCAGTGCCCTCAGTGTCACCTATCAGTGCCCACAGTACCACCTATAAATGTCACCAATCAGTGCCTCAACACCAGTGCTGCCTATCAATGCCACCTAGCAGTGCCCATCAGTGCCCATAAGTGCCACCTACCAGTGCCCATCGGTGTCATCTACCAGTGCCCATCAGTGCCACCTATCAGTACCCATCAGTGCCATCTATCAGTGCCCATCAGTGCCACCCATCAGTGTCACCCATCAGTGACACTCATCAGTGCCACCTATCAGGGTCCATCAGTGATGCCTCATCAGTGCCGTCTTTTCAGTGCCCATCAGTGCTGTCTTATCAGTGCCTATCAGTGTCGCCTTATCTGTGTCTATCAGTGCAGCCCATCAGTGCAGCCTCTCAGTGCCCATCAGTGCAGCCTCATTAGCGAATATCAATGAAGGAGAAAAATGACCTGTTTGAAAAAGTAATAACAAACTATGATACATGTTTTTTTTTGCTTGTTTAGCAAAAAATAAAAACCCAAGGGATGATTAAATACCACCAAAAGAAAGTAGTAGAATCGTGGGGTACCGGCGCTAGTTAGTTTTTTACAACAATATATGTATTCCTATAATGAGCTGCAGTTTTATGCAATATAATCACCCATAAGTGACTATTCGAAATGAAGAGAAAGTAAGGTGAAAACCGCGCTGTTCTTATCTATCAGACATTGGGATTGCCACAGCTAATTGTGCTGTGCTGTGGTCCACCCACAAACTCTAAATCCCTAGAATGCAGTTGCTAACCTACTGTTTAAATGCCGTGTTCAAATAAAGGATACTAAAAGTGAAAATAAATTAAAATCAAAAATATCAAGTGCTCAGTGCTTGTTCCGTGCCTTAATCAGCTGATTCAAAGTGCTTTGTGCATGTAAATATCATGGGTCACTGTCACGTGATAAATGGCGTTATGTGTGTTAATTGCAAAGTCTGGTGCTTCTACTGTTACTATCAAAATGATTTCATCAGTAGCCCATCTTCACTACCCAACGTTGTGGTACAATAAAATATATATTACGTGTAAACTAGACTTTTCAAAAGAAAAATAAAATAAAAATAATCACATCAATTTTTTGAAGTTGTGTACAAATGTTAAAACAAAGTATGAGTCCGTGACAACACCACTTGTGCTTGTTTAAACTTTAAATTTTCATAGTGCAGATTTCTTCCATTGTGACCGTCACCAACTATGTAATGGATCACTTACCAAACCTTGGTAAGTATAAAGCGTGCGGTTACTTTAGGATAACCAATCCTATCTGTGGCCTCCCTCTTTCTCTCAATTCCTGGTACAGGTGGTTTAAGGATAGACTCCACAGATAGACTCCGCAGGTTCCCCAGAAAATGAGATAATAAACAAGGGGCTTCTGATAGTGAAGTACGTTTTTCAAAGGTTTTTATTTAAAAGTAAATATCATAAAAACTCACATGGTCCAGTGCCGTGGCTGGCACTAAGCATATCCAGCCTTGTGTTTAAAATAAGGTTCCTTTTGGTTGGTGTGCGTCCTGAACCCCCTTCCTGGTATGAGATCCCTCTCCCGGAAGTGACGCGATCGCGTGTGATTACCCAGCAGCCTCTACGCGTTTCGCAAAAGGTTTTGCGTCATCAGGAAGCGCGGTTTTCACCTTACTTTCTCTTCAAAAGAAAGATTTATTTGTGTGAAAAAAATGATAAAAATTTCATTTGAGTACAGTGTTGCATGACCACGAAATTGTCATGCAAAATGTGTGCTGAAAGCTAAAAATTGGGCTGGGCAGGAGGGGGGTTTAAGTGCCCAGTAAGCAACTGGTTAAAGGGGAACTCCACACTTCACTCTATTCTCAAAAGGCTGTGAGCTGCCTTCACCAATCCAAACCACATCCTTTTTCAGAGCATACAACAGGGCCAGCTAGGAAAGGGGTGAAAAGAGCAATCGCCCACCCCCCTCTTGAATCAAGGCCACATGCACTCAACATAGCTGGTTGCCTTTGGGGCATGTTGGGCTCAGCCCAATACTAACCACAAAGCATCTTGTACCCACTAGTTTAAAGGGGTTTTCCACATTCCGTAAAGCCCCCTGTCTGCAGCCCCCCCACAACCCCAGCCTTGGGTTGTGTGGAAGAGGCCATTGTCCCCCTGAATATGGGACTAAGGTGGTTGACTTTTGGGGTGCCAGAGCCCCTCCTGCCCCCAAGCATCCACCCCCTTTCATGGGCTGGCTTGCTGTGTGTTTGGCTAGGGGTTTGTTAGTGTGTGGGAGGGGCACAATATTTTTTTAGTTTGAGGTGGTATTTTTCACATGGGGGTTCTCATTTTAAGCCTAAGTGCAATTTACCTAATGGAGACGCTATTTAGATTGACCTGTGTGTGTCCCCAAGGAAAGACATTGGTAGGGTTTTACCCTCAATTCCTGTTTGGCTATGTGACAGGAAGTGAATACATTTGTAGGAGAAACTGACAACATTTGGGAGTTCTCTTCACCCTATTAGGGGTGCAGACATCCCCAAAAACTGAAAAGACTTCTAATCCCTCTGCACTCTACCCACAAGCAAAAATAAGAAAGGATTTAATTCAGTTTAACTTTGCAAAGACACATTCCTAAGTTCAACTGTGATGTCAATGGCCCCTTTAGACCTTGTTTATACTTCAATATTTTTATTGAAAAAGAAACAAAGTCTGGTATGAACAGACGCATTAATGTAACAAATTCAATTCTCAGGTTGTCAGCATAGCAATACAGAGACATACAAGGTATGGTTATGATAGGTATATCTGTCATCTATCATCACATCAGAAAGCATATATCCGAAGACCAATGGGACTGAACAGTTACTTCCCATCTATGATCAGGGATGCCACCATGTATGGTGGATAATGAAAAGCCGGAGTAGGGCCATGATATAGGGAAAAGGGGAAGGGGGAGGAAAGTGATGGTTGGGAAGTCATGGAGAAATCCTGGCAGCGATCCCTGAGGTTATCCCAGGGCTCACTACTGTGTAAGGTCCCATAAGCTATTAACTGAATCGTATACTGTGTGTAAATACCAGAAAAAGGCAAAAGTAATAGGGAAAAGGAAGGAGAGAAAGAGGAAGAAGAAGAAAAAAAAGAAAAATGGAAAAAGAAGGAGGAGAGGGTCAACCCGGAGTTCCCCCCGGAATTGAGATATAGCCAATTCATGTGTCCCATATCTTGTCAAATTTTTTGGAGTTATTACAAAGTATATGAGTGAGCTTATCATTAATCATGATCCAATTGAGTTTACTTTTTAGACCTTGTTTAATAGAAAACACCAGTTGCCTTTCACTATAAACATTTGCTAGTCCAGTCCTGGAAATCTGCATCTGCTTTACTATTAATTTCCCTCAAAATTGGGTTCCTGCATCTAGATGCACCAAATGCAAACGCTCACTGTTCTTTGAGGAAGAGATGATCCTTATTTGCAAATTAAGATAATTTTTTATTTATTTTTACATGGAGTGGAGTTTGTGTGGGTCATGTATGTATGTCTAAATGATTTGGCTTTAAAACACACACCTACTTCCTGTGTACAGATTAACTTCCAGGCCAATGTATATTGCTTCCTGCTTCAGTGTGTTTTTATATATATGTAGCACTGACCACCGAAGGAGCTGCTGGTTTTTGTTGGGCTTACCGTTACCTCACCTTTTCGCTGTGTCCGTCCTAGGGGTCCCGTTGTAGAGTTGGTTAATAAATATTGTCTCCGACACTTTTTTTCAAAGCTTTATTGAAAGAACATTAATTTTGCAATAGAGGGATAGAGGGTTAAGGGGAATTCAGGTACCTTGTAATTTTGCGGGTTAGAGGTATTTCCTTGATCCAGAGGACAAACAGCTTCCACAGACTGGATCCAGCAACCATCGGATAGGCCTCTCTGACTGACCTAGCAGCCGATGAGATGCTCGGTCAAAGTCTCTGCCACAGACTTGTCAATTTAACAGAATCGTTGTGCAATCCTCTGCCACAGGAAGGCACAACCAGCAGCTTGTTGCAAGATTAAAAAACTGTCACACAGTACCAGTTTCTTTCAGCCAATCCGGTGGTACTGTGTGGTATGTGACCCGGAATGTGTCCTCCAACTGAGTCTCCAGGCTCTTCCAGAGATACCAGCCTTGTTGCTCGATCCTCTCCTGAAAAAGTCCTCCCCTGGATCCTCCAGTTGCGTGGCTTCTCCCCACAGACAAGACAGCACAGAACCACCCCTGGATCAGTAGGCCCCAGGGCTTCTGGGCCTACCCTTTAGTTGCGAAGCCTCGGGCCAGCTGGCCCGAGACATAGAGTAAGGCAGCACACACCTTAGGCCAGGAGGGCCATGAGGTCGGGATAACGAACCCCCAAAAAATGGTGCCTGTACCTTAAATACCCTTACCCAGAATGCACAGCAGGTAAACCACTCCCACCGGGCTGTTTCTGAGTAAAAGGGGTACCCAATGCATTTAACCTGTTGCATTTTCAACACTTACCGGTGGTGACAGCGACACCCATGGCCAAGTGAAAACTAGCACAACCCAGCTAAACTGGTACAGAAACCAGAACTTTAGCATAATTAGTCTGAGCCAAACTGCAGCTTCAGACAAACATAAATTTACAAAAATAATAGCGTCTGCTCATTAGGAGCAGGGCGCTACATATAGATATATCTATATATCTATATAAATATAGATATATCTATAGATGTAGGTTCTTGTGTCCACCAGCAGAGAGAAGTTGGGTAGATGCCACACTCCCAATTCTGGAGGCATAATAATGGTCTAGCACAGGGGTCTTCAAAAGAAGGCCCTCCAGTTGTTCAGGAACTACAATTCTCATTATGCCTAGTCATGTCTGTGAATGTGAGAGTTTTACAATGCCTCATGGGATGTGTAGTTCCGCAACAGCTGGAGAGCCGTAGTTTGAAGATTCCCGATCACTCTAGAATGTCTTGAAAAAAGGTGGTTTCTCATGTGCCTTTTATAATGCCCAAGAAATATCATTAGGAAAATACAAGTGGGTCAAGGCAAATTTACATTCCAAATTTGGCACTTAAGATGGTCATGTACTATGCAATCTGATTGGCCAATCTCTGTACAATTCGATATTTAGGCAAAATAGGTAATAGGAAGACGCACTTGAACAATTATATAGGAATATAGGAAATAAAACAGGCTCTTGCACTAAATCTAATTTATTTAAGATCTAACTGATTGCAGTGTATGGTCACCTTTAAAGATCAAGATCTGAAAATATAAATTTATTGGGTTTAAAAACACTTATCTGTTCTTTTTAATGTATTGAAATATTTGTGTAAAAAAAGAAAAAAACACATTTCAAAGATATATTAGAAGTGATAGGAATGAGATTAGCATCAAAAGGGTTAATTAACTGAGTACACCTACTAATTGCCTAACAAGACACATCCAATGAGATGAAATGAAACAATTGTATTGGGCGTGCGCTATTATCAATGCGAAAACCACAGTTACCCTAGTGCCAGTTGCAGTTTACATATGCGGGTATTTATTATCGTTATTTGGGCTTCAATGTGTGCCGGTTCACACGTTCAATTAACCACTTCAGCCCCGGACCAATTGGCAGCCAAAGGACCAGGCCCCTTTTTGCGATTCGGCACTGCGTCGCTTTAACTGATAATTGCGCGGTCGTGCGACGTGGCTCCAAAACAAAATTGGCGTCCTTTTTTTCCCACAAATAGAGCTTTCTTTTGGTGGTATTTGATCCCCTGCGGTTTTTATTTTTTGCGCTATAAACAAAAATAGAGCGACAATGCAATATTTTTTTTTTTGCTATAATAAATATGCCCAAAAATTATAAAAATTTTTTTCCCTCAGTTTAGGCCTATACGTATTCTTCTACATATTTTTGGTAAAAAAAATCGCAATTAGCGATTATTGATTGGTTTGCGCAAAAGTTATAGCGTTTACAAAATAGGGGATAGTTTTATAGCATTTTTATTAATATTTTTTTTTTTTACTAGTAATGGCGGCGATCAGCGATTTTTATTGTGACTGCGACATTATGGCGGACACATCGGACATTTTTGACACATTTTTGGGACCATTGTCATTTATACAGCAATCAATGCTATTTAAATGCATTGATTCCTGTAGAAATGACAGTTGTCATTATGGGCTGTGACGTGTGTGTTTTTTTTTACATTAGGGGGCGGGGCTGACGTCTGACGTCATTGATCGGCTTTCCCGATGACCGGGAACAGCCAATCAATGACAGGCAGAGTAGGAAGCGCGGGGAGAGGTTTGTTTACACATACCTCTCCCCGTTATTCATCTCTGTAACCCGATCGCGGGACACCAGCGGTGATCGGGTCCGCTGGTCCCGCGGCTGGGGTCACGGAGCTCCCGACCGGGTCGCGAGTGCGCCGCTGGCGGCGCACACGCGACCCACAGGCAGGCAAATGCACGATCACGTACGTGATTTTGCCTGCCCGTGCCATTCTGCTGACGTATATATGCAGTGGGCGGTTGGGAAGCAGTTAATGACTTTTCCAGTGCACCAATTAATGTATGAATTGGTGCCGTGCCTTCTTTTGAAGTTGAACACGATGACTAGTAAGACAAGTTAAATGTATGACTAAGCAAAGAGTAACAGCTTAAGATAGGACAACAATAAATGATCACTGGAGATAAATATGTATATCTGCTTTATATTGTCCTTATTGGTGATTGTGTTGAAGTGTGATACTTTAGAACAATGTTTCTCAAATCCAGTCCTCAAGTCCTCCTCCAGTCCTCCAGTCCTCAAGGTGCACCAACAAGTCATGTTTTCAGGATTTCCCTCAGATGAAACGGCTATGGTAATTACTAAGGCAGTGAAACTGATCAAATCACCTGTGCATAATAATGGAAAGCCTGAAAACATGACCTGTTGGTGCGCCTTGAGGATTGGAATTGAGAAACACTGCTTTAGAATACAACACTAACATATAAAGCTCTTTCCTGGCTCGGAAAGATAAATGCAGTTAAGATGTACATTTTACCAATGTTTATCTACACCTGTCAAATGATACCAATCCACCTCCCTCAGAAATACCTTAATGAAGTAAACTCAATGATAACAAAATTTGTCTGGGCACGAAAACGGGCGCGTATTGCATTTCATATAATGGTTAGAGGAAAAGATAGGGGGGGTCTTGCAGCTCCTGACTTTAAAATATATTATGAAGCCATAGTGATTTCGAGATTAATAGATTGGACTCGCACTAGGAAGGATAAGAGCTGGGTCGGGCTAGAAATGATCCTAAGCAGAACAAATATAGGTAAAATGATATGGATACCCCCACAATATCGAGATTTAGGCCCCAACACAAATAGACTCACAAAAAATTCACTAAAGGTGTGGGACGCTATAAATAAGAGACACAAATGGGATCACAACTCACCTTTAATTCCCCTCTTGGACACAAATTTCTTCCCTCCTGGGAAGGAAGAGCACTTGTCTTTATTAGCCCACCTACTAAAGTATAACTTAAGACTACAGGAAGCAATGGTAGGAAACAGATTATTCACGTATAAAGAAATCACTCGGGAATGGGGACAGAAAGTATTAGCTAAATGGAGATACACTCAACTACAGCACTTCACACATAATCTGCCAAGGCCATTACGAGGAAAGAGACAACTGAGGCCCTTAGAGAAATTACTAGATCCCCCGCAAAGTTTAGAAAAAAGGATAGCAAAAATATACAAAATATTGCTACGTGAGGCAGACCACGAATACCCAGCTTACTTAGAAAAATGGGAAAGAGAAATAGGCCCGCTAAGTAGCGAGGAACATAGAAATAAGATAATAAGGCTCGTCCATTCGGTTGCAAAGGATTCACAAACAGTTGAAATGTAATATAAGCTGTTAGCAAGGTGGTATGTAACCCCACAGAGCGCTAATGCATACAGTGAAGACAATTCTCCACCTTGTTGGCGAGGATGTCAGGTGGTTGGGACATTCTCACATCTATGGTGGGAGTGCCCCAAAATAGGGGATACTGGAACCAAATCATTGAAGCAATTTATATTATAACAGGAGAAAGAGTTAAGAAACAACCATGGACATGCTTGTTCCACGACACAGAAATGGGAGTGAGACAATATGGGTCTACCTTAATCCCCTACCTGTTGAATTCAGCCAAGGCCCTGATCCCCTGCCTGTGGAAGACTCTGAACACCCCATCTATGACAGAGTGGATTAAGAGGGTGGAATGGACAAGAAAGGTAGAAGAGTCAATCCACAAGGCAGAGGAATCAGAGGGGAAACATCATAAACTATGGAAGCAATGGGAGGATTTTAGGAAAACGGAGGGATTCTTAAGGATGTGGGAAAGTGAGTGCAGAGAGGAAAGAAAGAAGTGAGCGAGACAGGGTAGGCCCATTCTTGTTTTTTTTTTTTTTTTTTTTTCCCTTGGGGGGGGGGGGGGGGGGTTGAAGTTAATGATTTAAGGAGTGGAATTGACATGAATGTAAAAAAGTAATGTTTGTATTCTTTAACAAAACGTGAAAATAAAGAATATAAAAAAAAAATAATACAACACTAACAATTGTTTTATATGTTTTTTTTGTTAATACAGAAGGAACCAGGTCTGTTGCTAGACGTTTCCAAGATCTGTATATTTGGGATTGAACAAGAGGTTGAAACAGAAAAATCAATATGTATTTGGTGGTGTTTAATCTTTGTGCACAATGTGATGAACACACTATACATGTAATTTCAACCATGGTGAATTATTGACAACTTTTGATGGATGTCCTTTAATGAAAATCCATGTGGTGATAAATAATTAATATGAGCTCATTTAATGTCGGTATAAAAGAGTGCACTCATTAAAGGATATGTAAAGGTTTGTTTAAAAAACAAAAACAAAAAAAAAAAACTTACTTATTTCCAACATTTTATAACAGAAACAAAAGCAAAACTTGTTTTTTTTTAAAAATTTTCGGTCTTTTTTTATTTGTTTGTTTAAAAAATAAAAACTGCAGGGGTGATCAAATACCACCAAAAGAAAGCTCTATTTGTGGGAACAAAATGATAAAAATTAGTTTGGGTACAGTGTAGCATGACTGCGCAATTGTCATTCAAAGTGCGACAGCGCTGAAAGCTCAAAATTGTCCTGGGCAGGAAGGTGTATAAGTGCCCTGTATTGAAGTGGTTAAAGCAATAACCAGCTCCCTTTACATCAGCACTCAAGTTGTCCAATCCCTACATGATGTCTACAACCAAAGTGAAACAGCGGCCTATCTCAACTAACAACTGGAAGATGTAGATAGAACAAAAAGTAGGCATTCTATAAGATCAGTCACAGTAGTTTTTTACATTTGTAAAGTCTATCCAATATAAAAAAAAAAGCAAATGGATTCTGAACTCGTAATTGTTGTTCATTTGAGGGTTTTTTTTGTTTATTTTTTGTTTTGTTTTTTGTAGCTTTTGAAGTGTTATATATCAGACACAATATTCAAGGCCCTGGATTATTAGAAACACATTTAGAATTCACTATTGCTTTCAGAATTATATATGTTCTTTAGTACTTAGACAGTCTAAATAAAGGTAGTAATTCAGCCATCAAAATTCACAAACAAGCTTTTCAAGAAACACAAAAGACCAAACTCCAACACGTTTTGGTGGCATAATCAGAATTATGAATATATACTACGGTTATATGTTTACAAAAGCATCACAGCCAGCCATCAAGTTTTATAACAAAGATGTAAGAATTTAAAATATAATGTAGCACCTGCAAACTCAGAAATGATGCTGTTTAAGCAATGATGGGGTTTATTTGACTAGCTTGCACAAAATGATTCTGAGCTGCTGTAGTTTGCTTAGTTATTTTTTATAACATTTTAAGGCTATACTTTTGCTGAAATGTCAGGTTTCTCCAAATGCAAAAATAAAATTCCTGTAAGCTTTTGAACACCATTACAAAATAACACGGAATTCATTAAGTATTAGGACACATGCAATGCTCTGTTAAACATGGAAGAGGTAAGATTGTCAGAATATACGATTGGGCAGAAGCACTGTAAAAACAGAAAGCAGCACTTGGAACTTGTCCATAATCCTGAATTTGCAGCAGCTCATTTCCTGCTCCCAGGGGTTAATGAGAAGAGTGGAAGCCCCAGCAACTAGGCAGAAAAGCAGAAATGTGTCCAATTAGTATGACAAGGTAAGGGTGGATGGGTTGAAAAGCTCTCTTTCTTTCAACACAAGAAAAACCATTAGGAAATAAAACATCTTCCAATTGACAAAATTCTTCCCCCACACATCCTGCAAAATAATCATTCTAATGCTGAACAGAGAGAAACAGTGAGCTAATGAATGATGCATACACTGGAACATTTCAGTTCTTTTGCTTTCTACTGTCAAATAAAATGGCACTTCAAAACCCAGTTGCACATAAAAGCAAAACTGAAGATCAACAGATTAACAATTCAGCTCCTGTTCAGTGGAAAAATACAGTACAAGATTATACCTCCCAAATAAACTGAAGGTTCATTAAAGCACACAGCGTAGGGGGCCCTAGGGCAAATTGTTTTCTAAAGCCAAAACTAAATTAAAGCCTGATTCCACATTTAGATAAAAAAGTAAAACTCACAGTAGTCCTTGGCACCATAATGCTAATGTTATGATGCAAGAGAAAAGCCAAGAACATACAGTATCTCACAAAAGTGAATACACCCCTCACATTTTTATTATATCAATATCAATAACACTGAAGAAATTGCACTTTGCTACAATGTAAAGTAGTGAGTGTACAGCTTGTATAACAGTGTAAATTTGCTGTCCCCTCAAAATAACTCAACACACAGCCATTAATGTCTATAAATTTATGTCAATATTTTGTGTGGCCACCATTATTTTCCAGCACTTCCCAAACCCTCTTGGGCGTGGAGTTCACCAGAGCTTCACAGGTTGCCACTGGAGTCCTCTTCCACTCCTCCATGATGACATTACAGAGACGGTGGATGTCAGTGACCTTGAGCTCCTCCACCTTCTGTTTGACGATGCCCCACAGATGCTCAATAGGATTTAGGTCTGGAGACATGCTTGGCAAGTCCATCACCTTTACCCACAGCTTCTTTAGCAAGGCAGTGGTCATCTTGGAAGTGTGCTTGGGGTCGTTATCATGTTGGAATACTGCCCTGTGGCCCAGTCTCCGAAGGGAGGGGATCATGCTCTGCTTCAGTATGTCACAGTACATGTTGGCATTCATGGTTCTCTCAATGAACTGTAGCTCCCCAGTGTCGGCAGCACTCATGCAGCCCCATACCATGACACTCCCACCACCATGCTTATGGTCTAAGCACTGACAGGCTGACCCCCCCATCCTTTCAACCTCTGCAGCAATGCTGGCAGCACTCGTACGTCGATTTCTCAAAGACAAACTCTGAATATGACGCTGAGCATGTGCACTCAACTTCTTTGGTCGACCATGGCGAGGCCTGTTCTGAGTGGAACCTGTCCTGTTAAACCGCTGTATGGTCTTAGCCACTGTGCTGCAGCTCAGTTTCAGGATATTGCCAATCTTCTTATAGCCCAAGCCATCTTTATGTAGAGCAACAGTTCCTTTTTTTTTCATATCCTTAGAGAGTTCTTGGCCATGAGGTGCCATTTTGAACTTCCAGTGACCAGTATGAGAGAGTGAGAGCGATAACACCAAATTTAACACACCTTCTCCCCATTCACACCTGACACCTTGTAACACTAACGAGTCACATGACACCGGGGAGAGAAAAGGGTTAATTGGGCCCAATTTGGACATTTTCAGTTAGGGGTGTACTCACTTTTGTTGGCAGCGGTTTAGACATTAATGGCTGTGTGTTGAGTTATTTTGAGGGGACAGCAAATTTACACTGGTATACAAGCTGTACACTCACTACTTTACATTGTGTCAAATTGTCATTTATTCAGTGTTGTCACAATGTGAGGGGTGTATTGTGAGATACTGTACATTAAGTTTTTTTTTTCGTTTAACCCAGCAGGCTGAACAAAGAAAAAAGAGGTTGCCAACTATGCAATGTTAGTACAGTGATCTCCCCAATGTGCTATTGTGTTCTGACAGGAGGACTGCCCCCCCACCAGAACACACCAGTCAGTGCTCGCAGCTATTGGCTACTAGCAGTGATTGGATGCTGATCGGCTGCTGGTTTTCAAGAATGCTCATTCAACAGAAGCCAGACATGAAATCAACTTCTATTGGAGATACGAGTCGAAAGTTGACCAATTTCTACTGTATGATGTGTATGGGGCTTTACTCTGACCAGAAGTAAGTACTGCAGCCATGGTGAGAACAAATGAAAAACTTGTGGCATTAACAGACTGGCCAAGAGACTGCAGGGAAAAAAATATATTTACAATTGGAATTAAAAAAGGCAAGGGTTCAAAAAGTTGGGAGAGGGTAGGGGTCGGGGCTTGAATAAAACTCACCCTTTGTCATTATAGTTTCCCTTTTCTATATATAGATTCCTTATATAGATTCCCTATTGCTTAAGACAACACTGAACTTCAATGAGCTTTGAAGTAGGCATACTTCAAGGCTGTCATCTGCTGTCTTACTGGCTCAATAATAGGAAGAGGTGAGAGGGGGCCAGAAAAAGAGTTTATCATACCACATGCTGGTAGTGCCCCTGCTACTCATTCACATGTACATGTGCCTACATTTTGGCAGACACTTCTGGGATAAACTGAAAACTATATCTGAAATATTCTATCAGCATGAATGTAAATGTTATACAACTCAATCAACCAATAAATGAATGCAGGTAAGTAATCAATATTATATGTTCACAAAAAAAAGGTGCAGATATTAAAGCGGGATTCCATCCTAAAGTGGAACTTCCGCTCATCGGAACCCTCCCCCCCTTCGGTGTCACATTTGGCACCTTTCAGGGGGGAGGGGGGGCAGATACCTGTCTAAGACAGGTATTTACACCCACTTCCGGGCATAAACTCTCACGGAAGTTTACGGCACTTCCTGTCCTTATTGTACTTACTGTCTGTCGGGACACACACGTATTCTCATTGCGCTGCGCGACTCGCGCTAGCGCAGTAGGGAACCGGGAAGTGAAGCCGCAACGCTTCACATCCTTATTCCCTCACCGAGAATGGCGCTGGCAGCAGCAGAGAGCCGAACGATTGATCGGCCTCTGCTGCCGACATCGCTGGAACCTGTGACAGGTAAGTGTCCATTTATTAAAAGTCAGCAGCTGCAGTATTTGTAGCTGCTGGCTTTTAAAAAAATGTTTTCAGGTACAGTCCCTCTTTAACCACTTTGCGTGTGGGACAGTTTTTACATTTTTGATTTTTTTTTTTTATATCTGCCAGCTAGTGTCCTTAACCACCAACCAAGTTCTGGAGCCATTTTTCTCATGCAAAAACAGACCATTTGTCTGTTTACATCTGTTTTTCATCCGATCCTTTTTTTAACGGAAGAAAAATAGGGGTTTGATCTGTTCTAAAATTGGATATTATTTTATTATAGATGGAAGCGAATGTAAACTGATGTAAATGGATGATCATCCATTTACCATTAATAAACCACTTTGCGTGTGGGACGAGTAAACATTTTTTCACATACATGTTAAATTCAGCATTTTTTGCTATAAAATTACTAAGACACCCTAAACATTATATATTTTCTGAAAGTAGAGGCCCTGGAGAATAACATATTTTTGCATTCGTTTTTCAAATGCAAATATTCAGGAAAAAATACACAGCCCCGTACACACGATCGGAAATTCCGCCAGCAAAAGTCTGATGTGAGCTTTTGGTCAGAAATTCTGACCGTGTGTATGCTCCATCTGACTTTTGCTGGCAGAATTCCTGTCAGCAAAAGATTGAGAGTAGGTTCTCAATTTTTCTCAATTCCGATCGTCTGTACCAATTCCGACATGCAAAATTCCTACGCATGCTCGGAAACAATTTGAAGCGTGCTCTGAAGCATTGAACTTAATTTTCTCAGCTCATCGTAGTACGTCACTGCGTTCTTGACGGTCGAAAGTTCAGAGAACTTTTGTGTGACCGTGTGTATGCAAGCCAAGCTTGAGCGGAATTCCCTCGGAAAAACCATCCAAGATTTTTCCGACGGAAAATCCGCTCATGTGTACGCGGCATTAAAGTGATTGTAAACCTATGTTTTTTTTCTAGTGTTTTATAAGTGTTGTGAACTATAACACATGGGTATTTAAAACTCAGTTGAAATCTCACACCATTTTTTTTTCTTTATAGTCCTGTACCATTTAACAGATTTTCACTTGAAAATACCATAAAGGGATATTAAAGGCAGATTTTTTTTGTTTGAACATAACAAACGTGTGATACTTACCTGCTCTGTGCAATGGTTTTGCACAGAGCAGCCCCGATCCTCCTGTTCTCAGTTCCCCCACCAACACTCTGGGCTGCTCTCCACCTGCCGAACAATTGGTAAATTGATTATTAGCAGCAAGCATTTAAACATGATATGAAAATGACAACAACTATCAAATAACAACTGAAAAAATGTGCTTACTATAAATTTACATACTCTACTTTCTTTTTCTACAAGTTATACTTAAATTTAAATTCATAAGCATATAGATAATTAACAACCATAGTGCAATATAGGCATTAATAATATTTGAAGGTGCTAATTACTTAGAAAATAGCTCCTGACATTTCAGAATCATAATACCATGTAAGTCACAGGATTTAAAAGTCTGACTTGCAATGGATTTGAATGTTGTAAATAGATTTACAAATCTGCATAAATTAATGACATGAATACTTAATTGGAACACATCATATATCAATTATAAATACAGGATAAAGTTGTGTTCTCACTGACATTTAACTATTGATTCAACATGACCCTATTACTAGTGCATAATTCACCAGCTTTGCTTTATGAAGAACTGTTTGCCTATCAGTAGACACACAGCAAAAACAGTTGAGTGCTGTACATGATCATGTTTTATTTGTATTAACAATAATTTGATAATATGACTTATACACAAAGTTATCACACTATCGTATTGATTTATAATCATGTACCCCCAGATGGTATAAGTTGTGCCTAAAGTATGCTTGAAAATACCTTGGCCAGCTCTGGGTGTTGGGCATTCTATGTACATCCTGAAATATATTTAACAAAGTACCCCAGGCAAACCTGGTATGCCCTGATCTTCATTTCTTGGCTCCATATTTGTTTCAAATCCCTGGTACTGGCTGTTAGGGTCTCAGTCTGTGTTATAGAATAGCTGCCAATGCTTTTGTAAAAATCAATGCCTGCAAACACTACTTTCAGGTTTAAAGGAACTTCAGTATGTTCTTCATTGACTCCACCCCCCTCTTCAGGGCCACCACAATGGCATGTGTGAAGATGTGCCAAAGGGCTCTGCCCAGCCTCCTGTCACTTCTGCGCAGGCACAGGAGTTTTCCCGTGCATATGCGAAGACAGCACAAGCCATCAATATGTATGTGCAGAAAATCGACGCATGCGCAGATGTTCGGGGAAACCTTCACATGTTGCAGGGCTCACTCGGGACCTGAAGTCCTTTGACACATCAGCACATGCGCAAGGGCGTCCGGCATACAAACATCATTCTTGCCTAGGTAAGAAGTATGGAGGTGCTGCTTTGCAGGACAAATAAATGCCACAAATAAAATATTATATACATTTATATCCAATCCAAAGTGAAAAGTGAGAGGGGAGGAGGCAGGGCAACATGACATTAATTAAGGTTGAAGTTCTGCTTTAGTTTTATAACATACATTGTTATTGTTATATTATTGCAGTCTTTTTAGAACTGTGCAGATTAAATTACTTTCTTTTTAATGTCAGCTAAAACTATCTAGCAGGTATTTAAACCATTTTAATTTTTAGTTAACCCTATTATTTTTTGATGTTTTTTTTTAAATGTATTGCCATCACAATTTTTTTTTTATTTGTGTGTGTTCAAAATAAATCTTACATTACAAAAAATACAATTTAAGAAAAAAAAAAGTATTTTTTTTACAGTGTTTGTAAATAACTTCAACATGCTTTGTACAAACCAAAAGTATACTTCTATTATCATTATTAGAATAAATGTGGCACCTTTTACCTGCAGTAACACAGTATTGACAAAAGGGAGTCTTGCTGGCTCCACAAAAGCAAATCAATAGGCCCATATTTAAGATGTAGTTAAAATGTAAAAATCCTTCTAGCAAAGGGTTCTTCAAACTTTTTAGTACAAAGGTCAAATTGTGTATTTTACAATTATTTACAAGATGAAAAAAAATCAGTTTAAAAAAAGAATGAATACAATTTAAATGAATAAATACATTTTATGTGGAGCTTTTTTGTAATCAGCACACAAATCAGAACAACAGAGAAAAAAAAATCAGTAAAACAAAGCAAAGAAATTCCAAAGAAAGCTTAAGCCTATCGGATTCCCCTTTACGTCAGGAACCCTACTGGAGCCCCCCCCCCCTTACATCAGGCTCCCCATCAGAGTCCCTCTTACATCAGAGTGCCCATCAAAGTCCACCTTTACATTAGAGTCCCCATCAAAAATTCTCCTTTACAGCAGGGTACCCATCAGAGCCCCCCTTATAAGACGCATACAGTCAGGTCCATAAATATTGGGATATCGACACAATTCTAATGTTTTTGGCTCAATACACCACCACAATGGATTTGAAATGAAACGAACAAGATGTACTTCAACTGCAGACTTTCAGCTTTAATTTGAGGGTATTTACATCCAAATCAGGTGAACGGTGTAGGAATTACAACAGTTTGTATATGTGCCTCCCATTTTTTAAGGGACCAAAAGTAATGGGACAGATTAACAATCATCCATCAAACTTTCACTTTCTAATACTTGGTTGCAAATCCTTTGCAGTCAATTACAGCCTGTAGTCTGGAACACATAGACATCACTAGGCACTGGGTTTCATCCCTGGTGATGCTCTGCCAGGACTCTACTGCAACTGTCTTCAGTTCCTGCTTGTTCTAGGGGCATTTTCCCTTCAGTTTTGTCTTCAGCAAGTGAAATGCATGCTCAATCAGATTCAGGTCAGGTGATTGACTTGGCCATTGCTTAACATTCCACTTCTTTCCCTTAAAAAAAATTCTTTGGTTGCTTTCGCAGTATGCTTCGAGTCATTGTCCATCTGCACTGTGAAGCGCCGTCCAATGAGTTCTGAAGCATTTTGCTGAATATGAGAAGATAATTTTGCCCGAAACACTTCAGAATTCATCCTGCTACTTTTGTCAGCGGTCACATCATCAATAAATACAAGAGAACCAGTTCCATTGGCAGCCATACATGCCCACGTCATGACACTACCCACCAATGGTTTACATCTTGTGGTGAACCCTCTGAATGTTTTTGCTCTCTCTCTGATAGGTTTGTTTTGTTTTTTCAGCCTAATGATGGCTTGCTTCACTAATAGTGACAGCTCTTTGGATATGATATTGAGAGTTGACAGCAACAGATTCCAAATGCAAATAGCACACTTGAAATGAACTCTGGACCTTTTATCTGCTCCTTGTAAATAGGATAATGAGGGAATAACACACACCTGGCCATAAAACAGCTGAGCAGCCAATTGTCCCATTACTTTTCGTCCCTTAAAAAACGGGAGGCACATATACAAACTGTTGTAATTCCTACACCGTTCACCTGCTTTGGATGTAAATACCCTTAAATTAAAGAAAGTCTGCTGTTAAAGCACATCTTGTTTGTTTCATTTCAAATCCATTGTGGTGGTGTAAAGAGCCAAAAAGATTAGAATTGTGTTGATGTCCTAATATTTATGGACCTGACTGTAGGTGGGTGGGGGAGCCCTGAAAAGGGGTGCAGCACATGTGGATGCTAAAAATGGGTCCAGTAGAGGGATTGAAATGAAGAAACTCAAGAGCACAGGTGGATAAGGGAACACTGAAAAGGGGGGAGGAAGAGCAAAGTGGTTGCGGAAAGACTGAAAAGGGGGGTAAGTAGGGGGAGCAATCTGTTGTTCCTGATTATCCCCTTGTGCTAATTGTTCCCCACTTCTATTGAACCAGCCTTAGGCTTGCACCCCTTTATTCCTTTATTCACTGAACAGCTCCATATTACTATGCTTCACCAGCCAACACCTACCCCCACTCTTGCCTGAACCAAACACCCTGCGAGTGTACTGGGTTGTCTATTTAACTCTCCTCACTTCCCCATCCCCTGCCCTACTAACTCTGCTTCCCCATCACCTAGCTATGCACCCCTAGCTCTTTTGGCCCTGACAACGAGCTTCACCCCTTTATACCCCTTCTTCTAACCACCCTTTTTCCCCAGCTTCTTCACTCCCCACAGACTCATGTCTGCCTTCACCTCCCACAGTTTCCCCTCCCTCAACACCCTTATGGATATTTTTAAGGTGCATAGGTGGATGGGGGAGCCCTGGAAATGAGTGCAGCACAGGTGGATGCTGAAAATGGGTCCAGGAGAGGGATTGGGATGAAGAGCACATGTGGATAAGAGAACACTGAAAAAGGATTCAGTAGGAGAGGAAGAGCAAAGTGGTTATGGAAAGACTGAAAAGGGGTTTGGGGATGGAAAAAAAAACCTCAAAAGGTGAATAGGGGAAAACTGAAAAGGGGTTTGGGGTGAGGGGGGCCACTTGAGGTGGGGGGAATACTGAAAAGGGAGAGTGGGGTTGGAGGAAAAAGGAGTTAAGAGAGAGAGAAGTGGGGCACAGATGGGTGGGGGAACATGGAAAAGGGGTTTGGAGGTTAGTAGGGGGAGCAATCCCCCCTTCCTTTTTGACTTGTTCCGAATTATCGTTGTGCTCTCTGCCCCACTACGTGCCACACTCCAACTGGTTGTCCCCCCCCCCCCACACACTGCACTCACCTGCCATCCTAGCTCTACTCTCACCTCTCCTCCCCAGCATGTATGTACCTCCTAGACAAAGCTCGCCACTTCTATTGAACCACCCTTAGGTTTGCACCCCTTTATTGCTTCATTCACTGAGCAGCTCTATGTTACTATGCTTCACATGCCAACACCTGGTTGGATTCATGTCCAGAGTGGAGCCCATAGGAACGTCATTCTACTTTTTTGGATGTTTGAAGAGCCACTTTCATTCTACTATTCTGTTTTAGCACTGCACTATCTTTGTACCAAATCAGAAGACAGAATCAAAGTAGAGGATTAAAACCAAAGTTGGGCACAGTTAGTCTGTGAAGTTATTAACTCAGGAGACAGGATTAAAATCAAGGGTACAAGCCAACGTATAAGGCAGAAGGCAGCAAGCAGAGTCAAGCCGGCAGCTGAGACCACAACAGATTTTACATAGTGATGGTACAACGATCATATCTGGCACTTACTGAGTGTGAGATCCAGGTGGTGATTTGGAGCAGTACGATCGTATCATAAGTGGAACCCCACAGAGGCAACAATCATCTATTATACCCTTTATAGGAAAGCCCATTTGACCTATCTGTTAGCTCAGAGGTCCACTTAGTGAGCTGAGCGGCCCGTATTGACTACAGTGGAGGCACTAATACAGATACACACAGATGAGAAATTTCTGAGCACACATGCCACAGCTGTGGAGAATTCCCTTTATCTGTTTTCTGCTTCTTTCTCACCTCTTGGAAGGGTTATGGACTACTGTTATGGGTGTGGACTATTTTGATGCTTATGAGTGCATTTTATGAAATTATATGTATGGCTTTGTATACCACATATGGATTTGTGGAGTTTTATTTCATGTATTAACCTCCCTGGCGGTATGATTATTTCAGGTTTTAGGTGCTGAAAGCGGTACCATTATATATATAAGTATAATAAATAATAACAAATAATAATATAATAATAATAACAATTATTCAATAATGTAATCAAATCAAAAACACAGAAATTTGCTCAGTTGCAGAATTGTCGCTGTCATTACTTTTAGTGTTTGATGACAAATTTCCCCACAAATCGCTATCGCTCAATTCTGCAAGTGATTCTAATTTATTATCATTGTTTTCTAGCTGGTCTAAAAGCACTTTTGATGTAGAGGGACATTTTTTTGGTTGCTATGGACAATCTCCAGTTTCCTGGCATAAAGAATAGTATTTATAATATAAAACTGCATGCAGGGCCCTGGACAGACCACTAGGAACAAATGGGATGTGTAATTATTTGCTACAGTACTGTAATCTGTAAGATCTATACTGTGTTTTTGACTTTTTGAATTTGGCGCCCAGCGGAGCTCGACACTGTGAATCGAGCAAACACAGCGGCTTGCAGATCATAGCGGGGAGACATCGCAGGATCCAGGGGACAAGGTAAGTAACCTCTACATGGATCCTGCGATGCGATCCCGAGTCTGGCTCGGGAATACCGCTTTTGGTACTGAAATCTCACCCCTAGCCAGACTCGGGAATACGGCCAGGGAGGCTACCTTAGCGCTGCACTGATTATGTATGAATTTTTATCTAGTATTTGATATATTGACCTTGAGTGCTTAGCTGCTGTTTAAGCTAGGCATTGGTTTTTGCACCGATGGACCCCCATCTATTTTTGAGCTAAAAACTCACCTAAGCTGCATTTTCTCAAACCAGTTTAGGCAAGTTTAGCAGCATTTTGTGTTTGGGAGTTTATTTTTCTGGCCATAATTTTAATTTATTTTGGCCCTTGAAATGAATAAATGCTGAAGTGCTAAACACACTAAGGGGGTTATTTACTAAAGGTAAATCCACTTTGCACTACAAGTGCTTTTCGTAAAAAAAAAAAAAACCCTATGGCGACAATAAAAAACAGGGGGCTTAAACAAAAAAACGCCTATTTCCTTGGCAGGAAAAAATGCTCATATAGAACATTTTTGTACATACTTTAGGTGAGTTTAGGAGAGTTTAGCTCTTTTTTTGCCAGAAAGCTCCGAACAGGAATGCAAACCAGAAGGGTTTTTTCTTGCCTTTAAACGTTGAACTTGAAATATGCCTGTAATCGTCCTAATGTGAATGGACACATAAGGGTTGATTTACTAAAGGCCAGTTGCTCCAGAGCTTAGTAAATGAGGTAAAGCTTCACTTTGCAAAGAGTACCCAATTACATGCAAGGAAAATAAAAAAAATTGCATTTTTACTTGCACATGATTGGATGATGGAAGTCAGCTGAGCTTTTCATCTTTGGAGCAACTGCTCTTGCAGAGTGCAACTGAATTTTGCAAAGTACACAGTGTATTTGTCTTTAGTAAATAAACCCCTTAGAATAACATTGAGCTGCTTCCACAGGTAAAACACAAAACTCCTGTGGTGATTTTTAAGCCAGTGTTCATGCAAAGTGCACCTGAAAAACTCACAAAAATCTATTTCCATTAAAATCAATGAATGCTTTCACACTGGGGCAGTGCGCTGGTAGGGAAGTAAAAAAATGCCTCTCTCCATTTAAATGAATGGAAAACTCTTCAAAAGCACCTGAAAAGCTCTTCAAAAGTGATCAGTGTTTTACTGGCAGTTTAGAAGCACCTCGGTGTGAAAGGGGCCTTAGGCATGTTTAGATGCGTTTAGGCACGTTTGGCATTTTTTATGCTTAAAGGCTCCTCTCCTGAACGTGATTCTTCTGTGTTGAGGAGAGGAACATTGACCGTCTCTAAACTCTGCTGCTCCTAAACTCTGGTAAAAGCCTATGAGTGCATGGGCTCATAGGCTTTTATTGAGTTGAGATCAAAAAAATGCCAAAATCCACAATCAACAGACCAAATTTAAGCGGTTGGAACTTGTAATCTTCATCATATAAACCAAATTAAATGTGTTTTTTTTTTATCCTCTTACTCTTCATGTTCCCTCCTCCTCTCCCATTCCCTTCCCACACCCTTCTCACTTACTACGACCACTAGCTCCCTCCCTTAATATCCACCTTTACTACAATACATGTGCTGTACAAATGCATCTTGATTCGACTTATGCACCCTGTAAATAAGCCAATCAATCCTTTCACAACCTCAATTGCTCCCTTGCAATGCAGTTCATAACATATATAAAGATTGGGATAAACGGTTATAGTTTTCCTATTATGACCTACTTTACAATGCCAAATTCTAGTCTATATAACATCATTACCCTTTAACACCTGTTGTCTCAAATGTACGATCATACTATGTCCAATGACCTTTTATTTTTCTTTATCAGTATTTTGAATATTCCTTAACAATGTGAAACAATGTTATCTATCAAGTTCACATGTTTGTAAAACATATACTGTCTGTTCCTTTATATTATCTATCTGCCAATAAAAATGTTTGGAAAAAAAAAAGCCAAAATCTCTCAAACGTGTGTAGCAGTACCCCTGCGGGGCTACTGGGTGTAATAGTTCCACCTGTCACCCTGCTCAGCCTGGTTTTATTAGGGATTAAACTTGGATGGGGTAAAGGGATTACGGGATGCCCAGAATCACTAGTATTAAATGATGAAATGATTGATTGGAACCTCTCTCCTGACTGTGCCTGTCACGCACCAACACCTGGTGGATCCCTCCTAAAGAGTTGCCCGTAAGTGTTCCCCGCTGTCCTCTCCTACTCCTGTTCAGGACGCCCCTTGGGTTGTGTGGGGTTCCCTCAAAGCTCCGAGCCCTGGCCCAAGGTCACAGCCTAACACTCCATCTCTCAGTTCTTCCACCCAAACAACTCCTCCCCTGCTGGGCTGACCCAAGGTATTTAAGGAGCCCCGCCCTGTGCCAACCCTAGTTGGGCATTGGTCAGGGCTCCTTACCCCACCCCAGACAGCTCCACCTCTCTACCCCTCCTCTGCTTAAAGAATCTTCTGAGAGCCAGAGGGAGGTAACCAAGCAGTGACACTGCCTGTGAGTCACAAACCTACTCTAAACCACTCCCAGCCCCACAGATCAAAACAAACAGGCCTAGCTTTCTAGACCTGCCTAAATTTACCTACACTAGCCAAAAATCAAATTCTAGCACCTACCTAAGGTAGAGAGTGCTACACGTGAGTTTAGGAGCAGCAGTGTGCATGAGGCCTTAGGCTTTAAAGGCTAAGTTCACCTTTGTTCACCTTCGATTACTTCTGCCTTACTTCCTGGTCAGACTTTAGTCAACTCCTTCCTGTGTCATGACCTAAAGTCTGACCAGGAAGTAAGGCAGAAATAATCGAGCAGTGTGTTGAAACAGCTATGAAGAGGGTGAGGTAAACCGGTGTAGAACTAATGGAAAGCTGTTTTATTTTTGCAAAATAACTACATTAGTGCTATATTGGGGAGCTGGAATTTAGAAAAAGTTTGCCTTTAATCTGTATTTATGTTGTATTTATATTGTGTATCTTTTTTGTCATTCCTGTCATGTTTCTTCAGTATACCTTGCCTGGTTACATTGTTACAGTATATAAGCTAATGCACATTACAGGAAGTGCAGCCATATAAACACACAATTTTAAAAGTGTGTGATGCAACATTTACCTTATTTTGATTGCATAATTTGCAGAAATAATTTTTGCAAAGCTTAATTCCCTTTTTCTGCAGCCTGTAGTCACAATGGAGTGTTCTGCTGATGGATCGATGTCTAAGGTTAGGTGATCTAAAAGCCAGAATCATAGGTTTTTGAAAGATTTGTTTAAGTTTCTTCCTTTGTTATAATGAGTTGCAGTTCTTGGATTGCCTTCCATATGCCTTCTAATGCTGAATTTTATATAATATTTTTTGTCCCCCAACACACCAAACAAGCCATAATAATAATAATAATATACAATCAAAACACAAGATACCACCATGTATGCTGTAACCCGGAAAACAGAAAGAGACAGCTCCAAGTGCTGGCAGAATCGTTCCAAGATAAAGGTTACAGCAATATAAACATTATTGCAGGCACAAACACAGCACGGAAACCCCAAAGGAAAGTCTCCTATAATACAAAGAGAAAAAAAAATAGCTGTATACTGCTAGCAACTGCATACATCTCAGCTCAAAAAAATAATAAAGGAGCAGCAAGCCACCATAAAAAAGGATGACATTTTGAAAGAAAACTTCTGCTTCCCCCAGTTCTGGCCTTCAATGAACCACCGAACCTCAGACATAAACGAATCAAGAAAAATGTATTCTGACTACAGAGACTCTGACAAGGAAACTAAGCCTGGACACAATAAATGCTAAATATGGTGCAGTGACATAAATCCATCAAAAAGCATCACACATGCAACAGAACATTTAATTTTGCCTTGTTCATACAACCACACTTCCAGTAAATGTGGAGTACCTTATGAATGTAACCAAAGGGTATTTGAAAAAAGGACAGAAATTACAAAAAGGAAGGCCTATTCAAAGTTATACAATAGCCGGGCACAATGAGGATAACGACTGCTCCTGTGAGACATTTGTTACAAGTAGACCACTCTAAAGAGAACATGAATGCTTTGCTTCCTAAAATAATTTTTAAAATTATGCATGAAAGGAAAACCTTTGCATTTAGAATAACTCAATGTGAAACACAACACAATGGCCCCAAAATCTATTTCTCTTTCTTTTCTAAATCACTATAAAGTCTTTTTTAATTACTATTATTCTTACCTTTTTTAATCTATCCATCACCCCGCCTTTCCCCTGTGATAACACCACCTTCACTATGTAACCCCCTCCTCACTCATTTTTTGAATGATTTTTGTGACCGTGTGTTTTTACACTTCTCTAACTTTAACTGATACTTACCATAATTGTAGAACTTGGTTTTTCATGCTGTTAGACCTTTGTGCTTCACTATTGCTTTGACTTCATGGAGAGAGTGGGTCTCTCCAAAGCTTGTGCAAAAAAACTAACATTACAAATTTATATCAACCGGTTACAGATGGGAATGTTTTAAAGCTGTATTAGCGAATGTCTGGTCTTACTATATGTGAGTGACTTTCTATTTTTATGCTTTTTTTAATATAAAACAACAGTGAGCACTATATAGGATTTTATTGTCTTTTAACATGAAAAATACACACTGAGTCATTCATCCATCCACCCACCTGAGCTGCTGAGATTCTCCAAGAGCCCTTGCTGATTATTATGCCCCCTACACACGAGCGGAAATTCTGCCAGCAAAAGTCCAATGAGAGCTTTTGGTCCGAAATTCTGACCGTGTTTATGCTCCATTGGACTTTTGCTGGCGGAATTCCAGCCATCAAAATATTGAGAGCATGTTCTCAATTTTTCGGTTCCGATCGGAAATTTCAGATCGTCTGTACCATTTCCGACACGCAAAATTCCTACGCATGCTTGGAAACAATTCAGCGCATGCTCGGAAGCATTGAACTTAATTTTCTCAGCTCGTCATAGTGTTGTACGTCACTGCGTTCTTGACGGTCGAAAGTTCCGTGAACTTTTGTGTGACCGCGTGTATGCAAGCCAAACTTGAGCAGAATTCCGTCGGAAAAAACATCCAAGATTTTTCGGCAGAAATTCCGCTCGTGTGTATGCGCCATAAAGGAAAGGCATTGTTGGAATTAACCTTTGTCCTGGGGGTCAATACAGTGAGATGAGAGTTTGCCCTAAAGGGATTCACTGTGGTGTTTTCTACTTGCACATTTTTGCAACATTTACCTGGGTGTAATTTATGTCATAGGTTGTATGGGAATACCACATTCACAATTATATGGACTTTTACTGTTTTTTTGTTTGTGATTCATTGATAGCTTTTTCATTTTTTTTTCGGATTATTTGATGATTGTTGCAAACACATACATGAATGTCCCAAAGGGGTGAAATGATAATGTGAAAACATGGGTGTCTTCAAACAAATCCTCTCATGCAACACTTTCTGGAATAGAACTGAATTAGATGTGTGCTTACCGGAACCGACAGAGAGTCAAACAGGCATAAGGAAACTCGAGAAGGCCGGCAAACTGGACACCCAAAGGCAGACGGATGAAACAGGGGATATTGTCCCCACTTCACCAAGGCAATGCAGATGGTCTGACCATGGATGACCCGAATGGAGTGTAGACCGCAGCCGTGTAACAGGAACCGCAAGCTCAAGATGATGAATCCAAAACTAGAAGCAACAGGAACCAGTATTAAATCACCACAACTAGTATGGTGAAAGCTCACAAAAGATGCTCCCCAGATGTTTTCCAAACCGTAGACAAGGAAAGAAAAAAGGTGGGCTCCAATGGTGCAGATCAAAATTGGAAGGTTTTATTTATAAAAGCCAACATAACAAAAAATGATAAATAAAAGTGATCACAATTAATAAAGCAGTATGGGAATAGGTATGACCTCGCCCGACGCATTTCATCTAACACAGACTTCAACTGGGACATCTAGATATACATATATACATATTTCATATTGCTATTACCTTTTGTACCACCACCCCCTCCCTTTAGAATGTAAGCTCTACGAGCGGGGCCCTCCTGTACCTTTTGTATTGAACTGTACTGTAATTGTGTTGTCCCCCCTATACATTGTAAAGCGCTGCATAAACTGTTGGCGCTATATAAATCGTGTATAATAATAATATTGCAGTCGGCAAGTGGTTAAATAGTACATTTTCCTGTGGACCACTTTACCAATCTAGTTTGCTGACGATGGGAATCAGCACTTTTCAGTGAAACTGTCTAGATTAACAACATGTTCTAACGCGTGAATTAATTGACTCTACATCTTATTCCCTCTTTTTTTATGTCGGAATGCTAATTGTACAAAGGATGTTTATGGGGTTAATGCAGGCAATACATGGGTCGAATTCTGAAACAATTTTCTTTGAAAATCAGAAATTTTGTGCATGTTGTAATCCGATGGTGCCACGATTGATTTGGAAATTCAACCAACTAAACCTTCAATTTCACCTCATGTTGCTACAGAAAATAAATTTGGAGGTTGGGAATCTCCTTTTCTTTCCAGGTATCGCTCATTTTTTTAAATTATATTTCTCGCACGGTTTCCCCATCATTGATTAGAAATGTGTTTGTTTCTCAAAAAATTTCCAACATGCCTGATCACTGAAATTCGATGGCCGCCCAAACATCAGCCATTAATGTGGTCCACTATTGGTGAAAAATTTGAATGAAAATTCTTGGTTGCGATTTTCAAAAGAAAATTTGTTCGGAATTCGACCCATGTATGGCCAGCATTACTTAAAGTGATACTAAAGTCTCGTTTGTGTTTCTTTAAAAATAACAAACATGTTATACTTACCTGCTTTGTGCAGTGGATTTGCACAGAGCAGCCCAGATCCTCCACTTCTCAGTCCCTCGCCCGCTCTTGTGGCCCCTCCCTCCTGTTGAGTGCCCCCACAGCAAGCAGCTGGCTATGGGGGCACCTGAGCCAAGCCACAGCTCTGTGTGTCCATTTTAGACACGGAGCCACGGTTTGCCCCCCCCCCCCACTCTCCTGATTGGCGTACATACTTTGATTGACAGCAGTGGAAGCCAATGGCTGTGTCTCAGCCAATCAGGAGGGAAAGTCCTGGATGGCCGAGGCACTCGTGCACATCGCTGGATGGAGATAGGGCTCAGGTGAGTATTAGGTGGGTTGAGGGGGACTGCTGCAAAAAAAACCTTCTGTCTTTAGAGTCACTTAAGGTTAGACACCTAAAAATTAATACAAAATCAACAAAAACGTTTTAGCGGTTATCAGAAAGTGCTTTGTTAGTATAGAAATTCTGCCATTGTTTTACCCCCTAGATAAAAGACATTAGAAGTTAAAAAGAAGTCTACCTATCAACTACATTATATTGTTTCCCTGATTTTTTTTTTTTCAGCAAGTATACTTTAAAAAGTATAACAAATATTATTTCAGTCAATATTGAAGGACTTTAAACAAAATGAATACCACTGCCACTCAGGGGCTGGCATGCAACCCTACTATTATTTACTGTAGGGGTTGATTCCTCAGCTGTGTTAAACTGCAAGTTTTATAAACAGACACTGGAGGAAGGAGACTTTTTTGAAAAAGCACATACAAAAGATAAATGCCTTGATGCATTTTGCACTGTTGCACTTAGTCATAAAGCTTGTGACTTGTGAACAAGAAGTTATCTTCATCAACGTAAATAGAAAAATTCAGAGAGTACAGTCATTGAGCTTTAGAGCCATGACAATTACTTTTCCCAGCATGTCCCATAGACTCCTAGTGGGATCTTTGCAGTCACTAGAGAAGACCGACTTCATTATCTAGTCATGTGTAAAGTGCATTATGACACATGTCAAGCTCTGTATACAGCTTTTTAATAAACCAGTAGATTCCTTTTCTTCCATGCATATGAAATTTCAGATAAGGGGGTTATGGTATAGTAAAATAGTTTCAAGTAGAAGAGTTTTCAAGTCAATTATATTTAAATTTTTTGTTTATAAATTTCAAGTTATTATAAAAAAAACAATTTACTTTACTAATAAATGATTAATTATATTACTTGATTGCATGACACTCCGTTTATAAGGTTTTGTGTGCTTTCTAATAGTTACATAGTTACGCAGTAGGTGAGGTTGAAAAAAGACACAAGTCCATGAAGTCCAACCTATGTGTGTGATTATATGTCAGTTTTACATTGTATATCCCTGTATGTTGCGGTCGTTCAGGTGCTTATCTAATAGTTTCTTGAAACTATCAATGCCCCCCCCTGAGACCATGCCTTTGGAAGGGAATTCCACATCCTTGTCGCTCTTACAGTAAAGAACTCTCTATGTAGTTTAAGGTTAAACCTCTTTTCTTCTAATTTTAATGAGTGGCTACGAGTCTTGTTAAACTCCCTTTTGCAAAAACGTTTTATCCCTATTGTGGGGTCACCAGTATGGTAGTTGTATATTGAAATCATATCCCCTTTCAAGCGTCTCTTCTCCAGAGAGAATAAGTTCAGTGCTAGCAACCTTTCCTCATAACTAATATTCTCCAGACCCTTTATTAGCTTTATTGCCCTACTTTGTACTCGCTCCATTTCCAGTACATCCTTCCTGAGGACTGGTGCCCAGAACTGGCCAGCATACTCTAGGTGCGGCCATACCAGAGTCTTGTAGAGCGGGAGAATTATCGTTTTATCTCTGGAGTTGATCCCCTTTTTAATTCATGCCAATATTCTGTTTGCTTTGTTAGCAACAGCTTGGCATTGCATACCATTACTGAGCCTATCATCTACTAGGACCCCCAGGTCCCTTTCCATCCTAGATTCCCCCAAAGTTCTCCCCCCAGTGTATATATTGCATTCATATTTTTGCCACCCAAATGCATTGTTTTACATTTTTCTACATTGAACCTCATTTGCCATGTAGTTGCCCACCCCATTAATTTGTTCAGATGTTTTTGCAAGGTTTCCACATCCTGCAGAGAAGTTATTGCCCTGCTTAGCTAAGTATCGTCCGCAAATACAGAGATTGAACTGTTTACCCCATCCTCCAGGCCGTTTATGAGCAAATTAAATAGGATTGGTCCCAGCACAGAACCCTGGGGGACCCCACTACCCACCCCTGACCATTCCAAGTATTCCCCATTTATCATCGCCCTTGTAGCCAGTTTTCAATCACTGTACTCACCCTATGGTCAATGCCAACGGACCTTATTTTGTACAGTAAACATTTATGGGGAACTGTGTCAAATGCTTTTGCAAAATCCAGATGCACCACGTCTATGGGCCTTCCTTTATCTAGCTGGCAACTCACCTCCTCATAGAAGGTTAGTAGATTGGTTTGGCAAGAATGATTCTTCATGAATCCATGCTGATTACTGCTAATTATACCGTTCTCATTACTAAAATCTTGTATATAGTGAGGGAGCCCAGCACTGTCTGCATGCATCTTGGCATACTGGAGTTGATTTACTAAAACTGGAGAGTGAAAAATCTGCTGCAGCTCTGCATAAAAAACAATCAGCTTCTATTTGTTTTGTGTTTTTTGTTAAAGCTTAATTGAACAAGCTGAATTTAGAGTCTGTTTGGCTACCATGCACAGTTGCATCAGATTTTGCGCTCTTCAGTTTTAGTAAATCAGCCCCACTGTGTCTAGCTCAGTGTTTCTCAACTCCAGCCCTCAAGGCGCCCCAACAGGTCATGTTTTCAGGATTTCCCTCAGATGAAACAGCTGTGGTAATTACTAAGGCAGTGAAACTGATCAAATCATCTGTGCAAAGCAATGGAAAGCCTGAAAACATGACCTGTTGGGGCGCCTTGAGGACTGGAGTTGAGAAACCCTGGTCTAGCTGACTGTATCAAATGGTTCTGCCTCTGGTAGAAGAGATACTATAGAGGGGTTTGTCCCTCCTCTGAGTGCTTAAAATATAATTGTTTTGGTTGAACTGTAATTTTAACCACTTAAGCCCCGGACCATTTGGCTGGCCAAAGACCAGAGCACTTTTTGCGATTCGGCACTGCATCGCTTTAACTGACAATTGCTTGGTCGTGCGACGTGGCTCCAGAACAAAATCAACGTCCTTTTTTTCCCACAAATATAGCTTTCTTTTACTGGTATTTGATCACCTCTGCGTTTTTTTTTTTTTGCACTATAAACAAAAAAATTGCGACAATTTTTAAAAAAAATGCATAATTACTTTTTTCTATAATACATATCCCCAAAAAATATATTAAATTTTTTTTTTTCTCAGTTTAGGCCGATCATATTCTACATATTTTTGGTAAAAAAAATCGCAATAAGCGTATTGAGTGGTTTGCTCAAAAGTTATAGCGTCTACAAAAAAGGGGATAGTTTTATGGCATTTTTATTAATATTTTAATATAGCTTTCTTTTACTTGTATTTGATCACCTCTGCATTTTTTATTTTTTGCACAAAACAAAAAAATTTAATTTAAAAAAAAAATGCATAATTACTGTTTTCTATAATACATATCCCCAAAAAATATATTAAAAATGTTTTTTTCTTCTTTTCTAGGCCGATACGTATTCTACATATTTTTGGTAAAAAAAATCGCAATAAGCGTATTGAGTGGTTTGCTCAAAAGTTATAGCGTCTACAAAAAAGGGGATAGTTTTATGGCATTTTTATTAATATTTTTTTTTTTACTAGTAATGGCATCGATTTTTATCATGACTGCGACATTATGGCGGACACGTCGGATAATTTTGACACATTTTTGGGACCATTGGCATTAATGCAGTGATCAGTGCGATTAAAAATGCACTGATTACTGTAAAAATATCACTGGCAGTGAATGGGGTTAACACTAGAAGGGCAGTGAAGGGGTTAAGTGTGTCCTAGTACGTGTTCTAACTGAAGGGGGATGGGACTGTGCAGGGGACATGACAGATCGTCTGTTCATACTCTGTATGAAGAGATGATTTGTCTGTTTTCCGCTAAGAGAACCAGAAACTTCTCCCTACCCAGAGCGATCGCGGGAGCCCGGTGGTGATCGAGACCGCCGGGCACTCGCATCGGCTCGGGGGGGGGGGGGGGGGGGGCGATCGGGGGGCCCCCTAGTGGCCATCTATGATACCGACGTACCATAACGGCAATATGCGCAGCCAAGCCATGTTGTCGCATTATAACTGCGGCGGCTGGTCGGCATGCGGTTAATGGTACACCTTTAATCTCATAGGTCTGCAATACCCTTCAAAAAAAAACTGAGTTGTGCAAAAGTAGGAAAAGAGATTACTGGACTATAATCAGCCAGACACAACTCGCCTACTAAAGTGGTGCCAATCCAAAATATTACATATTACAAACAATGCAATGGTAATAAGACACACCATATTTTTTATGTTTATAATTACACATTTTATTAACATACAAATTTACCAAGAAAACCAGAAGTTAGTAGTAGTAAGAACCATAAAAAGTTTTGCCCATATACAAAATACAGTTTCTAATAGGGTCACACAAGCAATGATCCATGCTAAAATTGAAGCCGTACTTTTGGACAAAGTAGTCAAATATGAGAAACTCGGAGACCAATTTGTGACAAATTTCTTGCCTCCTAAACTTCACTACCAAACTATTACTCCCTTAAGCAATGATAAATACACTTAATATACACTCAACAACACCTCTTGGAAATTGCAGCCCCCCCCCCTTTTTTTCTCTTTTCTTTTTTCCAATATTTGCCGCCCCCCCCCCCCCCTTTTTCTTCTACTTGTACTCCCCACCTACGTTTTCCCACTATCAATTACATGTCCTTTTCAGTTCATCTGAGAACCATAGTCCTCACATATAGTTTGTCTAACCTAATTATCTTAGCAGGACCCTACACCATAGCTACCTGTCCTTATGGTCTTAACCAGCTTAACTACTTTCACAGGAAACATCTTCCTCATTCTATTGCCAGACCTCACTATCCTCATATGGTTGTATAAAGCATGCCTCTTGTTACTTCTTAATCCATGTCAGAAACTCCTTTCATTTAACGCTTTGTAACAACACTATTTTAGCCATAGATAGCTGGCCATTTTTTCATGCTATACTTATTATTTTACCCGTTTTTCTATCTGACTGGTTATACTCTACTTTGTATGGCATATGTCTCACAAGTGACATGTTTTTTTTTTTCTGTACTCTTGATTCTTGTTATCAATAAACTATTTAAACAGCATATAAATAGTTACACAACCAACAATTTTTAATAAAAGGAGAATAACAATCCACAATAGATTTTAAGAAACTATAGTTTGTAGCAGTGTCCTCATTGGGCTTGCTGAGTGTTGACTTCATAGGCCTCTCCCAGGTTACTTGCAGCTGGTTTCTAAGGGTTTCCACTTGGTTACTAGGGGTTTCCACTGGTCCCACCCTTACTCCCACTTGCTCGTAACTCAATGACCAATCCAGGGTATTTATGTTTTTGTATTTTGGAACTTGGATGGGAGAAGGGATTAGTGGGATACTCCAACTTGAACTATTCACAGTGGATAAGGACAACTCTCACTTGGCCTCACCGGATTATTTGTGGAAGCAGTTACACTGCTTTAACAATACTGCCACATGTATGGAGGAATTAAGTCCTCTTGCTTTCACTAGCAGTAGACTTGATGCACTACATTATCTTCAGGATACTCTCTAGCATCCCCTTTACTGACACCCATCCACTGACTCTTCTAGCTGAAGGGGGTGACCCTCACTTGACAGGCCTCAAAGACACAGATCTGTACTCAAAGTAGGCAGAATCAGATACTTCCAGACAGCTCTGCAGGATCTCTGGGTCCAGCTTCAGTCTGACTCTAGGCCCTTGGGTAGACCACCCAAGGCCACATGACCACCTCTGCAGAGGAGAGGGCAGCCGCTTTCTCCCTCCTGGACTCTGTTCTGTGGCTCAACTCACTCTGAGCACATGTACCCTGGGCTTTTATACAGTATCCCAACATGCAATGCAGCACTTTTCCTCTGCCAATTGTCAGGACTGTAACAAAGCCTGTGCACTCCCTTGTCAGGTCCCCTCCCACTATTCAATATGCCTCCCTATTTGACCAGTGAGGATCAGTAAAACAAGCTGAGCAGCACCTGAGCACAATGACCAGACCTAACCAATAGATCCTGCTCCCTGGTAGGCAGAGAGCACTCTAAGTTTTACCTGACCATCTTCCTGGTAAGCAGAAAAAACAAAAATGATACTCTCTTCTAGCACCTACCTAGGAGGGTGCTACAGTTATATGCTGAGTTCCAAGTACGTATAATAATAAGTCATGTTGTCATGATGCCCATTCGTATGAGATATCTGAGATATTGTTTATGTTTTTACTGGGTGCATAAGTGATGTTATCATGAAATTATTTAATTTTGTAAGCATCATATCCATCTGAAATCATTCAGTCTTATTATTCACCAACATATCTCATATTACATCCCTTTTTTTAAAATGCACTAAATCTAAGGGGAGGCCATTGCTGTTTGATGCTTCGGCTTGTATATGGGAACACTGTAAAATACTACACAACACTAACAGTGTTTGCAGAGATAAGTTGTTATACAAATGCCAAGTGTCATGCTGGGTCTCTGTACATGTCTTGTTTGTGGATTCCCTGGTTACATCCCAGCTGCTACAGACGACTGTGTTTTATGAAACAAGTGAGAAGATAAAGGGCAGAGCTAAATTAACACCTTAGTTGAGTCTTAGATTTGAAGTTTCCTGTGACCTTTCTTGTTTTTATTTGCTGTCTTAACTTGGCATGCACTTATTTTTAGATATTCAGCAAAATGTGAGGAGTAAACAAAGTCTCAGCATGGTTTAAAAATAATATTATTCTTTAATAAAAATAATTATTTTTGGAAAGCATTAATGGGAATATATCATGCTTTTGTACATATTTTCTTTAGTAGTTAGTAAAAAAAATGATAATTGTGATTTTTTTTATGTCAGATAAATATAAAATATCAAATATCAATATTTAAAATTTACAACTTACAGCCAGCATGTGGTAGACTCAAGGCCACTGATGAGTAATGTATTGCTGTGCTGTGAATAGCCTGTGAGATTTGATCTCCTGCTAACTAGGTCTATTCACAGCATGAATGAGCATGTACACAGTTGAATGAGATACAGGTGGGACAAACCTCCTCCCTTTTACTACCTCATACAGAGCCATATTGATATTCAGGTAGACAAAAGCCATCACAAAGTTAGAAGTTGGCCTCTGCACCTAAGTGTCACAGGCGCACCTTACATTAAATATTTAAATATTAGATATTTATTCATAAAACTTTATTTTTTTTATGAAGATGTAAACCTTAATAAAAATACAATTCTACCAACATTATTATAGCTTGTCATTTAACATTTAAGGTGAAGTTTGGGCTATGTGAAAAGACAAATACATATACTGACCTCCATGCTGCAGCATTGGACTGATGCTGCTGCTGTCCTCTGCTGGCTCTAAGACCCAGAACTGAGTGATCATATGACCGCTAATCACTCAGCTTCTGCTGATCCCTACCTTCCATATCTGCTACTGTACCCTGACTTGTTCACCTCCTGAGGACCTTGACTTTGTACTAACATACAGCAAAACCCATCTCCAGCATCAGGAGCTCTAGAGAATACTAGTTAGTGCTTAGACCCCGCACTTTGGGTGAGCCTGCATCATCAATCAGAGTGACCTGCTTGTTAAATTACCCTGCTGGTCAGTGGGAGCCTCTGTACTGCTATAACTACTGGTCTCCGAACTTGACCCCTGACCATGACAATATCTTTTCCCCAACAACTAGGGGCTATTGAATAGGGGTATATTGTAGCACTTGGCGCCCAGCTGGGAATGCCAGGATGTGGTAAATGATAAAAGTTCCACACGGGTCTATGTGGGCAGTGTATAACCAAGGACAAGTCCCAATGAGTCTATGTAAGTAAAAGTCCAAACGCTGCAGATACAGTTTTGGCATGCCCTCTGTCTGTCACAGATGATGCATTGAACACCCACCCAGCTGATCCTCTCCAGCCTTGGATGCCATCAGAGTGGCCAGGACCTGTGATCACCTGTGCCTGCCTGCACTGATGAAAGAGACCAATGTGGATCTATGTATCATATGCCTATATATCTCCATCTAAATGTGAGTTGAATACAACATATTAAATTTGTTTTTAAGGCTACACTCAGATCAGCCCCTTTCTCCTTCCTCAACAACTAGCAGCTTTCTGTTACAGTGGTAAAATATGGGAAAGGTTATAAATATCTAGGGCTGGCTGATGCAAGCTCTCTTCCTCCCTGGCTCTGGCCTGGGGAGCGTGCATATGATGGAGCCACTGGTTTAGGTCTGCCTCCCTGAGGGAGCCTGGGAAATAATGAGGACAGGACCTGAGGCTTGGTACTGCTGATTTACTGGAGGGGGGGGTTGAGTCCCATGGAGCCTGGTTGTCTCTCCTGCAGAATATCTGGATCAGGATGCTGGAAAGTCAAGTGTGGGAGTCTGGTGCCTCTCCTGGAGATAAATGGCTGCTGATCACATTGTTCGCAGAAGGATGCTAAAACACAGGACTGCCAGATTCGACTTAAAGGCCCTTTTTCCTGTGCTTTGGCAAGTGAAGTGACAGAGTTCTGAGCAACCCTAACATTCTCCTCTATGGACCGTGAATTATAAAATCATTTTTGTGTTTTCACTTAAAAGTGACTGGTGTCACCTGTTTACATGTCACTATGCCTAATAGACCTACTTCTGAGGTGAAATGTTAGCCCACACTGTCTCCGAGGTGGGGGGCAGCTGTAGCATCAGACCGTTGCTGCAGCCATATAGGTGAGTGAGTATGTTTGCTTTTTTTTTCCCCGCACTTCTCCTTAAATATAACTCATCTTGACTGAGCTTATGTACTGACACTTTAGGTAGTGTGTCAGGGGATCAGAGGTCACCTCATATTTGACAGGTGCTACCAGTGAACTACCTATTGTCACACCCCACTAGAGATGGGCCGCACACCTCCTGGTTCGGTTTGCACCAGAACAGCCGAACATTGCAAAAAGTTTGGACCAAAACACCGAACCCTATTAAAGTCCAAACTTGAATATTCAAAAGTCCCAATTTTGAAGGCTTACGGTATATGCAAGTTATTGGCCTTAAAATGGGTATGGGGGCCCAGGTACTGCCTGGGGGACATGTATCAATGCAAAAAATGTTTTTAAAAACTATAGTTTTTAAAGGAGAAGTGATTTTAATGATGCTTAAAGTGAAACAATAAAAATAAAAAATGTCTTTATTTATAGTGCCTGGGGTGTCCCCTTAGTGAGCCTGTAAAGTTGCACATCTGTAGCATGTATAGAACATGCTGCAGCAAAAATGTAATTTCCAAAGAAAAAATGCATTCAAATGTACTTTGCGGCTGCAAGCTATGGCCTGCACCCGGCAATGGAAAAATAATTTGTGAAAAAAAGGTGTGGGGTCCCTCCCAAAGCACATTGCCCCCATGTTGATGGGGACAAGGGCCTCTTTCCGGCAATCCTGGGCTGTGGTTGTGGGGGTCTTATCGGAATCTGGAAGCCCCCCTTAACAATTGTACCCCTATCCATTCACCAAAAATAAATAAAAACAGTAGACAGGTTGTTGACAATTCCTTTAGTAAAAAATAAAAAGTAAAAAAAAATGTCTTCCGATGTAGATCAGAAGCCCACCGTCACTCTTGTGATGTCACCGACCGGTGCATTCTAAGTGGCTCTGCCCCTTACCCATATAAGAACTGTCAAATGGCAGAGCCTGCAATAGGCAATCAGCCTTCATTGACGGTGGAGCGTTTTTGTTTTTTTCAGGTCTGTTGGTGGCCGCGGCGGGCAGCAAATCAACACTGGGGAACATTGCTTTTTTTTTTAATAAAGGAATTAGATTTTTTTTGGAGATAAGGCCTCCTGCACGCCACCTTGTTTTTGTTTTTTGGGGATGGCGTTGGAGAAAGGCATGAAGGGCATATTAATGCCCGTGGGGTGTGTTTTTGTTAATTGTTTATACACATTGTGCATTTCTTATTTTTTTTTAATTTGTTCATTCAAATGTTTGCTGCTCTTAGGGTCTAATAATTTGCAATTCACCTTGCAACCTTGCAATGCAAATTTATTATTTAAGCATCATATTTTTTACTATGTAGATGACATCATGTGACCAAGAGGTATTCTCTATTCTGTCATGGAATGTTCATGGCATTAACTTAAAATTTAAAAGAGCACTGTTATTTAAGTATTTGAAAAGTTATCTTCCACATATAGTGCTACTTCAAGAAACTCCCCTTATGGGGAGTAAGCTTTTGACCCTTAAGAAGCCTTGGGTACAGAAGGCTTACCATGCTACAGACTCCATGTTTTCTTGAGGGGTTTATTAGCAGATCCTTACCTTGCACGGTGGAAGATGTATTCTCTGACCCCCAGGGTAAATATGTTTTGGCTGTGTTTCTTCTGTGGGGCCAGAGATATATAGTTGTCAGTTGTATATTCCACCCCCCTTTGCGGGGACCCTCCTATATAGTCTCTTAGATAAAATCTCTGTGTATGGTCCAGCTACGATATTGTTCATGGGAGACTTTAATGCTATCCTTGATCCTGCTTTGGATAGACCAACTCCTCCTAAAAATTTCTCTGGAGAGCTCTCTAATTGGGCCCAGATGGTAGCTTTGGTAGAAGCTTGGCGATGGAAAAATCAACTAGATCATATTCTTGTTTTTCAACTTCATATAAGACCGCCTCCCGTATAGATTTAACCTTTTTTAATTCAGAGATATTAGCAGATATGGTGGATGTTAAATACTTACAGAGTGGGTTATCAGACCATGTCCTGCTTATACTTACACTTCGTCTGCACCACTATCGTGATGCAGCACAGTGGAGATTGGGTACCCCTTCTAGCAGAGTATTGAGAGTTGAATATAGGGTCATCTACTTCAGCATTACTATGGGATCTTTTTAAGGCCTATACAAGAGGACAATATATATCAGCTATTATAGCAGTTAATCATTTTTTCATGATTAATTCATCTGTTTTTATCTTTTTTATGGAGATCGAAGAACCCCAGGTATAAATTAACTACTTTAATGTGCCCTTTTGAACAGGGAGGCTTAGATTTTTCAGATTTATATAAATATTTCTTGGCCACTCAGCTGGTTAAGGTCGCTTGGTGGCTAAGCCCAGATTTATATAAATTTCTTATAGCCAAGAAAACGAGAAAACTGGCCTCACTGGACTTTGAAATTAATACCATTAAGTCCAAACTGTTTCCCTTCAAAAACGAGCCAGAGTATATTCAGAAATCAGATACACTAAAGGCCATTTTGATTAAAGAGGAAACGGAACAAAAGATAAAAAAGAAGAAAAAATACAATAGGGACAAGAAAGACTACAAAGACAACGTAGTCTTTAAATGGCAGGTTGTTCCTGCCATCACCCCTGCCCCATTAAGTGGGGGGATAAATTTAGTTCCACCAAGGCTTGATAACCCCAAACCAATGGGGGGCCCCATTCCGCGACATCTACAAAGAATGCCCCAGGGCATCTCCCCCTCCCGTAGGGGTGGTAGAAATCAAGTACAAACACGTTCCGGCCAGTCCAATGCCCGTCCCAGGGGGGATAGTCGTGACCGTCGTTTTGACCAGCGTCCCTCACGGGATGATTTTGGTCACTATTACGATCAACGTTCCCCCATAGGGCACTCCTCCCCACAGTGGAGATATAAGAAAGGCAAAACGCCCCAACGACGTAATAACAGGGCTAATCAACCTAGGGGACCCCCAGATGTCAGAGACAGGGATGATCATTATGGAGTGGACACCTTGAATCGATTTGACCCTTTTAATAGCGACACTAGGGAACACCTGAACCATATGATCCCCCAGCACTCATATAACCAGCCCCAGCTTGGCAGCCATTACCAACAGGGTTTTCAGGAGGGGACAAGGGGGGGCCACAAAAGAAACGTGGACGTAAGAGAGGCTGCAGAGGGGGGAAGCGCCTTAACCCCAAAAAGGAGAAGAACGTAGATACCAGTGGGATAATTAATCTGAGTACCAAACAACTCTCTAAGGATGAGCTGGTGACTCTGAGTAAAGGTTTAAAATTCGCCCCTCCCAGCAACCTTAATAGGTTCCAGACCTTTATCGATATTCAGAAATTTACCCGTAAGTTAAACATCAAAAGGTATTTAATAAGTAATCCAATTAGGCAACTAAATATGGAATCTTCGACCATTGTCCACTCGGGCCTTTCAAATGCCTCATTATTCAATCCACCTAACGTCTCAGCACCTAATATTAATGTATTTCGTGACTTGGTGATCAAAGACCTTAATGATCTTAAATTTAAACCAGCATTACCCCCAAGGGATTTTAAAACTGGTCTTGATCTTCTTTGCGCAAGACGCGATATAGTGGTCCGACCTGCGGACAAAGGTGGGGCCATTGTTGTTCTGGATAAAGAGATGTACTCTTGTGAGATGACAAGAATCTTGTCTGATCAGGATACATACTCTCCATTGCTAGTGGACCCCACCACACGGTTCAAAACTGAACTGAAAGAACTTGTAACAAAGGGGTATGATATGGGTATCTTGAATAAGAAGGAGAGTGAATTTCTGGTACCCCTGGCTCCTCGGCTGCCGGTAATTTACTCTCTACCCAAGATACACAAATCTATGGTGAACCCCCCAGGCCGACCCATCATCAGTGGTATCGACTCGGTAACATCCCGGGTCGGGAAATATATCGATCGTTATCTGCAGCCACTGGTGATGGGTACCCCTTCGGGAGGGATACTAAACATGTCATAAATGTTTTAGGTTCGCTCGAATGGAAACCCACTTATTTATTAGTAACTGCTGATGTTGCTTCTCTTTATACTGCAATATCGCATCATTTGGGTCTTGAAGCAGTTCAACATTTTCTCTCCCAGGATAAAACTATTTCAATACCCCAACGCAATTTTCTGTTGGAGTTGTTGGAGTTTTCTATGACTCACAATCATTTCTGGCACGATGGCTCTCATTTTTTGCAGATAAAGGGGGTGGCCATGGGGGCCAAATTTGCCCCCAGTATGGCCAACCTCTTCATGGCAAAATGGGAGGAGGACATTGTTTTGTTTAATAGGCCATTGCAGTTGGTAACCTGGAAGAGGTTTATTGACGATATCCTATTCATATGGGATGGGGATGTCCCCTCGGCCCAACAGTTCCTTTCCCATCTGAATGACAATGACCGGGGAATAGCCCTTAGTCACGAACTTAGCCCCACGGATATACATTTTCTCGACTTAAAAATATCTATTGTTGAGAATGCTTTGGTGACTACCACCTTCTTTAAACAGACGGATCGCAATGGATACATCCCCCTGGACTCGTGTCATCACAGTTCTTGGTTGGCTGCCGTTCCGAAAGGTCAATTTTTGCGATTAAAACGCAATTGCTCCAATCCCGCTGATTACACCAATGAGGCTTTGATCCTTAAAAAGAGGTTTTTGGCCAAAGGCTACGACGAGCCCACTCTGGATTCCATCATTTCAGAGGTGGGTGGGAGAGATCGTCTTCTGCTTTTGGCTGATAAACCTCAGGTAGCAGATAACACTAACTATGGACTGGCCTTCATCACGACCTTCTCCAGCCAACATTGGGCAATTAAGCGTATTATAAGAAAGCATTGGTCGATAATAAAAAATGACCGGGTATTGGGACCTCTTTTAGCAGAGAGGCCCAACGTTATATTTAGGGGTGCTACCAGTCTTAGGAACACTATAGCTCCCAATGTCCCAGATCCTCCAAAGAGGTTATCCTTTTTTGGGGACATTAAAGGTTTTTTCCCATGTGGCAAATGCAGGGCTTGTAGAATAAATGCCCAACGTGGCAGGAGGTTTACTGATTTCACGTCTAGTGGAACAGGCTTGACATACCCCATACGCACGTTCATCACTTGTTCTACTAAATGTGTCGTGTACCTCCTCAGGTGTCCGTGCGGTTTGGAGTACGTGGGGCGCACCATCCGCATGTTGCACATCAGGTTGGGGGAGCACCTCACGAACATTCGTAAGGGTTATGATAAGCATAATGTCAGTAGACACTATGACTTGGTACATAAAAGGGACCCCACTGGTACCATTTTTTTGGCCATTGAGAGCTATGTCCCCCATTGGAGGGGTAGCAATGGCAAGCGCTCTATCTCCCGTGCCGAAACTAATTGGATACACAAATTAGGATCCCATGTTCCTGGTGGCCTCAACGTGGAATGGGACATCAACTGTTTTATTAATAACAGTTGATGTCCCCGTTCCAGTTTTTGGTTGAAAGATCTAGGCACTTTTTTCCATGTATCTATATATTTTCTTCTGATTTGCCATTTTGCCTTACTATTATCATTTATCATGGTCACTGCATGGGGTTTTGGCATAGACATGTGAATTGAGATATGGTCCTTTATGTTGATAATGAAATAATCTGCACTAAATCATATGCACTTTTATGCTTAGCATAACAATATTTTTTCTTTATCAGTAAATGTTTAGTATATTTACATGTGCAATAGGTGAAATATTGGTCAGAGGTCATACAGATGGAAGGCATAGGTGCTGACTATATAGGCACTTTTAATTTTTAATTTTTAATTTTCAGTTTATAGTTTTGTTATGCATTTCAATTAAAAGGGGGTGCATTAACCAATGTATCCACTAGATGGCGCTATATAAACCTTCTAGCAAGTCTATTTGTCATTTTTCTTTATTTCATTAGTACCTTTTTATTTCGATTTTATCCCTGCTCTAATTTCATATCAGGCAGGTGATGCAGATTTCAACTATAGTCTGGCGGTGCTTTAATTAACTTTTGCCCGCTTTTGTAATTTATATACACAGTAATTGTGTTTATGGTCTCACTAGGTACTTCCTGTGTCGCTTGTGATTGGACCCCAGTGGTTTCCTGTCAATTCTGACTGACTGCCTGTCCGACCTATAGCGCCGCTGTACTTAGCCTCAGACCACTATTGGACGCTTAGTGGTTTCCTGTCAATTCTGATTGATTGCCTGTCCGACCTATAGCGCCGCTGTACTTAGCCTCAGACTACTATTTAAATGAATAGCGCGGAGTTGTGGGCGTACCCCTGATGATGTCACGCTGTGACGAAACGATCGTCGGGTAGTCACGCCCACACGCTCTGCGCATATGCGATCGCTTCTACACTCCCAGGCCAGGAGTTTTTATTTTTCTTAGCTACAAGGTAGCGAAACTGTTTTTATTTTGTATTGCTACTTATCTGTGCTGTACATTGGACCCATTGAGCCAGAATAAAGGCATCCCTTGTTTTAACATACTACACGATCCGGACCTTTTTTGTTTTATTTTTGGTATCCCTGCAGGACTCTGATCGGACCCCCCAGAGGGGGTATATAGGCACTTGGTGGAGCCTGATGCACGCTCTGATGAGCGAGGAATAGCCCAGCTGATTCGCTGTACCTGGAACCTCGTTTGATGGGATATATGCGGTAAAGACCAGACATCTGGTAAGCCTCCTTTTCTTACTTTATATCTCTTGAAGGGAACTGCGAGGTCAATTTTAAGAAAATCTTATTAAACTCAGAAGCGCTCTGTGTAGGAGACTGTCAAAGGCTACTGAACACTGAGGACTCTGTTTGATTGTTTTTTTTTTTTTTTTTTTGCGTTTTTCACTGTATGCGATTTGGATGCACTTATCTGTTTGTACCTATAGATTTGGGTATTCACATAAATTTTTTTTGCAAATGTTAGTTTATGTACTCAATATTCAGTACTGAGGACTCTGTTTGACTATTCTGATTGATCTTTTTGCGTTTTTCACTGCATGCGATTTGGATGCACTTATGTGTTTGAACTTATAGATTTGGGTATTCACATATTTTTTTGCAAATGTTAGTTTATGTATTTAACATATATCAACACATTTGGTTTAGGTTTGCACTGTAATTAAGTTGTTTATAAGTTTATATGCACTCAAACTGTCGCAAGTACCAGTATCCATCCATTCACATGGAATAGGACTTGATTCACTCACCTTTACCGTTATTGGTCAAGTTTTTTTATCTCATTTTTTATCTCATTTTTTTGAGCGCTGCACTTTTTCACATTTATTTCTATTTTTGGTTTAGTATCTAGAGCCATAGTGTTCAGCTGCTCTGGTTATTTCCTAATTTTTTCCGAGTGCAGATTTCTTCCACATTTTTCAGATTTATATAACTCCTCCACTCGGTTGGAAGCAGGAGTGGTAGGTTCTATAGAAGCTCTTAAGGTTCTCCTATTTAGGGGCCCCCTACCAGTTGACTGCTTCAATGTTTATTACTATTCGAGCTTGAGAGGCTGGCCTCAGATGCAAGTAATATCCAAAGGGTGCGATCTCTTCAAATGCCCCTCTATGGTTTAATCCTACTCTTCCTCGATTTTTTAAAGTACCAAGGCCTATTGCATGGACTAAATATATTATTAAAATACTCCCTCAAGGGGTCACTGATCGGAAATGATCTACTTTTTCTACACTTACCTCAAACTTGAACTTTTTTTTTTTTTTAATCAAAACTTTTTTTATTGACAAGAATAATGGTTAACTGAATTACAATAAGAGGGTAAACATATTCCCCCACAGTTGAATTGTACACAGAATCAACATGTACGTACATATGATGCAGTTACCTAGTATTAGGCACATATAATCTTGTTTTTAGTAGCACTTAGAACAAACAAAACAAGAAACTTTAAAACAATAGAAAAATAAGATAAAGTAAAATAAAATTATATAGTTAATAGGCTCCTTCCTCCAGGCTTGTCTGTAGGCCATTTTACTGCATAAGTTACCATCTGCATAGCGTATGCTTTGTAGGGGAAGCCTCAAGCTCAGGAAAAGATCCTATCATCAGCATTAGGGTCTATATATTGTCCAACCAGTTCTGCCCTATAAGGTCATATTTTTTGGGAGCATTCCGGTGTCGGTATGCCAACTGTTCCCTAAGGAGGATGGAATTGACAAATGCGATCCACTGGGCCTTTGTAGGCACATTAGCCGCAGGCCAGTAGCATGCTATGAGTTTCCTGGCCAGGTATAATACTCTAGTTACCATTATATAGATGCCTTTTGGATACATTTCAGCATCAACTGACCCCAGGAGGCACACTAGTGGTGTACATGGTATGGGTGTTTGTGCTACAACGGATACAGTCTGTGTGACCTGTGACCTCTGTCCAATAATAATCCTAGTAAGCTTCGGGCAGCGCCATATCATGCTTATAAAGTCTCCCCTGTGAATGATACATTTAGGGCATGGGGGGAATCTCTTCTGCCCCATTCATATAGTTGTATAGGTGTACGATATGACCTATGAAGTATAAACAATTGTGAGAGTTTATGAGATGCCAAGACTGACACCACTGGAATTGATTCCAGGGCCATGTCCCACTGGTCCCCGTCTATGTCTCCCACGTCCGTGGTCCAGTGTGTTCTACATTTAAGTAGGGCAGGATTTAGAATTGTGGATACTAAGGTAGAATAGGCTCGTGATATCACACCCTTGCAGTTGTTAGCTTGTAGGACCCCCAGTATCAGAAAAGATTTAGTGATATTTAAACTGACCGTCTGTGTCTGGGTTTGTAACTCATGCCTGAATTGGAGGTATTGGTAGAATTGTTTCCATGTTAGGGAGAATTCCCTGCATACATTTTCAAATGATTTGAGTACATTACCATCATATAATTGTGTGAGGAACCATATCCCTATTCTTGACCAAAGGGAGAAACCCTGTAGTTTGGATAGCTCAGGGTAGTTGGGATTGTTCCAGATGGGAGTAAACTCCATTGGGCCATCTATGGTTAGAGTAGTATTGATGTTGGGGAGGATGAAGGGATACCCGGCAGACCCATCTCCAAATGAAAGCCAGCTGTTAATATGGGATTTGTGTGAGACACCAGCTGTATAATAGGGTCATCTGAATCATGTAGATCCCAACCTAAAAGCTGTTGCAGCTGCAATGCTAAAAAGTACATCTTGGAGTGTGCTACCGCCAGCCCCCCCCCCCCCCCCCAATCCTTGCCAAATTGTAGTGTTGTCAGGCTGATACAGGGGGCTCTACCTTTTTTCCAGATAAGGTCGCAAAATTGGGAGTCAATTTTTTTTAACCATTTGTTGGTAATCCACATAGAGGAATTGTGGAAGATGTATAGGAGCTGCGGTACCCAGATCATTTCGATCAGATTTACCCACCCTACCACTGATAGTGGAAGCTTACACCATCCCTGACATTTAATATGGTGTCTGTCCATTAGGGGGGCTAGATTAAGCTTTAAGTATTCAGTAGGGTCTGGCGATATCATTACTCTCAGATATTTGAAATTGTTAACAATGGCAATTTGGGACACCTCTGAGGGGAGAAGTGATACTATTGGATCTAGGGGTATAAAGGAAGTATGGATTTGGACCAATTAATGGTAAATACGGAGAAATCACAGAATTTAGTAAAGGTTGCAATCAGGGTCCGCAGCGAGCCATCAGAGTCCGCCAGATATAGTAAGGCATCGTCAGCGTAAAGGGACAACTTGTCCTCCAGCTGGCCCCTGCGTAATCCCACAATGTCCCCATTATTGCGAATTAACATGGCAAGTGGCTCCACTGCTAGTGCAAATAAAAGGGGAGATAACGGGCAGCCCGACGAGTACCCCAGTGTAACTGGAAGGGCAAGGAGAGGGAATTATTAACTCGGACCCTGGCCCGAGGTTCAGAGTAGAGTACTTTCACCCAGTTGATAAAAGCATTCCCCAGGCCAAAGCCAGCCAGGATTTCCCAGAGACAGGGCCACTCAATGCTGTCAAAAGCCTTGGAAGTGTCCAAGAACAGAATGGCCCTACCCCCGGTGTTATCTACTAGAGTTTGAATATTGAGGAAGAGGTGTCGGATGTTGTCTGCCGTGGACCATGTCAGAATAAATACGGATTGGTCACAGCCGCCCAACAACTCCCAAGACTCTGTTAGCAAGGACCCTAGCTAGAAGCTTGACATCTATATTAAGCAGCGATATGGGGCGGTATGAATCCGGTATCTGTCTATCCTTTCCTGGCTTGGGAAGGACCACAATAATGGCCTCCCTTATTGAGTCAGGTAGATCACCTGTTTTAGCTGCCTCTTGTAGGGCCCACAGTAGCAGAGGTAGGAGGATCGACCCATACCTGGTGTATACCTTGACAGCTGCTAGGCTGTCTGAGGGCCTATCTAGAAGCAGGAGAAGCAGCGCAGGGTTGGGACTGCAGGATTGGAGTCCAACTGAGAGTAGCAGTTCAGTCGGACGGGGAACCTGTTGTGGTTGGCGGTAGAGGGGAAGCTGTCGCCACTAAAGGACCATCCACCTTGTTACCGGAGACCACTGTGAGTAAGCTTGAGCCAGTACCAGAGCAGTCTTTTCACCAGCCGGGGACGGTGAAGAAGTGGGAAAACTTCAGCAAGTGCCAAGCCATGGACCCAGCGGGACAGCAGAGGTGACGCTTGAGGAACATCGGTGAGTGCCAAGCCAGGGACCTAGCGGGTCAGCAGGGTGGATGCTTGAGGAGTATCTGTGAGTGCCAAGCCAGGGACCCAGTAGGGATGCAGGGGTGACGCTTGAGGGATATACTGAGTTATGGAAGTGGAAGAGCTCAGGGGATCCAGTGCGATTGGCTCTAAAAGTCGAGTGGGAGACTGGGAGCTCAGTGAGTTAAGACCTACAGTGAGATACTGTAGAGTGTGAGGAAATCTATTTGTGATACCAATAGTTAAATACAACTAACATTAGTGACTGTTACAAGATTTGTTGCCATAGGAGACAGTGGTCCTACCTATACAGAAGTGGTGTCCAGCTGGAGGCCTTCCAATGTATAGCTGTCTACCTAAAAATGTCTGCTAATTGTCATTGCATCTACTCAAGGGTGTCCTGGCCCTAACCCTCTCTCCCACAGTTCTTGTTCAAGAGACAATAAATCTCTTTGCATTAAAAAAGTGTCTGGCGGCCATCACTTCAGCTTGTATTACACCCAATATACCTTGTAACTCACTTTACATAGAAGGATGTCAGCTCTCCCTGACTTTGGAGGTCACCATTAGACATCTAGGGTCAGGGCCCTTGCTACATGTGAGTCTGTAATTAGGTCGGGTTACTGCAGGTCAGGCTGGATGGCTCTACGGGGAAGGTCTCTGCTACCTCCCTCTAGACCTAGAAGCTTAGAGAAGCTTCTGGAAGTTAGTGGGTGGAGGCCAGGAGGTCCTAATCTGCATATTAAAGGAAATCCCCAGGCAGAGGGCAGGGTGGCTGGGTCAGCCCTTAAATATGGCGGAGCCTGACCAGCAGGGGAGTTCGGTGGAAGATGGAGTGCTAAGGTTGCTGTCATGTGGCCTAGGAGAGGAACCCCCAGGTCTGGGGGGCTTTGCCTCCATGCTGGAGCTGACTAAAGGAAGGAAAGGAAGCCTAATGCCGCGTACACACGATCGGAATTCTTGTCGGAAAAAACTCTGATGGGTTTTCCGACGGAATTCCGCTCAAGCTGTGTTGCCTACACACAATCACACCAAATTCCGACGGTCAATAACACAGCGGCATAAAACACGTTCGACAGCACTATAAAAGGGAAGTTTAATGCTTCTGAGCATGCGTCGATTTGTTTCCGAGCATGCGTCGGAATTTTGCGTGTCGGAATTGCATACACACGATCGGAAAATCCGATAGAAAGGTTTTCCTTCGGAAAAATTGAGAACAGGTTCTCAATTCAAAGTCCGCCGGAAATTCCGACAGAAAAAGAACGTTGGGCATACACACGGTCGGAAAATCCGATGAAAAGCTCCCATCGGACTGTTTCCATCGGAAATTCCGACCGTGTGTACGCCGCATAAGAGAGGGATCTCCATTACCTTGTGCAGATGACAACTAGGCTGGTATGGGATGATCTGATCAGTTGGAGGCCTGAACAGGATTTTTGTCAAGTACAGCGGGGAGCAAAGGACAGTGTGAGTACCTCAGCACACCCAGGGGCATGTAAGCGGAGAGACTGAAAGACATAGCATACTTTCCAGGGACAAAGTTGTGCTAAATCCCAATCCCTTGCCCTGGGACTTTCTTCAGAGGCAGCCAGGTGGGCTAGTAGTCAAGCAGCCTGGAGGGCTGGTAGTATCTACAAATGTCAGGACTGTGATGCTCTGCTAAGGAGACACTATACTATGCATACAGTTTGGGACATGGTGCTATTTCACTAAAGGGGACTGAGAGCTCATAGTTTGTAAAGAACTTTACCACTGATCCACAGAGATTGCAATTTTTCCAGAGGGAGTATAGTTCAGGATCTTCATCTCTTCTTGTACATAGAGAAGGGAGTTTGTCCTCATCTGTTGTTCTTAAAGTCAAATTGGGCATCCCATAATCCCTATACCCTATCCAAGTTCTTTTCCCCAAAAAAACAACAAAAACAAGCCCATGGACTGATTTCTTATGTCTGGATGCAAGTTGGATATGGGTGTTGCCTGGCTTCAGTGGCGAAATTATAGGGGTCGCCGAGATCGCCATGGCGCCTGGGCCCCTTGCTGCAGGGGCCCCTGGAGGCCCCCCTTTACTCTTTGATAGGAAGGGAGGCTGAGAGGAGCCCCCCGATCGTCAGCCGAACTGTAATGGCACTGTGCACAGGGAGCTCGTCCTCACATACCTAAAGTGAAAGCAGTGTGTGCTGTGCTGTGCTCTTTGATGGGCACAGTGGCGGCATTTGGCGGCATTTGATGGCACAGCGGCAGAGTTTGATGGGTACAGTGGCAGCATTTGATGGGCACAGTGGCGACACTTGATGCTACAGTGGTGGCGTTTAATGGTACAGTGGCTGCAATTGATGGGCACAGTGGCAGCATTTGATGGGCACAGTGGCGACATTTGATGGTACAGTGGTGGCGTTTGATGGTACAGTGGCTGCAATTGATGTTTTTATTTCAGATTTTTTTTTTTGTTTGCTTGCGCCCCCCCTTTTGAGCACCAGCTGTTCACTGGTTTATATGTGCATTTATATATATATATATATATATATATATATAGTGTGTGTGTGTGATTTTATATAAAAATTAAGAAATCGGTTCCTTTATATGCAGCCACCCACTTGTGACTGGGCCCTGGTGTTCCAACATCAGGCTCGGAGTAAAGAGCTTTGTCCGGAGGTCGGGGGGGGGGTCCTCCATGGTTTCTTGCATCGGGGCCCTGAGGATTCTAGTTACGCTTTGTAGGTATAGGGGGAACCAGTAACCAGTGGCTCCTGTTTCCAAAGTGTTTTTTGACCATCCTTTAAAGTGAACGAAGGATCCGTCATTTACGGGTCCATATTTAATACCCCACACCAGGCTTTGCACCTTCAAAGTGTTTTTTGACCATCCTGTAAAAAGGGGCCAAACAGCTCTGTTGAGTGGCCATCTTTCTACTGAGCACTTGTGGTGGAAGATCTAGAAGTTTTCCGTTTTGGTGTTGGGATTTATTCACTTTATGCTTGCTTATTTTCTCATTAATGTGCACATTTGAGTTTGATGCAGTGTTTTCTTTGTGACAGTTTTTTTTTATGAACATGTATAGCGCCTTATTCTTTTACAATTATATTAATGCTTTATTTAAAAGTAAAATCTACTGGTGCTGACAATTACCTTTGTGTATACAGTGCACGTTGCAATTCAAGAAACAGTTGGCTGATATAAAGAAATACCAGTAAAATAACTTATGAATTCATTCCACAAAATAAATGTGTTTCAAAATGAAGCTAGTGTGAGCACCTGAAACTGATATTCTGACATATGTACAGTTTCTTGTAATCCTACATACAGCATCCCCAACCCCCAAGGAAAGCCAGCACAGTTAGCCAGTCACTCTCTGAGTTGTGCACATATTCTGCAGTGAACACATCTAAATGATGAGAGACAGAGCAGAGGGCTGTGCCTAGGACCTACTGTAGTGTTATAGGTGTGGTCATGGCTCCAGGCCTGACTCTGCTGTCTGGCAGGAAGACCTGGATCACAAGACCAAATTAAAATCTTCCCAAAGGGTAAAACATTACCCATACATTTATTTCATATCAGCTTAAAGGGGTGTTTCAGCTGAATTTTTTTTGTTTAAAGGTCACCAGCTAAAAAAAAAGTAGCTGCTGACTTTTAATAAGTACACTTACCCTCCCAGGGCGCCTGCGATGTCGGCCGCTGAGGCTGACATGTCTCTCGGTGCTCCAGTCCCAGCGCTGCCATCCTCACTAAGGCTTGATTCACACCTATTTTAGTGCTTTTTGCATTTTGCAGATTTGCACTACAGCCCATTTAACATGGTTTTCTATGTAACACGTTCTGTAGAGCAAATCTGCAAAATGCAAAAAGCACCAAAAAGGCATAGGTGTGAATCAAGCCTAAGGGAAACAGGCAGTGGAGCCTTACGGCTTCACTGCCCGTTTCCTACTGTGCATGCGCGAGTCGCACAGCGCTTTGTGAATGGGACACGCTGTGTTAGGGAACACACAATTCCCAGAACACAGCTAGCCCCATTAACCAGAAGACATCACGGAGGAGGACAGAAGACCGATAATCAACGAAGATCACCGCGGAGTAGGAAGGATGCAGATTAGGAAGACTGCCTAGCAACAGGGATTTCGGATCAGGTAACATTTTTTTTTTTTTTCAAATGTTTTATTTTGTATTTTTTAAAGAATATTAATGCTCTTTTTTTTTTTTTTTTTACGGTGGCCCTCCACTTTAAGCAGTATGCATTATATACAGAATTTAACTGTAACACCTGTACAGCATGTAACTGTAACATTGAAGCCCCCCCACATCTATATTTTTTATTTTATTTAGTATACATGTTTCTTGAGTTCTTTTTACACTTACTCATAATCAATATCATGACTGGTCCTTCACAGAGGAGTGCCCGCCGAATTGTGATATTTCTTGAAGAATAACTTAGAAATATACAGAATATAACAAGAAGAAAATACACTTGTTTTTTCTATGATATATTTTTTTATTATTACAATTCTATTTTACCTCCATATCTGTTTACTATGTATACATCTGGTTTCTATATAATCTGTCATATGATTGCGTGACATGAATGAACTGTGGATTGTCATATGGTATACTGTAGATCTGCTTTATGACACTGCTTACATCAGGGGTGCCCAACCTTTTGAAGAGCGAGGGCCACTTAAGCGAATTGGTAACTGGTCGTGGGCCACAATCAGTGGAGCAGGAGGATGACTGGTCCGTGTGCACAGACACAGCCCACTTTACTCTACGGGTCCTCTGATCCAATCCGATTTGCCCAGACGGGAGGGGAAGATCCCTTTCTATTTTTTTTAGGTAGGCGGACGTAAACAGACACAAGTCCGTTTACATCTGCTGCTCCATAGAGGTTAATAGTAAGTTTCATTGGGTTGGACCAATCATGTGAAAGGGGCCTAAGGGTGCTTTCACACTGATGCAATGCGATTTGCCCAAAACCGTGGGTGCAGCGCAGTGAACCTGTGGATTTTTTGCGGGTTAGCTGCACTTTGCTGTAAACTTCTATTATATCCTGCAGGTGTGGCACACTTTCTAAAGGTGCAACAAACCCGCAGGTAACAACAGAAGTCTATGGCTCAATGCAGGTAACCCACAGAAAGCAGCCCAGTAACCACTGCAAAACAGATATATAATACTGTGAATTTAGTAGTAAACTTACCTTTAATAACCGTCTTCCATTCTGGTATCACTGGCTGTTGCTGTCCCAGGCGGGAGTGCATTTGGTATCACTCTGCCTGTGACAGGAGCAGGCGCTATACAGGAAGCATTGGCTTATGTGGCTCTGCTCCGCAGCCACTTGCTTCCACTACCAGCGGCTTCATTCACAAAACTGCTGCTCTGGGATGGCGGGTCGGCAACCCGTGATCTGGTCTTGCCAACCTGCCATCTTAGAGCAGGAGGTCGAGGGCCACACCAGAGGGCTCCGCGGGCCACATGTGGCCCCCGGGCCACTGGTTGGGCACCCCTGGCTTACATGAATGGAGGTGTTTTGCCACACTGTGTGCCCAAGGTTGATACACCACACTCTGCAATGAATCTATATTTTTCTTACTTCCTACTTACCAGAGTAGTTTAAGTTATGATGCCGAACAATCATAATTATTTGTTCTTACATAAACACAATATGGCTAATTAATTTAAACTGAAAGGAATGAAAACAAGTGCAAACATATATATGTTGCCCATGACAGTTAAAGCTAATTTTTTCTTCTTTATAACCTTGTACTGCTCTATGCAAGGATTCGCTGACCTTTGGAAATGTTGGGAAATGCTTTTTCTCTTGACCTAGTGCTTCCCTATACACATCCCTCATCACACATTTCTTTAAGCTGACCTGAAGTGTTAAGAAGAGGGGGGTTCAGGACGTAGGGGAGGGGCCTGAGTGCGGCGCTGGTGTGAGGAGATGGTGGCCGTTCCGGAAGGTCAGCAGGAGCGACGCGTGGTGAGAAGAACGCTAGCTCCGAGGGACGCACTATCCCCCCCTTGAACCTGCAGGCGGAGGTGGTGGCGGTGGCAGCCACACGCCACTCAGAGACAGACCAGGAATCGGGTAAGGCTGCATATCGGAGCGCGGGAGGGAAGGTCATAGACGTGGTACGAGCGTCAAATTATAGCGCCTGACACTGTGCCCAATGCAGCTGAAGCCGCCGGCATAAACAAACCCCCACCCCCGCCCTCCCCCCGCTCCTCACCCATGTGCTTGGCTTGTATTATCTGACGGTGTCTCTCTCCTGTTTGAGTCAGAGTGAAACTTCCCGGGCAGCTGGCGGTAGGAGCCGGGAACAAGCCGTACAACTATAAGTTAAAAAACGAAAAAAAAAACAAGCAACACCAGACAGAAGGAAGGAAGTCGGCGGGCCACCTCAGGTGGTAGGTGAAGGTATACCCCCCTCTTTTTACTGTTTATACTGAACATTGGGGATCCCTGGACTCGGCTGGGTAAGAGAAAAAAGAATAGCGTTACGGACTCTGATGTAATGTGTTGTTGCTATTGAAGATATATATGAGCATATATATTGCTATTGAAGACATATATGTGGAAAAAGTGTATGGGGGGCTCAGCAAGATAATTTGGAGAGACAAACGCTGTTGATATCATCGCACCATATGGCTCAGAGGTAACAGGGATACCAGGATATTGATGGAGGCCATGTGTGATAGAACATAAGAGTGTGTAATGTAACCTGTCATTATCCCGCTTTTTCTTTTTGTGGTAAAAGACGTGACCTATTTATAGCAAACTCAGTTTGGCACATGTGGGCCAGGACATATTACGCTGTGTACAAAAGCACTGCCAGGGTCTGTTGTAAAGGCGAGCAAAATTGGGGTCTTTCGGCGCCGCAGCATGAAGTTTATTACTAAACTGTTTTCCCAAACTGGAACTGTATACTAATTATTGTTGTACGCAAGGTGACCCCTGTAACCTGGCGGCGTTTAAATCAGTAGTAAAACGATCAAGCGTTGAGTATTGGACTGTCGGATCCTCACGGGGGAAAAAGGAAGGAAGGACAATCTCATACTGTGTCTTGATGCACATGCCCCCACCCACTCCGGTTTTCTCTCTTTATATATTTCTCTCTGTCTCTGGGGACTTATTCCCTTAGCCCTACTATGAGTGGAACCCCTGTTTAACTAGAAACGAGCGTACATCGATCGAGCCAGTTCTATATATCGTAGGGGGAGGAGCAAACATCAGAAGCAAGACTTAGAGCCCTTCATAAACCTACAAGAGGGCTCGCCCTAGCCCACTCGCATAAAAGACATATTTTTATTTCCCCCCACAACAGGGCTCTGGGCCCCCCTTGACTCCCCCCCTTGGAGAAGGGGAAAAAAGGGAGAGCACCCTGGGGAGGAGAAAACTTACAGAGGGGAAAATGAAGGGAAGGGCACAAAAAACAAATGAACCCAAAAATCCTAGAGAAAGTTTAAACTCAAGCACGATGCAAAAATATTTAAAAGAAGTGAGTTTAAAAAGCCCAGGAGTAGATAAAAAACAGGGGACAAAAGAAAAAAAAAAGGAAACTTTAACAACAACACAACCAACAGAAGAGATAGGAGCCGGGGCTAGAGAAGAAACAGATAGTGATATGGATCCGTATACGGGTAGGACAGAAATACAGAGGAACATCGCCCTGATCCCTACAAAGGATGAGATGTTAGAAATGTTCGCAAAGTTAGAGAACTCAATAAAAACGGAAATAGAAAATGTACGGACTGATATGAGCCACCTCTTAAGAAGAGTCGAAGAGGTGGAGGAACGAACGGAAAAACAGTCCCAGGAAATCCTAGAATTAAAAGCTCAAGTAGGGAAAATGCAGATGGAACATAGGGACATAGTGTATAAAATGGAAGAACAAGAAAACCAAAGCCGACGTCAAAATTTGAGAATAAGAGCAATCCCAGAACAACAGGGAGAAGACCTGACTGTTAAAATGAAGAGGATTTTTAACCCATTATTGGGTCGAGGGGAAAATGACGATCTGAAGATCGATCGGGTACATAGGGTCCGTAAACCTCCAGGACTAAGAGAAGATATTCCAAGAGACGTAATCATTAAATTTCATCTCTTTGAAGATAAAGCAAAGATATGGAGTAAACTTAGAGGAAGCCCTCCTCTACAATATGACGGATCCGCTTTGCAGGTCTTTTCAGATCTCTCAGCAGGAACTCTGGCCCGGAGAAGGCAATTAAAACCCTTATTAGAGCAACTGAGATTGGCGAACATAAAGTACAGTTGGGGTTTTCCAGCAGCATTACTAGTTCTGAGAGAGGGAAGGACAATAAGACTTAAGTTTTTGGACGAACTTGAGGACTTCTGCCATAAATTAGACATCCCGGTCCCGGATATACCTAGGAGATGAGGGGGGAAGAGAAGGTCGGATGGTCAACGAAGGGAAATAAACAGAATTATTGAGAGGGGACGGGGGGGTGGAGGGAGGTGGGGGGGGCGGGAAACAGGAAAGCAAAATCAAAGTAAAAAATAAAGTAAAGGCCTGTAAGGGAATAGGGGGCCTCAATGAATGCTCTCTCCCAACCCTATCAGTACCCTCTTTGAGAGGGATAGGGGCGGGACAGGCATAGGCGGCCGCAGCCAGAGCATCACCCTAAGCCATACGGTTCATAGGTTGGGCAAAGATTGGGTGCCCATACATAGAACCAAGGCCGGGAGATGGCCGGGGGGTGGGGGAGGGCAAGGGGGGGTTAGGGAGGGGGGATAAGGGGGGGTTAGGGAGGGGGAGAGGGGGGAGAACCACCTTGCAAAACCTAAATAAAAAAATAAATAAAAAAAATAAGGGGCTACATGAAAGGGGGCAGGAGTTAGGAAAATATGGAAGCACTCTATCTAAAGGGTATATATGATGGAGGTTAACTTGGTAACGTATAATGTAAAAGGCCTAAACTCTCCGACCAAGAGGTTTAAACTAATTAAAGAATTAAAGGAGTACAGAGCAGATGTGGTGTTCCTGCAGGAAACCCACTTGTCCCTGGAAACAAATACTCGGGAACTCGGGAAACTATCAGATGTGGTATTATGCCGACTCTCCCATAAGTAGGGCGAAGGGGGTTGCAATAGGATTTGAGAAACAGACTAGATTTACACTTATTGACAGGATAACTGACCCCGAGGGACGGTATTTGTTCCTAAAGGGGAAAATAGGGGATAGGTATCTGACCCTGGCAAATGTATATTGTCCTAATAAAAACCCCATAAACTACCTGATACAGATATTGAATAGACTTATACAATTTAAAATGGGGGAGGTAATACTGGCCGGGGACTTTAATTTTTGTTTGGAGCCGGAGAAGGACTGTACGTCCCGGGCACAGGGGACAAGTAAGGGTTTATTAAGAAAGATAAAACTCAAGTTGAAACAAATACAATTGATAGATGTGTGGAGGATACAACACGAGAAAACAAGAGACTATACCTTCTTCTCCCCTGTGCACGGGACGTACTCCAGATTAGACTATTTTTTGACAGAACATAGACTGTTGGACCAAATAAGGTCCACACAGATAGAGATATCTACCCTGTCGGATCATTCCCCGGTGTCAATGAAGATTGGGATACCCGGAATACAGAGACAACCATATAGTTGGAAACTAGAGGAAAGTCTATTACAAGAGGGAAAAACACTGGAACAAATACAGAAGGAAATTGAATTTTTTTTTAGTGTCAATGATACCGAAGGAATTACTAGCGCCACCTTATGGGAAGCGCATAAAGTGTACATCAGGGGAGTCCTCATCTCCATAGGCGCCGGGGAAAAAAGGGAAAAAAAAGGGAAAAGCTGAGAATAACCGATGAGATCCATAGACTAGAGCAAGAACACAAGAAACAAAATGGGCAACAACAGGAACTTTTTCACTTACTGGTTAAAAAGAGAGACGAACTTAAAGATTTGAGAGAACAGGAAATAAATAGGATATTTAATAATAGGGCAAGAGAGAGATATCGTTGGGATAATAAGACAAGTAAATATCTAGCAGGAAAGTTGAAAAAACAGAGGGATCTTAACTTTATTGAAAAAATTCAAAACGGGGGTGGGGGGATGGCGCACGCAACAGGGGAGATAGCCGAAGTCTTTAAAAACTATTATGAGACCCTCTATTCCGTTGGTCAGAAAGGAGCACAAGATAAAAAGAGCCTAGAAAAAATCAAAGGGTTCTTGGAAAAAAGCAAACTCCCTTGCCTGTCAGAGGAGGAAAGACTTTTCATGGACAGACCCATTACGGAAGCAGAAATACACAAAGCCTTGAAGGAAACAGCAGTAGGTAAAAGCCCTGGCCCGGATGGCTTCTCTTCCCTTTATTTTAAAAAATTTAGTAACATTCTAGTTCCAAGGCTGTGTCAGTACATGAACGGTCTCGGATCAGAATTTAAAATGGGAGGGGAGGCATTGCAGGCCTCAATAACTTTGATCCTGAAGGAGGGTAAGGACAGTACACTCTGCTCAAATTACAGACCTATAGCTCTCCTGAACGCGGATACCAAATTATACGCTAAGGTACTTGCGTCCAGGTTGAAAGAGAGGTTAACCGACCTGGTCCATCCGGACCAGGTCGAATTTGTTCCGGGGAGAGAGGGGAGGGACAACGGGGTGCGTTCCCTCCTTTTACTCCGAGTGTTGGAAGACGGTGGGTCCCCAGGTCTACTCCTGTCAATGGACGCTGAAAAAGCGTTCGACAGGGTAGACTGGGGACTCATGCTCGGAACCCTGGAGGCAATGGGAATAGGCCCCCGTATGCTCAAGTGGATAGGGGCGCTGTATAATGAGCCTCAGGCATTCGTTAAAGTCAACGGAACTCCTTCTTCAATATTTACAATGAAAAATGGCACCAGGCAGGGGTGCCCGCTATCTCCCTTGTTGTTCGTGCTTTCACTCGAACCCCTGTTAGCAGCTATCCGAAACAATCCGGATATTAAAGGGATCAAGGTTGGGACAGAAGAACACAAACTCGCAGCTTTTGCGGATGACGTTCTCTTTTATATAACTAGTCCAAGGACAACGATCCCGATCCTGTTAAAGACATTAAAGGAATACGGGGAGATTTCAAATTTGAAAATAAACCCCAGTAAATCCGAAATCTTAAATGTTAGTATCAGTAAGCAGGAAGAAGCCAAATTAATAAAAGAATTCCATTTCCCTTGACAAAAAGATTAATTACTTAGGAATTAAACTGGTCCCCACGGTCAAAGCAATATATAATACTAATTGTATTCCCTTATTAGACGAAATTAAAAGCGAAATTAAAAAACTTTCAATAACCTCCCTCTCCTGGATTGGCAGGATTAACGTGACTAAGATGGTTCTGGCCCCAAAAATACTCTATAAGTTACAAATGCTACCTATATCACTCCCACAAACATATTTAAAAACATTGAAAAAGTTAATCTCTAAGTATATTTGGAAAAACCAAAGACCGAGAACAGCATTTAATGTTTTAAGCAGGAGCAAGAAACAAGGAGGCTTAGCGGTACCGGATTTTCAAAAATACCAAAATGCCATTTTTCTCACTCGGGTAATAGAGTGGGCAAAAGAGGCGAATGAAAAAAGATGGGTAAGTTTAGAAAAAGAAATGAGTGGCACACAGTTGGGGCGAATAATTTGGAACCCTCCACGATATAGGCACATGGGATTAGGGACACACGAAATCACACATACAGCACTAAAAATTTGGGATCGGATTCACGCACAAAAAAAAATGGACATATAATTCCCCATTAATATATTTGAAGCAAAATGACTTTTTTGTACCGGGAAAAAAGGAAGTGGGGGGAAATTGGTTGAAAAAAGAGAATGCACAACTAAAGGATATAATACACCAAGGCAAAATTAAAACCTATCATGCACTAAATAAGGACACGAGTTTAATGAAATTAGATGTCTGGCGGTTCCTCCAATTGGGTCACTTTACTGAAAAATTACCCCATCCATTAAGGGACAAAGAGCAGTATAGACCACTAGAAAAGCTCTGTCTAAAGGTGAATTCAAGGAAGAACATAGGGCGGATATATAAAATCCAATCAGAGGGCGACGACTTGGAGGACCCGCCTTACATCAAAAAATGGGAAAATGATCTGGGGACACGTTGCAGTGCACAGAAAGTGAAGAAAATTTTAAAATTACTACACAGTTCGGTGGTAGATAATAGGATGATAGAGACAAATTTCAAATGCCTCGCAAGATGGTATATGACACCAGACAAAACCAGCCGATTTGTAACAGATCAGTCGTCAGAGTGCTGGCGGGGATGCAAACAACCAGGAACTACAGCCCACATATGGTGGGAGTGTCCCGTCATAAAGAAATATTGGAAGGAAGTCCGCCAGCTTATAAAGGAAGTTATAGGGGTGGAAATAGCGGATGATCCATGGAGATGTTTGTTTCACGGGACAGACCTTCCTGTCAAACAATATAAAAATTCGTTGATACCCATTTTTCTAAACGTTGCAAAAAGCCTCATCCCAAAAAAGTGGAGGGAAGCAGAGGGGGTGGGGGAAGGGGGAGAGGGAAAATTATATGCAATAAATTAATAAATGAAAAGATAAACACCACAAATGATGTGACTTAAAGAAAGAGACGAAAATGAACGTTAAGTTGAATAAAAGTCTCTTTAATGTTCGCTGAGGTGGAATAAAAAAAAAAAAAAGAAAAAAAAAAGAAAAAAAATAAAAAGAAGAGGGGGGTTGTATCTGAAAAGGTCTATTAGATTACGAACTGCACTGGGCAGTGTGGTCAAAATGTGGCATCTATTAGACTGTGTAGTCCTATTTCAACATAGCGCAACTACTGTACCAGGAAAGTGGAGGTAAGACTATGAAAAGTTATTGTTAGTTCAATGTCTAACTGAATATCTATTTCTAGGAATTGGGCTTTAATGAGGTTTTAGTCTTCATTTGATAAAATATTTAAACAAGTATTCTAATTGGTTGCTCTGAGCTTCTGTGCATGTTTTATTTTCACCAGTTTTAAGATAAAGTTCCATCTTTTAAGGTTAAATGTCAACATTAAACCAAGACATAGATGACATTGAATGTCCACAAGGGCATACAGAAGTATTATAGATCATGAAGAAAACTCCATATTTAAATCACATTTGGTGACAAATAAATGCAAGAAAAATGGTCTTCTACCTATGTGTTGTCCATGAAAGGAGGGATAAAACAGAAAAAGAAAAAAGATAATGCCCTCTATACATGGCAGCTTTCCAGGAACAATAAATCTCTCATGAAGAATGGAGCTTGAAACAGCATCAATCTGTCAACGGAAGCAAAGAAGCAAAGTGACTTTGTGCAATAAAAAACAGAGACAGAGAAATAAACAATGTGTTCAGGAAGAAAATTGAAAGAGTTTTATGGGTTTTTAGAAGTTTAGGATTCTCATACGATGCTGTCTGCTACACCAACCATAATTGTTTTTATACCGTTTATAAGAAAAAGATCTTGTAAAAAATAGCTTCCAAGAAAACAAGCTGTTTATATGACATAAATTTCATATACAGGTATGTTTTATCGGAACAAACTGTGCTATACACAGTATAACCCTTCTACTGATGCTGTATATCTTCAATAAGTTGTTATACAAAATACCTGTTGGTATGCTAAAGTAGAGCTCTAAGCTTATAAAAAAATGTATTGTTGTTGATACATTGTATATATATCAAAAAAGTTAATGCTGATGTAATTTCAATGACCCTGTTCACACTTATGTGGTGTGCCAACGATTGTGATATTGCATGAGGTCCTGCAGCACATGAAAACATGTTGTGTTTTGGCAGGTATGCTGCAGTGCTATTCATTCTCAATGTCACCCTAAATGCACCAAGCAATCACATGTGTTAAATGACACCACAATGCATGGTAACTTATTGACATGTGTTGTAAAGCAGTGTTCTTTAAAAAAAGAAAAGATGCTCACATTTTTTTTGTGCAATTGTCATGTGTAGGGAAGGCCATGAATGAATGGCCATTAATGAGCTGCCCTAAACATGACACACCTAAATGTGCAGAAATGCAAGATCTGTGTAGCACTACCTCCATAGAGGCAGCTGATATTAACTGGTTCTTCCCTAAAAGTACAGAGGCTGCCCATCCCTCCAAGCACCAGTCCATTGACACCAGCCATCATGTGTGTGAAAGATTTACTTCCCTGAATTTGCTTTTTGCTACTGTTGAAGAAGAGAGGATGAGCTGCTCCAACTCCAAGTACCTCCCTGCATCTCTACAGAGCCGCTTCACCCAGGGCATGTGTCTCTTCTGCCCATGCCTTGTACCTGCCCTACGTAGAAGCTTACCTACCATTAAGGAGCCACGCCGCTCAAGCCTTCCACACGATTGCGCTGGCAGTCTCAGACAGTCGGTAGATCCGAGTCCACTCCACACAGCAGTGAGCCGGGACACTAAAAGTGACGGCAGGGGTGCTAAAAAAAAAGTACCACCAACCGTCCTCTGATCCGCGCCAATTAAATTACAGAAAAGAAGGCACCAGAGACAGGGAAGAGTGGGAGTGTTTGCTGGGCACATCGCGCCCCGAACACTCCGAAACACGGGCAAATCAGCTTCCCAACTTGTAATCAGCTGATTTCAAGCTGGGAAGTTTGCCGTAGACTGCCTTGTGTGGTGCCTGGACACTCTTAAAGGGCACTTCTTTATAGCTTGGGGGGGCAGAGCCTATTCGCCTCCTATGGACGGGCCGCCACTGGTCCACAGGACAACTATTAGTCGTGCATCCCACAAATCTGGCCTTTATTGAAGAGTGGCAGGACTAAGTCATTGAAAGAAAGCCATAAGAAGTCCCATTTGCAGTTTACAAGAAGCCATGTGTGGGGACACAGCAAACATGTGAAAGAAGGTGAACTATAATGTGTAGATATAGAGGGGTAGGTGGCGATGCCAAAAACTCAAATATGTGATGATCAATGACGGTCAGTGCAGATTCCTCATAAGTGCTCATATACATGAGCCTTCATCTAAATCATTAAGTGCAGCAAAAGAGCTAATCAGAAAAAAGTGCTTCTGTATACCAGAAATACATTTGTAATCAATAATTCATAAAAAAAAACAATTACTTCATAAAAAAACAAAACGCATACAGTATCTCACAAAATAACTCAACACACAGCCATTAATGTCAACAAAGTGAGTACACCCCTGTGAAAATGTCCAAATTTGGCCTAATTAGCCACCCCCCCCACCCCCAGTCTCAGGTGTGAATTGGGAGCAGGTGTGTTACATTCAGTGTTATCACTCTCACTCTCTCATACTGGTCACTGGAAGTTCAACATGGCACCGCATGGCAAATAGCTCTCTGAGGATCTGAAAAAAAGAATTGTTGCGCTACATAAAGATGGCCTCGGTTTTAAGAAGGTTGCCAAGACCTTGAAACTGAGCTGCAGCACAGTGGCCAAGGCCATACATCAGTTTAACAGGACAGGTTCCACTCAGAACAGGCCTCGCCATGGTCAGCCAAAGAAGTTGAGCGCACATGCTCAGCAACATATCCAGAGGTTGTCTTTGGGAAATAGACGTATGAGTGCTGCCAGCATTGCTGCAGAGGTTAAAGGGGTGGGGGGTCAGCCTGTCAGTGCTCAGACCATATGCAGCACACTGCATCAAATTTGTCTTCACGCCTGTTGTCCCAGAAGGAAGCCTCTTGTTAGGGCTGGGCTCAGCCCTTCCTTCTCAAAGCTGGCAGCTCAGCTGTAGGCTAATTGCCAGCTCCCATCTCTCCACAGTGACTCACCTGTTGAGTCCTGCCTACTTAAGCCGTCCAGTCCAGATGATCTCTGCCTTCGCCTTGGTCTCATCTTCTAGAGATGCTCTCCTGTGTTCCTGTGTAAGACTTGCTTGGCTGACATTCCTTCTGGCTCCAGATCCTGCTTGCTGTTCTACTACACTCATCTCTGGCTCCATGACGTTTTAGCTTGTCTGACTATCCATTCCGGTTCCTGAACTCTGGCTATGTTTTGACTACGTTTACTCTGTTTACCTTTTTTATTATTATTAAACAAGTGTGATTTAACTGTACTTCTGTCTCAGTCTGATTCATGGTTTCTGACACCTCTTCTAAAGATGATGTACATGAAAGCCTGCAAAGAGTTTGCTGAAAACAAGCAGACTAAGGACATGGATTACTGAAACCATGTCCTGTGGTCTGACGAGACCAAGATAAATATATTTGGTTCAGATGGTGTCAAGCGTGTGTGGCGGCAACCAGATGAGTACAAAGACAAGTGTGTCTTGCCTACAGTGAAGCATGGTGGTGGGAGTGTCATGTCTGGGGCTGCATGACTGCTGCCAGCACTGGGGAGCTATAGTTCATTGAGGGAACCATGAATGCCAACATGCACTGGGACATACTGAAGCAGAGCATGATTCCCTCCCTTCGGAGACTGGGCCGCAGGGTAGTATTCCAACATGATAACAACCCCAAACACACCTCCAAGATGACCACTGCCTTGCTAAAGAAGCTGAGGGTAAAGGTGATGGATAGGTATGGGCTGAACACCCCCCGGTTCGGTTCGCACCTGAACATACCGAACAGGCAAAAAATTTGGCAGAACACTGTCAAAGTCTATGAAACACAAACATGAATAATCAAAAGCGCTAATTTTAAAGGCTTATATGCAAGTTATTGTCATAAAAAGTGTTTGGGGACCTGGGTCCTACCCCAAGGGACATGAGTTAATGCAAAAAAAAGTTTTAAAAACTGATCGGAATCTGGAAGCCCCGTTTAACAAGGGGGCCCCCAGATCCCGGCCTCCCCACTTGTGTGAAATGGTAATGGAGTACAAATGTACCCCTACAATTTCACACAAAAAGTGTCAACATGGTACAAAAGACAAGACACAACTTGGGAGTCCTTTATTAAAAAATAAAAAAATTAAAATGTCCCACAAAGTCCATTCATCTACTTCTCTCTCTCCACCGACGGACCGAAAAATAAAAAATAAAATAAAGCCGCGACCAACCCGCCTGTATGACGCGTCCTCGCAGGTGACTGTTCTTTTATAACTGAGGGCGGGGCCACACAGTAACATTGCCGGGTGACCCCGCCCCCTCTGACGCACAGGGACTTCCCCATGGCTTTCCCAGGGTGACAGAGGGGGGCGGGGCCACCCGTTTACACAACCAACATCGCTGGTCTCCAGGACAGGTAAGTGTCTGATTATTAAATGTCAGCAGCTTGCTGGCTTTTAATTTTTGCAGCAGTGGGCAGACATCTGCTTTAAAGCAACATTTTTTTTCCAAACAATTTTTTTTTTTAATTTGTATTGCATTTTAGTGTAAATATGAGATCTGAGGTCTTTTTGACCCCAGATCTCATATTTAAAGTGGATGTAAACCCAATGTCATCCTTTCTAAACTACTGCAATAGGGGTTATCTATAAGGATATACATGCCTCCTGCATGTATCTTAACCTGTCGAATGTCTCCCCTCTGTCTGTTATGAGACCCGAAAAACTGCAGATTTTGTGGGTGGGTCTGTTGTCTGGAGCTTGGTGGGTGGAGTCGTGATGTCAGTAGACTCCCCGCCCACCTCTACACTGCCCTTGTCAATATGCATTTTCTCCTGTGTATTTCTTACACTGAACTTCTGCTTTGATCTCTAACATCCAGTGAAAAGACAGGAAAGTAACCACATCCAATCCTGGCAGAGCAGCAGAAGAAAGGAGTGGAAGGGAATTTAAAAAATAATGCATGTCTCTTAGGCTAGTGCACGAGATATGTAAATCACCTGTCACTCAAGCAAGGGGGAGGATTTGACAAAGTTTTTCTCTGTTTGTCAAGATTTATCTCACTGAACAATGTCCATGAAGAGGATTGCTCAGAGCTGGATTCTTTGTGGCAAGACTTGCCTCAAATGATAGGAAATCTTATACATTATGACAAAAAAAAATTCTCGGGTTTACATCCACTTTAAGAGGTCCTGTCATGTTTTTTTTTTTATTAAAAATTATGTTTACATCCCTTGCAATAGGAATAAAAGTGACACATTTTTTTTTTTAAAAAACAGTGTAAAAAAAAAAAAAAAAAAGGTAAAATAAATATAAAAAAATTTTTTTTAAACGCATCTCGTCCCACCGAGATCAGGTGCAGAAGCAAACGCATACGTGAGATCAGGTGCAGAAGCGAACGCATACGTGAGTATAACCACGATCGTTAGAGCGAGAGCAATAATTGTAGCCCTAGACCTCCTCTGTAACTCAAAACATGCGATCTGTAGAATTTTTTAAACGTTGCATATGGAGATTTTTAAGGGTAAAAGTTTGTCGCCATTCCACGAGTGGGCTCAACTTTTAAGCGTGACACGTTGGGTATCAATTTACTTGGTGTAACATCATCATTCACAATAATAAACAACTGGGCTAACTTTACTGTTGACTTCTTTTTTAATTAAAAAAAATATATTTTTGCCCAAAAAAGTGCGCTTGTAAGACCGCTGCACAAATATGGTGTGACCAAAAGTATTGCAACGACCACCATTTTATTCTCTAGGGAGTTAGAAAAAAATATATATAATGTTTGGGAGGGGGGGTTCTAAGTAATTTTCTAGCAAAAAAAAAATGGATTTTAACTTGTAAACAACAAGTTTGAAAAATAAGCCCGGTCCTTAGGTGGTTAAGTAAAGGGGGGCTGCAGGTACAGTAGGTGGTGAGGGAAGGTGGGCCTAGGCATGGTGGATAGTGAGGGATGGGGGCCCAAGCATGGTGGGTGGTGACGGAAGAGACTGCGGGTGCAGTGGGTGGTAAGGCAAGTGGCCCAGGCATAGTGGGTGGAAATGTAAGGGGGCTGCAGGTACGGCAGTGAGTTGTAAGGCAGGGGGGGGGCTGCAGGTACGGCAGTGAGTTGTAAGGCAGGGGGGGGGGGCTACAGACACAGTAGATAGTGAGTCCCAGAGATGGTGGGTAGTGGGGGAAGTAGTGCCTAGGCACAAGTAGTGGTTCAGGGTTGTAAAGAGAATTTTAATGCAGCATTCAGGGCAAGGAGCGTCATAATTCAGGGCTCACCAAAGAAAGCCCACCAAAACCCTAAGCACCAGACCCGTGACACTCTTAATCTGGCCCTGGCCCTGAGTAATTTCTGACTGGAGATCCAACTTGAGCCTACAAAAGGTGGCTGTATCATTGCTTTCCTGGCATATGAATGGAGCATTGGGAGAATAAGGGAAAGTAAGTATATGATGTAGGTGAAAGGACAGTAAAGTGAACTTCCTGCTGTTTCCTGCAGTGGCAACATACAGTTTTAGGTAAATTCATATCACTCAATGAATCCTAGTGGCTGCCCTGGTTTACTTTAAATTTGTGTCACTGATTAGCAGTAAGCTGTTGCTGATCTGTTAATTCTAGTTCCACAGACCAACTGGCAAGCTGTTACTTGTTGGTCCCACAGACCAGCAGTCAAGCCCATAAATTTTTTGTGGTTCCACAGCTCTCTAACATGCAAATCTGTTTTTGTTCTTGTAGTTCTCCAAGCATGCTCTTTTTTTACCTTTTTACTGCAAATACTGTGCAGAAGTGCTATAGGCATTGGCTGGTCTCATCTGCAAGACTGGCTATCTGTCTATCAGTCATGCTCCAGCCAATCAGAGTGACACCCTTCTCTTCCTGTCATGCTGCAGCCTATTGCCTTGTTTATTTAAACTCAGCTCAGCTTTCAGCTCGCTGCCCAATCAAATCTTTTGTGAGGTATAATAATAGTAAACCACTGTCTATAAGACAGGAGAGACAAAAGACCTCATACAACAAGTTTCAACAAAAGTCAAAAATAATAGGTAGTTAGTGAAGTCTAAAAATTTAGGAACTGAGACAGAAAAGCAAAATGAGAGAAGTGGATAGCATAATTTAAGGAATAAATCCATATCCCTTCTGTAATTCATTCCAGTGGGGATTCGTGTCCCCAAGAAAATGTCTGTTATAGGCATTGGAACCTGTAAAAAAAAAAGATGACTGTGGGCCGGCCATGCAACTGCGTATGCGCCATTCCAAAGCCTGTTGGGCTCGGCCGGGCAGCGTATATGCAGTAACGTAATGCTGCCGCCTGCCACCATTTTTAAATAGAAGGCAACCGTTCTTTGTGGTGCCAGTGCCACAGCGGCGCCGCTCCCTGCCAGTTGCTACAGCAGATTAGGAGCTGAGGAGCAGTGAGGACAGTGACAGTTGTGTGAGTCAGGGGATAATAAAAGGGGGCTGAGGAGGACATTACTGGGGGTGTAGCGGTGAAGGGGGCAGAGTAGGACACCTATGTGCCTGTGTGGACAGAGAGGTGATAGGGGCACAGGAGGAGCCTGGAGGACACTGAATTGGAGAAGTAATATGAAGGGGGACAGAGGAGGAAACTACTCTGTGGGGGTATGGAGGACATACCATGTCCGTGCAGCCTCTGATCATCTCCTGTATCCTGTCCCCTCCGCAGCCTCTGATCATGTCCTGTCCGCAGCCTCTGATCATATCCTGTCTGCTCTGCAGCCTCTGATCATGTACTGTCCGCTCATGTATGCAGTCTCTGACCATCGCCTGTATCATGTCTGCAGTCGCTGACCATCTCTTGTATTATGTCTGCAGTCTTTGACCATCTCTTCTACCATGTCTGCAGTCTCTGACCATCTCTTGTATTATGTTTGCAGTCTCCGACCATCTCCTGTACCATGGCTGCAGTCTCTGACCATCTCTTGTATCATATCCACAATCTCTGACCATCTCTTGTCTTTTATCATGTCTGCAGTCTCTGAGGGGGAGTCTGGAGAGAAGTCAAGAATGGGAGCGCCACCAGGATGGGGGTCATGGGAGAGGAGACTATAGGATAAAACCAGAGCCACCAAGCTGGAGCCATCTGACTGAGCCCTGCACAGTGCACCTGAGAGGAGGTCAGTGACAGTGCCGCCAGGCCAATCTGGGGGGGGGGGGGGGGGGGTTGTTGATGTAAGGGGGGAGTGAATATAATAATGTAAGGGGCCGCTGATATAAAGGTTCCCCCCTATATTAGCAACCCCCCTTACCTTAGTGTTTTCACTCTGTGAAAGGTGGTCACCAGTGTGCCCCCCACATCAGATTTCCCGGCATTCCCCTTTACATCAGAGTCTGCAGGATCCCCCTTACAGTGCAAGGGGGAACTCAGTCTGCGGACCCTGATGTAAGTGATAACTCTTATGTAAAGGGAACACAGTGGACTCTGATATAAGGTGGTCTCTGATCACCAGAGCCCCTTCCTATATCAGTGTTCCTCCTTAGATCTTGATCTGCAGTGTTCCCTTTTTCATAAGAGTTCCCTTTCACGGTAATGCCGCGTACACACGACCGGACTTTTCGACAGCGAAGGTCCGACAGAATGAATCCTTTGGACAATTCGATCGCGTGTGGGCTCCATCGGACCTTTGCAGTCCAAAAATCTGACGGACTTTAGAAATAGAACATGTTTCAAATTTTTCGACCGGAAATCCGCCGGACTCAGTTCCTATCGAGAAATCCGTTCGTGTGTATGCTAGTCCAATGGACAAAAACCGACGCTAGGGCAGCTATTGGCTACTGGCTATGAACTTCCTTATTCTAGTCCGGTACGTCATCACGTTCGAATGCGTCGGGCTTTGGTGTGATTGTGTGTGGCCAAGTCATTCTGTTCATTCGGAAAGTCCGTCGGGAACTCCGCCGAATGTCCTTCAGACCTATTCCGTCGAAAAGTCCGGTCGTGTGTACGCGGCATAAGGGGGAATCCTGCACACTCTGATGTAAGGGGCAATGCTGTGCTGGCTGGGTTTTAGTAACCTGACCTTCATGTATATGGAGACATATGTTTTTTTTTACTTTTGCTTAACTTAAACACATTGCTAATAGCACGAGCTACATGTTTATAGTGTAATTATTGATATTTTGTGTTTAGCACTGAAAACTGTCATGTACTTTTAGTAAAAAATGCGTCTCTGTCAGTAATTTTCATGAGTTTTTCCAGTAAAAAAAAATTGGTGCCGTTTGTAAATTTTGTCATCTCAGTAAATTTCACTTTGGGGGTTGGCAACACTAGTGTATCCCCGCCACATGCTGCTTGTTTAATTTTCTGCACTGGAAAGAAGGAAAATTAGGTCATATTGTCATCATTCATGGTTTTAAAAATGTTTTTGATATGTTAGACATCTTTTTTATATTTCTTGAGGCAGTACCATTATAGTACTCACTTATCCTAGTGCGCAAAGACCTTGTAGTGCATCCTACATACTGTAACCTGCAGAGGCTGCAATTAATTACATATATCACATATTTTGTACTGCAATTAATAAAATTCTTAATAGGAAATTGTTTGCCATTGTTATATTAAGTAATGGACTTATGATTATTATTATGTTTACTGCAGTATCTACAGGTGTTCAGACCACAGTTGTATGAGCCTGTTGTACTAAGCCAGGTTTTGGGAGGTGAGGCTGACCTGTATAGGCTTCTGGACAGCGAATTGCCCAGGGTGCATGCCCAGCAGCAAAACCTTCCCCAGATCACCATCTTCATTTAAAAAGGGAGATATTTATTTTTTGTTTAATTGTATTCTTTGGAGAAGGTAGTTACACGTTACAGGGAAATCACCATTGCCTCTCATATATTTACAGTGGTGTGAAAAAGGGTTTGCCCCCTTCCTCATTTCCTGTTCCTTTGCATGTTTGTCACACTTAAGTGTTTCGGAACATCAAACCAATTTAAACAATAGTCAAGGACAACACAAGTAAACACAAAATGCAATTTGTAAATGAAGGTGTTTATTATTAAAGGTGAAAAAAAATCCAAACCATCATGGCCCTGTGTGAAAAAGTGATTGCCCCCCTTGTTAAAACATACTATAACTGTGGTTGTCCACACCTGAGTTCAATTTCTCTAGCCACACCCAGGCCTGATTATTGCCACACCTGTTCACAATCAAGGCATCACTTAAATAGGAGCTGCTTGACACAGTAAGGTCCACCAGAAGATCCTTAAAAGCTACACATCATGCCGAGACCCAAAGAAATTCAGGAACAATTGAGAAAGAAAGTAATTGAGATCTATCAGTCTGGAAAGGGTTATAAAGCCATTTCCAAAGCTTTGGGAATCCAGCGAACCACAGTGAGAGCCATTATCCACAAATGGCGAAGACATGGAACAGTGGTGAACCTTCCCAGGAGTGGCCGGCCACCCAAAATTACCCCAAGAGCGCAGCGACGACTCATCCAAGAGGTCACAAAAGACCCCACAACAACGTCCAAGGAACTGCAGGCCTCACTTGCCTCAGTTAAGGTCAGCATTCATGCCTCCACCATCAGGAAAAGACTGGGCAAAAATGGCCTGCATGGCAGAGTTCCAAGGAGAAAACCACTGCTGAGCAAAAAGAACATCAAAGCTCGTCTCAATTTCTCCACAACACATCTTGATGATCCCCAAGACTTTTGGGACAACATTCTGTGGACCGATGAGACAAAAGTGGAACTCTTTGGAAGGTGTGTGTCCAAGTATATCTGGCGTAGAAGGAACACTGCATTTCAGAAAAAGAACATTATACCAACAGTAAAATATGGTGGTGGTAGTGTGATGGTCTGGGGCTGTTTTGCTGCTTCAGGACCTGGAAGACTTGCCGTGATAAAAGGAACTATGAATTCTGCTGTCTACCAAGAGATCCTGAAGGAGAATGTCCGACCATCTGTTCGTGTACTCAAGCTGAAACGAACTTGGGTTCTGCAGCAGGACAATGATCCTAAACACACCAGCAAGTCCACCACCGAATGGCTGAAGAAAAACAAAATGAAGACTTTGGAGTGGCCTAGCCAAAGTCCTGACCTGAATCCTATTGAGATGTTGTGGTATGACCTTAAAAAGGGCGTTCATGCTCGAAAACCCTCTAATGTAACTGAATTAGGACAATTCTGCAAAGATGAGTGGGCCAAAATTCCTCCAGGACGCTGTAAAAGCCTCATTGCACGTTATTGCAAACGCTTGGTTGCAGTTGTTGCTGCAAAGGGTGGCCCAACCAGTTATTAGGTTTAGGGGGCAATCACTTTTTCACACAGGGCCATGATGGTTTGGATTTTTTTTCACCTTTAATAATAAACACCTTCATTTACAAATTGCATTTTGTGTTTACTTGTGTTGTCCTTGACTATTGCTTAAATTGGTTTGATGTTCCGAAACACTTAAGTGTGACAAACATGCAAAGGAACAGGAAATGAGGAAGGGGGCAAACACTTTTTCACACCACTGTAATCTTGGATTTACCTCTATTGGAGATCAGATCATCTCTATTCTTATTGGAGGCAATGGACATGGCTCTATCTAGATGCCCCTGTTGGTAGCCACGATTTCTAAGACGTTTAGAAATATTTTGTCACTCATCATAGAAGCTATCCAAGGTGGAGCAGTTTCTCCTGGCCCTGATACATTCCCCAACTGCGATTGAGAAAATAGTGTGGGAGGGGTGACCTTTGGTAGCCAGGAGCAGGGAATTTCCTGCACTTGGTTTGTGTAAGGTTCTGGCATCAATACCCCCTGTTTCCTGGCTGCCTTTAAGTGTGATGTCTAAAAGGTTTATGGTGTCCTTACTATGCTCATAGGTAAATTCAAGGTTGAGAGTATTGTCGTTCAAATATGTTACAAATGAACATAGAGAGTAGACATGGGAACTGTCAAAAAATTTGTTCCGTTTCATTTCGTCCCGTTTCGTATATAAAAAAATTCGTAATTCGTGTACGAAATTCCGTTTAAATTTGTACGAAATACGAATTTCGTACGAATCGTAAAAAAAATTACGAATCGTTAGTAAAGTTACGAATCGTTACGAATCGGTAGCGGCTAATGAATTGTCGGTTCTCATAACACAGAGAACAATTCGAATCCAACTACAAATATCGAATTTCAATTTCAAGTTACGAATCGTTACGAATAGTTACGAATCGTTAGTAAATCCAACTACAAATATCGAGAACAGTCATTCATTGATAAAAAAAAAAAAAAAGCGTGGGGGTCCCCCCAAATTCAATAACCAGGCCCTTCAAGTCTGGTATGGATATTAAGGGGAACCCCAGCCAAAAAAAAAAAAAAAAATGGCGTGGGGTCCCCCCAAATATCCATACCAGACCCTTCAGGTCTGGGATGGATTTTAAGGGGAACCCCGGCCAAAAAATAAAAAATAAATGGCGTAGGGTCCCCCTCAAAATCCATACCAGACCCTTTATCCAAGCACGCAACCTAGCAGTCCGCAGGAAAAGAGGGGGGGACGAGAGAGACCCCCCCTCCCACCTGAACCGTACCAGGCCACATGCCCTCAACATTGGGAGGGTGCTTTGGGGTCCCCCCCAAAGCACCTTGTCCCCATGTTGATGAGGACAAGGGCCTCATCCCCACAAAATTGGCAGAAAAAAAAAGGGGGAAGAAAACCGCGCTATCTAAACTTAAATAAAACCAGCAGCCTGCACGACACTAGTAAATTAAATGGAAAAGAATGTGAAAAATAAGTGCGGCGCTCAAATGTTCAATAATAATTATTAAACACAATTCTGGGATAATATCAAAAGACCATATTATCCAAAATATATAACCAGTGATGAAGATGTGTTATATAAATGATATCCAATATAATAAAATATTGCATGAAAATATTTATATAAAGAGAACGTGACCTCAATAAAACTATCACGAACTAAACAATATTGCTCATATCTATAAAAATAATTGTTGTGAAAATGAACGTGACCTCAATAAAGCTGTCATGAACTAAACAATATTGTGTCCCATAACTTAGACAATAAGTGAATAGTTATTGTGAAAATAGATTATTAATACACCATATAGTGACAAAAGTGAATATATTAAGACATTTAGGTGATATGTGCGGCTTGTCTGATGTATTCCGTCACCGATTATGGGAAGGCTTACCGACTGACGTGGACTCAGATGGGCTTACGCCGTATGAGTCAAAATTGCTGTGTGGTGTTTGCAATACACCGACGTGGGCAGTAGTTCCAGTTGGTAATGTATGGTGACCACCGACAAGTCTATGCGCTGGGTAGTTGATGTTAACTCAGAATGGGAATAGTAGGCAGGTATGGTATGTGGCTCATCCCCAAAGGTGTTACCGATAAAGAGAAATGAGACCATATAGCGTGATACCGTCAGGCAAAATGTAATTTAATAAATCAAAAATGGGTACTCACATGTACAAAGATTTTAGTAGGCATGTATAAAAAAGGTTGGCAGCAGTGGCATCAGCACTTCGTATCCCGACGCGTTTCGCCTTAGTGAGGCATCATCACCCCCAGATGATGCCTCACTAAGGCGAAACGCGTCGGGATACGAAGTGCTGATGCCACTGCTGCCAACCTTTTTTATACATGCCTACTAAAATCTTTGTACATGTGAGTACCCATTTTTGATTTATTAAATTACATTTTGCCTGACGGTATCACGCTATATGGTCTCATTTCTCTTTATCGGTAACACCTTTGGGGATGAGCCACATACCATACCTGCCTACTATTCCCATTCTGAGTTAACATCAACTACCCAGCGCATAGACTTGTCGGTGGTCACCATACATTACCAACTGGAACTACTGCCCACGTCGGTGTATTGCAAACACCACACAGCAATTTTGACTCATACGGCGTAAGCCCATCTGAGTCCACGTCAGTCGGTAAGCCTTCCCATAATCGGTGACGGAATACATCAGACAAGCCGCACATATCACCTAAATGTCTTAATATATTCACTTTTGTCACTATATGGTGTATTAATAATCTATTTTCACAATAACTATTCACTTATTGTCTAAGTTATGGGACACAATATTGTTTAGTTCATGACAGCTTTATTGAGGTCACGTTCATTTTCACAACAATTATTTTTATAGATATGAGCAATATTGTTTAGTTCGTGATAGTTTTATTGAGGTCACGTTCTCTTTATATAAATATTTTCATGCAATATTTTATTATATTGGATATCATTTATATAACACATCTTCATCACTGGTTATATATTTTGGATAATATGGTCTTTTGATATTATCCCAGAATTGTGTTTAATAATTATTATTGAACATTTGAGCGCCGCACTTATTTTTCACATCCTCATCCCCACAACCCTGGCCGGTGGTTGTCGGGGTCTGCGGGCAGGGGGCTTATCGGAATCTGGAAGCCCCCTTTAACAAGGGGACCCCCAGATCCCGACCCCCCCCCCCCCGTGTGAAATGGTAAGGGGGTACAAAAGTACCCCTACCATTTCACCAAAAAAGTGGCAAAAATGGTAAAAATGACAGGAGACGGTCTTTGACAATTCCTTTATTAAAATCTTCTTTCTTCTTTCTTCATCCTTCAGTTTCTTCATCTTCTCCTTCCGTCATCTTCTTCCATCTTCTTCTGCCTTCGATTCGCTTCTTCTTGCTCCGGTCTTCTCGTCCTTCTCGTCCGGCATCGGCGTCTCTTCTCGCAGGCCGCTCCTCGCAATGGGAGGCTCCCGCTGTGTGAGGCTTCGCTCGGCTGACAGGTCTTTTATAACTGAGGGCACCTGGTAACCCCGCCCCTCTGACACACGGGGACGTCATGTGGACTTCCCTATGGCTTTCCCCATGACGTCAGAGGGGGGCGGGGTCACCAGGTGCCCTCCGTTATAAAAGACCTGTCAGCCGGAGCGAAGCCTCACAGAGCGGGAGCCTCCCATTGCGAGGAGCGGCCTGCGAGAAGAGACGCCGATGCCGGACGAGAAGGACGAGAAGACTGGAGCAAGAAGAAGCGAATCGAAGGACGAAGAAGATGGAAGAAGATGCCGGAAGGAGAAGATGAAGAAACCGAAGGATGAAGAAAGAAGATTTTAATAAAGGAATTGTCAAAGACCGTCTCCTGTCATTTTTACCATTTTTGCCACTTTTTTGGTGAAATGGTAGGGGTACTTTTGTACCCCCTTACCATTTCACACAGGGGGGGCGGGATCTGGGGGTCCCCTTGTTAAAGGGGGCTTCCAGATTCCGATAAGCCCCCCCGCCCGCAGACCCCCACAACCACCGGCCAGGGTTGTGGGGAAGAGGCCCTTGTCCTCATCAACATGGGGACAAGGTGCTTTAGGCGTCTCAGACCCCCAAAGCATTCTCCCAATGTTGAGGGCATGTGGCCTGGTACGGTTCAGGCGGGAGGGGGGGCCGCTCTCGTCCCCCCCTCTTTTCCTGCGGCCTGCCAGGTTGCGTGCTCGGATAAAGGGTCTGGTATGGATTTTGAGGGGGACCCACACCATTTTTTTTGTCTGGGGTCCCCCTTAAAATCCATCCCAGACCTCAAGGGTCTGGTATGGATTTTGAGGGGGACCCTACTCCATTTTTTTTTTTTGGCTGGGGTCCCCCTTAATATCCATCCCAGACCTGAAGGGCCTGGTTATTGAATTTGGGGGGGACCCCTACGCATTTTTTTATCAATGACTTCAATGAATGACTGTTCTCTGTATTACGGATCTGACAATTCATTTGCCGGCAATAGCCGCAAGTGATTTTAAATAGCCTTTTTTTCCTGCAAAAATGACACTGTACAGAGACAGTTCTCTATATTAGATATACTGAATCTCGAATCATTCGAAGCATTCGTTATATCCGCTATTATAATTTCTTTCATATTAGTTGATATTACGGGAATCGGCAATTAGCCGCGAGTGATTTTAAATAGCTTTTTTTTTCCTGCAAAAAATGACACATTGTACAGAGAGAGTTCTAAGCACGGGAAACATGACCCCTTCTATATACTATATACTCTATAGTATGCCTATAAGGGGGGTCATGTTTCCCGTGCTTAGAACTCTCTCTGTACAATGTGTCATTTTTTGCAGGGAAAAAAAAGCTATTTAAAATCACTCGCGGCTAATTGCCGATTCCCGTAATACAGAGAACAATTCGAATACAACAACTAACAAATATCTAATTTCAACTAATATGAAAGAAATTATAATAGCGGATATAACGAATGCTTCGAATGATTCGAGATTCAGTATATCTAATATAGAGAACTGTCTCTGTACAGTGTAATTTTTGCAGGAAAAAAAGGCTATTTAAAATCACTTGCAGTTATTGCCGGCAAATGAATTGTCGGATCCGTAATACAGAGAACAGTCATTCATTGAAGTCATTGATAAAAAAATGCGTAGGGGTCCCCCCAAATTCAATAACCAGGCCCTTCAGGTCTGGGATGGATATTAAGGGGGACCCCAGCCAAAAAAAAAAAAATGGCGTGGGGTCCCCCTCAAAATCCATACCAGACCCTTATCCGAGCACGCAACCTGGCAGGCCGCAGGAAAAGAGGGGGGGCCGCTCCCGCCTGAACCGTACCAGGCCACATGCCCTCAACATTGGGAGGGTGCTTTGGGGGTCTGAGACCCCTAAAGCACCTTGTCCCCATGTTGATGAGGACAAGGGCCTCTTCCCCACAACCCTGGCCGGTGGTTGTGGGGGTCTGCGGGCGGGGGGCTTATCGGAATCTGGAAGCCCCCTTTAACAAGGGGACCCCCAGATCCCGCCCCCCCCTGTGTGAAATGGTAAGGGGGTACAAAAGTACCCCTACCATTTCACCAAAAAAGTGGCAAAAATAGTAAAAATGACAGGAGACTGTCTTTGACAATTCCTTTATTAAAATCTTCTTTCTTCTTTCTTCATCCTTCGGTTTCTTCATCTTCTCCTTCCGTCATCTTCTTCCATCTTCTTCGTCCTTCGATTCGCTTCTTCTTGCTCCGGTCTTCTCGTCCTTCTCGTCCGACATCGGCGTCTCTTCTCGCAGGCCGCTCCTCGCAATGGGAGGCTCCCGCTCTGTGAGGCTTCGCTCCAGCTGACAGGTCTTTTATAACGGAGGGCACCTGGTGACCCTGCCCCCCTCTGACGCACGGGGACGTCATGGGGACTTCCATATGGCTTTCCCCATTACGTCAGAGGGGGCGGGGTCACCAGGTGCCTTCGTTATAAAAGACCGGTCAGCCGGAGCGAAGCCTCACACAGCAGGAGCCTCCCATTGCGAGGAGCGGCCTGCAAGAAGAGACGCCGACGCCGATGCCGGATGAGAAGGACGAGAAGACCGGAGCAAGAAGAAGCGAATCGAAGGAAGAAGAAGATGGAAGAAGATGGAAGAAGATGACGGAAGGAGAAGATGAAGAAACCGAAGAATGAAGAAAGAAGAAAGAAGATTTTAATAAAGGAATTGTCAAAGACCGTCTCCTGTCATTTTTACAATTTTTGTCACCTTTTTTGGCTGGGGTCCCCCTTAATATCCATAACAGACCTGAAGGGCCTGGTTATTGAACTTGGGGGGACCCCTACGCTTTTTTTTTTTTTTTATATCAATGAATGACTGTTCTCTGTGTTATGGAGCCGACAATTCATTTGCTGGCAATAGCCGCAAGTGATTTTAAATAGCTTTTTTTTCTGCAAAAATGACACTTTGTCATTCGAATCATTCGAATTCATTCGAATTCATTCGTTATATCTGCTATAATAATTTCGTTTGAATTAGTTGAAATTTGATATTGGTAGTTGGATTCGAATAATTTGGAGCTGAAATTCGTAAACTGAATTTTTCCTGCAAAAATGACACTTTGTCATTCGAATTCATTCGAATCCATCGAATTCATTCGAATTCATTCGAATCATTCGGCGACGAAATTCGGAAACGGAATTTCGTTTTCCGTACGGAATTCGTATTAAAAAAAATTCGTACTACAGATTCGTAAATTCGTACGAATTTCGAAAAATTCGTACGAATTACGAATTCGCACATGTCTAATAGAGAGGCATCTGTGTGATTCCAGATCATGATCAGGTCATCTACTATATACCTCCCATACCAAACGATATGGGAGGAATATAGATTCCGTCATGACAAAAGAAAGCACTCCTCCCACCAGCCCATATAGAGGTTGGCCAACTATGGGGAAAACTTAGCCCCCATTGAAGCCCTAAAGCACTGCAGATAGTATATCCCATCCAAAACAAAATAATTGCAAAACAGCAAAAATGTCACTGATAAAGAAATGAACTCTCTTAATGGGGGGTCATATGTGCTATATTTTGATGGGTTGAACTTGCCAGGGAGTGTGGGATGCTGGAGTATAATGCCCTGACATTCAGGGTGACCCAGGAAAAAGAGTCCTGCCAGTGAATGTCATTAATGTGTTTTAGGACTGAAGCTGTATCCTTAATCTATCCTGGCAATCTCATCACTAATGGTTGTAGAAATTGATCCACCCACTCCCCCAGTCTCTCAAAAAGGGACCCTATACCTGCCACTATGGGGCACCCCTTAGGTGGAATATCATCCTTATGGATTTTGGGTAGGTGGTGGAATGCCGGTATGATTGGGCTATCCACCAAAAGATGTTCAGCTACTTTGTTTGTTAAGACTACCAGTTCTCATCCCGTATCCAGCAGATTTTTTTAACTTGTTCTTAAAAGCTGGAGTAGGATCGGAACCAAGAGTGCGGTAAATAAGAGGATCACTGAGCTGCCTCAGAGCTTCAGGTTTTTAATCTCTTTCACTGAGCACTATTACGGCCTCCACCTTTATCCGCCTCTCGTATTATAATATATTTCCACGCTTTAAGTTTAATCAGAGCTGGATTCTCTGCTTTGCAGTGGTACCAATATTTTCTTTTAATGATAAGAGCTCTTTCTCTATTCAATTTTGGAAGGTGTCTACTATGCTGTTTCTGGATTGGACAGGGTAAAATAATCTGCTACTAGTATATGTTAAACCCTTTTCCACTCCATACTTCCCTCCAGTGGGTTCAGACTGTAGACTCTCTAAAGTGGACTTGGCAATACGATCTTGAAAAATAAATTTATGAAAAGAGTCCTTGTTGCCTTGCTCCATGGGGGGGGGGGGGGGGGGGGTGTGGGGGGGGGGGGGGGGGGGGGGGGGGGGGGGGGGGGGGGGGGGGGGGGTATTTTGTGTTTGTGGGGTTTTGAGTCCCAACTAGGTTTTTTGACATAATATTACTAGTGTCTTCTTTTGAAAACACAGATGTGACAGAGCCATGTGAAGAGACTGGGGAGTTGGCGCTTCAGAGAGCTGAAACTCACATGCCGGTTTGTGTTGCGTCTGTGTTTCCTCCTATTTCTCAAAATAGAGTGCGGTCTTCCAGATCTTTAATGAACATATACCAGACCCTGGTCATAGTCCTGCATCTCATGCCTTGTTGCTTACATGGCTACTCGCTTTCTCCTGCTCATCAGTCAACACTATTAGTGGCCTTATCTTTGTTCTGATGTTTGGGAATACATTAAGGCCTGCTGCATTTGTGCTCAACCAAAATTCTCTACTCAAGCCCCTGCCATTCTTGCCCATGCCCATGCACCTTCTGCCTTCAAAAACTAATACTGTAATTTGGGTCATCATTGCGCAATTCCTCATTGTCTCAGATCAGGGCATGCAATTGATATTTCAGTTTTGGAAAGCCTTCTGCAAATATTTCCTTTGAACTTTTCCTCATTCTACCACTTGAGTCCAATGGGCAGACCAAGGGGGCCAATCAGGAGTTGGAGGTACACCTTTGAACCTTTGGGCTGAACTTTCACACAATAATTATGTTAGCTCCAGTTTTCAGAAAATCTTCTATGACCTATGGCAGATATCAACACTTTCCTTTTACCATTCCTTGTTCTCCAGATATTCCAGCAGTCATTTAAAAGTCTTTTAACAACACCCTGTCTAAAGTACAGGGGGTCCCCTACTTACAAACATCCGACTTACAAACGACTCCTACTTACAAACGGAGGAAGACAACAGGAAGTGAGAGGAAATCCACCCCTAGGAAGGAATAGTTCACTCCTGTAAGAGTTAATATGGGAAAAAGGTGTCTCCACTGATGCTTTATCACCAGTTCATGTTTCCCTAACAACCCAAAATTTTCAAAATCCAATTGTCATTGGGACAGAAGGTGAGGTGAAATCTTCTGAATAGGGGCACAGACAGCAAAACAAATGTTACAGGGGTGATAACCCTTCTCTATGTTATCTAAAAAACTTAAAAATAGATTTTTTTGGCTGGAGCTACACTTAAAAAATGTACCTGTTCCGACTTACAAACAGATTCAACTTAAGAACAAACCTACAGTCCCTATCTTGTTTGTAACCCGGGGACCCCCTGTACAAAGCTCACTTAAAGCAGCTGCCAACAAATTCAATGTCTTTGCAGATTGTTGCAGTTGAAAACTACCTCCTCCCCATCCTGGAGACAGAGTTTGACATTCCACTAAGAACTTTTCTCAAGGTGCCGTCTGTGAAGTTTTCTCCCAGGTATAATGGTACTTTATACAAGATAAATCCAGTGTGTTCTCCTAAGAACCTTATATTTCTAAATTCTTTCTATGTCATTCTAAGTCATTACTCCTCAATAAGTATGCTCTGTCTATTCCTACTACTGCTCCTGTTTGTGACAACCAGGAATATGAAGTGAATTAAATATTGGACTCTTGGTCTTCCTCAGGGATACCCCACTACCATGTCGATTGGAAATTATTTGGGCCTGAGGGAAGATCATAGATTCCTGCATTTTTTTTTAAAACCACGTCTCATAAGATGATTCCATTAAAATGTTATTAATAAATGGTGGATGGGGTGGTCTCATAAGAGAGACACATTTGCACTATTCTTACCTTGTTTCCGCACAGTGCTGAGTGCTAACAGCAAAAGCATTTAATCTGCTGATTTATTTAATCAGCTACATAGCTAGTCCCTGCCTATTTGTCTCTCAGTTATTCTGCAGCCAGAGTGACACCCTGTTGGGCTGAAAATGAGCAGAAAGGTCCCCTCTTGCCTTTTCTATTTAAACTCATTGCAGCTCTCAGGTCTCTGCCTGAGCAATTGTTTTGCAAACTAGCTGTTGAGCCTTGTAGCTGCCTGCTTTGCTATGCATCTACCTCTGGCTTTGTTTTTCAGCTATCCAAGTCCACTCCCTGTCTAGACTTTTGGCTTTGTTCCTGGCGATTAGCATTTGCTACCTGCCCTGAACTTAGGCTTTGTTTCTATACTTTCCCTACTGTGTCCGCAACTAGCTCCATCCTCTGGACCTTCACCACAATGTACTTTCCTGCTTAAGACCTACTTTCTGGTACCTTCTTGTCTCCAAGCTCCTGGTCTTGATTATAGTAAACCTGGTGGTCAAAGCCTGGGGTCAACACACAGCAAGATCCCACTCCCAATCAGGAACTGAATACCAGCTGGCCCTTTCACTCTGCGTCCTTGGGCATTTCATGTTACCTGCTCTCACCTGGGACCATCTGCCTACTTCTGTGATTCCTGGTCCCATTCCAAGGTCCTATCAATATACAGTTGATTGATTATTGTTTTATTATTAAATAATTATTTTATGTAAGTATGCAGTATTTTGTAAAAGTGGCTGCAAGATCATTTTTATATTTTTTAGTTGTCGGCTCCGGGAATGTATATTCTTCATTGCTTTCTTTAATAGTTTATGAGATTTTGTTTTAATTATTTTAGATTTATTGGTATATTTGCAGTGTCCCCTGGTATCTCTGTATATGCATCTATCGTGTGACACACTGGAGTTGTTGCGAGTCCCAGTGACTACTTCCGAGGGAATTGACCATGATAAGTTGCTAAGCTACCGGCCGCTATGCGGATTTGACAAACGGTGAAGCTCTACCCCTACTGAAAATGTCTACATCCCAGGACATAACGCGTATAGGGGCAGAGTTTGGAGCGTGATGTCATCCTGGGGCGATCTCGAATAGTGGTTGTAAGTTGATACATGTGTTTCCAGCTGGCACTACTTGACGTACACTACTTTTTATCCTGTGCATTAAATATTTGAAACAGAGAACACTAGGTTTGGTGTGTTCTTTTCCCATTTCTACATGCATATATTAGAGTTCTGAGGCCGGCCTGCTGGCACAGGAGACACGGAAGAGTGGGAACGTTATTCCTACATTCTTATTTCTCTTAAAGGGAACAATAGCTAAATGGTGATGCAGGGGTCATAACTGTAAGTGGGTTGGAAGGCACTGGCATGTTTTGATTTTTTGTTGGTCCACAAGAAGCTCGATATGATAATATAAATTGACACTTTATGAACTTAATTTTCGATTGATCTTAGATTTTCTGAGCATATTTATGATATTAAAAATAAAAGAAATATCTGCACTATGATAAACAACAATAACATACAGCAGCTGAGCACTATAACCCAGATAGTAGGCACAAAAACAGATATATAGCAAAAAAGTGCTGCACTACAAATTAGGATTAGTGTCAATTGATACAAATGTATATGTACCACAACCAAATATTAAAGTGCAAAAGTGCAAATAATATCCGTGATTATTAAACCATAAAAAATTCAATAGGTGCACGACAACAGTTGATTAGGCAAATGTCCAATGCATCAATTAGTGCACAAAATTCAAATATCCATATTATTATATAGTTGATAAGTGGCTGAAGTTCATGAGATGAGATCCTGGTGCAATGTGAAGTGGATCATTCATGAATAGTGGGACATAAGAAATAGACTTGACCACATCACATAGAGACAGGTGGCTTACCGGAAAGCCAGTGACCGCCCTTACTCAGGGGGGATCATAAAATGCTCGTTGGATCTTGGATCCACTGAAGAAATATTCTGGTGACTGAAGCTTGGAGAGATGTCCTATTATATTAGGCTTTCACCACCAGAAAGTTTCCACTGGTACTGAGTGATAATCCAATCCCGCAGTCAAATGTGCAGGTGAATGAGTATAAAAAAGAAAAAACTCCAATAGTGCAACACTGCTATAAAATGCTTTATTGGAGGGTGATGTAGTGCTGCAGGTAGTGAGTTGACCCACAGCCAAATCACTTGATCAATCAGATAAAAATTGTAATTCCAAACAAAATAAAATCACGTGAGTGAGGCTGGGCGACCGCGCATGAGCAGAGAGTGTGTACGCGATCACCCTCACACACAAATGTCCCACTATTCATGAATCATCCACTTCACATTTCACCAGGATCTCATCTCATGAACTTCAGTCACTTATCAAATATATCATAATATGGATATTTGTATTTTGTGCACTAATTGATGCATTGGACATTTGCTTAATCAACTGTTGTCGTGCACCTATTGATTTTCTTTATGATTTATGGTTTAATAATCATGGATATTATTTGCACTTTTGCACTTTAATATTTGGTTGTGGTACATATACATTTGTATCAATTAATACTAGTATTAATTTATAGCGCTGCACTTTTTTGCTATATATTTATGATATTGTTTGGTGGTACAACATTGGTAGTAATAGCTAATTTAATTTGAGTTGCGTTACACTGCATTTATGATTTATATAATCTTGTTCATGTGCCTATTTTTTTATTAGCAGTAAATGGCTTCAAAATATTTTCATTTGTATTCTACTATTAACTGGAAGTTACTTAGTAATTTGACATTAAAATACATTTAAAATCCAATTAACTGTAATAAAAACTCTATATCCGAAGCAGTAAAAATATCTTCCATCTGAAAGTTTCCTAATTTCCTTATGTTTTAGTTATGTAGGTCAATACTTGTGACAAGGACACACAAAGGTGAGCCACCTTGCGAACGTCAGCTTTTTCTTAATCTCCTTTGTTAATAGCCTAATGCACTTTTCAGAAAAATAGAGAGCTAATTGAGACAGGGAGAATATGCTCTACGCCACACTGTCAGATGGAGAAGTTAAATGTCCTTTGAAAAGATGTGTCCCCTAATCATTAGGGGATGTTGCTCTAAGAAAGTGAGATGATTAGATGGAAATTGAGGAGGAAAGGGAGCGATGGCAAACTCTGGACAATTATCAGAGTACATTTCTTAAGAGTCTCTTAGCTGGAAGCAATCCAGGGATACCTGAATGGGCCAGGAACGGTAATGTAAAAATAATTTTCTAGGGAGTGAGCTTGGTGAGTTGTCAGATATTAAATATGGCACTTGGGAGATGGCTACAAACTTTTGACATCTTATTTTCCAGTTACTGCAAGAGAAATTTGTCTTTCTTTCAATAAAAATAATTGAGTTCTATAATTACATGGAGATGTGATTTTCTGAATGTGCATTTTGTCGAAGAACTCTGAATGAGACACTGAAAACTGTCTGGTGTGGTTAGCTGTCACTGTCACACATAAATAACATTAAAAGTGAATCTATCACATGTGAAGCAAGGATAATACTGTTGCAGAGAAACAATTCTGAAATTGTACTTACTGCAAAAGTGCAGCCAACAGCATAATCACATAGCTATTAGACTAAGGTCGGCCATACAAGGAGTGAATTTCTTCCCTGTAGTCACGGGTTGCAGGAAAGAAATTGTCTCCATTCCCCCATGGCTGCTAGCCTGCTATTAAGCAAGAGGGGAGAGTCTCAGTAGGGCTTTGTGTTTGGTAAGAAATTGGCTGATACTAATTCAAAATTGGACAACCATCACTGGTCTTTTTGGGGATAATGAATCTCTCCTCCCATAGATAGAATCCTGCTGGACTCTCCTCTTACACTTTAAAAGCTGGAGGCTGCCATACATTAGCTAGCTTTCCTAATTGTAAGTCACCAGGTCTAGATGGGATTCCTTTTGAGCTATACAAAAAATTCAAATGGGTCCTATTCCGGACCCTACTTCGGACATTTAATGTTGCTCTAGATACAGATGTTTGAAGCTATACTATTATGGGTACTTCGACACCCATGCACACCTCATTTGCTTTGTGGTGTGACTCCCTTGCATATGCATGGAAGTGATGTCATTGTGGCCCAGCCAACCAAGCAGCCGATAGTGTTGCCACCTGTCCAGGATTCACCCACACAGTTTGGGTTTTAAATCATGTGTCCAGGGTTCAGTCCACCTGAGACCCAGACACATTATTCAGACCTAATCTCATCTGGATTTCCCTTATAACAACCAACACCTGTCATCCCCTCTCCACATACTGTTCTTTTTCTTCCAGCTGCTTAATGCCACCAGCTCTTCCCCTCCCTCTGCACCCTTGGCCTCTCACCACCACCAGCTCTTCCCTTAATTCTGCCCCTTCAGCCACTCACTGACACCAGCTCTCCCCCTCCCTCGACATTTTCAGCTTACACTCTACCCCACTACAATGTTTCCATTCTCACTCAGCTGCAATAGCTGGTACTACTTCCTGAGCCTCTCCTGCTCCTCATCCATCCATATTTAATCCACCTCTAATGTAACACAACATATAGTAACTGTGCCTTTCATTCAAATTATACACTGTTCTATCTCTCACTCCCACTAGCACTGCCACATCTCACCAATACCGCCACTCTCTCATTCATTCAGCCTCTTCCTTCTTCTCAACGCTGGCTCTGGTTCTCCCTTGATCACTGCTTGCTGTCCTCATTACAGAACCACCCAGTACAAACCCCTTTTCAGCCAAACACCTCAGTACAGACTTCCCTGGTACAGACCCCGTCAATACAAAACTTCCCCAGCAGAACCCCCCTTTCCAGCCTAACTTCTCAGCACAGACCCCCTCACTACAGATCCCCCCAGTATAGACACCCTTCCTAGCCTAATCCTTTAAAACAGAACCCCTCAATACAGACACTCCCAGTACAGATTTCCCCCAATACAAACTCCCCTCAGTAAAGACCCCCCCCCCCCCCGGTATAGACATCCCCCAATACAGACATCCCCCAGTACAGACACTATCAATACAGACACTCCCAGTACAAACACTCCCCAGTACAGACATTCCCAAGTACAAACACTCCCTCAACTCACCAGACACAGTGGCAGTTTTAGACAGATGGGAAATCCTTCTCTTGGCTTTGTCATGAGACCGGAGTCGAGGATGCACCTTCCCCAGGCTCTAAATTGCTGCAGCCAGACTAGCAGAAGCAACACTGCAGTGCTATGCATGGTGCAACACAAAAAAGGAAATGTGGCAGCTGGCTTGCACCCCCAGAGTGCTAATACTTAGTGTGGCCCTCACCCCTATAAGTACACCACTGACTGGGTAGGGAACTTTGGCACTCCAGCTATAGTTACACTACATATCCCATTATGCCTCTACCTCTGGGAGTCATTCCTGTCACTCTTGCAATGCCTAATGGAATTTGTAATTTCCCCACACCTGGAGTGCCATGGTTGCCTACCCCTGCTTTAAGATATTTATGTAATCATAAAATTAGGATAGATGCTAGGAGCATATAACATGATAATTGTTACTGTTTCTTTTTGAAAAAGAGAAGTACCATTTTTGTATGGAAACCAGTATATGCAAGATAATCTATGGCACCTAATAATGAGATTGCAATTGATCTTTTTTTTTTTTATCGTCTAACCAAGAATTTATGATTGTCAGAAAAACAAATAGTTTTTATATGCAAACATACAATTTGGAAAGTTTTAACTAATTTTGCTGTTGAAAATCTGCACATTTTTTTTTTTTGTTTCTCTTGAGGTAACTTAATTAAGGGGGTATGGTTATGCTGACACAGAATTATTCTCTCTGATTCCACCATCTAATTTTTCATTAGTTTCCCAGCTGTACTCTGAGGGTCATCTGAAATCAACAATAACAACTTTATTCAGCCCACTCTATACACAAAAACTAATTTTTCCAGTATTTAATACTGTGTGATACTACATGCTCATCTAGGTGCTACAAGCACGGTTGACCCAACTCCACGCTTTAATTAGTTGGTTAGGACTGCCAGAATAAACTGAATAATCTCCCTCTTTAATACATAGTTAACTACCAATTTTATACTTTAATTAATGTATTAATTTTAATACATTATAGGCAGGGGTGGAAAATTAAACCGTGGCACATTTTGGAGGAAACCCAAGGAAATGCTACAGACATTTTCACAGATATCTTTTTTTGCTTCTCAAATTTTTTATTTCTCCTTGAGTCCACTGTACCCCAATATTCTAAGGGATGTCTAAGGCCCCATACACACTATTAGATTTTTTGAAGATTTTTGTCTTCAGATTTACCAAAACCATGTAGTGCAAGGGCCTGCCTGATTGCACACAAATTGAAACTCTTAATGCTTGACCATATATTATATGGTTTTGGTAAATCTGAAGACAAAAATCGGCAGAAAATCGAATAGTGTGTATGGGGTCTAAGGGATGACTCCTGCTGTGCTAACTACGGCTCCAACCAGGGGGACCTTGTTATTGGGACAAAGAAATTTCAATTATTATCATTGTCCTTGGCACCTCACTGAGTAACACACCATTAGCCTGTATCCTGGGATACTTCGACTCCTCTGCATTGAAAAAGTAATTACCTCAGAGGTGGGATTTTTAAGGCAGTTTTGAAATACAACAGATATATATTCAAGAAAGTTTTATTAAGACAAAAAACATCAACATGATAAAAAATTCCCAATTAGGGTAGTATGATAGAAAAAAAACACATGTACATATCTCATGATATTGCATAGAGATCATCTAAAAAGTGGTTGAACCCCACTACACATGGTTAAACCATCCATACAAATTCCAAATGATGGTGAGTAGTGGGAATGTCCAATTTGTGGGAGATTTGAGATCGGCCTCTGTACACGGCTGTGCCCCCCTGTGTAGGTAGGTATAGGCCTGCGTACATGGCTGTGCCCCCCTGTGTGTATGCACGTATAGGCCTGCTTACATGGGTGTGCCCCCCTATGTAGGTAGGTACAGTATAGGCTTGCGTACACGACTGTGCGCCTCTGTGTAGGTAGGTATAGGCCTGCGTACACGGCTGTGCCCCCCTGTGTAGGTAGGTATAGGCCTGCGCACATGGCTGTGCCCCCCTGTGTAGGTAGGTATAGGCCTGCGTACATGGCTGTGCCCCCCTGTGTGTATGCACGTATAGGCCTGCTTACATGGGTGTGCCCCCCTATGTAGGTAGGTACAGTATAGGCTTGCGTACACGACTGTGCGCCTCTGTGTAGGTAGGTATAGGCCTGTGTACACGGCTGTACCCCCCTGTGTAGGTAGGTATAGGCCTGCGCACATGGCTGTGCCCCCCTGTGTAGGTAGGTAAAGGCCTGTAGACACACACACAGAAGGTGACTCACCTCCTCGCAGTACAGGCCCTCGGCTTAGGCCTCCTATCAGTAGCAGGGCTGCCATGAAAATCAGATGATTAGCAGCGCCGTGTCCTCTCTCTATGTCGCTCCATTTCCCTCTGCCAAGTGGCTTTCACTGGTAGCCAACTGTAGGTGTCCTGTACGGCATGTGATGGCACTGTGCGGCATGTGATGGCACTGTGCGGTATGTGATGACCCTGTACGGCATGTGATGACTCTGTATGGCATGTGATGGCACTGTACGGCATGTGATGGCACTGTATGGCATGTGATGAAACTCTTCAGCATGTGATGAAAATGTACAGCATGTTATGGCACTGTACAACATGTAATGACACTGTACGGCATGTGATGGCTCTGTATGGCATGTAATGACACTGTACGGCATGTGATGACTCTGTACGGCATGTGATGACACTGCACGGCATGTGATGGCTCTGCAGGGCATGTAATGACACGGTACGGCATGTGATGGCTCTGTGCGGCATGTGATGGCTCTGTAGGCATGTGATGAAACTGTAAAGCATGTTATGGCTCTGTACGGCATGTAATGACACTGCACGGCATGTGATGCTGCTGTACGGCATGTGATGACACTGTACGGCATGTGATGACACTGTACGGCATGTGATCAAACTGTACGGCATGTGATGGCTCTGTACGGCATGTGATGGCTCTGTACGGCATGTGATGAAACTGTACTGCATGTGATGGCTCTGTATGCCATGTAATGACACTGTATTGCATGTGATGACACTGTACGGCATGTGATGAAACTGTACAGCATGTGATGGCTCTGTACGGCATGTAATGACACTGCACGGCACGTGATGGCACTGTACGGCACGTGATGGCGCTGTACGGCACGTGATGACGCTGTACGGCACGTGATGGCACTGTATGGCATGTGATGGCTCTGTAGGGCATGTGATGGGACTATACGGCATGTAATGTGATGTGTATTTACAATAAAGGAAACATTATTACTATAGGGGTACTAGGTAATACACCAATTATGGGGGAGCAAAGCTCTGTCCATGTCTGAGGAGCTCTGTGCATCAGTATGAAAATACAAGTAGATGTAAATGTAAGGTTTCATTGTCTCATATAAAAATCCAGATAGTCATTAAAAGGATTCATTCACAATGTTAGCTCTGATTTTATTTCATTTTACTATACCAGTAATGCATGGAATGCCTTTGTACTGTCACATCCATATGTATATTCTGCTTTACAAATATATTGTTTTCAATATGTAGAGGACATTTACATACACAGCACTATCAGTGACTTCTCCTACCTTAGTCACTGACTGAAGTGCTCTTACCTCTGCCAATTCTTCTGACCATCGGAACAGACTGTAGAGGAGAAGGGAGGGGGGAGGAGGGAGAAGAGAAGGGAGAGGGAGGAGAGAGAAGGGAGGGGGGAGGAGGGAGAAGAGAGGGGAGAGGAAGGAGAGAGAAGGGAGGGGGAGGAGGGAAAAAGGAGGGGGAGGAGGGAGAAGGGAGGGGGAGCAGCTACACTCTGTGAATTCTCGGGAACGAGCAGAGAGCCAACATCAATCAAGCAAGATGACAGGAAAGTGGGTGGATCCAGACTCCAGAGCCAGACCATTGTCAGTATTACACTGTATGAAAGTCTGTAGACCCTCCCACAGATATTTAGCTTGATTTTAACAGAATGGGGGCACTTCTGAGAGGGCTGGAAAGATTTTTAGATATCAGCAGCTCACATAGAATAGATGTAAGCAAAAAAAAAGGAAACCCATACTTCTCTTTTAAATGTGTCTCCAATGCCCTACCCTCTTTAGGAACTTGAATGTCAGAACTTGACAAACTTGCTGCTTATCAAAAAAATCACTTATCAAATTTGTAGAAAGTTGTAGAAAGAGTTAGTCAGTAGATAGGCAGCACTCACAAAATGAAAGGAGATTTTTCAAATAAGCTTATATCAGACTGTCAAAAAAAAAAAAAACACTTGTGTTGCTATTACAATGCTATGAAATGAAAGTGTATGCTGTGACTTTAGATCTCCTTTAAAGTGTACTTAGAGTCTTTTTAAAGACGGACACAGATACGTGCAAGCTTCACAGGATGTTTGCAAGGTGTCTATTAAAAATGTCTATGAAAAAAAGCTTATTTTTAAAAGCAACTAGTGTAAATTTGACTTGTGTCAGCATCTTGCAATCCCGTGTACAGCAGAGTTCAGACTGGGAAAAGGATAAGAAGCACCAGGAGCCAATGAGTTGTGCTATAGTGCTCATGTGCTAACAAGGGACATGCTGATAGGAAGAGAGAACAGAGAAACAAAGGGATACGCTTACCAGTCCACTGCTGTACTTTCACTGTAAAAATCGCAGCCTGGGGTACAGACAGCCCTAGTAATATCACTCAACCACAGTGGAGAAAAGTCAGGTCAGGTCTGTACTGGCCATACTGTATACATCCAAAAGTGAATAGACAGAACAACAAATGCTTTGGCAGATAGGACAGCTTTTTTATATGTTTTATAATCTGGAGAGCCCCGAGATTACCAGCCAGCCATTGTATAAGTAAATAGTCTTTGTTGGTCTCTCAAAACAAGCAAACAATAATTTTTTGCTGTTTTTGGCACCTTCCATTTATATTGCAGTCTCTAGAGCAGAAATTTACAGTACATAGAGTCAGGGTCTCTTCATACTGGTTTCTACCTGGACACTTCAAATAATGATTTAAGACCACATACTGGCTCACCGCCAGTAAACAGGGACATGTATCGCCTACCCTAGTGCCCTGTACAGTGTATTTAGATGTTTATCTGGAGTTTAGCTTTAAATTTATTTAAATACTATAGGCCAGGTCAGGTTTACTATTTGCTGTTTTTGGCACCTTCCATTTATATTGCAGTCTCTAGAGCAGAAATTTACAGTACATAGATTCAGGGTCTCTTCATACTGGTTTCTACCTGGACACTTCAAATAATGATTTAAAGATGGCTGTACAGTAGTTGCAGTTTATCTTTTATTGCACTGAAGCATCAGAGATCTTAAAAGCTTTGTGAAAGAAAGTTAATTTATGTAAATAACTGGGGCATACCCACAGTGGTCACAATCGCGACCCAGCCCCATACACCAGGGGGGCTGTGTGGCTTCCCTATATACCTGGAAAGGAGGGGCAGAGGGGGTGGTGGCTTATATATAGATATTATAGATCCCCCTCTATTTTCCTTCTGCAACCGCTCAAACCCTGCTTCTCTTCCTCTCCCTCCTACAGGCATTCAGCAGCTGCCGCTTTCCCCCTCCCCTCTTTGAAGGCTGCTGCAGGGGATGTATCAGGATGGAAAGCGAGGGAAGGGGCTGGTAAATATGTCATTTACCAGTGCCTTCCTTTTGTTAATGGACAGAGTTAGTGATTGGTACCAATCAATGTTTCAGTTTATTCATAACAGAATCATAGTAAACTGTGTTTACTATGCTTTGGTTTGTGAAAGAACAGGAAGCTCTGTACAGAGCTATTTCTGTCCAATCATTCAGTGCAGTTGATGCTGCAGAGATGGAGATTGAGGGCTATGTCCTTAATCTTTTTTCTCTGTCTCAAAGGTGGCACATCGGAGGTCTGTTTAGACTCCTGATATCTCACCAAAGTGCCCTAATGCTGTTCCTAAAAAATTGTAAAAAAACGTAAAAATGACAAAAATAAAAACTACTGACACCCGTGGCAGAACTACCATGGTCACAAAGGTCAGGCTTGTGACTGGGCCCTGGTGTACCGCCACCATGGTGGGCCCTAAAATGGCAGGAAGAGGCCCACAGCAGAACACGTGAAAGGGTCCCACTCCAGGATCAGTGGGAATGGCCCCGGGCCTGGAGGGAAAGGTCCCAGCCAGGGGTCAAGTTGGCCCTTCATGATTTTATGCACCACGGACCTGAAGGTTCTAGTTACGGCTCTGGTAAATAATAAACAACTGCTTGTTCAAGCATTCTGTTCTTAGTGACAGATTTCCTGGACATACAATAGAGTAGGACTCTACAAGTCTATATATGACATGTCGTCATGCAAATATGGAACATCAACCATGTAAAATATGTAACGCACGCACAATGTGACTTTCAGGTTAAAGTTACACTAATGACTCAAATTGGTGTATGCTGTTAAAATGCACCATAATTCTCTTTTAAGACTCACACCAACAACATTGCTTGATATAGCATGATAATGTCACGCAGTCTCATTTGCTGCAAAGGTCACAGATGATGTGCAAAGCACAGCAAACTGAAAAAACAAAATCTATTTTTCTTACTGCACTAATAAAGGTTAAAGTTGCATACTAGAAAGAGCAGAAATGCTACATATTTTATTCAACCAGACAATTGTACTGCTTATGTTAGGGGGGACTTAACCAAGGTAGTGGGGGCACATGCCCCCTTCTCTCCGTTTTGGTTGCCTGGGTCCAGTTTGCAAATTTCATTTTTCTGTGTGTTATCTACCAGATCTGCTCTGCTTTTAAAACCATCTATTTTTAATACCTGTTTGGAGTTACATGGGCACTGATGTAGGTATACCTCACTATACTTCAGGAGGAACATCTGATAGGCTTTGTGAATCAGTTTTCACATGTGAATATGAATGTAGATCATATTGTAATCTACAGATACTGAATTGTCAATGCTAAGCACAGTATTTGGCTTTAAAGGGAATGGACACTGGTTTTCTTTTTTTTTTTCCTTTTTTATGTTATGTTCAAGTGTTACGAAACCCAGGACCCTGCATTCATTATATTTGGTCTCCCACAGTACTCAGAACATGGAAATGCAATTATTTTACTAAATATAAACTTATAAATATCTTTTCTCATCAGCAGTGTAAAGCAGCCTTGTGACTTCTATCAGTGTCCGACCGAGCACTGATTAAAGCTTGTAGGAGGAGTTTTCATTCTCCTCTGACTGTCCTATGAGGCTGCATGACCCCTGACTTTCTGTCTGTACAGTGCTGATTGGCCCTGTGCTGACCACATGCACCCTCCCAAAAAAAAAAAAAAAACTTTCTAGCAATGCACACCAAACTGAGCATGTGCAGAGTGCCCCCTCAGTAGATTGATTTTGGACAGTAAAAGAAGGGGAGGATCAGAGAAGACAGGACCAAACAGCCTTTTTACACAGTGTGGTGGATTACCCCTTAGGTTCCACAGTGAGCATAATAAGCATGCTTCACTGCTTATACAGACTGATTTTACTGTTGTGGGTTTAGTAACATTTTCAGGAGTAAAAAATGCAGTTTTACAGATTTATAAAGGAGGCCAGCAGATTAATACAACCCCCTATCCCATCTAGATCCCCAGGCTGTAGAAGCAGTCAACAAGTGTATAGCTAGTGATGGGCCTTCTTATATGGCAGCCTAGCATGCACAGCACACTGGGTTTGATTTCCACTAAAAATACTGTTTATGTGGCATTTATTTGCTTCCCTGTGTTAGTATGGGATTCCTCCAGGCACTTCACTTTCTTCCCCCAATCAAAGAAACAAAGTAGTAGGTTCACTGGCTTCTACACAAGCCAAGACCCTATAGTTCTACAGTCTATTAGAACACTACATAACAGAGTTGGTTAAACAAATTACTCTGACACTGTTTTTCCTAATAGAGGATGGCATGTTACAGGCACGGCTCATCTTCCTCTTTGTCATGTGGCCTAAATGAACAAGGACAGCAGGAATGCCAGCACACAAAGTATGACAAGCAATGAAGTTATCACTTACCTGGTGAAGACTGGAATGTTGTGAAGGCCTCTCTTGTACCTCTTGCCCAACACTCCTAAAGGTGGATACAGAGAGTGTGAGGGCAAGGAGTGGCATGAGTGCCTGAGTAGTTGGCTGGTGGTGTCTGCTCTTTAGGTTGGTAGAGCTGGAAGTTTCAGTCCTCAGGACAGGATACTGAAGCAGCTTGGCACCAGAGCAGGAGATGGTAGCAGGGTTGGGAAGCAGGCAGCAGCCAGCGACAACAGCAGGCACAGACAAGTCCAGTAAACAGGCTGAGGTCAGAGTAACCAGATGAGCAAGATTGAGGCAAAGTGCAGAGGCGAAGTCTAGGGAGAAGCTGGGTTATACACAGATAGGCAAATACAACAGATCCGGAAGCTGGAAAAGGTCAATGTTGTGAAGGCTTCTCTTGTACTTCTTGCCCAACACTCCTGAAGGTAGACAGAAGCAGTGAGGGCAAGCAGTGGCACAAGCCTCAGAGGAGCTGGCTGGAGGTGTCTGCTCTTTAGGTGAGTGGAGGTGGAATTTGCAGTCCTCAGGACAGGATGCTGAAGGAGCTTGGCACCAGAGCCAGGCAGCAGCCAGCGACAACCGAGCAGTAAGGTACTGAATCGTCAGGCAGCACATGTCTAGGAAGCTGGAAAAGGTCAGTAACAGCCGACAAAGCAGTACAGAAGCAGCAGGCAGAGACAGCAGCAGCAGGGGAAGCCAAGGGGAGGCCAAGGGGAAGCCAAAGGAAAGGAAAGACAGATTCTGGTGGTAAGGGACTCAATTCTTAGAAGGACAGAGAGGGCTATCTGTAACAAAGACCTGAAGTGCCAAACTGTATGCTGTCTACCGGGCACTTGGGTTCGGCACATCACGGATCTGGTGGAGAGATTACTGGGAAGGGCTGGGGAAGACCCGGCTGTCATGGTGCACGTTGGCACCAATGAAAAAAGTCAGAGGCAGATGCAGTGTCCTAAAAAACGATTTTAGGGACTTAGAAGTAGGGATGAGCATCGAGTTCGAGTCAAACTCATGTTCGACTCAAACATGTGTTCGAGTCAAACTCATGTTCGACTCAAACATTGCCTGTTCGCCTGTTCACGGAACAGCGAACAATTTGGGGTGTTCGTGGCAAATTCGAAAAAGCCGCGAACACCCTGTAAAAGTCTATGGGAGAAATCTAAAGTGCTAATTTTAAAAGCCTATATGCAAGTTATTGTCATAAAAATTGTTTGGGGACCCGGGTTCTGCCCCAGGGGACATGTATCAATGCAAAAAAAAGTTTTAAAAACGGACGTTTTTTCAGGAGCAGTGATTTTAATAATGCTTAAAGTGAAACAATAAAAGTGTAATATTCCTTTAAATTTCGTACCTGGGGGGGGTGTGTATAGTATGCATGTAAAGGGGCGCATGTTTCCCGTGCTTAGAACTGTCACTGCACAAAGTGTCATTTTTGCAGGAAAAAAAGCTATTTTTTAGGTCTGGTATGGATTTTAAGGGGAACTCCACAGCAAATTTAAAAAAAAAATGGCGTGGGGGTCCCCCTCAAAATCCATACGAGACCCTTATCCGAGCACGTAACCTGGCAGGCCGCAGGAAAAGGGGGGGAGGAGAGAGTGCCCCCCCCTCCTGACCCATACCAGGCCACATGCCCTCAACATTGGGAGGATGCTTTGGGGGTCTGCGACCCCTCAAAGCACCATGTCCCCATGTTGATGAGGAGAAGGGTCTCTTCCCCACAACCCTGGGCGGTGGTTGTGGGGGTCTGCGGGCGGGGGGCTTATCAGAATCTGGAAGCCCCCTTTAACAAGGGGACCCCCAGATCCCGCCCCCCCCTGTTTGAAATGGTAAGGGGGTACAAAAGTACCCCTACCATTTCACAAAGAAAGTGTAAAACATAGTTAAAAAACACACTGACACCGTTGGGAAAAGTCCTTTATTAAAAATAAAAAAAAAAAAAAAAAGATTTCAGCGGTGGTAATCCACTCTTGCTATCCAGCGATGGGTGGTCTCTGCTCCGGGGTCCAGCGATGGCTGATCTCTTCTCCGACGTCCAGCGCAGCGCATCCTGTCTCCACACTGCGGGAATCCCATCTTAGCAGAGGAGGACCGGGCCACTCCGTCACCTGACCCCGTCCCCTCTGATGTAACAGAAACCTGCGTTACATCAGAGGGGGGCGGGGTCACTCGTACGTCACTGGGGAAACCCAGGCTTCCCCAGTGATGTAAGGGTGACCCGCCTCCTCTGACGCAAGGGAAAAGCTGGGCTTCCCCAGTGATGTACGGGTGACCCCGCCCCCTCTGATGTAACGCAGGTTTTCGTTACATCAGAGGGGGGCGGGGTCACCCATACGTCACTGGGGAAGCCCAGCTTTTCCCTTGCGTTGTGTCAGAGGGGGGCGGGGTCAGATGACCAGTGGCCCCGTTCTCCTCAGTTAAGACCTGGGATTCCCTCAGTGTCTCCATGAAAACAGGATGGATGTCGGAGAAGAGATCAGCCATCGCTGGACCCCGGAGAAGAGACCACCCATCGCTGGCTTGCAAGAGTGGATTACCACCGCTGAAATCTTTTTTGAATTTTTTTTATTTTTAACAAAGGACTTTTCCCAATGGTGTCAGTGTGTTTTTTAACTATTTTTTACACTTTCTTTGTGAAATGGTAGGGGTACTTTTGTACCCCCTTACCATTTCAAACAGGGGGGGCAGGATCTGGGGGTCCCCTTGTTAAAGGGGGCTTCCAGATTCTGATAAGCCCCCCGCCCGCAGACCCCCACAACCACCAGCAAGGGTTGTGGGGAAGAGACCCTTCTCCTCATCAACATGGGGACATGGTGCTTTGAGGGGGTCACAGACCCCCAAAGCATCCTCCCAATGTTGAGGGCATGTGGCCTGGTACAGTTCAGGAGGGAGGTGCTCTCTTGTCCCCCCCTCTTTTCCTGCGGCCTGCCAGGTTGCATGCTTGGATAAGGGTCTGGTATGGATTTTGAGGGGGACCCCCACACCATTTTTTTTTTAATTTGGCGTGGAATTTCCCTTAAAATCCATGCCAGACCTGAAGGGTCTGGTATGGATATTTAGGGGAAACCCCACGTCATTTTTTTTTTATTTGACCCGGGGTTCCCCTTAATATCCATACCAGACCTGAAGGGCCTGGTAATTGAATTTTCGGGGAACCCCACGCTTTTTTTTAATCAATGATTTTCAATGACTGTTCTCTGTATTACGGGAGCCGACAATTCATTATAGCCACAAGTGATTTTAAATAGCTTTTTTTGCTGCAAAAATTACACTTTGTGCAGGGACAGTTCTAACCACGGGTAACATGCGCTCCTTTACATGCATACTATACACACCCCCCAGGTACTTTAAGCATTATTAAAATCACTGCTCCTGAAAAAACGGGCATTTTTAAAACCTTTTTTTGCATTGATACATGTCCCCTGGGGCAGGACCCAGATCCCCACACACTTTTTATGACAATAACTTGCATATTAGCCTTTAAAATTAGCATTTTTATTTTTGACCGTTCGAGTCCCATAGACTTTAATAGGGTTCTAAAGTTCACACAAGCTTTAGGTCTGTTCGCAGGTTCTGGTTGTTCGGCTCATCCCTACTTAGGAGCTAAATTGAGGAAAAGGACCTCCAAGGTAGTATTCTCAGAAATGCTACCGGTACCCCGAGCTACACCAGAAAGGCAGAGGGAGATTAGGGAAGTAACCAAGTGGCTGAGGAGCTGGTGTAGTAAGGAGGGGTTTGGATTCCTGGAGAACTGGGCCGACTTCTCAGTCGGTCACCAGTTCTATAGAAGGGATAGACTGCACCTAAATGAGGAGGGTGCAGATCTGCTGGGAGTGAAAATGGCTGAAAAGTTAGAGGGGCTTTTAAACTAAGTGACGGTTGGGGAGGGTCCAGAGGTAGAGATAGTCAGCACAGAACATATTCCAGAGGTAGTATTGGGGGGCATTAGTGGTAGGTTGATTAAAGCACATAAACCCGAGGTAAGTATAATAACAAGTCCTATTTGCAACCTCGGAACACCAAATAAGAAGACAGTATGCGACCGGTCTAAACTACGTGGCATGTTCACCAATGCCAGGATGCTGGCGGACAAGATGGAAGAACTAGAAATACCGTTGTACGAGGAGGATTTCGATTTTGTGGGAATTTCAGAGACTTGGTTCAACAGCTCTCACGATTGGCTGGCAACCATTCAAGGGTATTCCCTTTATCGCAGGGATAGGGAGGGTAAAAAATGCCTGTATATCAAGAATAATTTACAAGTGAATGTGAGAGGTGACATCACTAGGGGAGCAAGGGAGGAGGTGGAATCCTTATGGGTAGAGCTCCAAGGGATGAAATTAAGGGAGGAGGGGAAGACGGACCTCCTATCACAAATTGGATTAGCGGCAAGGATGGGAGGTGTCATCATAATGGGGGATTTTAATTATCCAGACAGACTGGGCAGAAGGAACCGCACATTCATCTAAGGCTCGCTAGTTCCTACATGTCTTGCAGGACAATTTAATGGGTCAGATGGTAGACGCACCAACTAGAAACAAAGCGTTACTAGACCTACTGATTACCAACAATACAGACCTGATCACGGATGTGGAACTAAGGGGCAATTTAGGAAACACAGATCACAGGTCAATTAGCTTCAGTTTAAATCACACAAATAGGAAACATAAGGGGAATACAAAGACACTAAATTTCAAAAGAGCCAACTTCCCTAAACTACGAACCTTGCTATAAGATATATATTGGGATAAAATCTTAGGAACAAAGAACATGGAGGAGAGATGGGTTTGCTTTAAAAGCATATTAAATAAGGGCATTAGCCAGTGTATCTCATTAGGAAATACATTTAAAAGAGATTTTTATAAGAGAACAGAAGTCCTGGATGGCTTAACTCCAATGTAAAAATGCATATAAAAAGCAAAGGAAAAGGCCTTCAAAAATATAAGGCTGAGGGATCATCATCAGCATTCAGACTTTACAGAGAATGCAACAAGAAATGTAAGGGTGCAATTAGGGCGGCTAAGATAGAACATGAAAAACACATAGCGAAGGAAAGCAAAAAAAACCCAAGAAATTCTGATATAAACACTAAAAGAGGGAGGACAGATCATATTGGCCCCATAAACAATGAGGACAGACTTCTGGTTACAAAGGATGGGGAGATGGTGAAGGTATTGAATTTATTCTTCTCCTCAGTCTTCACAAGGGAATCGGGGGGCTTCAGTAGCCAAAACTGCAGTGTTTATCCTCATGACACATCACAGGAAGCACCCTCATGGCTAACAGAGGACAGAATTAGAAATAGACTTGAAAAACGTAACATTAGTAAGTCACCGGGACCAGATGGCTTGCACCCGAGGGTCCTTAGGGAACTCAGTCAAGTAATTGCCAGACCATTGTTCCTAATTTTTACTTACAGTCTACTGACTGGAATGGTACCAGCTGATTGGAGAAAAGCCAATGTAGCACCAATATTTAAAAAAGGGCCAAAATACATCCATGTGAATTACAGACCAGTTAGCCTAACATCGATAGTATGCAAGCTCTGGAGGGAACGATAAGGGACTATATACAAGATTTTAGTAATGAAAACGGTATCATTAGCAGTAATAATTAGCATGGATTCATGAAGAATCGTTCTTGCCAAAACAATCTATTTAATCGTCTATGAGGAGGTGAGCCGTCATCTAGATAAAGGAAGGCCCGTAGACATGGTGTATCTGGATTTTGCAAAAGCATTTGACACAGTTCCCCATAAACGTTTACTATACAAAGTAAGGTCAGTTGGCATGGACCAAAGGGTGAGTACATGGATTGAAAACTGTCTATAAGGGCAAGTTCAGAGGGTAGTGATAAATGGGGAGTACTCTGAATGGTCAGGGGTGGAAAGTAGGGTCTCCCAGGGTTCTGTCCTGGGACCAATCCTATTTAATTTATTCATAAACGACCTGGAGGATGTGGTGAACAACTCAATCTCTGTATTTACAGCTAAGAGTGGCTATAATTTCTCTGCAGGATGTGGAAACCTTGCAAGTAGATCTTAGGTGTAGGGTGGACTAAGGGTTAGAGGGAGGGGTAAATCATCATGGGTGTATGTGGGGAGGGAGGAACTTGTGACATGTGATGCTGGTAATTTTTAATTCACTATAAAGAACATATAAGGAAGTAGCTTTTGGGTGTGTACACATTTTTTGTTATTTTCAGTATTTTTGTATGTTTGCACAGACCAGCCTCGAACCTCCTCTTCTCGGGTACCCCATCAGTGCTCCTGCCCCCCCCCCCTGCCAATTGCCCCCAGATCAAAAAGCTTGCTGTGGGGCACCCAAGCAGGCTCGCTCCAGAGCCGCTGCTCTGCGTGTCCATTCAGACACAGAGCCGCGGCTCAGCCCTGCCCCCTCTCTCTTCTCATTGGCTCACTGGCTGTGACTGACAGCAGTGGGATCCAATGGCTCCTGCGGCTATCTCAGCCAATGAAGAGAGAGAGTCCCTGGAGAGCCGAGTCTCTCGTGCACATCGCTAAATCGCAATGAGGTTCAGATTAGTGTGGGGGGGGGGGGGCTACTGCATTCAAGTTTAAGCTTGAACCTACAAACAATATTTCCTTACTGAGAGCTGGTATTCAAACCTTTTATAAGGAATTAAGTTATGTTCTACTTCTGAGTCATATGGCTGTGCTACGAAAATAAAGTCAGATCATTGCTATCAAAGTTATTCAAGTAAGTCAGGGGGATAAGGTAATGACATTTGTAAATTTTTTATCAAATGCATTAAGTATATTTTACTTAGAAGATGTTTTATGAAATACTTTTATATCCCTTTTCTTTACTAAGACTGGGGACAATTAAATCTATTTGCTGCTATTTTACTCTTTGCACATATTAAATAAGTCAATGGGTTGATTTACTAAAACTGGAGAGTGCAAAATCTGGTGCAGCTGTGCATAGTAGCCAATCAGCTTCTAACTTAAAGCCCCACTATAAAAAAAAAAAAAAAATTAAAAGTCAGCAGCTACAAATACTGCAGCTGCTGACTTTTAATAATTGGACACTTACCTGTTCCAGGGTCCAGTGATGCGGAGGATCGAAGTCCCGCTCGTCTCCCCCTCCACTCGGCGGTGCTGGCATTTTAACTGTGGCTTCACAGCCGGGCACCTACTGCACATGCACGAGCCGCGCGCCGTCACTGGCTGCACAATCATCTGGGACCGTTTACATGTCCCAGATGATTGACAAGAGGGAGGGCGGGAGAGGCGATCTACCTTCCTGCGCCGAGGGAAGTGACGTCAGTAGCCCAGGTACTGAAGGAGGCAGACTACGAGTGATCCCCTAGCAACAGGCATTTAGAGGTGAGTAAATTTTCTCCACATGTTTATTTTTAATTTTTTTTAAGCACATTAATATTTTTTTTTTTTGGTGGTAGAACTCTGCTTTAAGCTTGTTCAATTAGGCTTTGAGAAAAAAAAAAAAAAAAAAACCTGAGAAGCTGCAGCAGATTTTGCACTCTCCAGTTTTAGTAAATCAACCCCAATATGTAATAACAATCTAATATAGATTTTCTTAAATAAAATAGAAGGCAGTCTGCTTAAAACTGCAGTTTCTGTACCCCAAGAATATTTATTCGTTTTACAATAATTTTTGAAGCACTCACTATATAAAGGGCATTTCTTGCAAAAAAAAAAAAAAAACATTTTCTGAAGAAATATATCATTTTAAAGAGCTCCTGGAGTTCAATCCATCACTGACAGCAGATACCTTTTCTTCTATATGACAAAACAGTAGGAAATCCCAAATTAAAAACATAGGGCAACGATTCTGGGATACTACCTGCAATGGGCTACACAATTGTCTTTTTTTAGAAACAGTCTATTCTGCTTTTGGAGGTAGGAAAAAAAGATATACTCAGCATGTCCATTTTCCTTAATTCCAGGGGGGCTTATTTAAAAGGACAGCTGCTGATTTCTACAGGATCAATCACATTCCTATTTTGTGTACTAAACCTATCAAATAGTTATACCAAAAGACAAGCAGATCTGATAAATGTGCTGAAGAAACAAATGACTGTAGGAAAGTTAATCCATTGGAGGCGTGCTCAATTTAGAAGATATCATTGGTGGCCATCAAATATCATTCTTTTTATTATTAGTGCATGTTTATGAGATATATCACCAGTGGCTTCTTTTAACTTTGAACTAATTTTAATAACCCCTCTTCCATACCAAAAAATAAATAAAAATATTCCAAAATTGTTTAACAACACCATGAATACACCTTAAAGCAATAATGTATATTCTTAATGTTATTCACCTCCTTCCAATAATAAGTATTAAAAAAAACACACACATTACATTTAATATCCCAAATAAAAAAATAAAAAACACCTCCCTCTACAAACAGCAAAGTGACTAATTGTTCTATGCTTCCATTCCACAGATAAGACACATTTCACAAAATGAAAAAATCAAAACCTAACATTGTTAGGTTGGTATCAAAAATGTGCTCCGAAGTGCTCAGTGATCTAATAACATTGATCCAATAAAGTGCAACAAAAGGCATTTCCATTGCATTACTGAAAGTCCCTAAAGCAGTATTAAACCCAAAAGCAAACATTTATTATATTGCAGCTTACCAATTCTTAGATGTGATGGCCGCATTCGTTTTTTTTAAGGCTTCAATTTAATTTTCACCTGGTGATCCTGTCCATAAGTCTGTTGTTTTTCAACAGATCAAGCTGTCCTGTAGATGTAGCAGTTTAAGACCATTTAACATTGACGTGGATGCATACAATGATGAGCTTTTATTTATGTAAAATCTGTATCCCAAAAGGAACAAAACTGTTGCTGTAACTGCCTAAAAAGTGTTAGCTGGAGTTTGTCTTCAATTTGTTTAGTGCATCTAAATGTGCTAGTACATTTTGGTCTGATCTGTATAGATGTATATAAAATGCACTTTTTATCTATCAAAAAGTGTTTTCCTGCACTTAACCTTTCATCTGATTTCTAAATTGCTAAACAAAAGTCAGATGAAAACTGAAAAAGTTTGTCCAATGGAGCGTACACACGGTTGTTGCCTTAAAACAGCTAATTTGCATGTTTGCTGTCAAAAAGTCTGATCGCATGTATGGGCCTTTAGTGTAAAAAATCCAAAACTGAGGAGATGTATTAAGGCCTATACACACGATCTGACTTTTTGACGGCAAACATGCAAATTAGCTGTTTTAAGGCAACATCCGACCGTGTGTACGCTCCATCGGACAAACTTTTTTGTTTTTCATCGGACTTTTGTTGGCTGTGCGAACGAACAAACTTTCCGGCAACAAATGTCCGATGGAGCAAAGTCCGATCGTGTGTACAGAAAACCATAGGACTTTTGTACAAAGTACAAACACGCATGCTCAGAACCAATGCAAAAGATTAGACAACAATACAGAAGTTGACCAAAGGTGGCGGTAAAGAGCAGAAAAACCACGTGATTTGGTGAAAGTTGGCTGAAAAAGTCCTGCCGTGTGTATGCAATACAAGTTTATGGCTGACGCCCTTTGTACAAAAATCCACAGGAAAGTTTGTACAAAGTCTGATCGTGTGTACAAGGCTTTAGAGGAAGCTTTTTATAATAAAATCCAATAACATTTACTTGCATATCTATGATTTTTTCTGTTTCAGACATCCTTTTCTGGGAATAATATTTTAATAAAAGAATATCCCTTTCTCAAATAAGAATTGAAAACTCGTTATCTTAATTTATTGGTGTGTTAAGTTTGAAGTGATTCATCTGTGTGTAGATGAAAAACATCTAATAGTGATCTGAATAAATTAGATTTTGATGTGACTATTATTAAATCTCCTTGTCTATATCTTGTATATATGAAACCAAACACTATAACAATCTCAGTGCAAGAAATATAATGAAAAAGAAATTAGCATTGTCTTCTGCAGTGCTGCACAAATAACTCATTCCTAATTTGTTTGGTTAATCAGTTGGCAGAATACTTTACACAAAATCCATTTTGGCTTTCTTTAAAAGAACCCGTTATAGCTCTGAATTATTTGTTGCTTTTACCTTCCTTACTACTAATTATTGCTTATTAGGTTCATTCTCCCACTTACTGCCTCTACTTTCACTTTAACTGCAATTTGTTTTAACAATTATATACATTTAAGGAATGTATAAGGTAGCCCCACTGAGAGAGCAATTTCTGCTGCTGTGATCCAAACAAATTAGCAACTTCTATGAACAACAAATAGTCTACAATGTGGCAAAAATTCATCAGTACCAAGGTCTATTATAGCCTATCACTTAAGAGATCCACTGCCTTAAATTGATGGCATTTATCACTTAGCCCTGGTGATGACATATCTGTACATATGCTGTCACACAATACATTTCTTCAGCATTATGTGCAATGGATGATTTATTTCAGTGAAGCTGATGTTCAACCCCAAGGTCTGGCGTTATCAAATGTTGACTTCTAATCTCAGACAACAATGTATGATTCTTTTCTTTACTTCATGTGAATGTAAAATGATATTTGTTCCTTTACTCAAATTTTCTTCTATCACCTTTATATTACTAAAAGTGGACCTTTCAGTAGCCTAAAAAGGTCCCCCACAAATTAATCTATTATAAATAATAAATTATACATAGATACATTCATGATATGTGACAATATAAAAAACAATACAGTTTTTAAAGGGGTTGTGAACCCTTGTCCTGTGTATTAAGGTGAGAAAACACCTGGCAGTGACCGGACCCCCAGCCCCCCCCCGTTTTACTTACCTGAGCCCAGTATTTCTGTCGGTGAGGACGCGCTCTCCCTCTCTCTACTGGGGTCCTGGCTCTTGATTGGATAGATTGATAGCAGCGCACCATTGGCTCCCGCTGTTGTCAATCAAATCCAATGACACGAGGGCCAGGGGCCGGGCAGAGTCCGGCATTCGCATCTATGGACGCAAATGCTGGACTCAAGAGCACGCCTGCAAGGTAACCTCCCAGAAGAGTGCTTCTCCTAGGGGGTTATCTGATGTGGGGAGGAGCCGCGAGAGCCGCCAGGGGACCCCAGAAGACGAGGTTTGAGCTGCACAGTGGAGGTAAGTATGACATGTTTGTTATTAAAAAAAAAAAACTACAATCACTTTAAGCTCTACTTTTTATCAGTGAAATTCAGTTACTGTACTCCAGTCTAGTGGCTTTTACTAGGCTTTGATTGTAAGCAGGGTTAGTACCTGGGTAGGTACTAAGGGTGGGAATAGCTTAGCCCTTTATAATATGAGCTTTAGGGCAGAGGTTGATGAGAAGGGATAGCCAACAAGACACCACTGTGTAGGTTATAGCATGTATGGAGTGTGCCTTTCAGGATAGGCCTGGTATAGGCTCCCCTTAAGGGGGCTTACAACTGAGCAATATGGAGGTACTGGATGGCATTGTGTTACATATGAATCTAGGTTGTTTAGTTATACTTTTGACTGATGAAAGAAGAAGGTGTGCTTATGTATGCAAAAGCACAGTGCATCTTTTCCTTGTACAGTAAAACATTATAAAGCTGATCATGTAAACATTTGTTTATTTCTTTAGGTGGGTCTCAGGCCAAGAGTATGTGTGTATGCATAGATGGTGTAATTTCTACAAATTACAGGTGCCCTTTATCCTTATCTCATTTCTGTTGCTTGAGGACAGTGGAAGGTGCCCTTGGCCAGCATGACAGTTGCTGGCGATGAATCAGGGCCCTGCTTAAAAGATGATGTCATCAAACTTCTGCAGGCAGGGGGAAGCATTTCCCAAGTCTTCTGTCCCTCAGTGATCAGACTGCAACATTGTAACTTCTGAGCAAGCTGCTAGTTGAGAGGCTGCACGGTTGGGGTAAGAGTTAGGGTTAGTGTTAGGGTGGCATTGGGATAGGGAATTGCTCTATGTGCTGGGATTTCTGAAAACTATCCGTACTATCACTAAACATAGAAGAGTGATAGCAGATCACTGAGTCTGTATATAATGTATATATTATACATTTTTTGTCTGGGTATAGATCTATATAAACTGTGTGTAGCAGCCAACCTCAGCCCCCCCAATACTTACCTGAGCCCCATCTCAATCCAGCAATGATGCATGAGAGACTTGGCTGCTCTCGCTCCTAATTGACTGAGCAATTACAGCAGCGGTGCATCATTGGCTCCCGCTACTGTCAATCAAACTCGGTGAGCCAAAGAGGAGAGAGAGGGGGCTGGGCCTAGTGGCAGCTTTGTGTTTGAAGGGACACACAGACCTGTGGCTCGGCGCGGGTGCCCCCATAGCAAGTTGCTTGATGTGGGGGCATTCAGCAGGAGGGAGGGGCCAGGAGCAAGAAGAGGGACACAAGAAGAGGAGGTTCTGGGGCACAGAGAACGTAAGTATGACATGTTTTGTTATTTTAAAAAATTTTAAAACAAGACTTTAGTATCAAATTAAAGTATTTAAAGGTTTCAACTATGTCCTCCAGACTGTACATATTAGGTTCCTGAAGTCTCTTCTGAAATATTTTTTTCCTCAGACCATTTTTTTTGCCTGTCAATGGACATGTTTTTTCTTATCAATACTACTTGTAATTGAGGTCTCCAGGAAAAGACACGGTATTCTAAATAAGGTTTAAAGGGTAACTCCACTTTTGTGGGGAAAAAAAATAATATAGCGCATATAATTGGGACACCAATAATATTGTAATTGAATGTTATTAAAAATTACCTTTCCTTGTCAATCTGCAGCCGCAGTAATTTTCTGAGAATGCATTGCAATATGGCTACCTGGAGTGTGTACTGACCACTCCCCAGGAACATAATTTCCTGCTTGTGTGATTGGCTCACCAATTTCCCCAAAAGTCTGTGGTGAGATACTTTCAATAAGAGAATGTCTAAAGAGATGCAGGCCCAGCAGATTTCCTCATTAGAGCCCTGCAGTTGCACACCTGACAGTTAATTATGAAACCACTCCCATTAGACCCTCTCAGAACAAAGGCACAGAGAAACAGGGGGATTTCTTCAGAATAACAAAAAGGTAGGAATCTGCAATAATGTTTGTTATAATCCTTGCAATGTACAGAGATCACCCAGACGGGAATGTTTTTTTCTCAACAAAAGTGGAGTTACACTTTAACTATAGATCTATATAGATGAATCATTACCGCCTTCCAACTGTTGGTGACCCCTCTAGAGATTCATCCTAGAATTGAATTTGCTTTTCCCACTGGCCTGGCCACACTGTTTGCTCATCTAAAACAAGTCCTGCCAAATCTTTTTCTTTTGTATTGCTCGCCAACACTGTACCCACAATATTGTACTATATAAAAGGTATTCTTTTTCTCTAGACACATTATTTTACATTTAGAAATATTGAACTGCAGTCTTTACTGCTTTGACCAAACTTCCAGCAATGCCAAATCATGTTCCATGTTACAGACACTTCCTGGGATATCAGCTCCAATACGCCCCGGATCAATTTGCAGCCAAAGGAACAGACCCCTTTTTGCGATTCGGCACTGCATTGCTTTAACTGACAATTGCATGGTCGTGCAATATGGCTACCAAACAAAATTGGCGTCCTTTTTTTCCCCACAAATAGAGCTTTCTTTTGGTGGTATTTTATCACCTCTGTGGTTTTTATTTTTTGCGCTATAGACAAAAATAGAGCGACAATTCTGAAAAAAAATGCAATATTTTTTACTTTTTGCTATAATAAATATCCCCAAAAAATATATAAAAAAACATTTTTTTCCTCAGTTTAGGCCGATACGTATTCTTCTACATATTTTTGGTAAAAAAAAAAAAAATCGCAATTAGCGGTTATTGATTGGTTTGCGCAAAAGTTATAGCGTTTACAAAATAGGGGATAGTTTTATAGCATTTTTATTAATATATATTTTTTTTACTAGTAATGGCGGCGATCAGCGATTTTTTTTTGTGACTGCGACATTATGGCGGACACATCAGACATTTTTGACACATTTTTGGGACCATTGTCATTTATACAGCAATCAGTGCTATTTAAATGCACTGATTCCTGTGTAAATGACACTGGCAGTGAAGGGGTTAACCACTAGGGGGCGGGGAGGGGTTAAGTGTGACGTGTGTTTGTTTTTTTTACTGTAGGGGGTGTGGCATGGCGTTCGACATCACTGATCGGCTTTCCCGATGAAAGGGAACAGACGAACAGTGACAGCCTCACTAGGAAGCACGGGGAGAGGTTTGTTTACACAAACCTCTCCCCGTTCTTCAGCTCTGTGACCCGATTGCGGGACACCAGCGGCAATCAGGTCCGTGGGTCCCGCGGCCACGGTCATGGAGCTCAGGACTGGGTCGCGAGCACACCGCCAGCGGCGCACACGCGACCCATGGCTGGGCACTTAAAGAGCAACGTACCTGTACGTTGATGTGCCCAGCCATGCCATTCTGCCAAAGTAAATGTGCAGGAGGCGGTCCTTAAGCGGTTAAGTTAAGTATTAGCTTGTACAACTTATTTTTAATAGATAGAATGATAAGAGTATCTTTTGCTTCGATTAGTACCATGAGCCATTGACATCACCCTTGGTTAACAGACTTAAAGTAGTTCTGAAGGCTCAAGGTTAAAATACCTTCTGGGTGCAGCTTCTCCCCTTTATACTTACCTGAGCCCCATCTGGATCCAGCAATGTGCATAAGAGCAGCAGCCCTCCTGCGACTCTCTCTCTTCTTATTGGTGCACACAGCAGTGGGAGTCATTGGCTCCTGCTGCTGTCAAACACTGCCAATGAGGAGAAGGGGGAGGGGGGAGGAGGTCAAGCCACACACTGTGTGTGAATAGACACACAGAACAAGACTTGCTATTGGTGACACTCTGCAGGGGGGAGAGGCAAAGACCACTGTCGGGGGACCCAAAAAGAATAGTATCAGGGCTGCAAAACCATTGCATAGAGCAGGTATGTAAAACATGTTTGTTATTTCGTTTTTTAAATATTTCCTTTAGAATCTCTTAAACAGATATATGACCAAGCAACAAATGTTTAAAATCGCTTTTTTATTGAAAACAATTAGTCTGCTTTCATCAGAAATTTTCTGCTAATTTATCTTTACTCGTCATCTAAGAAAAAGACTATTCGTATGTATGTATTGTATTTGGAATATGCAAAAATATGTTACATCTCTTTGAGTGTAACTCTTTTATTATGCCACACTAGGACTTGTGCTACTTGGTGTGTTCTGTGGCTCATCATTGTTTGTATTTTTGGCTAGTCTGCCTTCCACTTCTGCTTTGTGGCACTCAGGTTTTGCATGGCATGGATTGTTTAGATTTTTCGTGGATGCTCTGGTTCCTTTTCATGACACAAGCCTAAAGATTTTAAAAAGTCCATTGTTGTGAGTTGGAAGCTCATTCAAAAAGAATATACAGCCTTACTGCACAGGATAATGCATGCTAAAATGCATGCAGTAATACACTGTAAAAGCAGGGATCCTCAAACTACGGCCCTCCAGCTGTTGCAGAACTACACATCCCATGAGGCATTGTAAAACTCTGACATTCACAGACATGACTAGGCATGATGGGAATTGTAGTTCCTGAACAACTGGAGGGCCGTCGTTTGAAGACCCCTGCCGTAAAGTATTACACATTGCCCAAGTGAATTAAATGTTGATTTGGAGTGATGCAGTCTGGTTGATATACCAAGGCAGTGATGGCAAACCTTGGCACCCCAGATGTTTTTGAACTACATTTCCCATGATGCTCATGCACTCTGCAGTGTGGTTGTGCATCATGGGAAATTAAGTTCCAAAACATCTGGGGTGCCAAGGTTCGCCATCACTGTTCTAAGGGCTCATAGGCTGTTCACTTTGTAACGAAAGTTGCACCTTGCAAGGGAATTTGCCCCATAGCTTAGTAAATGTGGTGAAGTTTCACTTCACAATGAATAACCAATCACGTGCAAGAAAAACAAAAAAACTTTTTTTCTTGCACATGATTGCATAGGGAAAGTCAGAAGAGCTTCACCTCAGTAACTAAGCCATACCTCCCTTAAACTTGAGTATGAGGGACACTTCAGGGAGACAGCGACCTGCTGTCAACCAACAACTGTCGCAAAAATTGGGTGTGGTAATGTTTTGGTGGCTAGGAGGGGACATAGTTCTTCAGGGGCATTGCTTGTACTGTGAAGATTGAAAAAAAGAGCATCGGACCTGGACTTTTTAGACTAGGAGGGGACAATGTTCTTCATGGGTATTGCTTGTACTGTGAGGATTGAAAAAAGAGCATTGAACCTGGACTTTTTAGGCACACCTGTGCACAATAATAAAGTCTATGGGACACTAACATGAAAAATCAAAAGTGCTAATTTTAAAGGCTTATATGCAAGTTGTTGTCATAAAAAGTGTTTGGGGACCAGGGTCCTGCCCAAGGGGACATGTATCAATGCAATTTTTCTTTTTTTTAAGCAGAAGTTTTTTCGGGAGTAGTGATTTTTTTAATGCTTAAAGTGAAACAATAAAAATGAAATATTCCTTTAAATATTGTGCCTGAGGGGTGTCTATAGTATGCCTGCAATGTGGCACATTTTTACCGTGTTTAGAACAGTACTACAGCAAAATTACACTTCTAAAGGAAAAATTGTCATTTAAAACTGATCACGGCCATAATGAATTGTCGGTTCTTGGCAATATAGATAAAACTCATTGAAAAAAAGAGCATGGGATCCCACCTCAGTTCATTACCAGGCCCTTTGGGTACCCTAAACCTAAATTGAAAAAAAAAATTGCATCGGGATCCCCCTAAAATCCATACCAGGCCCTTCAAGTCTGATATGGACATCAAGGGGAACCCTGCACCAAATAAAAAAATGGTGTAGGGGTCCGAGCACGCAACCTGGCAGGCCGCAGGAAAAAAGGGGGGACTGTAGTATGTTATATCTAATATATATATATATATATATTAGATATATGTAGTGTTTTTTATGTATTTCATATAGGCATTTTATTTAGGCATTCTAAGATAAGTTCATTCTAGGCAGGCCACATTGTTATCTGTTACACATATCAAAGGGGACTTGTTGATATACAGTCTCCAGACAAAGGGAGAGTGGCCAAACAAGAATTATTCCACATATCAAAGGGGAACAGATAATGAATGAATGGGCTATGTTAATGTTAATGTTAATATGCAAGAATGCAGATTAGGGCAGTTTTATGACTACAGTTGTTTACAGCTTGGGGTTATCTGGTGTCACTCTGAAAGACAGGAGCAGATCAAAGCAAATTGCTCAGCTATTCAGTGTGTGTAGGGGATATAAGATGGCTTTCAATCTAAGAAAAACGATCTCAGAGAAGGGTCTGTGATTATGAAGGCATAGGTCTAAGAGGAATATATTCGTTGTCATGTACTCTGTTGGATTGTCATCTACTACAAGACTGTTCTGTTTTGGAAGCTAATAAAGTGCGCCTCTCTGGAGAATTGGGTTTGCTGTGGGACAATACTTATTAACTACAAACCATCTACGAACTATATATTAGATCACTACATTGGTGCCGTTCAAGTGACCAGAAGAGCATTTTCAGCATTTTCAGTAACAGAAGTCGGTGGTGACAACAATCCGGTGAGTTGGACAGAAGTCTGATGGAGACCCAAGACCTGTGCTGTGACTCTAATGTCTGGTTGTGACATAAGAGAGTCTGATCTACAAAATTAAACAAGTTTGGAACCCCAGAATTATTCTCTGGAGACTGGAAACAACAAAAAAAAAAGGACTGTATCGTGTACCAGAAGACCTGAGCTGGAAGCTGAAGGAGTAACTAATGCGGTGAGTAAAATATATTTTTTTTAAATTATTAACCACTTGCCGACCGGCGCACACAGATGTACGTCGACAGAATGGCACGTACAGGCAGGAGGGCGTATATATAAGTCCCTCCTTTTTGCCTGTCCGTGCCATCGGGAGCGCGCCGGTCGGGACCCCCGTGAGTCCGATTGCGGACTCGATCGCCGCAGGGACATCCGCGATCGTCTCACGGGACGGCTGAACGGGGAGATACCGAGATAAACAGCCTCTCCCCGTTCTGCCTAGCAACTAGTGACGCCGATCTCTGCTCCCTGTGATTGGAGCAGAGATCAGCATTCACTAGCTGACAGCCACGCCCCCCCCCCACTGTAAGAAACACACCCCTAGGCCTACTTAACCCCTACACTGCCCCCTTGTGGTTAACCCCTTCACTGCCAGTGTCATTTTTACAGGAATCAATGCATTTAAATAGCATTAATTGCTGTAAAAATGACAATGGTCCCAAAAATGTGTCAAAAATGTCCGATGTGTCCGCCATAATGTCGCAGTCACAAAAAAAATCGCAGATCTCCGCCATTACTAATAAAAAAAAAATTATTAATAAAAATGCTATAAAACTATCCCCTATCTTGTAAACGCTATAACTTCTGCGCAAACCGATCAATAATCGCTTATTGCAATTTTTTTTACCTAAAATATGTAGAAGAATACGTATCGGCCTAAACTGAGGAAAAAAAATGTTTTTTAATATATTTTTTGGGGGATATTTATTATAGCAAAAAGTAAAAAATATTGCAATTTTTTCAAAATTGTCGCTCTATTTTTATTTATAGCGCAAAAAATAAAAACCGCAGGGGCGATCAAATACCACCAAAAGAAAGCTCTATTTGTGAGAAAAAAAGGACGTCAATTTTGTTTGGGATCCACGTCGCACGACCGCGCAATTGTCAGTTAAAGCGACGCAGTGCCGAATCGCAAAAAGGGGCCTGGTCCTTTGGCTGCAAATTGGTCCGGTCTGAAAGTGGTTAATAATATAGTCAAAATGCTTACTCAGTGTGAAGCTAGTGTCAGTTCTGATAAAGTTAACAGATGGGTGTTAAAATGTATTAAGCGTCATGGCGGTCCTTATGAAGTTCCAGAAAAATATAAGCAAACGTGGACTATGATGAATGAATTTTTAGAGAAAACTGTTTTGATAGCAAAATTTCAGAAAGTAAAAGAAAAGGTTGTATTGTACAGGGCTTGTTATCTTGCTGTTTAACAATGGAAAGTTCTTTGAAGGATAAGGTTGAGGAAATTACCCAGTTACAGAGTGCAGTTGATAATAGCAACAAGGTTTGTCAGAGGTTACAAAACCAATCAGAATGTGAGACTGTAAATTTAAAATTACATGTAGTTACCATTGGGGGAGCTCTGCTTGAGAAATCTAAACGTTGTGATGAATTATCAGAGGAAAATGAGAGATTGAAATTAAGAATTATGGAATTAGAGAAGAGATCTCAGGAATGCAGATATGCACCAAATCTTGGATTCAGCAATCTGCAGCAAAATACAAATACAAACATTCTATCAAATGAAACAGAACCTCATATTAAATCTGATAATTCATTGCAAGCTGCACCCACTGTGACCACCACAGTTTATAACAATAATAATAATACAGGTGAAGTTCAGCTTGTAATGAAGCCTTTGAAACCAAAAGAATTAGATGCAATTCTTAAAGAAATAGGAATGATTCCCTGCCATGATTTAAACAGATTTTTAAAATGGTTTTGTGACTTGCAGAATGTCAGAGATATGTACAATCTCAACCCATCTGATTTAGAACGAGTTATACAACATTCTATAGGAAGTAGCCTTGGATGAGAATTAAACAAATTTGTATTCAACCTCTGAGGACAAGGGACATATTACTGGAATTATTATGTGTTTTGTATGGTGTACGTTCTGATATTACTATCCATGGGAAGATGAAACAAATGCAAAGTGAATCTCCCTATGAATTGTCACACAGGATAGCAACTATTATGGAATTATTGGTCAGTAATAATCTTGCATTTGAGCATGGTGGCTTGGTACATATGAGTATATTTCTACATGCTTTGCATGACGATATCAAACAAAATATTTTAATAGTTACCCCAAATCCTCATGATTTAAAAGGCGTATTGTTGAGAGCAGACCATTTATGGAGAAAGTCAAATGAGCAGGCTGTCAAAATTGATTTAGCCACATTGTTTAGGACAAATACTAAACATAGAGATCAAAAGATAATGTCTTATGATAACAATCAAAGAGGAGACACCAGGTCAAATATAGGTGATATTAATATGAAAAACAGAGCTGACAAAAATAATAATAAAAAAATGTCTAAGACCTGGATACCGTTTTCTCAGTTAAAACAGAAATATGACCACCTAAAGATTGAGTATGATAAGATGAAAATAGAACATTACACATTGTTGGAGCAGCTGAACAGAAATCTGGGCGTCATAAATGCAGATGTACATTTTCCAGATCTGTTTTTGAATGCAAATGACACTTCTCTAGCAGTGGGGGTGATTTAGTTTCAAACTGTATATGTGTAAATAGTCCTTTGTTTTAACTTCAAACAATATTTAAGGACCTTGCTAATTAGTTTTGTTGGAGAGTTTTTTTGTCTTTCAGATATATTGGAGATACTGCATGTGAATAGAAGGACAGTCTGAAAATTTCTGGCTAATGGGGGAGAAACGCTGAATAAACAATATCACGGACTCTCTCAATATTCATCAAGCAATGGACCCTTTTTTTTTTTTTTTTTGAACATTCATTTTTTTTTTCCCTCTTTTCAATGGACTTTTCCCTATATTTTTTTTTCACCCTTTCCCATTTTTATTCATCAAGCCCTATTTTTTTATTTTTCACCCTTTACCATTTTTATTTTTTTATTTTATTATGTTTTATTTCTTGAACTTTATCTTAAAACCAGAGCGAAACATTTAAACCTAAAATAATTTTCATAACACCTGTACATATTACATATTGCATATTGATCAATATATTTGACATCTAAGGTGGGATGCTGCACAATGGCTTGGCATAGCATAAATTATAGTATGTTGGGTGGTTTTCCTAAATTTATAAGAGGGGTGAGTGAAATTCATCACTCCAGTCATGATTTGAAACTTTGTTGAATCAGTCATTGATAATGTGCTAAAGGCTATGACATATGGATGAAAAATACCTAACTTTACTGGCAAGATTTTCCACTGCTGCTTTGTCTGGATAGAAGATCTGATAAACGCTGATGTCAAGCTGATTTTATCTGAAAGTGAGGGATTATATATGGATTATATGGATATATGGGTTATAGATTGGTATACCATTCAGGTGGAATTATAGACTGAATGAACCAAGTAACTCTGTTGAAGGCAATGAGGAGTCGGCCTAAAATGGAAAGAAGATGTGAATGGTAAAATACTTGCAAGATGGACTCATGAATGTCAAGGGCAATAGTTTGCAGCACAGTTTTTTCTGCCTTATCCAAACCTTTTGAACTTGAAAGTGAGTGCTGGTACATTGATGGTTCTTCTTACTATAAAGATGGAAGTAGAATTTCAGGATTTGCTGGTGTTAAAAAAATGAAAACCTTGAGCCTGGAGATGAGAATCCTGGATTTATGTGGATCGGAGCTCCCAGCACACCAAGATTACTTTCAGTGAGAGATGTGATGAAGTCAGACCGAAGAATGGACTGTGACATCAGCTAGTTTTTGTGCAATATACAAGATCTTGATGTGATATAATAAGGCCTAACAGCTATATGGGCCACGGATGTTTACCGAATCCTTTTTCAGTCATGGTCTAAAGCTATATTATCTAATGACTGTTTCATGGGGATATTTTAGAGGCTGGTGAAGAGAGATGTAACCAGTTTCAACTTTATATTTTATATGAGCCATTGTAAATCATCCAGTACCTCAAGTCGTAATGATATGTTTGTTGCTTGATTTATGGGTCAGTTCTAGTAGTTAGAACGACCCAAGTGGGGGTATATGTAGTATGTTATATATATATATGTATGTATATATGTAGTGTTTTTTATGTATTTCATATAGGCATTTTATTTAGGCATTCTAAGATAAGTTCATTCTAGGCAGGCCACATTGTTATCTGTTACACATATCAAAGGGGACTTGTTGATATACAGTCTCCAGACAAAGGGAGAGTGGCCAAACAAGAATTATTCCACATATCAAAGGGGAACAGATAATGAATGAATGGGCTATATTAATGTTAATATGCAAGAATGCAGATTAGGGCAGTTTTATGACTACAGCTGTTCACAGCTTGGGGTTATCTGCTGTCACTCTGAAAGACAGGAGCAGATTAAAGCAAATTGCTCAGCTATTCAGTGTGTGTAGGGGATATAAGATGGCTTTCAATCTAAGACAAACGATCTCAGAGAAGGGTCTGTGATTATGAAGGCATAGGTCTAAGAGGAATAAGAGGAATATATTCGTTGTCATGTACTCTGTTGGATTGTCATCTACTACAAGACTGTTCTGTTTTGGAAGCTAATAAAGTGCGCCTCTCTGGAGAATTGGGTTTGCTGCGGGACAATACTTATATTAACTACAAACCATCTACGAACTATATATTAGATCACTACAGGGACGAGTGAGCACCCCCCTCCTGAACCGTACCAGGCCACACACCCTCAACATGGGGAGGGTGCTTCGGCGTCTGACCCCAAAGCACCTTGACCCATGTTGATGGGGACAAGGGCCTCATCCCCACGGCCCTTGCCCGGTGGTTGTGGGGGTATGCGGGCAGGGGGCTTATCAGAATCTGGAAGCCCCCTTTAACAAGGGGACCCAAAGATCACGTCCTCCCCCTATGTAAATTGGTAATGGGATACCCAATCTTACCCCTACCATTTCACAAAAAAAGTCAAAATGGTAAAAAAGACAAGAGACAGCTTGGGACAAGTCCTTTATTAAAAATATAAATGTCCCATGACGGTTTACGCCGCCTGACGGACCGAAAAAAAAGGCACAAACGATCTGCCTCCATGGGAGGCTCCTGCCGACTGATGCGTCTTCTCTGTGATAGCTCTTATATAACTGAGGACAGGGCCACACGGTGATGTAACCGGGTGACCCCGCCCCCCTCTGATGCCACGGGGGCTTCCCCGTGGTGTCAGAGGGGGTGGGGCCACCCGGTGATGTAAACGGCTGACCCCACCTCCTATGACGCCACAGGGAAGCCCCCGTGGTGTCAGAGGGGGCGGGGTCACCTGGTTACGTCACTGGGTGACCCCGCCCTCAGTTATATGTTTGTTTGTGGCTTTTTTTTCTTTTTTGTTTGGTCCATTGGGCGGCATGAACCATCGCAGGACATTTTTATTTTTATTTTTTAATAAAGGACTTTATTGATCCCAGGATTTTGTTGCGATCCCTAGACAGTCCGGTGGAATCCAGAATGGTTGGGACATGACTTAGTGTTGAAATATATATGATAAATGGGTCTAGGTGTAAATCAGAGTTTCAAGAAGGAATCTACTAAACAATGTAAAAAGTGGGTGATGAAAAGCCTTTTCACCTAATAGGACTAAGAATAGGACTAAGAACTAAGCCAAAGTTTGAATCTGTTTGAGTATATGAGTTGAGACATTTGTAAGTAAGTAAGACTCCCTAGAGATTTTTCAAACACTTTCCTATACCTGTTGCGTATTAAAAATTTTACAGTAAAAAAAGCCTGACATTTTAAGAGCCATTTTTTCTCTTTTAATAAAAAGATTCTGAGACAACGATGACCTTTTTACCAAGGATTTGTAAATGGCAAAAACTGTTTGCATGAAATCTCTAGCTATCTTTTTTCCCTATTTCTCCAGAAAATTAAATCTTTAGGTTTGAAAGAGCCTTGTGTTAAGATGATGTCTAAGATTAAATTTAACACTTTATTTACTACATTACTGTAGGATGTAGCTTAGAACATGTAAAAATTAGGCTGTATGATTTGCTTTAATACAACTATGTAATTATGACGTAAGTTCTAATGTTATTCTATGTCATAATTAGTAGCCTTTTTTGTACAACACATATTTTATCACAACAGTTTTTGTTTTTGTACACACTTTCAATTACACTGGACAACAAAGATCTTGCTTCCTAAACTCTTCCTGGTGTGTCTTATAGATTTTTTGCTGTGACAAGAGAGTTACATTACATTAAAAAGAAATGGCCATTCCAAAAGAATTTGGTTTCAGGACAGAAAAATGTGGCACGTGAACCAATTGTTGACTCAACAAAGATAGAAACAAAGAAAAAATGTATGTGACTTTATATGAAGTATGTGTGGCAACAGATAAAGTCCCATTCATTTTTTCTTTGTTTTTACTGAATCAGGGATGGATACATATTTACATACATTTTATTTAAAGTCCCACAAAGTTCCCCTACTTTATTCATGACTCAACAAAGATATTTTTGGCTTATTAAACATTTTGTGAAAGTGATGAACAAGGAAGGTAAAAGTTTTTGTTAACTGAGATACAGTAGATGTTTCAAAGAATAACTGATGCCAAGATTAGGGAGGGCATTTTTGTTGGTCCACAGATCAGATGTCATCAATGACAGTAGTTCGAATATCTGTTAATGGGACCAGTGAAATTCACCTGGATAGTTGTCAAGGATGTCATGGAGAATTTTCTTGGCAACTACAGAGTACCAAACTACAGCTGGTTGACAAACTTCTTACAGCATACAAGATCATGAGGACTAAAGATTCAATTTCCGCATGCACTAGGTGCAGTTAGTGACACACGATGAAATCTTTCACCAGGACATTGCCACAATGGAAAAATGGTATCTGGGTAAGTGGAATCATTAAATACTGGCTGACTATTGTTGGAAACTGCAGCAAGATGCACCTGACTTTTGGCCCTGTCAAACTCATGCAGCATGCCGGAAACATTATGCGGTTAAATAAATTATAGTCATTAAAAGCTAATGTCATATTTTTTACTCAAGATTCCTACACAATACAATCATTCTTAAATGTTATTTGGGTTTAATGTGAAAGGAGCTGTCATAATCACCAAACGTTTTTTCCAGAAGCAAAACCTTTGAAAATCACAAGACTAAGGTGGGCTGTAGGGATGAGCCGAACACCCCCGGTTCGGTTCGCACCAGAACCTGCGAACAGACCTAAACTTTGTGTGAATTTTAGAACCCTATTAAAGACTATGGGACTCGAACGTTCAAAATCAAAAGTGCTAATTTTAAAGGCAAATTTTCAAGTTATTGTCCCAAAGTGTTTGGGGACCTGGGTCCTGCCCCAGGGGACATGTATCAATGCCAAAAAACTTTTAAAAACTGCAGTTTTTTCAGGAGCAGTGATTTTAATAATGTTTAAAGTGAAACAATAAAAGTGTAATATTCCTTTAAATTTTGTACCTGGGGGTGTGTATAGTATGCCTGTGAAGGGGCGCATGTTTCCCGTGCTTAGAACTGTCCCTGCACAAATGTAATTTTTGCAGGAAAAAAAGCTATTTAAAATCACTCGTGGCTATAATGAATTGTCGGCTCCCGTTAATACAGAGAACAGTCATTGAAAGTCATTGATAAAAAAAAATAATAAAAGCGTGGCGCTCACCCCAAATTCAATTACCAGGCACTTAATCTGAGCACGCAACCTGGCAGGCCGCAGGAAAAGAGGGGAGACGAGAGAGCGCCCCCCCTCCTGAACCATACCAGGCCACATGCCCTCAACATTGGGAGGATGCTTTGGGGGTCTGTGACCCCTCAAAGCACCATGTCCCCATGTTGATGGGGACAAGGGCCTCATCCCCACAACCCAGGCCGGTGGTTGTGGGGGTCTGCGGGCAGGGGGGCTTATCAGAATCTGGAAGCCCCCTTTAACAGATCCCGGCCCCCCTTGTTTAACATGGTAAGGGGGTACAAAAGAACCCCTACCATTTCACAAAGAAGGTGTAAAAAATTGTTAAAAAACACACAGACACCGTTGGGACTTGGGAAGTCCTTTATTAAAAATAAAAAAATAAAAAAAAAAAGATTCCAGCAGTGGTAATCCACTCTTGCTATCCAGCGATGGCTGATCTCTTCTCCAGGGTCCAGCAATGGGTGATCTCTCCCGATGGTCCAGCGCAGCTCATCCTGTCTCCACAGAGACACTGCGGGAATCCCGGTGATGGCCTGACAGGTCTTAGCTGAGGAGGACGAGGCTACCCGTCACCTGACCCCGCCCCCCTCTGATGCAAGGGGAAACCCAGGCTTCCCCAGTGATGTACGGGTGACCCCACCCCCCTCTGATGTAACGCAGGTTTCCAGGTAACGCAGGTTTTTACCCCCTTACCATTTCAAACAGGGGGGGTGGGATCTGGGGGGGTCCCCTTGTTAAAGGGGGCTTCCAGATTCTGATAAGCCCCCAGCCTGCAGACCCCCACAACCACCGGCCAGGGTTGAGGGGTTGAGGCCCTTGTCCAAATCAACATGGGGACATGGTGCTTTGAGGGGTCACAATGTTGAGGGCATGTGGCCTGGTACGGTCCAGGAGGGGGGGTGCTCTCTTGTCCCCCCATCTTTTCCTGCGGCCTGCCAGGTTGCGTGCTCGGATAAAGGGTCTGGTATGGATATTTGGGGGGAACCCCACGTCATTTTTTTTAACTTTGACGAGGGGTTCCCCTTAATATCCATAACAGACCTGAAGGGCCTGGTAATTGAATTTGGGGGGAACCCCACGCATTTTTTTTTTTTTATCATGACTTTCAATGACTGTTCTCTGTATTATGGGGAGCCGACAATTCATTATAGCCGCGAGTGCTTTTAAATGACTTTTTTTCCTGCAGAAATTACACGTGCAGGGACAGTTCTAAGCATGGGAAACATGCGCCCCTTTACAGGCATACTATACACACCCCCCCCAGGTACGAAATTTAAAGAAATATTACACTTTTATTGTTTCACTTTAAGCATTATTATCACTGCTCCCGAAAAAACTGTAGTTTTTAAAACTTTTTTTTGCATTGATACATGTCCCCTGGGGCAGGACCCAGGTCCCCAAACACTTTTTATGACAAAAACTTGCATATAAGCCTTTAAAATTAGCACTTTAGATTTCTCCCATAGACTTTTACAGGGTGTTCCGCAGCTTTTCGAATTTGCCGCGAACACCCCAAATTGTTCGCTGTTCGGTGAGCGGGCGAACAGGCAATGTTCGAGTCGAACATGAGTGCGACTCGAACTCGAAGCTCATCCCTAGTGGGATGGTACAGTAAAGCTACAGTGTACAGCAGGGGTCCCCAACCCCCTGGTCACGAACTGCTGCCGCGGCCTGTTGATGACTGGGCCGCACAGCAGCACATGAGTGGCGACCGCGGTCCGCATAGTGTTATCACAGACCACGTTCGCGCACACCTCCTGCTGTGAAGCCATGCCTGTGTGTCCTCTCCCGACTCCTCCGCCTGCTTGGCCGACAATGTTATCCTATCAAAAGGGCAGGGGGCGGGAAGAGCTGCAGATCAGAATGGAGAGCTCCCTCCTGCCTCCTGCCCTGCTGATAGGATGACATCGTCGCTGGGTGGGCAGGGAAGCCAAGAGAGGACACACAGACTGATCACAGCCTCTGCCCTGCTAAAGGTAAAAGTTCTGTGCAGGGAAGGCAGAGATAAGAATGGGGAAGTGTGATGTTAGAGAGAAAATGGTGGGGGGGGGGGGCTAACTGCAGGGGCACTTTCATTGAGGAGGCTGTGATTGCTAGGGGTATGGCAGAAATAAAAGGGACTACACTGTAAAGGGACACTATAATCATTACAATGCCCCTTTACAGTGCAGTCCCCTTTATATCACAATATCCCCTTTACAGTGCAGTCCCCTTTACATCACAGTCCCTTTTTAAATTACAGTGCCCCCCTTGACAGAATGGTCCCCTTTACCTCACAGTGCCCCCTTTACATCACAGCCCCTCTTTAGATTACAGTGTCCCTTTACATAGCAGGCCCCATTACAATAATGTAAAGGGGCACTGTGATGTAAAGATGACTGCACTGTAAAGGGGCACTGTAATGTAAAGGGGGCTGTGATGTAAAGGGGAACTGAGGACACTAATATAAAGGGGGGACTGTGCTGTAAATGAGGGCTCCATGACTATTCAATGCCTCAACCCATCCACCAGCCAATGCCCCCCCCCCTACCACCCACCCTCCCCTGCCCTCTGCTCCCTATGAAAATTGGCTGCTGTGAAACTGGTTCCTGGTGCCAAAAAGGTTGGGGACTGCTGGTGTACAGTATGTATTTTATTTTTTCTGCCTAATGTACCCAAAACTAATATTTTGTTATAGGTAGAGAATAAAAAAAATCCAGCCACAGCAGTTGTGTAGACCCATAACCCAAGCAGATGGATCTAAAAAATAAAATCCTCAAGATATAAAAGTATTTGTCAGGCATTTAATTTCTAGCATCTATCAAAAATATTCATTGTTAAACCTAAGCTTAAGATATTGCTTAACTATTGTTTTACCCCCTTCATGAACAGGCCATTTTTTGCTAATTATCATTGCGCTATTTAACTGGTAATTTCTCAGTCATGCAAGGCTTACCCAAATTAAATTTAGCTCATTTTGTTCACACAAATAGAGCTTTCTTTTGGTGGTGTTTGATCACCAGTGGGTTTTACATTTTTTTGCAATATAAACAAATAGAGACAATTTTTTTTTTAAAAATACATATTTTTTACTTTCTGTTATAAAACATATCCAATAAAATTGGGGGCTTGGTCTGGACATAGACGAAGATGGCTGCCTAAGTCCTCAGCTCTAACACTCAACGGTCCATCCTTTAGCTATAGAGGGAGACCAGAACACTAAAGATGGGTAAAACTGACCGGAACCCTAATGCCGCATACACACGGTCGGAATTCTCGTCGGAAAAAGCTCTGATGGTTGTCCCATCGGAATTCCGATGGAATTTCACTCAAACTGTCTTGCCTACACACGGTCACACCAAATTCCGATGGTCTGTAACACAGTAGCATAAAACACGTTCGACAGCACTATAAAAGGGAAGTTCAATGCTTCCGAGCATGCGTCGAATTGTTTCCGAGCATGCGTCGGAATTTTGCGTGTCGGCATTGCATACACACGATCGGAAAATCCGATAGAAAGGTTTTCCGTCGGAAAAATTGAGAACAGGTTCTCAATCCAAAGTCCGTCGGAAATTCCGACAGAAAAAGACCGGTGGGCATACACACGGTCGGAAAATCAGTTGAAAAGCTCCCATCGGACTGTTTCCATCGGAAATTCCGACCGCGTGTACGCGGCATTACACAACACACTCCCGCTCACCCAGGGACACCGGCACACAACTTAGCCACAACATTCCTAAAATATTATAATCTCAATCCTGGGAAGCAACAACTCCATCACAGGCCTCAGGTGGTTTCCCCGTAATCTGCAAGCAAGAGCCCTGCGAGATCCTCCCTCACACTCAATTACAGCTTCTCCCCTGCAGCTAAAACCCTCAGCCTGGACGATCTCCAAAAGGTCAGCAGACATAAAAAATACACTCTCAAGCAGTGATCGGATCTTCACCAGCATATACAGGGGTGGTGACAAGGCTGTAGGAAGTGGAGGAAATCACTGCCTGCCATGACTCTGCCATTCATGACATATGGAAAACTGTTGATTCTAACACTATGCAGATGCGAGACATCTGCCGCCATCTGGAGACCTATATAATAGAGGTAGTTTACACAATACATGAATAAGAGGCCTCCCTGAGTCGGTCAAGCCCAAACAGCTGGCCCAAGCCACACTAGCCATTTTCAATAACCTGCTTGGCATGACATGCCGATAGATATGGATCGCTTCCACCGTGTGCTGTGACCCAGGGGCAGAGATACTGACCCCCCTAGAGATGTCATATGCTGCACAGTAAATTTATAGCCAAAGGATGAAATCCTACAAAGGGCCAGAACCATGGGGCATCTCATATCATGGATCTGAAACCAAGCTGTACCAAGACCTATCCCAGATTACCCTCCAACAATGTAAAGACCTGCAGTATCTCTTAGAACTTCTCAGGGAAAGGGAGATCCATACAGAAGGGACCTGTTGGCCATACAGCCCATCTGAGAGTCCCTGAGGATCTCCGACAGTTCTGTGAAAGCATGGGTCTCCCCTTGGTGGAGTTACCGGAATGGTACAATGATCTACGACACCCAGCACAACTCCCGGCAGAACTGATGGAGATACACCACCAAAGGGAATCTTCTACCTACAGAAGACGTCAAACCCTGCCCCCCACCTCACCTCCACCGGCTAAGCTATGCTCTCCCGGCAGGGGTATTATTTCTGACATTTTCCAGACATGAGTGATCCCTTGATGATCGGTCCCACCAGAGTTTTCACCTCTGTCTGCAATGGTCTTGCAGTATTCCTTCACTTGATCACCGGACGTGAGTATGGCTGCCCTGCATAGACACTGCTTATGATTATACAGGCCTACAATATAAAACAACAAATTTCCATGCAAAACAATGTACCGTTTTGACATTCAAGAATCAGACATAATCATATCACCAGGGAGGTTAATATCATCCACTGAGCTGAAAAACAAGGAATGCCTTCTCTGCTATTGTCTTTGGATGCAGAGAAGGCATTTGATAGAGTCCACTGGTCGTATTTGAAACGGACACTAAGGAAATTCGTATTTCAAGGCCATATCCTTTCAGCAATCATGGCACTATATTCATACCCTTCTGCCCAAGTCTATTGCTCATCCATGTTATTTACAACCTTTGGCATTACCAATGGCACAAGACAAGGGTGCCCCCTATCCCCTTTAATTTTCAACGTAATTATGGAAACACTAGCTGAGAAAATTAGGTCCCAGGCTAACATTAAGGGTCTTACAGTAGGAGGTAAAGTGCACAAAATGTATTTATTTGCCGATTAAATCATTCTTATGCTATCCAAACAAAGTTCCTCCCTGGCTTCAGTAAACAAAACTTTAGATAACTTCAGCCATGTATATTATTACAAGGGTAACGCCACCAAGTCCTTTATTCTACCCCTAGGAGTATCAGTAGAACCCTGAGCAAGACTCACCCTTATGTTTGGGCTAAAGACTCAATCTCTTACCTAGGAATTAAGTTTACAAGAACGGTGTCATCTCTATATCGAGCAAACTTCATCCCATTTACAAATATCCTCCAAAATGATTTAGAGGGACTCTCAAAATGTTATCTTTCGTGGTCAGGTAGACTAGCCACCTTTAGGATGCTCAAACTACCACAATTACTGTACCTCTTTAGGTCCCTCCCCTTGTCACTTCCCAAGTACTTTTTTACCTCCCTTCACACAACTTAACACAGGTTTGTCTGGCAAAATACAAAAGCCAGATGTGCCCGAGCAATCCTAATCAAGCATAAAGCAGATTGTAAAGACTATTATATAGCCAGGGTTTTATCACAGCTTAAAAATTGGTTTGTCAGTCATCGACTCTATGAACATGTGGAAGGATATAGAAGCATCACAGATTCCTGGCCAGGATCTCAGGACATGGCTTCTTAGCAGTCCCAAACTCAAATTAAATGACAAAACCTTATCCCCCACCAAAGCTGCTATGGTAAAAACTTTTAACCACTTCATTTCCTACACACCTACAAAAGATAAATCACACAAAATCCCAATACCTGTCTCTGTATTGTCCCTGCTGATCCCCAACTTATCCACTTGCTCCTGGCAAAAGGCGGGTATACTACAGGTGGGAGCCTACTAAAACCATTCCCAACCTTACAAAAAATGTTTTACTCCCTAACGCAAACTATTTTAGGTATATCCAAATAACCCACTGATTATTAAACAAACCCCAACTCCGCGCCTATATACGAATCAGCATGGGTGTACCTCTCAACGGATCATTATAATTGTAAAGGCATCACCCTATTCTACAATTTACTACAAAATAAATCATCCTTTAGCAAACTGCCCCAGATGGTGAAGTGGGACAAACCTATAATGAATATCAAAGGCAAGCCACTGTAATCTCTATCTTCCAAGCTTCACGCTCTTCTAATCTATGGAAGCTCATTTTCAAAGTTACTCTTCGATGGTTTATCACTCCATCACAGATCCACACTTTCAACACATCCCTTTTTCCCCATCATGCTGGAGGAACTGTGGTAAAACAGGTAATACTCCACATTCTGGTTTGTCAAGGGTTGGCACGTTTGCAGATGGGGTTTTTTCTCAAAGTGGGGGTATTTCTTTAGGTGGGAGCACTTCTGACTCTGCACTCATCATCTGAATGTTTCATCTGAAAATATCTTGTTCTTTGTCCCCCCACAGGTATGCTCTTACTGCTGTAACTCCAGCTATAATCGCTTTACTGAAACTGCTTTACTTATGTCCTTTTAACTTGGTATGCTCTTACACTTCAACTCTAGCTATAATCGCTTTACTGAAACTGCTTTACTTATGTCCCTTTAACTCTGGTATGCTTTTACTGCTGCAACTCCAGCTATAATCGCATACTGAAACTGCCTTACTTATGTCCCTTTAACTCTGGTATGCTCTTACGCTTCAACTCCAGCTATAGTTGCATTATTAAAACTGCTTTACTTATGTCCCTTTAACTCTGGTATGCTCTTACTGCTGCAACTCCAGCTATAATCGCACTACTGAAACTGCTTTACTTATGTCCCTTTACACTGGTATGGGACTTTGCTTAACCATCTGTAAACTGTCCACATTGCTTTGGTTTTTGTTTCCTCCATATGCCTTACCTTAAATTATGGCCTTTACTTATCTTTATTATCTGTCCCCTTGTAGGTCTGTTTCTGAAGTGAAAAATTTTCTTTGCATAGCCAGTCATTTTTTATTAACTCCCTGATTAGTAATTAGAAGCACTCACCCCCATCCCTAGCAGTCTATAACCAAGCATCTCTTGGGCAAGGCACATTTGCCAAGGGGTGGCACGTTTGCAGATGGGGTTCTTTCTCAAAGTGAGGTATTTCTTTAAGTGGGTGCACATCTGAGTATATGAACACAAGAAAATACTTTGTAAAACACCACACAGACTACTGGTGACCTTTCTCCCCCTTTTAAAATGCACTATCTACCACTCCTTCTGACAGCTGTGTCTTCTATCCTTAAACTAACTCTTATGCACACCTCTTCTTCACCCCACACCTTATATATATCACCCTCACATCTGGGGTGACGTCTTAGCGGATGAAACGCGTCGAGTGGACCACAGTACCAGCACTATGCCATTTCATATGCAACAACCTTGCCTTACCTCTTCTACTCAAATGTGAGCATTTATTTTGTTTATTAATAAATTGTTACCCTTTTTAAACGTTATTATGCTATGCAAGCTTTGTTTTTACCATATTCTGGTATGTGTGAGCACGCATTACCATACGGAGTGTTTTGACGACCACCTTGTGTCCATTGCCATACACCTTGAGGGAAGTCTTTGAACAGATCGTGGAACAGTGACTTGCAAGCATCTTTACCTAAGCCTATCACGACTTGCAAGGCATAAGCCTTCCCAAGTCTGTGATTTCCGGTAAGCTGCATTCTTATGGGCCTTGATGCCACGAACCACCATCATCGCACTTAAAGCACTTTTAGTGCGGCTGGAGGATCGCACGAAATTGCCACTCCGTTATAAATTTCACCATTCACATGGACTTTACTATACGATTCACTTATCACATAGTCACTTTATACTAAACGGATTGTTAGTTTTTATCCATTTCTTATCTCCTCGTTATTGGATTACTTTATACTCACATGTGGACTACTCACATGCACTTATAGACTGTGATTCAGCTCTATTTTTTATCACCATCTCTATTTCATTATAGATGGTCACGTTTTTATGATCACATGGTTTTGATTCTATTTATGTGTTTTCATAATACGATTTTAATTATTTATTTGCATTATATTTATTTACACACCATCTGTCACTGTATGGTAGATTAAACCATATGCACATCAATACGTTAAGCGCAACATTATTTACTCATTTCAATACCCTTGACCTTGTTTTCTCCTATCTTTGCACTCCGTGCAACCTCTCCATCTATCCTTACCCTCAGTCTGATCACTACCTTATTAGTTTCACTCTCTCCTCCACCTGCTCTCCCTCCAACCGCCTAACAGTTACCTGTAGAACCCTAGCCCATCTCAACCCTTCTCTTCTTTACTCTGCTACTGACCACCTCTATGACAAAGTCGCACCCCTGCCCTGCTCCAACCTAGCCACTTCTGTCTACAACACTTCACATCTAGCCTCACTGGACACACTGGCCCCCCTCACTACACACAGAATCAGGCTCATCCCCTTCAACCCTATCAAACAGATGACACTAGAAGTCTGAAAAAACATAGCTGCACTCTTGACCGCCTGTGGCGCAAGACAAAGTCTCAGAAAGATTTCAACCAGTATAAATCTGCCCTCCAAAAATACAATTCCTGTCCCCTCACTGCCAAGCAGACCTATTTTATCTCTCTCATTAACACCTTATCATCCTGTCCCCATCAACTCTTCTCTAGCTTCAACTCTATACTTCGTCCTCCACTGTCTCCACCCACCAACTCACTCACTGCCCAGGAGATCGCCAATCACTTCAAACAGAAGATTGATACAATTCGCAAGGAGATCTCTACTGTTCTACCCAACTGTTCTACCCTCCACGCTTTACACTTCATGCCCACAGGTACAATCATTACTTCCCTCTTTCAACCCCACCACTACGTTCACCCTCTGGCTCTATTCTACACTTTCTAACCCACATCTTCAATCTCTCCCTCTCTTCTGGCATCTTCCCCAACTCTCTAAAACATGCACTTGTCAGCCCCATACTTAAAAAGCCCTCACTGGACCTATCAAATCTTAACAACTTACACCCCATTTCCTTGCTCCTCTTTTTATCCAAACTCCTTAAACGTCTGGTCTACAACCAACTGAGCGACCACCTTGCTGATAATAGCCTTCTTGATCCCCTTCAGTCTGGATTTCCTCCCCAACACTCCACAGAAACTGTACTTCTAAAACTAACAAACAATCTACTAAGGGCCAAAACCAATGGACACTATTCTGTACTCCTACTCCTGGACCTTTCTGCTGCCTTTGATACGGTTGACCACCCCCTACTCCTTAAAAAAACTCCACGCCTTTGGTCTCCGTGACTGTACTCTTCGCTGGTTCTCTTCCTAATTATCCAATCACACCTTTAGCATTACTTACAATTCTACTTTCTCCTCTCCTCTTCCTTTCTCTGTTAGGGTCCCCCAAGGTTCTGTTCTTGGACCTCTCCTATTCTCAATCTACAATGTAGCCTCCCATGGCTTCCACCTCTACGCTGATTACACCCAAATCTATTTCTCTACCCCTCAACCCACTGCTTCAGTCTCCTCACATATCACAAATTTACTATCAGATATATCAGTCTGGATGTCACACCACTTCCTCAAACTCAATCTATCCAAAACCGAACGTCTTGTCTCTGTCAAAATCGATGGCACAACTATAAGCCCATCCCTGCATGCCAAGGTCCTAGGTGTAGTCCTGAACTCTTCATTAAGCCCCACGTCCAGTCACTGTCTAAATCTTGCCTCCTCAACCTCCGCAACATCTCCAAAATATGCCCCTTTCTAACACAACAAAGCTCTTCTACTGATCAAGAATGCATGCACTGTCCTGTCACCATTTGAGGAGGCCACAGAGATGGTGAGATGTGACAATGCATTCATTAGTGCCACTGTCCCTCTAGTCTTCCTGTTGGAGCACACGCTTTGTGGAATTATGGACAGGGCACTTGAGGCAGAACAGCGGGAGGAAGAGGAGGACTTCCTTTCCTCTCCAGGCCCCCCTTTATCCAGATAGCATTCCTGCGGGCCCATCAAACACACAGGAAGAAGAGGAGGATTGTGTCAGCATGGATGTAGAGGATAACACTCAGCAGCAGTCTTCAAGGGATGGTTTTCAGTCCCCAGAAACCCAAAGAGTTGTACGTGGCTGGGAGGAGGTAGTTATGTATAATGTGATCCTTAGTGACCCAGAGGACTCAGAATCGAATGCCTCTGCAAACCTACGCTGCATGACCTCCCTGATTCTGCAAAGCCTGCAAAAGGACCCTAGGATCGATCCTTCTTGATCCATATTACAAGGGTAAAGTTGCAGAACTCATCCTGCCTTTGCAGAGGGAGCAGAGGATGAAACATCTTCAGAAGGCCTTGAAGAAAGGTTTGTGTAACGCATTTCCAGACCCCGGGAGGTTACCATTTCCTGGTGCCTGACAATGTGTTGTTGAGGCTTTGTTCAGTCAGAGGAAGAGCGGTGGAAAAGGTGGCCGGCTGACCGATGCCTTTAACCACTTGCCGACTGGCTCACACCGATATACATCGGCAGAATGGCACCACTGGGCAAAACAAAGTATGGGTGCATTGTTCCCTTTAAGAGCCGCCGGGGGTGCGCACACCCGCCGCACGGCGGGGGACCAGATGCACGTGGCCGGCAGGTACGATCCCCACTGGCCACCCGTAATCGCAGGCATGAGAGACAGCACAGGGATTTGTGTGTGTAAACACACAAATCCCTGTTCTGTCAGGGGAGAGGAGACATTGTTTGTTCCTACTAAGTAGGAACAATGATATGTCTCCTCCCCCAGTCAGTCCTATCCCCATACAGTTAGAAACACCTCCCAGGGAACACATATTTAACCCCTTGATCGCCCCCTAGTGTTAACCCCATCCCTAGCAGTGACATTTACACAGTAATCAGTGCATTTTTATAGCTCTGATCGCTGTATAAATGTCAATGGTGTCAAAAATGTGTCAAAAGTGTCCTATCTGTCTGCCGCAGTGTTGCTGTCCTGCTAAAAATAGCATATCACCGCCATTACTAGTAAAAAAAAAAAAAAAAAAATGGCATAAATCTTTCCCATAGATTGTAGACGCCAAAACTTTTGCGCAAACCAATCAATGTATGCTTATTGCAATTTTGTTTACCAAAAATATGTAGAAGAATATATATTGGCCTAAACTGATGAAAAAATTTGTTTTTTTTTTTTGTTTGGGGATATTTATTATAGCAAAAAGTAAAAAATATTGTGCATTTTCAAAATTGGAGCTCATTTTTTTCTTTATAGCACAAAAAATAAAAATCGCAGAGGTGATCAAATACCACCAAAAGAAATCTCTATTTGTGGGAAAAAAAGGATGAAAATTTTGTTTGGATACAGCATTGCATGACCGTGCAATAGTCAGTTAAAGCGACACAGTGCCAAATTGTAAAAAGTGCTCTTGTCAGGAAGGGGGTAAAATCTTTGGGGGCAGAAGTGGTTAAACAACTTTTCAGTCCACAGCACCAAGGTCTGATCAGTTCAAGCAACCATCGCGAGTGTCTGCATTATATGGTGCAGGAATATCTAGGGGCAAGAGCAGACTTGGAGACCTTTCCAAAAGAGCATCCACTGGGTTACTGGGTCTTGAGGATGGACCACTAGCCAGAACTTGCTCAATATGCAATTGAGCTACTGGCCTGTCCTGCATCCAGCGTGCTTTTAAAAGCACATTCAGTGCTGCTGGAGGGTTTGTAACGGATCAAAGAGTGTGCCTGTCCACAGACCCAGTTGATAGGCTCACATTCATAAAAAAGGAATCAGTCCTGGATCAGCAGCTATCAAGCACCTGATGCTGATGTAACTGATTGAATTTGCTATGGATGTGGGATCCCTTGAAGACATCCTATGCTGACTATCCTATTCCTCCTCAATCTTAATGATGCTAGCTTCCAACAATATTTTTGGTTTAGGGCACCACCACCCAAGGCCCAATTGTTCTGCCCCTGTTTAACATGGGCATGTTATTACTATTTTTGAAATAATAGTTAAGCAGGGCCCGTTCCTGCGCCCAACAAGAGTAACTGTGAGGGGTTACAGTGTGCTGGCACCACCAAAACCAAAGGCCCAATTTTTCTGCCCCTGTTTAACTGAGGCATTTAATTATTATTTTTGAAATAATAGTTAAGCAGGGTCAATTCCTGCGCCCAACAAGAGTAACTGTGAGGGGTTACAGTGTGCTGGCACCACCAAAACCAAAGGCCCAATTTTTCTGCCCCTGTTTAATTGAGGCACTTAATTATTATTTTTGAAATAATAGTTAAGCAGGGTCAATTCCTGCGCCCAACAAGAGTAACTGTGAGGGGTTACAGTGTGCTGGCACCACCAAAACCAAAGGCCCAATTTTTCTGCCCCTGTTTAACAGGGCCATGTAATTACAATTTTTGATATAATATTTCACAGCAGGGCCCATTCCTGCCCAAGAGTAACAAGAGCAGGGGCTGACTGACAACTCATGGGGCCCCCAGGTAATAGGAGATGATGAGGCCCCCAGGCAATCAGAGATTATGGGGCCACACAGTATACGCACACACACACACAGTATACAATCACACAAGATACACAGACATGTTTCTATTGGCTGAGAAGTTACTTAAGAGGTGGGGAAGCTATAATCTCTGGATTTTTAGACCAAAAGAATGTCGGTAAGGGACATTTCAGAGACAGATGTAAAAAAACACACAGATTTTTACATACTGTCCCTGGTTTTACTGAGGCTGCCAACCCTGATGGGGCCCCCTAGTGGCCCGGGGCCCTCGGGCAGTGCCCGAGTGGCCGAATGGTCAGTCCGCCCCTGAACAAGAGTAACTGTGAGGGGTTACAGTGTTCTGGTACCACCAACACCTAAGGCACAGTCAGAGGCATAACTAGAAACTTCAGGGCCCCAATCCTTTGTTTCTGTGAAGAAAGAACTGTAAAATAGAAATGTATATATATTAGCATGGTTTATTAAAACTATCAGTTATTCGACTCAACTGGTTAGATTAACTTGGAACCAAGCATGCAAGGTTTAACCATAAAAATAGGTTAGTGTAACTGGTAACAAAACTGAAAGAGTGTTTAGGGCAGCCATTCTCAACAAAGGTTCAGAGGAACCCTAGAGTTCCTACAGAGGTTGTTAGGGGTTTCATGAGGCATGGCTGATTGACCTCCTATCTGATGCCATGTGCTTTCATCCAGGGCAATTTGATCTATTTAACCATCTGAAAGGTGGCATTCTGACCACCACTGTAAGAAAGACAGACGTTCTTCCCACTGACTAGACATGTGCAATTAGTTTCGTATGAATTCGTAATTCGTACAAATTTTTTTTCGAAATTCGAACGAATTTTTCGAAATTCGAACGAATTTTTCAAAATTCGTACATTCGTACGAATCCGTAGTACGAATTTTTTCGAATACAAATTCTGTACGGATTACGAAATTCCGTTTACGAATTTTGGCTCCGAATTATTCGAATCCAACTACCAAATATCGAATTTCAACTAATATGAAAGAAATTATTATAGCGGATATAACGAATGATTCGAAAGATTCGAATGACAAAGTGTCATTTTTGCAGGAAAAAAAGCTATTTAAATCACTCGCGGCTAATGAATTGTCGGCTCCCGTAACACAGAGAACAGTCATTCATTGATAAAAAAAAAAAAAGCGTGGGGGTCACCCCCAAATTCAATAACCAGGCCCTTCAGGTCTGCTATGGATATTAAGGGAACCCCACTTCAAATAAAAAAAAAAAAAAAATGACGTGGGGTCCCCCCTAAATATCCATACCAGACCCTTCAGGTCTGGGATGGATTTTAAGGGGAACCCCGGCCAAAAAAAAAAAATGGCGTGGGGTCCCCCTCAAAATCCATACCAGACCCTTTATCCGAGCACGCAACCTGGCAGGCCACAGGAAAAAAGGGGGGACGAGAGCGCCCCCCCTCCTGAACCGTACCAGGCCACATGCCCTCAACATTGGGAGGGTGCTTTGGGGTCCCCCCCAAAGCACCTTGTCCCCATGTTGATGAAGACAAGGGCCTCATCCCCACAACCCTGGCCATTGGTTGTGGGGGTCTGCGGGCGGGGGGCTTATCAGAATCTGGAAGCCCCCTTTAACAAGGGGACCCCCAGATTCCGCCCCCCCTGTGTGAAATGGTAAGGGGGTACAAAAGTACCCCTACCATTTCACCAAAAAAGTGACAAAAATTGTAAAAATGACAGGAGACGGTCTTTGACAATTCCTTTATTAAAAGCTTCTTTCTTCTGGTCTTCCTTCTTTCTTCATCCCTCGGTTTCTTCATCTTCTCCTTCCGGCATCTTCTTCCATCTTCTTCTTCTTCCATCATCTTCTTCCTCCGATCCCCTTCTTCTTGCTCTGGTCTTCTCGTCCGGCATCTTCTTCCATGGCGTCGGCGTCTCTTCTTGGGCCGCTCCTCGCAATGGGAGGCTCCCGCTGTGTGAGGCTTCGCTGCGTCTGACAGGTCTTTTATAACGGAGGGCACCTGGTGACCCCGCCCCCCTCTGACGCACGGGGACATCATGGGGACTTCCCTATGGCTTTCCCCATGACGTCAGAGGGGGGCATGCCCTCCGTTATAAAAGACCTGTCAGACGCAGCGAAGCCTTACACAGCGGGAGCCTCCCATTGTGAGGAGCGGCCCGACACAGAAGAAGAGACGCCGATGCCATGGAAGAAGATGCCGGACGAGAAGACCAGAGCAAGAAGAAGCGGATCGGAGGAAGAAGAAGATGAAAGAAGAAGATGGAAGAAGATGCCGGAAGGAGAAGATGAAGAAACCCGAAGGATGAAGAAAGGAAGAAGGAAGACCAGAAGAAAGAAGATTTTAATAAAGGAATTGTCAAAGACCGTCTCCTGTCATTTTTATAATTTTTGTCACTTTTTTGGTGAAATGGTAGGGGTACTTTTGTACCGCCTTACCATTTCACACAGGGGGGGGCGGGATCTGGGGGTCCCCTTGTTAAAGGGGCTTCCAGATTCCGATAAGCCCCCCGCCCACAGACCCCCACAACCAATGGCCAGGGTTGTGGGGACGAGGCCCTTGTCCTCATCAACATGGGGACAAGGTGCTTTGGGGGGTCAGGAGGTTCAGGAGGGAGGGGGGGCCGCTCATATAAGGGTCTGGTCTGGTATGGATTTTGAGGGGGACCCCACGCCATTTTTTTTTTTTTTTTGGCCGGGGTTCCCCTTAAAATCCATCCTAGACGCGAAGGGTCTGGTATGGATATTTAGGGGGACCCCTACGTCATTTTTCTTTTAAATTTGAAGTGGAGGTTCCCCTTAATATCCATAGCAGACCTGAAGGGCCTGGTTATTGAATTTGGGGGGACCCCCACACTTTTTTTTATCAATGACTTTGAATGAATGACTGTTCTCTGTGTTACGGATCCGACAATTCATTAGCCGCGAGTGATTTTAAATAGCTTTTTTTCCTGCAAAAATGACACTTTGTGCAGGGACAGTTCTCGATATTAGATATACTGAATCTCGAATTCATTCGAGTCATTCGTTATATCCGCTATAATAATTTCTTTCGTATTAGTTGAAATTCGATATTTGGTAGTTGGATTCGAATTGTTCTCTGTGTTACGGGAACCGGCAATTCATTAGCCGCGAGTGATTATTAATGATTCGTAACGATTCGTAATGATTCGAAACGATTCAAATTTTTTTTAACGATTCGTACGAAATTCGTATTTCGTATGAATTCGAACGGAATTTGTACACGAATTACGAATTTTTTTATATACGAAACGAACCAAAACTAATTTTTTTAAAGGTTCCCATGTCTACCACTGACCATCAATGTAGGCTTCATTCCTCTCATTGACCCCTAATGGATAGGTTTTAGTAAATCTGAAAATGTATTAATGTTGTAAAAAGGTTGAGAAAGGCTGGTTTAGTATAACTTGCAACAGAACAGATACAACTGCAAACTTACTACGGTCATTAAAAATGACGACGCCTTGCTTTTGCTTCAGCAAAGTCATCTACAATGCTTTCGATGTTGAGTCCTCTAGCTCTCTCATTTTCTATGCTTAACAAAGCAAGTGCAGTGAGTCTTTGTTGAGACATGGTGTTTCTCAAATAACTTTTAATTCGTTTTAATTTTGAAAAATACCTTTCTGCAGTTTCTACGGTTACTTGGAGTGTAACAGAGGGAGAGGAACAGCAGTAATGCTATGCAGACATCTGGGACAGTAGAAGACAGTGCACTGTTTTCAACAAGTAGTAGGTGAGCAAGATCCTTTACAGCGGAACAACTGCAAACCTCTTCTTGAAGTGCTGAATGGAATGAAAGAAGCTGCCCAGGAAAATCTGGTGATAGGTCCTCTTTGTAAAATTCATGTAGTTTTGATGCCGCTGCAATCAGATTGTCATCCGATTGAGAATCAAGAATGGCAGGCTGAACTATCTCAAATCTATGAAGGACTGCATTCATTCCTGTAAATCGGTCTGAGAGCTGGTTTATAATCATATACAAACATCTATAAAATACAGTTGTTTTAAAGCATTCCTCTGGATCAGATAATCTTTCATCCATTCACAGGTCATCAAAGTGGCGCTTTACTTTTTTAAATCTTTTATTTGAAAACTTTACTTCAATTCCCCACAAGTGTCACTGCAGTTTCTTTGGCTTCCTCGAAATGATCCCTGTAGCTGGAAAGGGCTGTAACAGCATTCTGAATGAGCTGCACTGCTCCAGACAGTTCCATGTCTTTTGATTGCAAGGCTTTTGAAATTGTATTCACATGGTAAAGATTTTAGTTTGCAGGGCGACAAGAAGCACAAATTTAAAAGATTCAGTTTTCCTTTTTAGATTTGCAGCGTCATCTCTTTCTTTTGATGAAAGAAGGATTATTTCTGACAAAGTTTGAATGATGTCTAGAAAACGGAAATAAAGTGCAAGCAGGGAATCATGTCTATAAGGCCGCCGTGTAGGGAAAAGCCGTTTTAGTGTGACAGAGGATTCAGATGTGAAGGATGAGAGGAAGGCCCCTCTGCGTACACTTTCCCCAAAGAAGGTGTATAAATTATGCACCACATCAAAGAATGTAGAAACTTCCGGTATGTCAGAAACAGCATCCTGAATGACAAGATTTAGATTGTGTGCTGCACAATGAACATAGAGGGCATTCTTTTCCATCTTTGTTATGCGAGCCTGCACCCCAGAATAAACACCACTCATTGTTGCTGCACCATAATACCCCTGACCACGACACTTTGATATTTCAAGGCCCTTGCTCTCTATGCAGGCAACAATATTGCTAGCAATCTGTGCTGCACTCTGATCTTCAATGGCATGGAACCCAAAGAAAGCCTAATTTATTGTTATACTGTAGGCTCGCAAATTCGTATCTCTTTCCACAGACGCATATCAAAATATCTGACTCATCTGATCTACTTTGCATATGTCCTGGGTTGTGTCCATTACTATAAAATACAATTGTGTTTATTTTTATTTCAGAAACAATTTCACTTTGCACTTTAATTTCTATTAACTCATTTTGTACTTTGGGGCTCAGATATTTAAATGTGCCTTGGGGTAACTGTAGAAGTTCCTTTAAAATTGGGTCATATTCGGCAAGTAGCTCTATGATGGAGAGAAAGTTTCTATTGTTAACCTCTCTCAGGTGCTCTCTGTGATCACGAAAGGCTAGATTAGCCATTGCCATTGTTAATGTTACATTAACAATTCTTTGTAGGACTTGCCTCCAAAAGTTTTTTTTCTGTCAAATTTGTTTTACATTTTCCTCATCAATTGTTTTATTACGACTCCACTGACCATAAAGTACACATGCTTCCATGTGAGTTTGTGAAGACTCATGGATCTGAATTTTAGCAGGCAGCCTCTGCCTCTGTATCTCTTTTGCCCATGCAGGTTCAAATCCTACTTTTTTATGGTCCGCAAACAGCCAGCATGGTTCACAGTACGCTGCATTAAGCTTTTGAGAGTAACAAAGTCACATTAAAGGTAGTTTAAGCCCTGTGTTGGTGATTTGCTGATAATAACTTTCAGAAAAGCATCTTTTCTTAGTATCATTATCCTGGAGGTCTGCATGGGTCATGAGGTAATATAAACCTTTTAACATTTGGATTTGTTATTGTGACTGGGTATTGTCCCCATAAGTCACATATTTCTCACCAACAATACTACTTCCAATTGCACCACCTGAAGATGCTCTACTGCTCACCAAATCTAAATCTTCATCTTCATCAGTATTTGGGGTGGTGTCACACTGATCCGTGGGATATTTACACTTTCCTGAATACTTTTTTTAAGTTTCCTCACTGCTATCTCTAGAACTTTCAGACACAGTTTTAGGGGTGGAAAAGAAGTGACTTATTTTAGGCAGTTTTTGAATTTTCATTTGCTCTTCCTTAGCCTTTTTACGTTTCTGAGCACCAGTCTTGGAAGACATTATGATGGAAAAGTGTTTTTTTTTTCTGTAAATAAAAGTATATTAGAGTCATAGTATGCAAGCTTTTCAGGAAAGGTACTCCATATATAATACCTAGGATTACATGTGAGATGAACAGATACACATTTTAAAGTCTAGTATTGTTCAATATTCACAATGAACAGGGCAACTAATGTATTATTAACCAAAATGCTGTAAAATATTTTAAACTATTATTAACTTTTGTATATAGTCATAGTTCAGCCCCAGTGCAGCTATATTTCTAGGGCAGCACACAAATTTAGAAAAATTCAATGTATTGATCTATTAAATCACACTTTCATAGAAGTGATCCAGGAGTAGCCAGGGTCATCCTAAGTAAAAACAGGCCAATTTAGATGAAGTTTTACAGTAAATGGACTCCCACCATGGTGCGGCCTAGTAATTGACTGCTGGGAACCACCTGGCTAAGGTGACCCAAAGTAAAGGATTAGAAGGATATGAGGTGTAGGTGGGGCATGGCCATATTCTGGGATTCTTTTCCATATTCATTCCTATGTCTAAGTTAAAGGGGTTGTAGACCCTAATTTTTTTAATTTTTTTTAAATAACAAACATATCATACTTACCTCCACTGTGCAGCTTGTCCCAGATCGTCCTCTTCTGGGGTCCCCCGGTGGCTCTCGCGGCTCCTCCTCCCCGCATCAGATAACCCCCTAGGAGAAGCACTCTCCGGGGGGGGGGGGGTTACCTTGCGGGCACGCTCCCGAGTCTCTGGCTCGGCCCCGCTGGATTTGATTGACAGCAGCGGGAGCCAATGGCTGTGCTGCTATCAATCTATCCAATCAAGAGCCGAGACACCATGGAGGGAGGGAGAGCGCGTCTCTGCTGAGGGAAATACGGGGCTCAGGTAAGTAAAATGGGGGGGCTAGGGGGCCGGTCACTACCAGGTGTTTTTTCACCTTAAAGCATAGGATGCATTAAGGTGAAAAAACATGAGGGTTTACAACCCCTTTAAGTGCTCTATCTTTTTCGTGTACACAAGCTGAAACGAACTTGGGTTCTGCAGCAGGACAATGATCCTAAACACACCAGCAAGTCCACCACCGAATGGCTGAAGAAAAACAAAATGAAGACTTTGGAGTGGCCTAGCCAAAGTCCTGACCTGAATCCTATTGAGATGTTGTGGTATGACCTTAAAAAGGCCGTTCATGCTCGAAAACCCTCTAATGTAACTGAATTAGGACAATTCTGCAAAGATGAGTGGGCCAAAATTCCTCCAGGACGATGTAAAAGCCTCATTGCACGTTATCGCAAACGCTTGGTTGCAGTTGTTGCTGCTAAGGGTGGCCCAACCAGTTATTAGGTTTAGGGGGCAATCACTTTTTCACACAGGGCCATGATGGTTTGGATTTTTTTTCACCTTTAATAATAAACACCTTCATTTACAAATTGCATTTTGTGTTTACTTGTGTTGTCCTTGACTATTGTTTAAATTGGTTTGATGTTCCGAAACACTTAAGTGTGACAAACATGCAAAGGAACAGGAAATGAGGAAGGGGCAAACACTTTTTCACACCACTGTATATACACACACACACACGTTTTTTTTTTTTACTATTTTGTCCCAAAAAAAAAAAAAAAATTCAGGAGATATCCATTATCCTTTACTACCTAAAGAAAGCCCAATTCATCCTGAAAAAAGGGTATAATCCACCAGGATACACAAAGTAGTTGTGATTATATGTTTTACTAACACATGTCAAAGGTGCAAAATTAGGCATCAACATTTTTTTCCCGTCAATAAGGGGTTAAACATATTCATCAACTCTTTGTGTTTTCAATTATAAAAAACATCCTGTGGTACCTAGGACAAATGCTGATACGAGTGTGGAAAAAAAATTGAAATTCTTCCAGGACCACATGCAGCCATATAAAACATGAAAAAGCACAAAACATAAACCAAATACAAACTGGAACAGTTTACACAAGTACATTACCAATATAGGGATATGCCTACAGACTAAGTCTGAGAATTACAACTGCCCCCCAATCCAGTCCACCCAAGCAGAGGGGATCGCATCCCCTTCTGTTTGTTTTCGGTGGATCGTATTGGAGGTAGGTGGGTGTAAACGGTCCCAAGTCCATTTACACCCACAACTTAATAGAGGAGAATGGAGGGTCCAATGGGGTCCAAATGAAAACCTGATAGGCAGACCCAGAGATCGCTCATGTGAAAGGGTCCTTATTAGCTGAGAGATGGCGTCATATTTCATGCATATATCAGGAACCACAGTTATGCCTGGTCCATACAATGAGATTGTCGGACGCATGCTAATCTCATAAGTGATGTCATGTGTTGTAATGTATTTGTATTGCATTTTCGAATAGCAACTGTACCGATTTAACGAAAATCGGACGATCTGGTATCGTCCGATGGCAGGCCATAGACTGTTTTATTCCTGGCCGGTTCATCAGGGACTGGACGAGATTCAAATGGGCAGCCCGAATGTACCAAGTTGATCGATAGATCAACTTGGGTACAACCAGCCTGCCGAATTCTCTTCTAATTATCGCTAACGGCTGCTATAGCCTTTAGCAATAATCACTGTCTTCTCCTGCCTGCATGCCCCTAGCCCCCCCCCCCCCCCCCACAGCCGAGAGAAGACAATTGCTTGGCAGGACGGATTCCCCTCTCAGCACTGTGTGTTGATGGAGGAATCGTGCAAAGAAATTTGCATCGTGTATAAACTGCCTAAGGAATGGGAGTCTATGACATCGACATATAAATCTGGTACAGATATTGGCTAATCATACCTGCAAAAATGCTGCCCGTTGCAAGCCTTCGAGCGGCTTGTGAGGGTCCACCTTAACCTCCCAAGTTGTTTGAAGACCATCAGAAAGGTGAAGTTATACAGTAGATGACCTTCCAGGAATTCTAGACAGAGATTTGCAGTTGGTTACTTGAGTTTATGTAAACGATCACCTTGTAAAACAACCCATTCAGTTTAAACTGGAAATGAAAGGCAAAACATTTGTATATAGATATATATATATATAAAAACATTATAAATACCTTTTTTTTTCGCCTTTTTTAAAAAAAATGATCACATTCCCTCGATTCTCAGATGCATAAGATCCGGGGAAAGGAGAAGCAACAGTACATTGGGCTTTCCAGTGTATGGCTGTGTGGGGGGGATGTGTCAGGTCAATATTGATCATTGGAGGAGAGCATACAGAGTTACCAGCCTATCTAGAGAACTGACCATGCTGTGCGCTCCTGCCTAGTGTGGTAAGTTTTTAATAGGCAAGCAGAGGGACTGGTCATATCACCAGGGATTTCACATAAATGAAGCAATACATCAGTTGCCTATGAAGCAATCATAGGATCGATTAAATCAGACCTGGGGAATGGGATCAGTGGAAGTGCGGGAAGTGAGGGGGGTGGCAGCATTGTTACTTGAGAGGGGGTGGCAGCGTTGTTACTTGAGGAGGGGTGGCAGCGTTGTTACTTGAGGAGGGGTGGCAGCGTTGTTACTTGAGGGGGGTGGCAGCATTGTTACTTGAGAGGGGGCTGCAGTGGTACTTGAGGGAGGGTTGCTGCGGTTGTACTTGAGGGGGGTTGCTGCGGTGGTACTTGAGGGGGATGGCAGCGGTGGTACTTGAGGGGGGTGGTAGCGATTGTACTTGAGGGGGGTGGTAGCGGTGATACTCAAGGGGGGGGGTGGTTCTAGCAGTGGCAGTGGTGGTGCCATCCTCTTCCACCACCACCTTTGCCTCTTACTGATCCCACACCCCCACCACTGATCCCATCCCTATCTGTTGTAGTGGTGATGGGGGGATAGGGATGAGATCTGCTGTGGTGGTAGGGGGGTGGGATCAGTAAGAGGCAGAGGTGGTGGAGGTTGGGATCGATTGCAGTGCAAAATGTCACTTGACTTAACACCAATCAATCGATTCCCCCTCAGAAAACCTTCACTGTGCCTCCCTCAGGAATGCCTTGCGGCCCTTGCCTCATGGGTAGACGGGACAGGTACTTCAGTCAGTCACAGAGGGGAGAGCTTCTCCCCCTGCCTTCATTGAATTGGTGTCAGCAGGTTTGCTGACTTTATTTTTCAGTATCAGCCCTGCCTCCCTACATTCTCTCTGTCTCTGGATAGGCAGGGGCGGTCCACAGTCTCTCAGTCCTGCCTCTGCCTTCTCTCTCTCTCCCCTCAGTGGGCGAAAGCCCCCCTCTCCGTGGCAGAACAAACCACGGACACATGACGCCCTCACCACAGCAGCCAGAATGGACACACAGGACAGTCAGGTGGGCCCCTTACATGGGTGGGTGGCGGGCGGACCCCTCACGCAGGCGTCAGGCGGGCCCCTCACACTGACGAACAGCAGAACTACAGGGCCCAGTTGCAAGTGCAACTGCTGCAACCCTGATAAATCCGCCACTGGGCACAGTTTTTCTGCAGAGTATATAGGGCAGGCCGTATAATATATATACTGCTGTTCAGAGGTTATAGTGCCTGGGAGCCTGGGGATGATACCATTACTTTTTAATTTTGGTGCGGAGTTCCCCCTAATATCCATACCAGACTTGAAGGGCCTGGTATGAATTTATTTTTTTGGGGGGGGGGACATCCATGTCATTATTTTTTGTATTTTTGGTATTTTTATCTATATTGCCGGGATCCGACAATACATTACAGCTGCGAGCAGTTTTAAATAACATTTTTTCCTTTAGAAATTTAATTTTGCTGTGGTTATAAACATGTGAAAGATGCACTGTTTTACAGGCATACTAAGGACACCCCCCAGGCATGATATAAAAAGGAATATTTCATTTTTATTGTTACTATTTACTGTTTTTGGCTTCAGATGTTTTTTTTTACAGTCAATAAACTCTCCACCATGTTATCTATGCAAACATAGGCTATAATCAGCAGTTTTTGGCCGGGGCATTTTTTGGCTTTAAAAGGGGTTCTGAGAGGAGTTTTTCAGCTGTTTTCTGCTGTAAAAACTCTCTAATGTCAAAAAACACTGATAAACGCGTATAGACGCTCAAAAATGTGGCTCACCGGTGTTTGACGTTTTCGATCCATTGAAAAAAATAATAACATTTTTTTTTTTTTTTTTTTTTTAACATTAAAGATGTTTATTGAAGTTTTATATCATACATTGAAGTAAAACAAAACAACAAAAAGAATAAACAAAAGTATTGAATACATAGAAGCACAGAACCAGAGCACGTACAGTAGTATATCCAAGTCATATATACAGTAAATTATGTAGAAGCGAATTTTGTGGTCCATAAATTCCACATTTCGTCAAACTTAGCGCATTTAAGCGAGTTTATTGCCAAAAGCCTTTCAAACGTGTGATTTTGGTGAACTTTCCTGGTGACATCAGTAATATTAACAGTTGGAACAGTTTTCCAATGTTGTAAAATCAAAGATCTAGTAGTCAATAATATGTGGGACACCACATGTCTCATACAGTATGGAAATGTTTCTAACCCTATTAGCAGGATAGCCATTGTTGGTGTAGGGGGTGTAATTATACCCGTTATGGATGATATAAGTGTGAAGGTTTGGTTCCATAAACTGGTGATGCTTGGGCATTCCCAGAGGAGGTGGAAAATATGACCTTTGTGACCGCAATTTCTCCAACATAGCGGAGAAGTATCTGGAAACATTTTGGCTAATCTGCAGGGGGTATATTGCCAGCGATTAATTATTTTAAGTGATGTTTCCCAGTGGTTGGTACAATGAGAGGATTTTTGTATAACATTAAATGCGAATAGCCATTGGTTATCAGTAATCGTAGTTCCCATGTCGGTGTCCCATTTCTTGTGTGCAGCCGATTTGACGAATACTCTTTTATTGTTTAAAAGGTTGTAGTATAGTGATATACCCTTGTTCCCCTGCGGACCGTTGGTGATATGTTGCCACACTGAGGTGGGTAAAGACAATGTACGAATTGGGTTGTCTTTCATAAAGTGTGCTACTCGCAAGCATGTGAACAGCATATGATTGGGCATTTTATATTTGGTCATCAGATCCGTGGCTGACATTGGGTTAGAATTGTGAAGTAGATCCTCAACGTTAGATAACCCAAGGGAGGGGAACTTCTTCAGAGATAGCATAGGGATGTTAGCTTCTATAATACTCAGTGGGAGGTTATTGGTTATGGCTTTGCTGTTGCCCATGGGTCGGGAGAGTAAATATCTCCAGGCTCGTAATGATACGGCAATAGTGGGTGGTAATTTCTGCAGGTTCCATGGTAACCATTTGTCTCCCAGTAGTACCGTACGCAAGTCAGGTATTGGGGCCAGAGAAGTTTCTACGTCTACCCATAAAGGTCCGTCGTCTGAAGGGGTCCAGTGTTTAAGTTGGTCGAGTCTGGTAGCCCAGAAATAATCTTGTATGTCCACAAGACCTGCACCGCCTACTGATTTGTGGGGCAGTAGGTTGGTCCGTGAGCACCTGGCTTTCTTACCCCCCCATAATAGTCGCCATTGAAGTCTAGATAGAGATGTCAGGTAGGCTTTCGGGATGTCAAGTGGGAGAGCTCTAAATACGTATAGAATTTGTGGGAGAATGAACATTTTATATGCCGCTAGCCTACCGAGCCAGGACAGTTCTTTTTTGGCAATGTTGTCGATTTGAGGTCCTATCTTAGATAGGAGGGGTTTCATATTGGTTCCAACCATTGTGGTAAGTTTATCAGTCAGGGTGATACCCAGGTATGGTAGACCTTTGTCTGTCCACGTGTAAGGGAGGTCCTGTCCTAGTTTAAGACAGTCTCTTGATGTGAGGCCCATATTCAGGATGAGGGATTTGGAAAAGTTCACTTTATAGTAGGAAACTTCCCCAAAGGTGTTTAGTATGTCGTGAACTAGAGGGAGTGAGGAAAGAGGTCGAGTCAGCATTAAGATCACATCGTCCGCAAATAAGTTAATAACATGGGATTTAGAGCCTATCTGGAAGCCAGCGATATCCTCATGAGATCTAATGGTCTCCGCCAGGGGTTCAATCATAAGGTTGAATATCGTCGGGGATAGTGGACAACCCTGGCGGGTACCATTGGTAATCCAGAACGGATTGGACAGCATGCTGGATGTATATACCTGTGCCGACGGGCAGGAATACAATGCTAGTACTGAATTTAATATAGTACCACAGAAACCAAATTTAGTTAAAGTCATAGACATATATTTCCAATGCACCCTGTCAAACGCCTTCTCTGCGTCTATGGACAGCAGCAGAGAAGGTGTTTGAGTACGTTCAACATGATGAATAATATTAATGATTCTTCTTGTAGCGTCTGAGGTTTGTCTCCCCTTCACAAAGCCCATCTGGTCGCGTTGTATGAGGGACGGTATAAAGACAGATAAACGTTTGGCGATAAGTTTAGCATATATCTTAATGTCCGTATTCAACAAGGAAATTGGACGGAAATTAGATGGAGTGGTGGGGTCCTTACCTGGTTTAGGTAGCGTGACTACATAAGCCCTTAGCATTTCTGGGGGAAAGGATGCTGAGTCAGCTGCTTTGGCAAAGACTGATTGTAAAGCCCCATACACACGCGCGGACAATCCGTGGACCAGGTCCGTCGGACCATGTCCGTCATACTTTGTCTGATGTTGGTTTTGCGTACACACGATCGGACAAAGTTGTCGGAAAATCCGATCATTCTGAACGTGGTGACGTTTGTTGCCTACGACGGGACTACGTAGAGGCTAGTAGCCAATAGCTTTGGTCTTGTAATGTGATCTGAGCATGCGTAGCACTTTGTCCGGTCGGACAAGCGTACACACGCTCGGATTTGGTGTGATCGGACCGGGTTGACGGGAAATCTTTCCAGCAGGAGATAAGACTTTGTCCGACGGACAAACCGACGAACACTGTCCGATGGTGCATACACACGGTCTGATTTTTCAACAACCTTGTCCGATCGGACCAAATTGATGAAAAAGTCCGACCGTGTGTATGGGGCTTAAGTGTGGTGAGAGGTGAGCTTGGAAAATTTTAAAATATTCATTGGAAAACCCATCTGGTCCAGGTGACTTACCATTAGGTAATGTAGCTATAGTGGTAGCTATTTCGGATTCAGTGAATGATGAGTTCAGGGAGGATAATTGATCCTCTGTCAAAGAGGGTAAATTTAGTTTTTTGAGGAAGTTGTGTATGTTTTCTGACGTGGGTTGAGGTGTGGAGGAGTCGTTTTTGATGTTGTATAAACTACTGTAGTAGTCAGCGAATTGGTTGGCGATATCTTGTGGGTTAATGATTTTGTGTTTGAGAGTGGGGTGGAGCAAGTGGGAAATTCTCGTTTTCACACGTGCAGCTTTAAGTCTATTTGCCAGGTATTTGCCAGCTTTATTGGCATTGGCATATGACGTCAATTTTAGGCGTCTGAGGTGATAGTCGTATTGTTGGGATAGTAGTACCCTGAGTTTCTCTCTACAGTGGGAAACCTGATGGGTAAGAGTGGTAGTTGGTGCGCTTTTGTTTTGTTCCTCCAGAGAATGCAATTCCTGTAGGATAGCAGTAATCTGTGCTGTTTTACGCTTCTTTTCTCTGGCTCCTAACTGAATCAAGATGCCCCTCATGTATGCCTTATGGGCATTCCAAAGGGTGAATGTGTCACTGACAGAGTTGGAATTAGTAAGGAAGAATTCCTTTAGTCGATTGGAAATCTCTGTGGAGGTGCATGGGTCCTGCATTAATCGTACATTGCTACGCCAGATGGGTGGGGAAGAGGAGACAACCTGATCGTTAACAGTAATGGTTATGGCAGCGTGGTCGGACCACGTGATATCATGGACGTGTGCTGAGGAGACCTTTTGCAACAACCATTTGTCCGATAGGAACAAGTCAATGCGTGAATAAGAACAGTGTCTGTGCGAAAAAAATGTGTAGTCTCTTGCATTTGCATTCAGGCAACGCCAGATATCAAATAGTTCTGCGTTGTGCAGCAGTTTATTCAGATATGAGGATCTATTAGCCTTGTGAGCGGAGGTATCGAGTTTTGGGTCGACTATGAGGTTAAAGTCACCGCATAGGAGTATGCTGCCATAAGGTTGGTTCTGGACTTTTTTCAGTAATTTGTTGAGAAAACGGATTTGGCGAGAGTTCGGTGCATAGAGGCTAACCAGGGTGTACGGCAAGGAGTTGATGTCGCCTTTAAGAATGATGTATCTACCATTCGGGTCGAGGATGGTTTCTTTGTGTTGGAAGGAGAGGGTGTTCCTTAACGCTAAGAGGACGCCACCTTTTTTATGACCAGGTGTGTTTGCTAGGAACACGTGTGGGTAGTCCTTGTGGGAACATTTGGGGGTTTTGGAGTCCTGGAAGTGTGTTTCCTGGACGCACAGGATGTCTGCCTTGTGTTTTTTAGCTTCCGCCCACATGGACAACCGCTTGGCAGGGTGGTTTAGGCCTTGTGCATTGATGGATAGACAGTTAATAGGCATGTGTTAGTTCAGAGAGAGTTTGCTGGGTCATGTGGTGCACATACTCACTGCGACCATGTATATCGGTATGATGACACGTGTCAGTATCAAGTTTGTTCAGAGCTGGTTGGTGGTTCCGTACTGGTTGAAGTGCTTCAGGGATAAAACTCAAAAAATAAAAACAACAAAGATAGAACAGAGTTAATAGTAAGTAAATACTAATCTCAATAAGAAAGGGATCCATAAACTGATCCATGTGCAGGCAACCTGCTGCTATTGTGAGAGGAGAAGACAGGGAACACAACATAGTGCCCCTGTGTCCGGAGAGAGCTAAATGACGTAATTCGAGTGATTTTTATCCGTGACCACCTGAGTCCTTTTTGGAGGAGCGTTTGCGGGAGACCACTTGCCATTCCTCAGACATTGGGGTTGGTGATGGCATGGGCTGATAGGTGGATGGGGGTATTTGCTCGGGTAAGATACCCCATTGGCGGAGTGCTGCCAAACCTTCCTCCAGTGTGGAGATCAGTATTGAGGTGCCATTGTGGGTGACCGAGAGCTTGGCGGGGTATTTCCACTTGTGGATAATGTTGTGGTTCCTCAGAGCTTTAGTGATCGTCGCCAGGTTGCGACGTTGTTGGAGCGTATGTTTGGAGAGGTCTGGTAGCAATTGCAAGTCAGCATACTGTGGATGCTTGCTGTCGGCCCTGCGCGATACCATCAGTATTTGCTCTTTAATATGGTAGTAGTGGACTCTGAGGAGAACGTCTCTGGGAGTGTTGTCAGGGAGGAATGCTGGTTTGGGGATACGGTGTATGCGGTCCACTATGAGGTCCTGAGGTGACAATGACGGCAGTAGGGTGGAGAACATAGCTTGGGCGTAAGACAGTAGTTGCGTAGCAGGTACTGATTCAGGGATCCCCCTAATCTTTATGTTGTTCCTCCTGGATCGGTCTTCCAAATCTGCGACTTTGTTTTTCAACCATGCGATTTCATCGCTATGGTTGCTATGGGCATCCACCATTGCGTTGAATGATGAGGTAACTTTACTGATGCTGTGTTCAACATGGTCTATTCTGTCACCCAGGGCCTGCACTTCCCTGTGGCAATGATTGATCTGAGCAGTCATGTCAGCATGAAGAGATGCTTTCAGGGACAGCAGCATGTCCTTGAGGACAGTGTCAGAGACCGGTCTGTCTGAGGTAGGGAAAGCAGCAATGGGGTCATGTGTGGGATGTTCTCTGTTTTCCCTCACTGTAGTGGATCTGCTTACCTCCATTGCAGGGTCAGTCAGCAGCGGCCTCTCAGGGGATGCAGTCCTCTGTTTTTGTTTCGCTGGGCTTCTGGTGGAAGGACTGGATGCTCCAGATGAGGTTCCGCTCTGTGAGTTAGTTCCAGAGAGATGGTTAGGGAGTCCGGAACGGCCGTTAGAAGCCCCTGCCCGCTGCTCCGTCGTTATGCCTGTGCCTGAGGCGCCGGCGCCATTTTGTGGAGGCCCGCGCGCCTTAAAGAATTCCTGCAGCTTCTGCGGATGCTGTGGGTTTTTTCGATTGCGGGCCATGTCAGCCGAGTCAGCGGGGTTCTGGGGTGTCAATGCGGTCTTTTGGGCCGTGGATGGTGGGGTATATCACGGATGAGTTCAGATTCTCTCCGGCGGTCGAGCGGAGCGCTCAGATTAAGCGTCCATGTTGGAGCTCGGTCGCCACGCCCCCCAAAATAATAACATTTCAATAAAAAAAAAAATTCAAAACGCTAAAAAACTATTCGCTAAAAACGTTATTGCAAAAACGTTGAAAAACTCACTGCAAAGTTACTGGCATTTTTATAACGTTATTTTAACATCCAGTGTGCATGAGGCCTTAAAATCACTGCTCCCGAAAAAACGTCAGTTTAAAAAAAAAAAAATTTGCATTGATACATGTCCCCTGGGGCAGGACCCAGGTCCCCAAACACTTTTTATGGCAATAACTTGCATATAAGCCTTTAAAATTAACACTTTTGATTTTTCTCGTCCCATAGACTTTAACGGTGTTCTTTTTTTGCATGTTCGCATGTTCTACTGCAAACCGAACAGGAGGGTTTTCGGCTCATCCCTAGTGAAGACTAAATAAACCTGTAAAATAAAATGAATGCACCCACCAAATCTAAGGACTGGCAATCTGAAAAATATAATTTTTAGTTTTTGGGTTTAGATATAAGCTTTAAAGGGACACAAATGATAAGAGGATAATGCCAACTTTATGGACATAAAACTCATGCTTTAAAAATGAAAGGTGTAAATAAGACTTATGCCGCGTACACACGAAGGGACTATCCCGCGGGATTATCCGCTGGACCGAAGTCCAGCGGATAATCCCCTCGTGTGTAGGCGCCGGCGGACTTTTTTTGGCCAAAGTACGGCGGACTAAAGTTTCAGGTTTTGTTCTCAAATTATCCGCTGGACTTGGCAGTCCAGCGGATAATCCGGTCGTGTGTAGTATGGTCCGGCGTACCAAAAAGGACGCATGCTCAGTAGCTATTATGTCACGGACTCGCTCGGTCTGGTAAAACTAGCCTTCGTTTTGAAGCTCGCACAATCGTCACGCTGTTTAATTTTTTTTTTTTTTTTTTTTCTGACAGCGGGATTTGTATGGTATCGTACTTGAAGAATGATTTTGCCTTGCTGCTTGTATATTCACGCAGAGTACTCCCGAACGTTTTTTCTTCAGCATTCTTTAGTGAAGTTATATATTTGTATATATATATATATATATATATATATATATATATATATATATATATATATATATATATATATATATATATATATATATATATATATATATAGATATAGATATAGATATAGATATAGATATAGATATCCAAATCACCAAATGAAAAATATATCTATATTTCTCAATAAGCGCAAAAAAATATATATCGATATCTACATATATATATATATATATATATATAAATATATATAGATATATAGATCTATACGTGTATAAAAATAAAATTATATATATATATATATATATATATATCTATATATTATATATGTACATATATCTCTATATAGATATTTTTTATTATTTGTTGGTTATCAAAAGGATTAGTTATTACACATGATACAATTGTGGAGTCAGCAGAGCTTGCCCTTAATTCCGATCTTAAACCTCACCTTTCCAGCGACTGCACTTGCAGTTCCATTGAAGTTGCACTTTACACTTGTATTGTCAAATGAATGTTTAGACATGTACCTGCCTACTCCTAAAGAAACTATGTTTTTGAATATCAAGCACGTATATCATTATTTGATGAAAATAAAATGACCATTTATTCTGGTTAAAACAAACAAGGCAAAACAAAATAGGAAGGCAACACTGGAGCCACTTGTAGATTTTGTGAAGACTTTTTGCCCCAACGGCAGACACCAAGTTTGTGAAGCCAAAAATTAAGCTTGGGCACATTTCATACAATATAGGGAGCACAAGAAGATTGACCAGGAATCAGACAGACCAGGAACAGCAGCAGATGACATCTATGTCCCCAAGCTGTGGCACTACAACAGCCTGTGTCTTCTGTGAGACCAGACTGAAGCCAGGCAATCACTTCCGACTCTTCGCACCACGCTTCCCTGCACTCTTCCCTGCAGTCTTCCCTGCACGCTTCCTTGGAGGCTGACTTGTGGTAGGAGGAGGAGTAGGAGGAGGAGGAGGAGGAGGAGGAGGAGAAGGAAGACGAGGAGGAGGAGGAGGAGAAGTTGGTGTCGGGCCTTCATGGGTCAGGCGGGTGGATTCTCGTAATTCACCCCTCAAACCCCCCCTAATTGCCTCAGAAATTAGGCCCTCACACAGGTGCCGTTGGCCCCTCTCCATTTGCAGCAACCTGCTGGACACGTAGCTGCCATAGCCCTCTTCTGGAAGGGGGGGTTTGTCGAGAATCGCACTCGCCTTCCGAATCAGTTCCAGTGATTCCTCCTCCACAATGGTCATCCTCCTGGGCCTTCTTGGGGGTAAGGGCAGGGGTCGAGGTAGACTTCTTAATTGGGTCTGGCTGTCACTCTGGCTCGTGCTGGGCCCAGCCACCTCCTGGCTCTCGCTGGGCATGTCCTCCTCCTCCTCCATACCACTTGTCCCGGCATCATCCTGGGTCAGCTCATCCTGTGTGCAAATAAAAACAAAAATCAAACACCTGTTTTGTGGTTTCTGGCCTACTCAATCATCCAATTGTAAACTTAGGAACGAGCATCTAAATTTTCCAAAAGATCCAAAAGGCTATCATTTGGACCCCTGCATTTTCCAAGCAGATCACCAATGTTGTCTAACGCTTTTTTTGCCACTACTGGATGTATGTATACACTATATATGTATCGATATGTTGCACCAACACTTTTTAGAAGTGTGCATAATTTTTGTCAGTTTTTTTCACAATTCTGAGTTCAGGGTGTTAATTGTTTCACATTTTAACGTTGACAGCATTAATATTCACACAATCACAATTTAGGCTACTAAATATATACCTGGCTCCAGCTGGGCGCATCAGCCTGCTCCAAGGTGGAGGGGTCTTCTCCTTCCGTGGAAGCCTCAGCTGGGGTGGAGGGAAGAGTGGAGGGAAGAGTGGAGGGAAGGGTGGAGGGAAGAGTCGACAGTGATTCCCTGGGTTCCATCTGGTCACCTATAAAAGTCAGTTGGTTGTAGTACCACAGCTTGGGTACATAAACATTCTCTGCTGCTGCTCCTGATCTGACTGATTCCTCAATCTTCTTGCGCTCCCGCTTGTACATGTGCCTTAAACTTGCAATTCTGGCTTCCACAAACTTGGTGTTTGCGTTGGGGACTTTAGTCTTCACAAAAGCCACAAGTGGCCCCAGTGTTGCCTTCCGGACATCCCTATTGCCATACAAAGGGTTCTTGAGCTGCCACAGGTTGGTATTTTTTCTGTACAGGGCAATGAATTCGGACATGAACTGCTGGTCCTTGAATGGATTCAACTGGGGTGATGACATGTTTGTTTCTGTTTTGTTAGTAATGGCAATACAAAAGACCAAAAACACAAATGTTACTTAAAACGCACAACCAGTTTTTCTTAACAAACATTACACAACACACCCACACACAGGCAGCAACACATCCACACAGGCAGCAACCCCTACACACAGGCAGCAACCCCTACACACAGGCAGCAACACATCCACACAGGCAGCAACCCCTACACACAGGCAGCAACACATCCACACAGGCAGCAACCCCTACACACAGGCAGCAACCCCTACACACAGGCAGCAACCCCTACACACAGGCAGCAACCCCTACACACAGGCAGCAACACATCCACACAGGCAGCAACCCCTACACACAGGCAGCAACACATCCACACAGGCAGCAACCCCTACACACAGGCAGCAACCCCTACACACAGGCAGCAACCCCTACACACAGGCAGCAACCCCTACACACAGGCAGCAACACATCCACACATGCAGCAACCCCTACACACAGGCAGCAACACATCCACACAGGCAGCAACCCCTACACACAGGCAGCAACCCCTACACACAGGCAGCAACCCCTACACACAGGCAGCAACCCCTACACACAGGCAGCAACACATCCACACAGGCAGCAACCCCTACACACAGGCAGCAACACATCCACACAGGCAGCAACCCCTACACACAGGCAGCAACCCCTACACACAGGCAGCAACCCCTACACACAGGCAGCAACCCCTACACACAGGCAGCAACCCCTACACACAGGCAGCAACACACACATATCCTTAAAAAATGCTGGCCCAAAACCCAAAAAAAAACACAGTAATGCATCCTAGAAAACACTTACCTTCGTACAGAGCGCTCGCTACTTCCGTTCGGGAACACGTGGGCCCCTCAAACAGCCTTATATACACTGCGCACGCGTCGAAGTCCGCCTGCGTCCTCCGCGTCGCCCGCCCATGACGTTCCTCATGACGAGTATTCCCCGCCCCGCTTCCCCTCGTTGCATTGTTGGTGAATTAATTCATGAATATGGCGGACACATTCTCAGCCAGTAGCGCGGAGGAAAGCCAAGAAGCCAACACATCTACATCCAGCAGCAGATATAAGGCCACCAATATGGCCTTTGAAGAGATGGTGGAGATGGTGGACATCCTCCAAAGGGAAGATTACGACGGGGAAAATGGGCCGTACCCTCGTCCCAACTTGCGCAAGGACAAGATTCTCACTACAATCGTCAGCACCCTGGAGCAGAAATTCGGCGTACGAAGGGGCAAGGATCAACTGCGCAAACGATGGTCCGACATCAAATCCAGGGAGCACGATCAATACAGGAGAATTCGAAAAGCCATCAAAAAAAGTAAGTCAAGCACGTGCGCTACTATGGTTATACTTGATATGTCTAATCTTGCGCAGATGTAATTACCATTCGTCCGTGAAACGTGCGCAGATGTTATTACCATTCGTTCGTGAAACTTGCGCAGATGTTATTACCATTCGTACCTGAAACTTGCGCAGATGTAATTACCATTCGTCCGTGAAACTTGCGCAGATGTAATTACCATTCGTCCGTGAAACTTGCGCAGATGTTATTACCATTCGTACCTGAAACTTGCGCAGATGTAATTACCATTCGTACCTGAAACTTGCGCAGATGTAATTACCATTCGTCCGTGAAACTTGCGCAGATGTAATTACCATTCGTCCGTGAAACTTGCGCAGATGTTATTACCATTCGTACCTGAAACTTGCGCAGATGTAATTACCATTCGTACCTGAAACTTGCGCAGATGTAATTACCATTCGTACCTGAAACTTGCGCAGATGTAATTACCATTCGTCCGTGAAACTTGCGCAGATGTAATTACCATTCGTCCGTGAAACTTGCGCAGATGTTATTACCATTCGTACCTGAAACTTGCGCAGATGTTATTACCATTCGTACCTGAAACTTGCGCAGATGTTATTACCATTCGTTCGTGAAACTTGCGCATATTTGATGAAAGTTCCGTTTGTCTTCATAACGTTTATTGAGTTTACCTGGCTTTGGGTTGTTGGAGTTGTAAGGTTGTTTATTATTGTCACTATCTATACAATTACTGCTGTAGTAAGGGTTTTACGGGTAACTTACACAGGGACTCCAGAGGCTGTTTTGGGGGGGGGGGGGATAAATATGTTAAGCAGGGTCTCATGCTCACAATTCCCAAAAAATGCTCATCATCTCTAAATACTGTAGGTGGTGACTTTTCAAAGAAGTACACTCACCTGTCCCTTGGATGGTGCAGCTACAATCTCTGATCTTGCAATCATGAAATTAATGTTTGCGGCTTCACTTCCCGGGTCACTATTGGGCATGCGCCAGTTGCGCAATGCAATAGGACTGGTCCGCGCAAGCTCGGGGACCCCTGTGTGTCCCAGCAGACAGCACGGTGGGACGGGATGTGGCGTATACTTCTGTGGGAGTCTAGGGCCGGATGTGTGTGCAAATACCTGCCTTACACAGGTATCTGCAACCCATCCCCCCTAAAACGTTCAAAATAAGACACCACAGGGGTGCAGGGATCCAATGAGCGGAAGTTCAAATTTAGGGTTGAAGGGCGCTTTAAGTATTGGAGTTTCATTAGATAGACATTTCAATTCTGTCTTCAAGTAGGATCTTCTAACAAACTGCTAATAATTGGCAAGACTTTTAAACAATGTTTACTAATCCTATTTTGGCACTCAAATATCAGTGTGATTCAAAAGTGTACCTTTTTGTGTTCCATTACCATAGGGGGCAAAAGACTCAGACGTCAGTCCGAACCTACGAGGACCTCCCGGCCTCACCAGACTAATTGGGCAGTTAGCCCAAGCCCACGCGTGGATGTGGCGGAACAGGTCGTTGAAGTCGATCAAATCTGCACCCCACCAAGTGAGTGTCTCAGAACACAGATTGAGCTAATAAATTAAGGTCTGCATGTTTTTGACACTTTTTTTCTTGTGTTTTCTCTACCCAACTTTTAGGTGATGCTGATCTGTTTGTGGAACGACAAGCTGCGGAGCCATTTACCACTGACAGTGCCCACAGGCTTATTGGGCAGATCATGGCCTGGAATCTGCAGCTGGAAAACATGCAGAAGGAGATGGCCACCATGCAGCAGGGAATGAAGGACATGATTGATGTTTTGGGGAGAATCTAAAGACCCCTTTTACATTTATTAACATCAATCATGTCCTTCATTCCCTTTTGAAGCGCTGTTTAACTAATTTTAGAGGCCAAATTTTAAATATGCACACGGTATGTCAACATGTGCTATGTGCCATCAGGGGATCTCAATGGACGCATTTTGTGTTTGCAACCCCTAATGCTAGTAGGTGAGAGGGAAGGGGTTTCACACACAAAACACGTCCATTGATTCCCCATGATGGAACATAGCACATGTTGACATTACCCATTTTCCAGTTAAATTAGTGTGCATATTCAAAATTTGGCTTCTTCTGTTCATGGGTTACCTGTTGAACTTTGTAAGTTCTGGACTTTTACATTGTGTAAATAATTTCAAATGCTAAGACAAAATTTTTAAACAATTTTAAACATGTTTTTATGTTTGTTTTAAAAAATCAATCCCAAAAAATAAAACAATATGTTGTGAGAAAAACACCAAAAAAATGTCAAAAAGATAACATAAAAAAAAAAAAAAAAAAAAAAAAAATCATGTTCCAAAAAAAAAAAAAAAAAAAAAAAAAAAACCAAAAATACCAAAACAACCAAAAAAAAAAAAAAATAACAAAAAATAATAAAAAGTTTTGGATGTGCACTATAATAAAAAAAAATAATGTTTGCACAAATTCAAAAATGTGTGGCTTCTTCTTTTTAAATACTACCAGTTTGACAAAAACATGTTGTGGTTCATTGACAAAGGGGCTTATTTACTAAACGCTAAACAAGTTTCCCACTATTAAGATGTGCACTAGGACAACATATAAAACAGGCCAAATTAAAAGCAAAACAATACGAAACGACCAATATTTCAAACATAAATAACTGTATTTATTCATTGTAAATGAAAAAGATGGTTTAAGGGTCTGCTGCCATTTCAATGGCCCCCCTACCATTAAAATACTGTAAATAAAGGTCCCGCACTTGCTGGGCTGATTGTGGTGCGGAACCAAGAGGGCGATTATCCAGCCCTGTCATGTTGCCTTCCACTCCGGCCTCAGGGCCAATTGGTAAGGAGTATGTTCCTGAATGTTTCCGCAAATAATTGTGCATGACACAGCATGCTAGAATAATAGTATTGAGTTTGTACTCTGCCAGATGTAGCGATGTAAGGAGCAATCTGAAACGGTTGGCCATAATACCAAAGGCATTTTCCACCACCCTTCTTGCTCTGGCCAACCGATAGTTAAAAATCCTCCTCTCAGGGGTGAGGGATCGTTGGGGAAATGGCCTCATCAGATGGTCACCCAGACCGAACGCCTCGTCGGCAATGAAGACGAACGGGAGTCCCTCCACATTATCTTCATCTGGTGGCAGCTCCAGCCCACCAGTTTGGAGACGATGACCGAACTCCGTGTGGTTGAAGACTCCTCCGTCCGACATCCGGCCGTTTTTCCCCACATCCACATACAGAAATTCATAGTGTGCCGACACCACCGCCATCAACACGATACTATGGAACCCCTTATAATTCCAATAGTATGACCCCGAATGGGGTGGGGGCACAATTCGCACGTGTTTGCCGTCAATCGCCCCTCCGCAGTTGGGAAAGTCCCAACGGGCAGCAAACTGGGAAGCCACAGTCTGCCATTCCTGTGGCGTGGAGGGACACTGTGAAGTCAAACAGAAAGATACAATTTAAATTATAAACCAGGCAAAACACCAAACTAAATGCAACAAATTAAAAAACAATTTGGAAGAACATATGTATTTATTTTGTAAATCCTTGAAATAAAGCCAAAAGATTAAGGATAAAAGGCACAAATCTCTGATTGATGACCCCTCTGATGGACCAGAGAAGATAATAATGGGGATGTGGGTGGGGAGTATATAATGGTAAGGTCACACAATACACATGCAATTAATTAAAGGTGTGTGTGGGGGGGTGGGGATAATTACAAGCTGACCAAAACCACATGATATTAATTATCAGGGGGTGTGGGGGGGGTGGGGATAATTACAAGCTGACCAAAAACACATGATATTAATTATCAGGGGGTGTGGGGGGGGAGGGGATAATTACAAGCTGACCAAAAACACATGATATTAATTATCAGGGGGTGTGGGGGGGGAGGGGATAATTACAAGCTGACCAAAAACACATGATATTAATTATCAGGGGGTGTGGGGGGGGTGGGGATAATTACAAGCTGACCAAAAACACATGATATTAATTATCAGGGGGTGTGGGGGGGTGGGGCTAATTACAAGCTGACCAAAAACACATGATATTAATTATCAGGGGGTGTGGGGGGGGGAGGGGCTAATTACAAGCTGACCAAAAACACATGATATTAATTATCAGGGGGTGTGGGGGGGGAGGGGATAATTACAAGCTGACCAAAAACACATGATATTAATTATCAGGGGGTGTGGGGGGGGAGGGGATAATTACAAGCTGACCAAAAACACATGATATTAATTATCAGGGGGTGTGGGGGGGGTGGGGATAATTACAAGCTGACCAAAAACACATGATATTAATTATCAGGGGGTGTGGGGGGGGTGGGGATAATTACAAGCTGACCAAAAACACATGATATTAATTATCAGGGGGTGTGGGGGGGAGGGGATAATTACAAGCTGACCAAAAACACATGCAATCAATTTAAAAATGAGGGTCAAGGGGGGTGAAAGGGGGGGTGAGTAAAGCTGTACAATGGAGCTGGTAATATACATTTTTAACCAAAGAAAGTGACTAGGCTAGGGGTGTTTAGGGGGCCAAGCTTCCATGCTGGGGAGGTTGGTGCAAGCAAATATGCATGTGACCCACTAAATAATACATTCTTAAAAATATTTCGATAAGTCAAACATAAAATACTAGACAAAAAAAAAAAACACCAAAAAAAAAGGAATAGGCGACAATCATAGAATAGTCCTATCATGGTAATTAGCTAATGATGACATTGATGCACTACATTAACAAACATACAAGACATAGGTAATTTTAAAAGAGAAGACTTACCTTAATGTATTCCTCCTGCAGGACGTGGATAATGGCAGAACAGGTCTCTGGAATAATGAGCCCCAGAGCCTGGGGGGAGATGCCTGTCGTGAACTTGAGGTCCTGCAAGCTTCTCCCCGTCGCCAAGTAACGCAACGTGGCGACTAGCCTCTGCTCCGCACTGATGGCTTGCCGCATGCAGGTATTCTGCCTGCTAATATAAGGGGACAGCGAAGCCAACAGACGGTGAAAAATGGGGTCCGTCATCCGGAGATAATTCCTGAAATCATCAGGATTATTCTCACGGATCTCACGGAGCAAAGGCATATGCGAGAATTGGTCACGCTGGCGCAACCAATTCTTGGTCCATGAACTCCTCCTCACCCTGTTCATGGACCGGGCTCGTGCCAAGGTGTTAACCGCAACACCGAGCCCCTGCACAGCACGAACTCGTTCCCGAGTACGTCCACACTCCATGGCTTCAAAACGGTCGGCTGATCAAACAAACAACTTAACAGAACGCACTGAAGAACAGCAAGGCCTATGAAGAACGACCTGAAAAACAGGAACGAGCGGACCAGAACGGCCTGAGAACAGGTAGGAACTGATCCACACGCACTGAAAGCCAGATACAAACCTCACAAGCACAAACTGAACGGCAGAAGCGAACGAATTAAGCAGAAGTCTGAGAAGCGCGAATCGTCTCTAACCAAACGTCAACTAACACGCGATACACACGAGATTAGCTGACGGGGCCCAAAGGGTGTCGTTTGGGATCTCGAGCTTCCTTTTTCTAGTCCCGTCGTACGTGCGTACGTCATCGCGTGAACCGCCGGACTTTTTGCGTGATCGTGTGTGGTCAAGTCCGTTCGCTTTTTAGTCCGGCGTACCTAGCGGGAAAGTCCAGCGGATTGTTCGCTGGACTTAGGTCCGCCGGCAAAAGTCCGTACGTGTGTACGCGGCATAACAATGACTCTTTTATTAAAAAAACAGTCCAAGTTACAGCTAGATCAAAACTATGTAATATTCTCTTTCTTCATATCTTTTACAATAGTGGCAACAAATCCTGAAATAAATGAGTTTTCCACCTTCTCTTACAGTTCATCAGACAGGAGGCATATTACCGCTGTTTTCCATGTTTGGTTTTGTTGTAGGCTCACCCGTTTTCTTCTATATCTTGATGGATTAACATAACAATTGCTTTTGACTAAGATGGATCTGAGCTGTAAACATTTTCCAGGAAGAAAAAAGTGCTGATTTATGTAATCTCACATGCAGAATTAAATTCCAAATAATATCTTCATCTTTACAATATTATATCACCTTGTTGTTCCATTCAGAGCAAAAATAAAAGGCATAAAGAGCTAGCATATTGTAAGTAAATTGAGTTGGTGTGAAGTGCAGTTCATGGATCCCAAAGCGCATTGTCTATGCATTTATGCCGTATCGGAAGGAAGGTTATTGATCAAACAAGGTGTGATGTATCACTGGCAAAACCTATAGTTTTTCTTTTACTATCTCTTCTATTACAGATTCCTAAGAAAAATACAACAGGGGTTTCTATTTCATTATGCCAGAACACATTGTAATTGCTTAACAAGCAATTTATATTCCCGACAAACATGTTCTTGAGAATAGCCCCCCCCCCCCCCCTGTAATTGTATGTTGTTCATGATATGTTTTCATTGTAATGTGTTCTTTTACATAACAGTTAAATATTGGGAAGTGTTGGGAACTATAACACATGGTTATTTAAAATCAAGGCAAAATCTCACGGCATTTTTCTTTTATAGTCCTGTAACATTGTGTGTTACTTATTTTCACTTGAAAATACCTTAAAAGCGTTATTAAAGGCAGATTATTTATTTTTTGTTTAAAAATAACAGACATGTTATACTTAGCTGTGCAGTGGTTTCTGTACAGAGCATCCCTGGTCCTCTTCTAAGGTCCCACGCTGGTGCTCCTGGCCTTTTCCTCCTGGCGAGTGTCCCCATAGCAAGCAGCTTGCTATGGAGGCACCCGAACAGGCTCACTTCTGAACTGCTGCACTTTGTGTCCATTCACACATGTAGCGTGGCTCTGCCCTGCTCTCGCTCTCTCCTCATTGGCTCATTGACTGCATGGAGGTAAAACTCAAACTCAATTGTTTATTACTGGGGCAGATGAATAATCACTCCTCTTCACAGACATCCTCATTTAAAGTTGTATTGCACCAGATTCGGAGTGCTCTGGTTTTGGTAAATCTCCCCCACTGTGTGTCTGACCAGGTCAGTTAGCATGCAATGGACACTAACCATATGTTTTGGTTTTTGGCCATGACAGGCTGGTTTGAGATGTTGCAGGTGTGTGCCTACATTAATATATTGGCAGATGTTAGTCCCCTTTTCAGAGAGCATGGGGGGGCAGAAGAGAGCACAGGGGAGGCTGGAGAGCATGGGGGGATGTGGAGAGCATGGGGGGTGGAGAGCACAGGGGAGGCTGGAGAGCATGGGGGGAGGTGGAGAGCACAGGGGGGCAGTGGAGAGCATGGGGGGAGGTGGAGAGCACAGGGGAGGCTGGAGAGTGTGGGGGGGAGGTGGAGAGCACATGGGGGGGGTGGAGAGCACCGGGGAGACGTGGAGAGCACAAGGGGCAAAGAGCATGGGTGGGGTGGAGAGCACGGGGGGGCAGCAGAAAGAAGGAGGATAGGAGGAGCAGTGGGGGTGGCTGCATATAGAAGAATCATCCTCTCCATCTTCCGCCTGCAGTCTCAGAATGCCTGCTTTTCCTCTCCCTCTCGCAGGCATTCAGGCAGGCATTCAGAGACTGCAAGAGGAAGAGAGAATGATTCTTCTATATGCAGCCACCCCCACTGCTTCTCCTACCCTGTTTCCCCGAAAATGAGACCTAGCGTGATTGTCGGTGATGGCTGCAATAGAAGCCCTACCCCCCAAATAAGCCCTAGTTAAAGTCCTTGTAGGTCTTATTTTCAGGGTAGGGCTTATTTTCAGGGAAATAAGGTAGGGCTTATTTGGGGGGTAGGGCTTATATTGCAGCCATCAACGACAATCACGCTAGGTCTTATTTTCGGGGAAACAGGGTATCCAGGTTACAGGGGGGGCGCACTCACGTTCTCTCTCATCCGGCTCAAAGGTGTCTGCAGCAGGTGTCTGCTCTAGCTCCTCCCCCCTTCGTAGTCACACCCCCCGACACCGCCGGCTGATTTATATTGCCGGCTGCGGAGTGGCCGAAGGTGTCTCATCTAGCTCCTCCCCCTGCATGTTTCAATTCCCCTGACCCCCATGGCTGAGTTTGAGTTCTGAGTTTGAGCGGTGCGGGCTCAAAGAGCAGCCCAGCTGCCTTGGGCCCCACAAGGACTTGCGGCCTGGCGGCCCCGGCCCACCAGGCGAGTGCCCGGTTTGCCCTATGGCAAATCCAGGCCTGTTGAGAGGTATCTAGAGTGCCAAGCTAGGGACCCAGCAGAGAAGCGTGGATGACGGTTGTGGAAGATACCACCATGAAGATTGGAGGAGCTCAAGGGATTCAGTGTCAGTGGGTCTGGTGAAAGACTGGGAGCTCAGTGAACTACAAGGAGTGATTGTAGTGAAAGAGAAAGGAACTCTTACGTGTTAGGAACTGTTAAAGACTGTTGCCATAGGAGAAATCTTGCTGGATGAATTTTCCTGCATGGCTGTCTACCTGTTGAAGTCTCAGGGTCTGCCAATTAATCTTGCAACTACCCAAGGGTGTCCTGGCCCTAACCCTCTTTCCCCAAAAAAGATTGTTAAGAGAAATAAACGTTCTTTTGCATTCAAGAAGTGTCTGGTGCCCAATAACTTTAACTACTCTGCACTCAACATGCCTCACAACCCACCACATACAGAAGGATGTCAGCTATCTTTGGCCCTGGAGGTTCTCATTAGTCCGAAGGAGGCCTGGGACCTTGCTACATAAACATGCAGCAGGCTTTTACCCCATGACTCCATTACCCCATGTGTCTTTTTAATGTCTAGCTGCCTGAGGCAATTTTTACATTTTACACACATATTTAAAAATCAGCATTTTTTGCTAGTAAATTACCAAGAACCGTAGAGAATAAAATGGTAGAGTTTGATTTTTTTTTATGTCACACAATATTTGCACAGCTCTTTATCAAATGCATTTGTTGGGGGAAAAGTACACTAAAATGAATTTTAGTGCTCACAAACACAATATAATACCCAATTGTTTGATAAAATAAAAAAAGAGGGTATTGTGTCATGTAAATAGATACCAAATGAGTCAAGACTCAAGTTTGCACACGGTCATGAAATGGCAACAAACTACGATACCTAAAAACTTTCATATGTGATGCTTTGAAAACCTTTACGGGTTATCATTGTAGAGTTCATAGTAAATTATGGAAATGTGAAAAATATATCCACACTTGGAAACTAAAACAACCAGCAGCTGTGCACTATAACACAGATACTAGGCACAAATAATAATGTATAAAGTGCAATTTGCGCTAAACAATGCCTGTGATATGTAGACATGTACGATAAGTTTCGTACGAATCGAAAATTTGCACGAATTTCCATAAATTCGCACTTTCGGGAGGATACGAAATACAAATTTGCTATGATTCCGCATTTTGTACGAAATACGAAATTTCGTTTACGAATTTCGGATCCAAATTCCATTACAACGGAAACGTGACAGGCATTTTGTTGACCAATCAGAGGTTTTCTTCTGCTGCTGAGTGAGGGTTGGGAAAATTACCTTTTTTAATATGGTAGTGGGAGACTGAATCGGACAAAATAAGAATGTTCGTTAATTATGATTATTCGTTATGATGAAGTTAAAAACACAGGAAGTCAGCACAACACAGGGATGGTGGGAGCCCCTCATAATGATAAATTCATCATAACGAAGGTTCATAATTGTTACGAAAAGTTAACAAACCTAACAAAAATTCGTATTTCGTACGAATCAAAATTGAATTTCGGACACGAATTATGAAATACGAATTAATGGCTAATACGAAACGTAACGGAACGAAACTAATTTATTGACGGCGCACATGTCTAGTGATATGTGCAAAAATCCAAATAATAAATAATCCAATAATATATGAACATAGATATAGATATAGAAGATCATTTATATATATATATATATATATATATATATATATATACACATATACACACACACATCACATGTGATATTACGTCACAGAAGTTCATATAAAGCTGAATTTCATCAAAAATAGTCCTATAGGGGAAAAGTGTGTTGGAAATGATGATCAGACATCTGGCGGCGTGATACCCATCACCACAACAAAATTGAAGGCTTACCAGAAAGCCAGCGACCCCCCTTACTCATGCTATACTTACTTGCTTTGTACAATGGTTTTGCACAGAGAAGATCCGACCCTCCTTTTCTCTGGTCCCAGGCAGGGTGCCTAGCTCCTCCCCCTGCTGAGTGCCCCCATATCATACCGCTTGTGCGTCCTCGCTAATGGCTCCCACTGCTGTGTCTGAGCCAATGAAGAAAAGAGAGAGATAGCCAAGAGAGCCTTATGCATATCACTGGATCGAAATCAGGCTCAGGTAAGTATTAGGGGGGCTGGCAGGGGGCTGCATACTGAAGGTTTTAGATTGCATGAAGGTTAAAAACCTTCTGCCTCTGGAATCATGCAAATTTTTTCTCATCTAACTGTATTGCTAACACAAGGGGTCTAACAAGCCCCCTACAGTATGTGATCACATGGACAGTTTACAGCGGTCTGGGGCCCCCTGAAGGAGCAGGGAAGGCCGGGAATCACCACAGATGGGGGGGGAGGAGGCCATTCTTTCTCACTACAGAAAGTTGCCATTCATACATGCATCGAAACCTTGTATTTAAGCAGCATTTATTCAGCATTTCCTTATAACCGTATTTTAATGCCTGCCATGAATATTACAAGGGCACCACACAGTGCTTTACACACATGAGCAGTAGTGTATTGTGCTAAAAATAGAGCAGCATGTCAGTTTCATGAGCCATCAATGCCTGTCAGCCACCTCCATTGATTCAAAATTAAAGAAAAAATAAAACATAAAACAGGCGCTAAACCCTAATCCCAATCAGACCTCACAATGTCTGTAGTGCACCCTAAATAAATGGATAAATAGATACAATGTGTAAACTATAGTCTTTGCCCACCTTTCCCTCCCCCTCTCATGTGTATGTGTGTATATATATATATATATATATATATATATATATATATTGTCTTTCCTCTCCCTCCCCTCTCTCCTCTCTTCTAAAGTGCTTCATTTCAAGTTAATAAGCATTACATAAAGAAAAAAAAAAGTTTAGATATGTGATAAGTATACGTATAAAATATAACTCTTATGCCCCGTACACACGGTCGGAAATTCCGACAGAAAATGTCCGATCGGACCATGTTGTCGGAAAATCCGATCGTGTGTGGGCTCCATCGGACTTTTTCTGCTCTCACATTTTCCGACAACAAAATCCGATTGGACTTTTTCCGATCTTGTGTAGAGAATTCCGACGGACAAAGTGCCACGCATGCTCAGATCAAATTACGAGACCAAAGCTATTGGCTAATAGCCTCTACATAGTTCCGTTGTACGCAACGAACGTCACCACGTTCAGAATGATCGGATTTTCCGACAACTTTGTCCGACCGTGTGTATGCAACACCAGTGTCGGACAAAATCAGTCGGAAAAAATCTGACAGATTTTGTGGTCGGTATTTCCGACCGTGTGTACGGGGCATTAGTATTATTTACAACCATTATGATACCATTCTCTATTGTTAATTGTACTACATCCTAAATGAATATAAGATGACTATGTGATTATTCCAATACTATGTTGTATTATGTTTCTATGTTCAACCAATAAAAATGTGTGAAACAAAAAAAAAATCATGGTCATGGGTATAACTGAAACTCCAGCTTCTCATGAGAAACAAAAGAGCTGATGCAATTCTTCTCCTCCTCACTCGTCACCTTTGATGTCTACCCCTGCTATATCTCATGACCTCTCAGCAGCCTCCACTGACAGGAATGATGGTATAGCAAAGGGTGTCACAGGTCCTTGCAACACGTCTGCACACCACCAGTTGAAGAGTATAGCAGGAAAATTTCTCTGCCCCAGCTGCTGCAGCGAAAAAAAAAAATACACTCGCTGCCACCCACATGCCCAGCATCTAAATTACAGCTTGTCCAAATTGCTGGCTTTACAACTCTTGCCTTTCTGCCTGGTGAATTTTGCCCCCTTCCATGATTTTGCAGAATGTGCTGTACCACAATGGCAGGTTTCCAGTTGCTATTTCTTTGCATGTAAGGCCATTCCAGCTCTGTACCATCATGTGGAAGGCAATGTTTCATTATTGTTAGGCAAGGCAGTCACCCACAAGGTCCAAATTACTGCTGACACGTAGTCCAGCAAGCATGGTCAGGGACGATACACAGTGCCTTAAAAAAGTATTCATACCCCTTGAAATTTTACACATTTTGTCATGTTACAACAAAAACGTAAATGTATTTTATGTGATAGACCAACACAAAGTGGCACATAATTGTGAAGTGGAAGGAACAAGATAAATGATTTTCACATTTTTGTACCAATAAATATCTGAAAAGTGTGGCGTGCATTTGTATTCAGCCCCCCTGAGTCAATACTTTGTAGAACCACCTTCCACTGCAATTACAGCTGCAAATCTTTTTTAGACATATGCAATTCGTTTCGTTTTTTTTCGTTTTTCGTTTTTTTTTTCGTTATTTTCGTTCGTTCGTTTTCGTACGAATGAACGAATCATTCGAATCGTACGAATCCGAATAACAAATCGTAACGAATCGTTCGAATCGTACGAATCCGATTAACGAATCATTCGAATCGAACGAATCCGAAAAACAACGAAAATCCGAAAAAAACAAATTAGAAAAAAACGAATGTACTAATGAAGAAAATCCGAAAAACGAAAACGAACGAAAAAATTCGTACATTCGTAACTTTTTTTTTTTGTTGAATTGGTAATTTTCTGTGTCCCTTACAATGGTGCTACTAAACGTGCTTCGAATGGATTGAACAAAAAAATTCGTACATTCGTAACTTTTTTTTCGATTCGTAACTTTTTTTTTTTCGATTCGTAACTTTTTTTTCAATTCGTAACTTTTTTTTTTTTTTCGATTTGTAATTTTCCGTGTCTCTATTGAACCAAAAAATTCGTACATTCGTAATGATGACTATGTGATTATTCCAATACTATGTTGTATTATGTTTCTATGTTCAACCAATAAAAATTTGTGAAACAAAAAAAAAATCATGGTCATGGGTATAACTGAAACTCCAGCATCTCATGAGAAACAAAAAAGGAAAATTTATTATCAAATACTTACCGTAATTTTCCTTTCCTGATGGACTCCATGGCAGCCTACGTGTGGGTTAACCCCGCCTCCTCTCCAATGCTATAGGACCCCATTACCATAAAAGAGTACTCACCACTCCATGCTGTGTTCCGTAACTAGCCTACTCATATGACTCATGGGTGGGAACTCCGTCTGCCATGGAGTCCATCAGGAAAGGAAAATTACGGTAAGTATTTGATAATAAATTTTCCTTTTTCCTGACAGACTCCATGGCAGCCTACGTGTGGGAAATAACTAGCCGACCACACGGGTGGGTATGCTTTAAACAGAAAATATTTAATTTGGTCTATCAGCCGATAGAATTTTCACACCAAAATTAACAGAGGATAAAGAAGCAGGTTCAACGCAATAGTGTGACATAAAAGTATTAATAGAAGCCCAAGAAGCTGCCTTGCAAATTGTCTCAGGAGCCACGTGTCGGGCCGCTGCCCATGAAGTAGCCATTCCTCTAGTCGAATGCGCCGTCACCGCCACAGGAGGAGCCAAGCCCTTAGCCCTATAAGCCTGCTGTATCGTTCTCACAATCCAAGCTGCAAGAGTCCTAGTTGAAGCTTTGTTCCCCTTGTTTTTGCCGGAGTGCAATATGAAAAGATGATCTGACCGCCTGAAGGCGGAGGTAATGTGAAGGTATTCTCTCAGTGCTTCCCCGACATCCAAAGGATGAATGTCATCAGATCCTGGCGATCTAAAGGTAGGTAGAACAATTTCCTGATTCTGATGGAATACCGAGGTTACCTTAGGATTGGATCCCAACATAGGAATGAGGACCACCCGGTCCGGAAAGAAAGTTAAAAAGGGTTCTTCAAAGCCCAGCGACCCGATTTCTGATACCCTCTTGGCGGAGGTGACTGTCACCAGAAAGGCAACTTTTTCCGAAAAGTCTTTAACGGAAAGCGGGGATGGCCCCGTCATACTCAGCCCAGAAATATAATCCAGGACCAGGGGAAGATCCCACTTAGGGAATCTCGGCTTCCTTTGGGGCTTGAGTCTTGAGGCCCCCCTGAAAAATTGACGAACCAACGGATGGATTGCCCAGGAGGTACCGGAGAAGGCTGACAAAGCTGAAACTTGCACCCTGAGAGAACCTACGGATAAGGGAAGGTCAAGGCCAGTCTGTAGGAAACCGAGGATATCTTGGACACCTGGATGTTCGAAGGACCTCTCCGTAGATACACAAAAACTCACAAATCTGGACCAGATCCTGCCATATACCTTATTCGTACTTGATCTTCTGGAACTCAATAAGGTGGAAATCACACTAGAAGCGCATCCGATGGATTCTAGCCTCTTCCTTTCAAGAACCAGACCATCAGTTTCAGTATTGCTGGACATGGGTGCAGTACCGCCCCCTGAGACAGAAGGTCCGTCCTGAGCGGAAGAGATACCGGCTCCCGTATACTCAGCTCAGCTGAACTAGCAGAGGGAACCAAGGCCTGTTGGGCCAGTAAGGAGCGATCATCACTACCTCCACCGTCTCCATCTGGAGCCTCTGAAGAAACCTGAGAATCAGGGGAAGTGGCGGGAAGGCATAGGCCTTCCTGAATTTCCATTGGTCTGTCAATGCGTCTGTCCCCAGAGCTTGGCTGCAGCGGTTCCGCGTGTAGAACCTGTCTAATTTGAAGTTGCACGGGGAGGCAAAAAGGTCTACCTCTGGATCGACACCCAGCGACAGGATCCACTCGAAGGACTGAATATGGAGGGACCACTCGTTGTTGTCCAACTGAGTGCGTGATAGAAAGTCCGCTTGCGTGTTCTGCACCCCTGGGAGAAAAACCGCGGAAATATTCACCAAGTTCTTCTGTGCCCATGACAGAATGGGTTCCACTTCCCGGAGAAGGGTAGAGCTCCTGGTGCCCCCTTGTCTCTTCACATAGGAGACCGCTGTGGTGTTGTCCATTCGCAACAGTACCGACTTCCCCTTCAAGATCTGGGAGAAGTGCTGGAGAGCGCACCAAGCTGCCCGAAGTTCCAGAATGTTTGATCCCAGGACAGGAAGACCTCTGTCCCACTTGCCCTGTGCAAGATCCGACCCGCAAAGGGCCCCCCAGCCGGTCCCGCTGGCATCGGTTGTCACCGTTACCCAAGAGATGGGAGCTATCGAGTGACAGTTCAGGAGATTCTTGTGTTGGAGCCACCAGAAGAGACTGTTCCTCATTGTTGATGTTATTCGTATCTTTTGGCTTTTGCTTCCCGACTTCCATTGTTTCAGAAAACCCGACTGAAACGGGCGTAGTCTCCACAGGGCCCACTTGACCATGGGTGTCGTGGAGACCATTGTCCCTACAATTTTGAGACACTGCGAGGCTCTCAGGTATTGTGTATGAAGGGCTTGAGAAACCCTTTCCCGGATGACCGGAATCTTTTCCACCGGTAACGAGATTGTACTTCGCACGGTGTCGAACTGGGCACCCAGATAAATTAGCCGTTGGGTTGGTACTAGCTGGCTTTTTTCCATGTTTAGAAGCCAACCGAAGCTGGTTAACGTGGACATCACCTGCTTGAGATGAACTAACAGCTGCTCTTTGCTTTGCGACAGGACCAGCAGATCGTCTAAATAATGATACAGTCTTACCCCTTTCAGCCTGATCAGGGCCACCACTGCCAAGAGCACCTTTGAAAAGACTCGAGGGGAGGTCGTCAACCCGAAGGGGAGGCAGATAAACTGTAGATGGTCTTGATCGACATGAAATCTTAGAAACTTTTGGCAGCTTTCCTCTATTGGAACATGAAAATAAGCGTCCTTTAGGTCGATCGAGACCATCCAATCCCCTGGTTGGATGGCTTGTTGTATAGTTAGAAGAGTCTCCATCTTGAATTTCCCGTATTGTATATACCGATTTAAGTATGTCAGATCTATCACTGGTCGCCATGATCCGCTTTTCTTCTGTACTAAGAAGAGGGGAGAGTAGACCCCTTGAAAACGCTCTTCTTCTGGCACCCGGACCACCGCCCCCTGGGCTTTTAACAGCTCCACGTATGAGAGTAGAACTTGTCTCTGGTCCTCCGACCGAGGAAGTTGGGTAGACACGAACCTGGGAGGGGGAATGCTGGAGAAGGTCCACCTGTGCCCTGACGAGACCGTCTTGATGACCCAATAATCCGAGATCGAGGCCACCCAGACGTGCCGGAAGAGGGATAGACGGGCCCCCACCCGACCCGCCTGGGCGGGCACGATCTCAGAAGGATTTGGGTGGCTCACGTGCACCAGACGACTGGTTCTTGGTGGACTTGCGAAAGGAACTCTGTCCCCTGTTCCAATTCCTTCTGAAGTCCCTTCCTGGTTTGTAGGAGCGTACCTCCCTCGAGCGCTCAGGGCTTCGTCTCTTGAATTGAGGCTTCTTCCGCCCGAGCAGTCTTCTGTCCTGGGGAAGGAACCCCGACTTACCGCCTGTCGCCCGCGTTATGGCATCATCCAACTTGTTACCGAATAACGTAGATCCCTCGAAGGGGATTTTGCACCAGGCTTGTTTGGAAACAGGATCGGCAAGCCAAGGACGTAGCCATAAGGCGCGCTTAGCCGTGACCGATGACAGCATAATGCGTGCCAACAGACGAATTAAGTCGATGGAAGCCTCCCCCAGAAAAACTGCTGCGAGTTTTAGTTCTGCTGCTGCTGAACTCCTGGCCAGTTCGGCCGATACGCTATTCAGGAAGGAGTCCACATTTTCAGTCCATGCCTCCATGGCCTTGGACATAGCTGCTAGGGCTAAGACGGGCTTACAGGCCATCCCAGCCAGACCGTAGATCCTTTTGAGGTCCTGGTCGATCTTCCTCTCCAGACCATCTTTGAAGGAAACCGAGTCCTCCATCGGGAGAGTGACATGCTTGGCCAAGCGCATCAGCGCTGCATCCACCAGCGGAGCGTTCTCCAGATGCTTCACCTCTTCCGTCTTAAAGGGGTACAGCCTGGAAGTCTTGGTAGTCATGGAGGATTTCCTATCCACCCTGCTCCACTCTTCCTCTATCACATCCTTTAATTCTGTGAGTAAAGGGAAGTTTGGCCGCTCTTTACCCAGCTGCTTAAAAAACTTCTTCTGTTTGGCCGGGGGAGTAGACGCTTCTTCCCACTTGAGGGCTTCTTTAACTGCCTTAATCAGTGGTGAGACCATGGCGAAATCAAAGCCCCCGATTTCTTCGTCCGGGAATTCTTCTCCCGAGGATTCACCAGAAGCCTCGTAGGGCTGGGACGTACCCGGATCGTCACGGGATTCATCAGCCTGAGGACCAGATGCCGTCGTTGACTGGCTCCACGTGTGAGGGGCCACCATGTCCTTAAGCGACTGCTGTACAACACGTTTCACCAGGGACTCCATGCGCTGGTTTTCCGTGTCTTTCTCCCCAACCGCCTTGGCAAAACACCTGTCACATAATGACTTGTCATCCGGGACTCGTGTCCTACAGCCCCAGCACGTTCTGTACTTTGGGCGTTCATCATGGCGGTGGGAGCGGTGTCTGGAGGAGGAATGAGAACTTCTCCTCTGATGATGAGACCCATGCGAGGATCCTTGCTTAGATCTAGACGATTGTTTTTGTTGTTGTTGTTGTTGTGGCCTGGCAAGGTCCCTATCCTGCGAATCTGGTCTGGAAGGGCTGAAGCAAAAACGGGGTAGGGGAGAAAAAATATTGGCATCAGAAAAATGCAAATAAGCAATACAGTTGTACCTCAACCCCTCCCTTACCCGCACATACCTAGTGCGTAAGGGCTGGCCACTAAAAGGCGGTGAATTGTCCATGACCTGTGGACGACGGGCGTCACAATATGAATACTGCAGTCTGTAAGAGAAAAATACCCTAAGCAACAAACCGGCCAAAAAGAACTAGCAAAGACAATGCGTGCCAACTCTGATTTTTTTTTTTTTTTTTTTTTAACATCAAATTACTGTATGCATAAAAATATACCCGTATAAAAGCATAAGACGGTATAGTGTCATTACATTAGGGAAGAAAATAACCCCCAAAGAATATATTCACAATTTTAAAATACATGCATATACCTTTAAAAGAAACTTTTTTTTTTTTTTTTTTTTTTTTTTTTTTTTCAAAAGTACACTCAGAGTAACATTAGAAACTTTTGGCAGAGCACTGACCTTGTAGTAGTTTGCCTGGGCTGGGGAACGGGCTCGCTGCTTCCACTCTCCTGAAAAACCCAGATAGGACTGCAGCAGCAGCCCAGAATTTAAATTCCCCGCCCGTGACGTCACCGCTCCTCCTCGCACACCTGTGCCGAGGGAAAATCATACTGCGCATGCGCGACCGTCAGGCCGCGCACGCGCGAACCAGGCCTCGCTTTCGCCGGAGGCTGGTGCGCATGCGCAGACCGCCGAGGCGGCCAGGAACCCGGAAATCATACGGCGAGCTGGAACGCAGGAGCGCTCCAGCCGCCATCCAGGGGGGGAGTACACTAGACACCAGGGATAATACACACAACAAACAATACTGCCATGGAGAATAACGGTGCAGACCTTGCCAGCCGCCGATGCCATCCGTCCAGCGTCCCTGCGACCACCAGCATACCGAGGCAACACCACCCCGTTCTGGGGGGAGAAGGACATCCAGCCTCAAAAGCTTACTCGCCCGCCCATGGCTGAGCACAGAGCTTTGCACCGCACAGGTATGCTTCTTCAGAAACGAAAAATCCGAAATCCTACCGGACGCGAACGAGATGTGAAGGTCCATAGGAGGAGGACAAAAAAGGAACACAGCATGGAGTGGTGAGTACTCTTTTATGGTAATGGGGTCCTATAGCATTGGAGAGGAGGCGGGGTTAACCCACACGTAGGCTGCCATGGAGTCTGTCAGGAAAGAGCTGATGCAATTCTTCTCCTCCTCACTCGTCACCTTTGATGTCTACCCCTGCTATATCTCATGACCTCTCAGCAGCCTCCACTGACAGGAATGATGGTATAGCAAAGGTTGTCACAGGTCCTTGTAACACGTCTGCACACCACCAGTTGAAGAGTATAGCAGGAAAATTTCTCTGCCCCAGCTGCTGCAGCGAAAAAAAAAATACACTCGCTGCCACCCACATACCAGCATCTAAATTACAGCTTGTCCAAATTGCTGGCTTTACAACTCTTGCCTTTCTGCCTGGTGAATTTTGCCCCCTTCCATGATTTTGCAGAATGTGCTGTACCACAATGGCAGGTTTCCAGTTGCTATTTCTTTGCATGTAAGGCCATTCCAGCTCTGTACCATCATGTGGAAGGCAATGTTTCGTTATTGTTAGGCAAGGCAGTCACCCACAAGGTCCAAATTACTGCTGACACGTAGTCCAGCAAGCATGGTCAGGGACGATACACAGTGCCTTAAAAAAGTATTCATACCCCTTGAAATTTTACACATTTTGTCATGTTACAACAAAAACGTAAATGTATTTTATGTGATAGACCAACACAAAGTGGCACATAATTGTGAAGTGGAAGGAACAAGATAAATGATTTTCACATTTTTGTACCAATAAATATCTGAAAAGTGTGGCGCCCCCCTGAGTCAATACTTTGTAGAACCACCTTCCACTGCAATTACAGCTTCAAATCTTTTTTAGACATATGCAATTCGTTTCGTTTTTTTTCGTTTTTTGTTTTTTTTTCGTTATTTTCGTTCGTTCGTTTTCGTACGAATGAACGAATCATTCGAATCGTACGAATCCGAATAACAAATCGTAACGAATCGTTCGAATCGTACGAATCCGATTAACGAATCATTTGAATCAAACGAATCCGAAAAACAACGAAAATCCGAAAAAAAACAAATTAGAAAAAAACAAATGTACTAATGAAGAAAATCCGAAAAACGAAAACGAACGAAAAAATTCGTACATTCGTAACTTTTCTTTTTTGTTGAATTGGTAATTTTCCGTGTCCCTTACAATGGTGCTACTAAACGTGCTTCGAATGGATTGAACAAAAAAATTCGTACATTCGTAACTTTTTTTTCGATTTGTAACTTTTTTTTTTTTCGATTCGTAACTTTTTTTTCAATTCGTAACTTTTTTTTTTTTTTTTCGATTTGTAATTTTCCATGTCTCTATTGAACCAAAAAATTCGTACATTCGTAACTTTTTTTCGATTCGTAACTTTTTTTTTCGATTCGTAACTTTTTTTTCAATTCGTAACTTTTTTTTTTTTTTTTTTTGTCGATTTGTCATTTTCCGTGTCTCTATTGAACAAAAAAATTCGTACATTCGTAACTTTTTTTTCGATTCGTAACTTTTTTTTTTCAATTCGTAACTTTTTTTTTCGATTCGTAAATTATTAAAATGTAATAATAGCATACACATTACATCAAATTAAGAATTATGCTCCGATTACGAATCTACGAATGTTACGGATGTACGAATAAATACGAATGCGTCCGAAAATTAAACTAACGAAAAAACGAATCAACGAAAAAATAACTCTTACGAATCGTTACGAATACGAACACCGACGACTTACGAATGTATGAAACGTTACGAATCCGAACAACGACGAGTTACGAATGTACGAATCATTACGAATCGACGGAAACGAAAAAAACAAAACGAAAAAAAACTAATTTTTTTCGGAAACGAAAAAAACGAAACGAAAATAAACAAATTTTTTTGTTGTGCATATGTCTAATCTTTTTGGGTATGTCTCCACCAGCTTTGCACATCTAGAGAGTGATATTTTTGACCATTCTTCTTTGCAAAATAGCTTAAACTCTGTCAGATTGTATTGGGAGCATCTGTGAACAGCAATTTTCAAGTCTTGCCACAGATTCCCAGTTGGATTTAGGTCTGAACTTTGATTGAGCCATTCTAACACATGAATATGCTTTTATCTAAACCATTCCATTTTAGCTCTGGCTGTATTTTTAGGGTCGTTGTCATGCTGGAGGGTGAACCTCCACTGCAGTCTCAAGACTTTTGCAGATTATAACTTCTAAGATTGCCCTGTATATTGAGGGAGCACTGGATGAAATATCTTTAGGACACCTTAAAGAGGAGTTTATGTAATGCCTTTCCATAATCTGGTAAGTTACATTTTCTCATGGAAAAGCTAGTTTTGAGGCTTCTATTGGTCAAAGGAGGAGCGGTGGAGATGGGGGCTGCTTCAGTGATACATTTAAAAACTTTTTTATGCACCCAGAGCTGTTAGCTTCCACATCCCACCAGCAGCGTCTGTATCATATGGTGAAAGATTATTTAGGGGCAAAACCAGACATGAGAGCTTTCCAGTAGATGATCCACTGGGTCATGAGAATAGACCAGTGGCCAGAACTTGCCCAGTATGCAATTAAGCTGCTGGGCTACCCTGCATCCAGCATGCTTTCCGAACGGGTATTCAGTGCTGCTGGAGGTTTTGTGACAGATAAAAGGGCATGTCTGTCCACAGACTCCGTTGATGCATCAAGCCCCTGATGACGATATCGCTGATTGAGTGTTATTGGGTTCTTGAATCTCTGCAAGACTGTCTAGACTGCCTCACTTTGTGGGTGTTGATTTTATCTTGAAGTAATTTTTTGGTATAGGTTTATAGACACAATCAACACCCAAAGACCAAATTTTTTTGCACCTGTTTGATAGGCGCGTTAAATTTAGTTGTTTTACAGCAAGTGCAATTCTTGCTTTCATTAAGAGTACCTCTAGAAGGTTATGGGGTAAAGGCACTACCAACACCCAAAGACCATTTTTTCCGCAACTGTGTGACAGGGGTGTCAAATTTAAATTTCTTACAGCAAGGCCAATTCTTGCTTTCATCAAGAGTACCTCTATAGCAGTGATGGCAAACCTTGGCACCCCAGATGATTTGAAACTACATTTCCCATGATGCTCATGTACTCTGCAGTGTAGTTGAGCATCATGGGAAATGCAGTTCCAAAACATCTGGGGTGCCAAGGTTCGCCATCACTGCTCTATAGGGTTACGGTGTGAAGGCACAAACACCCAAAGACCAATTTTTCCACAACTATTTGAAAGGGGCATCAAATGTAATTTTTTTTTACAGCTAGATCAATTCTTGCTTTCATCAAGTGTACCTCATTAGGGTTATGGTGTGAAGGCACCACCATCACTCAAAGACCAATTTTTCTGCACCTGTTACTCCTATGCGAAGTCTGAGAAAGACACCAGACTTTATCTATAAAAAAAAGTGTTAATCTTGGTCTGAGTGTACTATAATCTGGCTTCTTCAAATAAGGCTTGCTCACTGTAGTGCAAAAATGTGTTATTTCTATCCAAAGTCTGCCAAAGGGCAGCAGAATTTTTCCAAAAACATCCCTAAAATCTCTTGTTCTGAGTGCACTAAATTGTGGCCTCAGTCATTATACAGACTGGCTCCCCAAGCTGATGTTTACAAAATATAGAAAGCTTGCAGGTAAAATCAATTGAAATGAATTTTTTTTTGCTTTATAAATGTCAGTTTTGCTGCAGCAGGTTCTATACACTCTACAGATGTGCCACTTTACAAGCAGACTAAGGGGACACCCCAGGCACTATATTTATATATTCATCTTTTCCTACAGCTGAAGTTACACTTTTACAAGCAAATCCTTTCCATCACAAAGGAGAAGTTATTTATGTAGAAGGAGGGCAAACCACAGCAGCAGTTAGGACAAGGGTGAAATTGGCTATTGTCAAAGGACTAGGCAGCTGGTTTGATTGAAAGATCTATTGAAGGGCCAGATATGCTAGCTTACACCCACACATACACTAATGCCGCGTACACACGATCAGAATTCTCGTTGGAAAAAGCTCTGATGGTTTTCCCGTCGGAATTCCGACGGATATTCGCTCAAACTGTCTTGCCTACACACGGTCACACCAAATTCCGACGGTCAGTAACACAGTGGCATAAAACACGTTTGATAGCACTATAAAAGGGAAGTTTAATGCTTCCGAGCATGCGTCGAATTGTTCCCGACCATGCGTGTCGGAATTTTGCGCGACGGAAGGTTTTCCGTAGGAAAAATTGAGAACAGGTTCCCAATCCAAAGTCCGTCGGAAATTCAGACAGAAAAAGACCGATGGGCATACACACGGTCGAAAAATCCGCTAAAAAGCTCCCATCGGACTGTTTCCATTGGAAATTCTGACCGTGTGTACGCGGCATTAGGGGACAGGATCTAGTCCTCATACAGGCATTTATGAGAGGGCGATGGGGCTGAAGCACAGATTCCACATCTGAATTGCAGAGTTCAGTATTTACGTACGATTCCTGAAAGCAAAGGCCTTTACAGGCACCAAGTTGCTGTTTCCCATGACATAGAAACCAAAAGTGACAAATCTGAAGCCTATCTAGGAATGAGGGGGTTTCTAGGCTTCCTTGGGCTTACTGCATGAACCTTAAAAAGGAACTTGCCAACCGGCGAACACACATTTACATCGGCGTATGCGTATGTCTTCCCCTAAGAGCCATAGCAGGCATGAGCTGCAAGGTGGGGGACCCGATGCGTGTGGCCAGTGGGTGCGATCGCTGCCGGCCACCCATGATCGCCGGCATGAGAGACAGAATGGAGATTTGTGTAAACACACAAATCCCTGTTCTGACAGGGGAGAAGAGACACATCTGCTGTTTGTAGTAATTACGAACAGCGATATGTCTCCTCCTCCAGTCAGTCCCACCCCCCCAAAGTAAGAAACACTAGCGAGGGAACACATTTAACCCCTTGATCACACCCTAGTGTTAACCCCTTCCCTGACAGTGACATTTACACAGTAATATGTGCCTTTTTATAGCTCTGATCGCTGTATAAATATCAATGGTCCCAAAAATGTGTCAAAAATGTCCAACCTGTCTGCCGCAATGTCACAGTACCGCTAAACATTGCAGATCACTGCCATTATTAGTAAAAAAAAATAAAAATGCCATAAAAATGCCATAAATCTTTACCATAGTTTGTAGATGCTATAACTTTTGTGTAAAACAATCAGTAGATGCTTATTGCGGTTTTTCTTATTTTGGTGATTGTTTATAGCATAGATATCCCTAAAGCCTTTTTCACGCAGGCTTCAGCTTGTATAAGAGAAATATGAAAAGCAAGCTTTGACAAAGCATTGGCAGAGCTTTGAATAAGCTTCAATGAAGCACCATTAATTTCCAGTTTGTAAATATTGAACACATAACCTAATTTAAATGTTGATTGCCACTTTAAATAAATTGCTAGCAGGCTTCAGCAAGCTTTCGACAGGCTTTAAGATGTTATGAAGCCTGCTAGCAACTTGTTTAAAGTGGCAATCAACACTCCCATTAGGATATGCTTTCAAAATTTACAATCTGTAACTGATTTGTACTTTAAAAGCTCCAACAAAGCTTGCTGAAAGCTCTGAAAATGCTTTCTCAACTGTTCACCCTGCTCTTATATAAGCTGAAGCTGGTGTGAAACAGGCCTTAGCAGAGATGACCAGGAGCAGAATGTCAGAATGAGTGAATGATGTGAAGTGGATTCACCCAACAGTTCAGGTTTTGACTAGAATTGCTGTCCCCACGTAACAATAGCCTGGGGAAAAAGCAATGCTGGGATTATGGATAATGAAAAACAATTCTTGTTGGGTAGGTGGCTATCCCTCTCATTGTAGAAGTCATTGGAGACACTGCTTAATATGTTCCTATTTTAGGTGAAGAATCCTCTCATCTGATATTATTATATGTCGGCATGCAGAGATCTTGAGTGGCCCTATCCATATTTATATTTTGGAGTCTCCCCTAGGTTTGAGCGATAGGCAGTGGGAGAGCAATTCCTACTGAAATATAAGCTGAGCTAATATTGGGTTTATTGACACAGCATGAACTGGAAATGTTCATTAAGAAATTTCAGCATCTAGAAATTCTCATCTGATCTTTGCCAGATAGCACAATGTGCTTATGTTTGCTGTTATTTTATTAATTAGCTAGTTAAATATTCATGGAGAAGTAGGACATTATCCTATAGTTTATATGGGTCATGTCAGCAGGTGTTCCTGTGCCCTCAGCAGACCTCAAGTGCAACCTTGTAAAATCAAAGACACAGCGGCCTAAAAAAGAAGTGTAATTGCTGATTAAAACAGAGACAACTAGCTTTTTTTGTGGCTTTAGCATAGTGTACTATTTTTAAAGTATGAGGTTTTCTTTTGTGTTGGTGACTGTTAGTGAATTTGAACACATAACTGTCATACAAGGAAAATATATTAGACTATCAAATGTGTTTTGCTTTCTTTTTTTTTTTTGGTACCTATGTTCTTTGTGTTTTAAGAGATACTTCACCAAATTTGTAAATTTCCGATTTTAAATATCCGAACAAGCAAACATTGGTGTGTTCCTGCAGTCGAACTAATAGCTCATACATAGGGAATTTGGCAATTCGGCACCGTGTCGCTTTAACTGACAATTGCGCGGTCGTGCGACGCTGCACCCAAACAAAATTGACGTCCTTTTTTCCCACAAATAGAGCTTTCTTTTGGTGGTATTTGATCACCTCTGTGGTTTTTATTTTTTGCGCTATAAACAAAAAAAGAGCGACAATTTTGAAAAAAAACACAATATTTTGTACTTTTTGCTGTAATAAATATCAATTTTTTTCTTTTTTTTAAAAGCAACAGTTTAGGCCGATATGTATTCTTCTACATATTTTTGGTAAAAAAAAAAAAAAAAAAACGCAATAAACGTATATTGATTGGATTGCGCAAAAGTTATAGCATCTACAAAATAGGGGATAGATTTATAGCATTTTTATTATTATTGTATTATTCTTTTTTTTTACTAGTAATGGCGGCGATCTGCAATTTTTATCGGGACTGTGACATTATGGTTTACACATCGGACACTTATGACACATTTTTGGGACTATTGGCATTCATACAGCGATCAGTGCTATAAAAATGCACTGATTACTGTAAAAATTTTACTGGCAGGGAAGGAGTTAACACTAGGGGGTGGTCATTGAGTTAACTGTATTCCCTGTGTGTGTTTCTAACTGTAGGGGGTGTGGACTGACCTAGAGGAAATAACAGATCGTGGTTCCTAGCTATTAGGAACTCACAATCTGTCACTCACTGTTTACACACACACACGACGTATAGCCACAACAGCTCGCGGGATCGTGTGACCTGCTGCAGTATAATGACGGCTACTGGTCAGCAATCGGTTAATCCAATCCTCATATTTAAACACCTGGGATCTTGTACAAATTGACCCAGCAATGCCCTAATTTTGATTTGGTTGCCATGTCACTCCATTTTTTTTTTTTTAAAAAACAAACATGTCATACTTATTCCCTCTGTGCAGTTGGTTTTGCACAGAGTGACCCGATCCTCCTCTTCTGGAGTCCTTCAGTGGCGCTCCTGGCTCCTCCTCTTCTCGAGTGCCCCATTGGAGAAGCGCTCTCCCTCCGGCACCCATGCGGGCACGCTCCCATGTCCTGCTGCTGCGTCTATTGACACAGACAGCAGGGACTCGGCCCCGCCCTCCGGCTCCCACGTCATTGGATTTGATTGACAGCAGCGGGCGCCAATGGCTGCACTGCTATCAATCTATCCAATCAGGACCCGAGACATCAGCTGGAGCGGGTGTGCTTGTCCCCGGCACAGGAACGAATGGGCTCAGGTATGTAAAAGGGGGGCTGGTGCACTACAAGAGGTTTTTCACCTCAATGCATAGAATGCATTGAGGTGAAAAACCGCAAGGGTTTACAACCCCTTTAATCATGGAGTCTCAACATCAGATATGGGCATAACCTAAGGTTAATGGGCATAACCAAATGCAGCCTATCTAGGAACGCCCACTCTTTCAGACTGATATCCACCCATCAAGGCATTTTGATATTCACATAATTCCTCTCAACAGCTGGCCCATTGCTTGCATCAGACCTGGGTACTGAGGAAGGGTACTTATGGCCCCTCCTACCACTCATGATCTGCCTGCATTGCATATAAAGGCACAAAGACCCAGTGATTGCATCACTGGCATTAAGATAAAGTATATAATGAAAATATAAAAGGTTTTATTTAATAATTTCATTAACATGTTGATGAGGGGGGAGGGTAGGAACTAGGGAAGGCAAAACTAAAGTTTAACTTCTTGAAGAATGTGGCAGTTATTCTCTGGCAGGGGGCAGTACAAGGAAAGAAACATTGACTCTCCATCACACCCAGCTACCCCTCACCAATCCAAACCCAGTGGCTGTCACTGGGGATACAGTGTCACTTCCAAAGGCTCCATGCCTCATAATAACCTAACTGGACTGGAAAAATGCAAGAACAGGAGTGTGAAAGCAAGAGAGCAAAACAGCTTAGCCAAGTTTACCCAGCCAAAAGAAAAAGAGAGATGGCACAGAAAAGGGCAATTTTACACATTTGCTGTCTGTGATTAGTTATAAATGATCAAATGGTGGAAAATTTACATTTAACCCTTCAGCTGATCAGCCATGATGTGACGTCAGTGGATTCAATGAGATACTAGGCGTTGGAAGAGCACCGGGGGGAGGGGGGGGGGCGTCTCCGTATTAGGCCCTGTTCATACCTAGGTGTTTAAGATCATGGGCAGAATCCCTGCGATTGCACCACGTTTGCTCAGGAGCCATTCATTTTCAATGTTACCTAAATGCGGGTGCGATTCTGTCATGATTTTCGCAAGATAAATGACAGTGCATCACATGAAGCCTGTCACCCAAAAAGGAGCTTTTGGGGGACAAGCTTTACACAATGTGGTTTGCATCGATTGCATCAGGATTTACCACGTGACGATCGTGGCAGAATTGAGATTTGTCAGTTTTGCAGAGAGTTTTGGGATTGCAAACAGAATTGTGGCATGAACGGGGCCTTATAGAGAATAAAGCTGAAGCTGTTTGTTACAATGTATCTTTTCTTCTAGAAGAGACCAGCTCTACCCCAAATTTATATTACAGAGTTTGCAAGCGCGTGGAGTCACCATTATCACTCAGGGCCCATTAGGGCTTGGTTCACACCTGTCGGTGTGACCAAACAGAGACACGTTTCTGTGTTTTTCACGCATTCCCGGGGATTCATATTAATGGGCTGCCCTGAATGCAAGAAACATGGAAAAGAAGTCCCTGACTCTTTTCCAAAAATGTGCCGCAACAAACTGCATGGTGCTGTGGCAAATGCTTGGGGATGCCATTAACTGTGCATGTCAGGAAAGCTTGCAATTTTGTGCATGTTTCCAACATGCATATGTAGCACCCCCCCCCCCCCCCCCCCCTGGGTCTACTGGAAGCAGGGAGGTACCTCCAGAGGCAGAGGGCAAGCTTACATTCACCCAGAGCCGATCCGCCCTATACGGATCGGCTCTGCTCGGGGGCCCCTGGGGCCGCTGCCGCCGCTGTGAGGGCATCGGCGCCTGAAAAAAAGATGGCCGCGGGGCAGACATGCAACTGCGCATGCGCCAGCGCTGTTGCCGCTGCTCGGCAATTTTCGGAAAGGCGGGCGCATGCGCAGTGACACGATGGCGCAGAGTGGCGCCATTTTTAAAAAACAAAACGTCCTCTCCGGAGCCTCTGACCTTCTGGGCCCCCTCCCCCTCGCAGCCTCTGACCTCCTGTCCCCCCTCGCAGCCTCTGACCTCCTGCCCCCCCCTCGCAGCCTCTGACCTCCTGTCCCCCCTGCAGCCTCTGACCTCCTGCCCCCCCTGCAGCCTCTGACCTCCTGTCCCCCCCCTTGAAGCCTCTGACCTCCTGCCCCCCCTTGCAGCCTCTGACCTCCTGTCCCCCCCTCGCAGCCTCTGACCTCCTGTCCCCCCCTCGCAGCCTGGGACCTCCTGTCCCCCCCTCGCAGCCTTGGTCCTCCGTTCCCCCCCCGCGCAGCCTCAGACCTCCTGTCCCCCCCTTGCAGCCTCTGACCTCCTGTCCCCCCCCCTTGCAGCCTCTGACCTCCTGCCTCCCCTGCAGCCTCTGACCTCCTGCCCCCCCTGCAGCCTCTGACCTCCTGTCCCCCCCTCGCAGCCTCTGACCTCCTGTCCCCCCCTCGCAGCCTCTGACCTCCTGTCCCCCCCTTGCAGCCTCTGACCTCCTGTCCCCCCCCCCCCTTCGCAGCCTCTGACCTCCTGTCCCCCCCTTCGCAGCCTCTGACCTCCTGTCCCCACCCTCGCAGCCTCGGACCTCCTGTCCCCCCCCGCAGCCTCTGACCTCTCCTGTTGCCCCCCCCGCAGCCTCTGACCTCTCCTGTTGCCCCCCGCAGACTCTGACCTTTCCTGTTGCCCCCCGCAGCCTCTGACCTCTCCTGTTGCCCCCCCCCCACAGCCTCTAACCTCTCCTGTTGCCCCCCCCCAGCCTCTGACCTCTCCTGTTGTCCCATCCGCAGCCTCTGACCTCCCCTGTCCCATCCTCAGCCTCTGACCTCCCCTGTCCCATCCGCAGCCTCTGACCTCCCCTGTCCCATCCGCAGCCTCTGACCTCCTCTGTCCCATCCGCAGCCTCTGACCTCCCCTGTCCCATCCGCAGCCTCTGACTATCTCTTGTCTTATATCACGTCTGGAGAGGAGTCAAGAGAGGGAGCGCAGCCAGGATGGGGGTCATGGGAGAAGTCAGACATGTATGGACTGCGGAGAGGAAACTATGGGATAAAACCAGAGCCACCAAGCTGGAGCCGACTGACTGAGCCCTGCATGATGCACCCGAGAGGAGGTCAGTGACAGCACCGCCAGGCCAGTCTAGGGGGGTCAATACAATATTGTAAGGGGGCACTGATATAAAGGTTTCCCCTTTATATCAGTAAACCCCCTTATCTTAGTGTTTTCTTTCTCTGGTCACCACAGTCCTCCCCACGTTCCAGAGTTTCCCCTTTACATCATAGTATGAAGGATTCCACCTTACAGTGCAAAGGTGAACTCTGATGTAAAGGGCAATGCTGCAGACCCTGATGTAAGTAGGGAGGCTCTCTGAGGACACTGATGTATGGGGGGCTCTCTGGGGACCCCAAAGTAAGGAGGGGCTTTATAGGGATGCTCTCTGGGGACCCTGATGTAAGGGGGGTGCTCTCTGGGGACCCTAATGTAAGGGGGGTGCTCTCTGGGGACCCTAATGTAAGGGGGTGCTCTCTGGGAACCCTAATGTAAGGGGGTGCTCTCTGGGACCCTGATGTAAGGGGGGCTCTCTGGGGACCCCAATGTAAGGGGTGGCTCTTTGGGGACCCTAATGTAAGGGGGTGCTCTCAGGGGATCCTCATGTAAGGAGGGGCTCTCTGGGGATCCTGGTGTAAGGAGGGGCTCTCTGGGGACCCTGGTGTAAGAAGGGGGGGCTCTCTGGGGACCCTGGTGTAAGGAGGGGCTCTCTGGGGACACTGATGTAAGGAGGGGCTCTCTGGGGACTCTGATGTAAGGGGTGGCTCTCTGGGGACCCTGATGTAAGGAGGGGCTCTCTGGGGACCCTGATGTAAGTGGGGGATCCACACTCAGATATGTAAAGATAAATATAAATATATATATATATATATGTCTGTTCTATATTGTTGTACTTATTCTTTGACTGTTTTGTTTAAAGGAGGGAGGATTGTATTGGGAGCGCTGAAGTGTCAGGTGTGACTGTGTGGCAATGGCAAATGGTTTCCATAGCTCCCAGCATCACGGGTCAGGTAGAGGGCCCCTTAGCAGAATTTTGCTTAGGGCCCCAGGGAGGTCAGGATCGGCACTGCATTCACCCCAGGGCTATAATGGGAAGTTAGAACAGAATTTGGGCACTAGTCACATCAAGTATTTTTCAATGCTTTAATGAGAACTTGAGAAAAGTAGTAGGGGAGAGGTTTAGGGGAGGTTTCAGATACACTTTTTGCAGATCACTCAGACTCCTTGAATCCTAAAGGAAAAAATGCTTTCTTTTGTAAGATCTTAGATACCTGTATAGGTGTCTCACACAGACCTAGCAGCTGGTAGAATGTCTGGACAAGCCTCTCTCACAGACTTAGCAGCCAGTAGAACTCCTGGATAAGTCTCTCTCACAGACTTAGCACCCAGGAGCTAGTTATCTTGTTTAGATTGCAGAACAGCTTGACAGTACCAGAACCTTTAAGCCGACCGGGTGATACTGCAAACAGGATTAGATATAGGTGTGTCCTCCAAACGAGTCACCAGGCTCTCCTGAGAGACCAGCCTTCATCCTGGCTCTCTCCAACAAGGGTTCTCCCCTAGATCTCCTCAGCTTGGCTTGGCTTCTTCCACACAGGCAAGACAGCCTAAGGACCGCCTCAGGATTAGTAGGCCCTACTGGGTATTAGCAGAACTTATAGCAACACACCCTTGGGCCAGGAGGGCCCTGAGGTAACAAACTGACTAAGAGCACATGGCATCTGTCCAATAAATACCCCCTCCCAGAAAACACAGCGGTCGGGAACCTCCTACTGAGCTGTTTCTGGAAAGAGAATATTCATTACAGCTCAAAGTAGTTGTAATTCTCATACTGTCCTGTGGTACCAGTGCCACCTACAGGCAACAGTGAGCATTGTACAACTCAGTCAAGTTTAGAACAGAACCAAATATACAATCAATTCTGAGCTGTTTATAGCTCAGCCACAAACTAAATTTACACTATAGCCCGGTTTTTAGGAACAGTTTTTAGGAACAGGGGCTACACATAGATTTGAATCTAGCCAAATATCTCTTTGAAAACCTGCCTGTTAACCCACAGGAAACCCCCTAGCTAACCCACAGGAAAGACACAGGTACACTGCACTGCATTAGTGTGAAAGGCCCCTTTCACGCAATCGGTCTGACCCAATCGGACCCTCCATTCACCTCTATGAAACAGCAGATATAAACAGATTTCTGTGCATTTACACCCGCCTACCTCCAATCTGATTCGCTAAAAAAAAAAAAGAAGGGGAGCAATCCCCTTCCGTCTGGGCGGATCAGATCACCCATAGAGTAGAGTGGGCTGTGTCCGTGTCCACTCTTCACGGACCTGTCATCCGCCTGCTCTGCTCATTATGGCCCACGACCGACCGGTTACCAAGTTGCTTAAGTGGCCCTCGCTCTTCAAAAGGTTGGGCACCCCTGGTCTAGGAGATTTGGATAGAATTAAAGCTGAACTCCAGTGAACACTTTTTAAGCAGCTACAGCAACATTTTTTGTCCCTTTAGAGATAGCGTTTTTTCATAAACGTATAAAAGCTGATCTTTTTAAGATCTGCATCAGTGTTAAACGGTTTGTGTCAACCCTCTACTACTTTAGCAGGAAAAATATGGTGAAAAATAATAGACTTACTGGCCAGATCACCAGGTGAAAATTTAAGAATAAAACTAATGCAGCCACCACATTTAATGATTGGTAAGTTTGTGCATGTGTGCAGCATGGTGTGGTGGCAAAAACACACAGTCCGGGTGCAATGTAAAGAACTTGTATTGAAGTAAGGCAAAGACAGTTCACAACATACCCAGTGGGAAGATAGAGTAGCCGAGAACACTCAGGTTCCAACAGCGTGTAGCGAAGCAGGTTTCACCCGAACTGGCAGCGCCTGTTCAGACAGTCAGAATGTGGCTTGACCGTCTAGTGCCCAAACGTGAACATATCCATTGAAATTGCAAACCCTACACTTTCCTTCCTCCTCTGGAACCTTTCCCTGCCTTTACTTCCATCCCTGACAGATGGGTAACCTGTACCCACACTACCCACTCGCAAATGCATGCCAAAACCTGGGGGCAGGGACTTACTGACCCAAGATGGCCACCAAGGGGCAACTGGACAGAGTGCAGCTAACCGGAACGCTGCTGCCAGGACCAGGAAAGCACAGAGAAACCAAGTGTCGCCTAACTTCCCCTCCAGGTGGTAATACTGTTCGGGTCGGGTGTCATTTACAGTGGAGGAAGCAGACTGCCCCTGCCTACAAGCTGCCATATGCTTAATACTGTTTTATTTAAGTGTTACATAAACACAAAGTCTGTCAGCAAGTAGCAAAGTGCTAAGCACAAGAGGTCCAATTTATGAAATTTGTGCTAACATGTACATTTCTTGTCTGTATAAACCAGTCAGTACACTTTTTCTTTTTTCAAACCTGAACTTCACAAATTACATCTTAAATCCGCTATGAGCATGAAGAAATGTTCCCACTACCACACTTTTAAAACATCAAACCAAACTGCAATAGCCAATTCAATCGGTTAAGAATAATTCTTTTCCAGGTGTAACACCTGGGACTGTTACAGATGCTATGTTTAAAAATGGGCACAAAATGGCATATGTCAGGACTGAGTTATTTTAGAACACGGAAAGCTCTCCGAGGGAGTTCTGGGATTTGTATGCCACTGAGGGAATCTCCAAGTACTTTGGGGGAAGCTGGACTACATTACCCAAATACTACTAAGACTAAGAGACAAGGGGTAATTTAAAAAGGAAAAGCGCGCGCACAGGAGGGGAGAGAGGGGGAAGTGCTGGAGCAGACTGGAGGTGAGAGCGAGAGAGGAGGCTGACCGGATGCCGCCAAAAGAGAGAGAGAGCCTAAGTGGTGAAGTATAAGGATGGGCTCCGGCGTGTTCGCACAGCCCAGTGCAGAGCCCGCCAGGAAGTCGGCATGGCGCTGCGCTAATCACAGGCTGTGAGACATTTCCCGACCTCTGCAGCTGCGCATCGGGAAATGTCTCACTGCCTGTGATTAGCGCAGCGCCGTGCCGACTTCCTGGCGGGCTCTGCATGTGGGCTGTGCGAACACGCCGGAGCCCATCCTTAGTGAAGTACACCGCCGCTGTATGAAGGAAGCGAGAGCGCTGTATCAACTGCGTGCTGACTAAGGAAGGGCTCAGGTATGTTTGCTACTCCACGTGCCCGCACCCTCCAGGAAGCGCTAATAACAGGTAGTGAGACATTTTCCGTTCTGTGCAGCTGCGTATCGGGAAATGTCTCACTGCCTGCGATTAGCACTGCATAATGTCAGCTTCCTGGTGGGCACGTGGAGTTGCGAACACGAGTCCATCTTTGGTGCTGACCCGCAGGAGAGCCCTTTGGTGCAGGGAGCCTGCAGAGGTCATCATACTGGAGGACACTGCCAGACTGCTGATATACAGGAGTAGGTGAATTTGGGTGCCTGAACTACAGCAGTGGGGGTGTTTTTGAAGCACCTGATTAGAGCCATAGGCTCTAATAGGCTTCAAAAAAATTCACCTGCGAGTGCCATGCTGGGCACAGTGGCAGCATTTGATGGCACACTGGCAGCATTTGATGGCACAGTGGTAGCGTTTAATGGACACAGTGGCAGCATTTGATGGGCATAGTGGCTGCAAATGATTACTTGTGGAACTGTCTGCCTGTTACCCACACAGTGATATCTCGGAGTCCAGGGAAATATCCCCCATACAGGCTTTCCCTGTTAGGAATCTAAACTGTCTGACACAAAAGACATGTAGGGAATGTAAGGAGGAATTCAGTTCACACTCCCATTAAAGGCAAGGTCATTATCACCTGGGACTCAATAATTCCGAGACTCCAGCAGTTCTGGTTAATAGGAACCTGATTGTAGTCACCAGGGTTTGTCCCATTGCTAAAGAACTGTTGGTTCCATGTTAGGCCCGGTTCACAATGCTGCGGTGGGGGAGATCGCATATGATTCGCACCGCACTGCAGTTCAAATCATATGCGATCTCTGTGCGATAGTATGGCTGAATTCGCATCGCATTCGGCCCAAAATCGGACAGGACCCTTTTTTTCGGTCCGCAGCAGAATCGGATCGCATGGTGTTCTCACCATGCGATCCGATTCCTGTCCGAGTTTGCAGATCGCACTGCGATATGCGAGCTGCTATGGGGTGTCATTAACATTTCATTGACACTCCCAGCAGCTCGCATAGGGCAGTGTGAACTGCCGGCGGGAGACATGCGGTGCGGGAACCCGCAGTGGATTCGCAGCGTTCCCGCACCGCAGCAGTGTGAACCGGGCCTTACTATTTTCTGCACTCAGTTGGATTACAAAATAGCTGCTGTACTCCAAGTAGGAGACATTCTGCAAGTGCATTACCTGCCATACATATAAACAGCTGCAGCTGGGAATTTCCCACGCAAGAACAGGTACTCTTTTCTTCAAGTGAAATTCATAGCCTAATATCACAAGCTGCCACACCAGGAGGTCATTAAAGGGGAACTCCGAAGTTGATGCATTTTTCTTGTTTCTTTGTTGTGTCTTCTCATTTGCTTACATTTTCACAGAAGTGAAGGACTTCAAAGTGCACCATCAAAAGAGCTCCAATGCTTGGCCAATAATATGTGTTATGTTTCACTTCCAGGATAATGTTGCACTCAGTTGTCCCTGAGATTTATTTCCATTATCATTTCTCTGCTCAGTTCTTAGGGGCAACCTTTTCAATACCCAGAGCCGGGGCTGAACTATTATACCTTTTCTGTTCTGTAGGACTAATTAAAGTAAACGAGGTCCTGTTATATACCAAACTCAGGTTTAATAGAATCATCATTGAAGTCCAAAGGCGGCAGGTGCAACTCAGGCTCTAATCGTGTGCTTCAAACAAACAAAAAAAACCCCATTGAAATCTATGCATCGGGCACCCTGTATGTAGATTAAAGCATAGAGTATTGCTTAAAGAGGAAGTAAACCCTGATGGGTTTTACCTCCTCTTTATTCCCCTGCAAAGTAAAAGCATAATGGGCTAGTATGCATCATATACTAGCCCATTATGTTGCACTTACCTGCAAACAAAGCCTGCAATGTCCCCACTGTGACTGGCCGGAGTTGCGTGACGTTACTCCCTCGCAGGAGCCGAGGGTCACGGCACAAGCTTTATAGAAACGGCACAATCGTGCCCTTTCTTTAGTGTACATGCACGACGATGCCGACACGTATATGGTAAATATCTCCTAGACCGTGCAGGTTTAGGATATATTTCCAGTACCTACAGGTAAGCCTTATTATAGGCTTACCTGTAGGTAAAATTAGTAAAGCTTTTACATGTTATATTCTTTAAAGTGTAATGTTAAATTGTTTTCAAAACTTTGCCTTCTTTATAAAGATCTTGCTTGGTTCACTGCATTACATCATCTGTTCAGAGTTAGTAGCAGTGTGAGCATGTTTTGTGGTGTCAGTGAAAGAGGGGAATACTCAGTTGGGGCCTCAAGAGTGAACGAAAAACCAAGTGGCCCTCAAGGGGGTGGTGCTACACAACAGATCTAGCTGTCAACATTTTGATTGGCTCCTACTTGCCTTTGCACTTTACTTCTTGTGCTGTTGATAAAAGAAGCTGATCAAATAATCAATTTGGGGGGGGGGGGGGGGGGGTGTTAACAAAACTTGAGCAGACAGAATCCGGAGCAACTGTACATAATAACCAATCAGCTTCTAACTTCAGCTTGTTCAATTAAGCTTTGAAGCTTTGAAGCTAAAACCAGATTCTGTCTGCTCCAGGTTTTGTAAATCTCCCCCCCATCCCCAATGTGTTCCACAGCAGAATTTTAGTTGTAAAGTTATGCTTATTTTTCTGTTAATTCTTATATAATTAGGAAATTATCAGGGATCTTACAAATTTCAGTTTGTTGAGCTCCAAAGAAGTCAATTAAGGATATCAGGTACTCTAGACAATTGTGGATAGTTTAATTGTACATAATTACATGCAGATGTAGGTAATTATAAGCTGCAGGTTCAGACAAAATAAATGTCCCTACTTGTTTTATAAAGTTGATGACTTTTTTGGGTAAATTAAAGACAGAAACTTAAAAGAGAAATATTCTATACGAACATTTTTTTTATTTTGATACACTGTTGGTAAGCAGTATTATATTGTTGTTGTAATGTACAGTGCTATGCACTGCAATATGAAGTTAATAAGTCATAAAAACCCACCTGAACCTAGACCACCCTCATGACAAAATAAGAGCTAGTTTACTTTTTACGGTTGGGGTGCAGTAAAACGCAAAATGCGTTTAATGCATGTGGTTGTGGCACATTAACTATTTCAGCCCTGGAAGGATTTGCCCCCTTAAAGCGGTAGTAAACCCGCAGAAGTCAGCGGCTGCATGTAAGAGGAATATCTCCGAAACCGTACAGGTTTAGGACATATTCTTTTTACCTACAGGTAAGCCTTATTATAGGCTTACCTGTAGGTCAAAGTAAAAAAAATTACTTTACTACCGCTTTAATGACCAGGCCATTTTTTGCGATACGGCACTGCGTTGCTTTAACTGACAATTGTGCGGCCGTGGGACGTTGTACCCAAACAAAATTGACATCCTTTTTTCCCCACAAATAGAGCTTTCTTTTGGTGGTATTTGATAACCTCTGCAGTTTTTTTTTTTTTTGCGTTATAAACAAACAAAGAGCAAAATTTTTTTTTTTACTTTTTGCTATTATACATATCCAAAAAAAATATATTAAAAAAAAACAAATTTATTCATCAGTTTAGGCCGATATATATTCTTCTGCATATTTTTGGTTAAAAAAAAAAAAAATCGCAGTAGGCATATATTGATTGGTTTGCACAAAAGTTATAGCATCTACAAAATAGGGGGTAGATTTATGGCATTTTTATTATTATTTTTTTTTACTAGTAATGGAGGCGATCAAGTGTAGTTTTGCAGTGCACTTGGAGTGCAAAGTGGATTTTCCTTTAGTAAATAACTCCCACAGTGCTTTATAATTTGACACAATCATGCCATTTTCATGACTCACCAAAATTCATTCATGGTGCTGAAAATAATGAATATTTTTATCAGTAATGCATTACATACATTAACAACAAAAACAAGGTGTGTGTGTAGCAGACCCACAACATAATAACCGTTCGCTGAAGAAGAAATTGTCACCTCATCTATCAAATAAATTACATTAGCACTATTGACGAAAATGGCCAAAAAGAAAAGCCAATTGAAGAACCTAGGAGACAGCTAAAAGAAAGCCATGCAGTAAATCAAATGAAATCTTCTTTCAGTTTAAGTAAAGAATTATTTGACATTTTTTTTTTTTTTAAGTTTCTTTCAATGGCCCCCCAACCCGCAAAGTACTCCAGATATTTTTGTCTTACTTTGCGGGCGCTTTGGGGGGCAAGCCAGGACGGCCAGCTTCAAGCACCGTCAGGGTTTCTTCCGGCCTCAGGCCAAACTGAGGCAACATAGTTCATTGAATTTCTGTTTAAAAAGTTGTGTAGAATGCAGCATGCAAGAAATATATGGTTAAGTTTATATTCCGCCATGTTGATTGGCGTAAGGAATAGGCAGAAGCGGCTGGCCATTATCCCGAAAGCGTTCCCCACCACTCTTCTGGCTCTGGTCAGACAGTAGATATAAACCCTCTGTTCTAGGGTGAGGGTCCTCATGGCTTCAAAACGGTCGGCTGGTCAGAACGAACTAACAGAAAGCACTGAAAAACAGAAAGTTCGGAGCTGAAAATCAGAAACGAGCGGACAAGAACCCACTGATAATTAAATACGTAATATAAAAACGAACCCACAAGCACAAACTGAAGAGCAGTAATGATTGGAAAAGCACGAGGCTGAAAAGCGCGAAATGTCTGTCACCAAATGAGATTAGCAGAAGGAGCCCAAAGGATGGCGCACTTGGTATTGAACTTCTTTCTAGTGCCATCGTACGTGTTGCACGTCACTGTGTTGTTGACATTCGGAATTTCCGACATTGTGTGACCATGTGTATGCAAGACAAGTTTGAACCAACATCTGTCGGAGAAAATCCCATGGATTTTATTGTTGGAATGTACGATCGTGTGTACGCGGCATTACAATAAGCTTCACTTATCTGGTTTCTTTTGGTCTGGTAAATACACCTTTAAAAGCATTTTGTTATATCTGTTTGATAAGTATAAAACATGATTTTTCCAGAACTCCTGTCAGATGATGACTTTTTTGTGCTTTCTGCTGTGCTAAACTCTTATCAGTTACTGTAAATTGTTCCTGTGGAATACAAGATATCTCTTCATATGTTATAAAGAAGATAAAAACTGGGATAAGTTTAGTACCTAGGAAATCATCACCGCTGTTTCATAAAAGCATTACAGCGAGTAAGAGTTGTCGCCCTAAGGCCGCCCATAGACGGTTCCTGCTGAACCAGCCGAGGTTCGAACTATGTATGGAACTTGGGTACAAACAGCAATAATCACTGTCTTCTCCTGGCAGAGATGGCTTTCCACGCCCCCAAGGGAACTTCTTTCCAGAAATACGTGGTTGCAAGAAAGAAATTTTCTCCGTGTATTGCCTGCATTAGACAGGAAGTGTTACTATCAGGAAAATAAAGCAAAAACCCCTAAAAAAGAAAACGAATGCAGCTTCCACATATCAAGACTGGTAAGCTGCAATATATTACAATTTTGTTCTTGGGTTTAAATGCCCTTTAACTGCAGTAGTCAAAAGTTAGATCTTCAGATTGGCTGTGCAAATGGTACATATATTGACTTAATGGGTACTTTTAGATAAGCTGAAAGGCATCAAGCTGTAAGTAGTGATGAGCAAACTGGGTAGAGTTTATTTCTCTGGATGTTCAGCAAACCCGGTGGGAATTTGCAAACACCAAACGTATTGCTGGACCCCACTGAATTCTACGACAGCCAATTCGTTTTTTTCTATAGCTTTTTTAAGGATAATTTGCAAGCATTTGTAAAAAAAAAAAAAAAAGGACACACAAGGAATCACAATGACACAACTCGCTGCTCGATTATAGTTACTATTGGTAGGTCTGTTGTAAATGACAGATCCTTGGTCCGCTTCTATATGTGAACAAATGGACCAGGGATTCTGGTTGATGTCATTAGCTAAATATGATCATTTGTGTTTGCTACCACTGGACTAGTGCTAGGTTGTTTGGGAGGGCACAAATATGGCCAATTTGTTTGCCTGTTCATTGTACCACAAACCTTCTTGTTTTGGATACAACTCCTATGTCACCTGAAACTGAAGCTCATCCCTATCTGTAACAGGTGAGTTTTGGGACTACATAGACTAAAGCTGGGTTCACACTAGCTGCAGCCGTGGCTCACAGCAGGAGGTCCGGTGCGTCCTTGTACACCATTTCTGGTGCAAGTCAGGTCCAAATTTTGGGCTTAATTTGGACCTGAAATGGAGCCATAGACACACAGGCCCCTTTTCCAGTGCGCTCTGCGGCCGCCCCGGAGGTGTGTGAACGCTCCATTGAGAGCCAGTCAGTCTTCCATCATGCAAATTGGATGTGGGGAAACTCAGCCTAATAAAGTTGAGAAATATCACCACAAAGTGTTGGTTAAGCTTCAGTTCATCGGTTGTCAACTGCAAGCATTTTAAATGAATCTTACTAGTAAGCCATGCCTAATACTTTTCAGTAGGAGACCAACCAAATCTCTGGTAGCTACAAAAAAACACAATTCAATGCTTTTAAATCAGAATAAATTGTTAATATATAGTAATAATCCTTAAAGTTTGAAGCTCAGATAAAAAAAATTGTTTTAGCCCTACAGCTTTATCAAGGAGTGAAATACTGTATGTTCCATGTTGTGTAAGACTCTCCTCATCTGAGATCTTCAATCATGAAGGGGATTAATAGCTTTGATTCTCTGGGCTTCATTCAGTACAAAAAGTTTAGAGCCCCCGATAGAGGCCTGCCCCATTTGTTTCCTCCTCAATTGGGAAAACTTTTTTCATTGTTTTTGCTGCCTGTAACAGGATCTTTGAATGGGGTAGAGAATCCTGTTACTCATCAGACTTCCACCACTTACAGATCATGTTACAGACAGTGAAAGCAATAAAATAACTTTTCTTAATGGAGGAGGGAAAAAGTCCTTGTCAGGAACTTGTATTATTGAATTCATCCTGCAGACCCTTTGCGCAGAAGTTCAGATACAGGAAGAGGACAGGCATCCCTGCAGTGAAGATTTCTCCAGGATCCAGCTGCTTGTACAATGTACAACATACTTCATTACAAGCAAATAATGTCAATAGAGCTGCTAGGCTGAAATTTTTTTTAAGCTAAACTTCAGTTTTAAATACCCAACTACAGATATAGCTTGCATGTGGTTAGATTTAAAAAAAAAAAAAAAAAAAAAAAAACGTGTTTCTTAAGGATGAAACAGAAGGAGTAATTGCTATTAAGGGTTTTCTTATGATTATAATAAGTCACTTCTTTACTCATGATGTATATACAGTATTCATCAAAGTAATGTTAAAGAAAAAACATGCTTGATGACCATAATTCAGTTTCCTATGTAAACCAAAATGCTGTGCTGTAGTCTGCAAACAAAATATAACATATTTTATCCAGTGCTTACTATTGATCAAAAAGTGAATAATGCATAACAATAAAGTGCTAACAATGCATAAAAAAATTAATACACTAATATATTGTATACACTCCCTTAAGTGTACTTAAGTGCTCAATAATATAAGTCCATCAATAAATTTCCTTAAATATTTTCAATTGAGTTGGGTCCTTGTAATGGTGCTCCAAACTTATACAAAGTGATAGCAATCTCCTGCTCCCCCCCCCCCCCTTTGTGCTTATCCTCACCTTAGGGCGTGTGACCGCACAGTTAAGTTTGGTCTAACAGCGCTGTTAAACCACCCCTGGGCTCTATGATATATGTGCTCTGCAGGATCCCGATCTGTTCAATGGGATTATCCTCAGTGCATATATAAAAGATAAGCTACAAAGTGCTTTATTGTTTAAAAAACTATTTTATTAAAAGTAATTAATCCAGGGTACTTACACATTTAAGGTGCTTGTAGCGCACCACTCTGTTAGAGGCAGAACTTAATAATTCAAATGAGGCTGTGCATCCGTTTATTCATCCACAGCTGCTCGTATTGACAATGAAGCTGCTTTCTAGACTGTCCTGTCCCCTCCCCAATGCGTGTCGACACAGGGAATGATGTGTCTTCCTCAGGGGGATTTTTTCTATTCATAATTCAGTTGCTTTATTTTCTATTCATCACACAAATGATTTGTGAATAATTATCATAATATGAAATGTTATGTTTGCTCAGAAATCTATTTTATTATTTATGCCCACATTTCTACCGATCCATTTTTTAAATAGCTTTATAATCTATCAACATTTTGCATCAAGCTGGCAAGCGAATTGTCTTTTTCAGACAGATAAATCCAATATGGACATTTTCTAAACACAGAGTACACAGGCTTATCTCCCAGCTTTCAAACTTAAGAGGGATGCCTAAGGGACATGAAAACCTGCAATGAGCGCAGCACACTCCGGCAAAAAGTGGATGTGGTTAAATTATGCTGAATATTGGGCATGCCTTAAAGGAGTTGTTAACCCACAAGGTTAAAATTACACCATCCTCTCAAGGTATTAATGTAATTTGCCCTGTGTCTATGCTTTATAAAAATAATGCTGCTATATACCTGCTTTAGTGTACTGATCGGCGGTCACGTGATCCGCCGCCTCTCTCCCCCACTGATGTCAGCCAGGAGGGGAGAAGGAGAGGAGGAGAGAGCCGGCCCTGTCCACTGCAGCTGTCATGTGAGAGAGGAGAGAGAGGCAGCAGATCATGTGACCGCAGATCAGCGCTCTGAAACAGGTACAGTGCCTTAAAAAAGTATTCATACCCCTTGAAATTTTCCACATTTTGTCATGTCACAACCAAAAACATAAATGTACTTTATTGGGATTTTATGTGATAGACCAAAACAAAGTGACACATAATTGTCAAGTGGAAGGAAAATGATAAATGGTTTTCAAAATGTTTACAAATAAATATGTGAAAAGTGTGGTGTGCATTTGTATTTAGCCCCCTTTACTCTGACACCCCAAACTAAAATCTAGTGGGACCAAATGCCTTCAGAAGTCACCTAATTAGTAAATAGAGTCCACCTGTGTGTAATTTAATCTCAGTATAAATACAGCTGTTCTGTGAAGCCTTCAGAGGTTTGTTGAGAACCTTAGTGAACAAATATCATCATGAAGGCCAAGGAATACATCAGACAGGTCAGGGATAAAGTTGTGGAGAAGTTTAAAGTAGGGTTAGGTTATAAAAAAAAAAATATCCCAAGCTTTAAACATCTCATGGAGTATTGTTCAATCCATCGTCGGAAAATGGAAAGAGTATGGCACAACTGCAAACCTACCAAGACATGGCCATCCACCTAAACTGACAGGCTGGGCAAGGAGAGCATTAATCTCTCATGGTATTTCTGGAGCAGCTGCAACGATCCACAGCTTAGGTTGAAAAATCTGTCCACAGGACCACTATTAGTTGTGCACTCCACAAATCTGGCCTTTATGGAAAAGTGGCAAGAAGAAAGCCATTGTTGAAGGAAAGCCATAAGAACTGTTTGCAGTTTGTGAGAAGCCATGTGGGGGACACAGCAAACATGTGGAAGAAGGTGCTCTGGTCAGATGAGACCAACATTTAACTTTATGACCTAAAAACAAAAGCAGGGACCGGGAAGCTGATCAGAGTTGGTGTGCAGATGGATGGAGCCAAATACAGGGCAATCTTGGAAGAAAGCTTGTTAGAGTCTGGGGTGGAGGTTCACCTTCCAGCAGGACACTGACCCTAAACATACAGCCAGAGCTGCGGTGGAATGATTTAGATCAAAGCATGTTCATGTGTTAGAATGGCCCAGTCAAAGTCCAGACCTAAATCCAATTGAGAATCTGTGGCAAGACTTGAAAATTGCTGATCACTGATGATCTCCATCCATTCTGACAGAGCTTAAGCTATTTTGCAAAGAAGAATGAGCAAAAATATAACTCTCTAGATGTGCAAAGCTGGTAGAGACATCCCCAAAAAGACTTGCAGCTGTAATTGCAGCTGCAAATGTGGTTCTACAAAGTATTGCCTCATGGGGGGCTGAATACAAATGCACGCCACACTTTTGAGATATTTATTTGTAAAAAATGTTGAAAAATATTTATCATTTTCCTTCCACTTCACAATTATGTGCCACTTTGTGTTGATCTATCACATAAAATCCCAATAAAATCCATTTACGGTTTTGGTTGTAACATGACAACATTTCAAGGGGTATGAATACTTTTTCAAGGCACTGTATATAGCAGAATTATTTTTTTAAAGCATAGACACAGGGCACGTTACATGAATACATAAAGAGGATGGTGTAATTTTAACTATAATTTGAGCAGCAGGTGTGGAGCAGAGTGTCATGGACACGTAGCGGACAGGCAGGGAGGGAGGGGGAGAGAACACAGAGGAGGACAGGAGAGCTGTGGATGACAGAGGCACGTAAACTGACCACAGTGTCAGGGCTCAGCAGCCATGATACACCGTAGTCAGTTTACAGGTAAGAGGGTATAGCCAGGCAGGATCAGCCAGGTATTACAGGTGTTAGAGGAGTCCAAATTACAAAGCACAATCACTGTACTGTATAACATGCTTTAAGGAAACAGGATTTATGGGGATGCTTTAAGGAAACAGGATTTGGGGTTAACAACCACTTTAATAGGGTCTGAGCATTCATGCAGTATACACCAGGCAAGCGTGCTGCATTCCTTAATTACAGTAGCACACATGAGTCTTATGCATATATTGTACATATCCCTCAGCAAATAAAATGTTTTTTGAAAGCTCTCTCATTACACATGCCTTTTCTATACAAAATACAGGCAGACAACTAACACTTTGTCTGATCTACTAAAGTAGAACTTTTTAAAATTAGTTGGAGTCTACGTAGCCACCAGCAACCATTGAGACAATAAATATCATGGTCAGGAGTAATTTTCGGCACAGCTCATAAAGTGTTGCTGTCAAGACTATATGACATAAATGACATATACAGGGCAGCAATCAGCAATTAGTAACACACAACATATAGGAGCTTACAGATATCAGACATTAGGAGTAGACCACAGTACAAGATACAGAAAACAAAGGTTAGGAATATGTAACATAGTTCTGCCTGTTGGTCAGTGGGAGGCAAAAATGTTATGGCGTCGGTAGTCACAGGAAGGAGAAAAGCACAAAGGCTTTGGTGGGTAGTCCAAGGAATAAAATTTAGGTCAGTTAGGTCAGTGGGCAGGGCCCTTAGGGCTCCTGGAAAGGGGGAGTGGTAAAATACAAATCCCCAGCTACTTGCTGGGGATTTCGATTTTAAAGGGAGTCCCTTCAGTGATTCACAGATCCCAGCGCTTGAAGTCCTGTGCCTGCTGCCGCCTGCCCCCACATGGGATCAGCTGGGATCTGCTGAGTAGTGAAGGACAAACTTCTGACGGGACGGTTCGCAAACGCGATCGTGCAAACGTGCCCAAATGTTCGCGAACCACAGGTTCGCGGCGGGCCCCATTCATTTTAATGGCAGGCGATGAAATTTTGTCAATTCAGGAGCGCATGAAGGCCATGGAGGAGAGGCAAGGTAAGGCCAGGCTATGAAGGGGGTGCAGGAGATGATCAGTGCCACAGTCAGGGCACCGCAGTCCTGTGCCAGTGCCCCTGACCCCTCCCTCTGCCCGGCCTTTACCCCCACCTATGCAGGGCTCCACTGCGGTGATCCGGAGGATTCTGATCCTCAGCCATGGTGCTGGCACTGCCTGCAGATTGGCTTCTCCGCTGCTATCTCCCTCACTGACACCAGCACCGAGATAGGACACTGACACCAGCACCGCGATAGAGAGCACTGACACCAGCACCAAGATAGAGAGCACTGACACCAGCACCGAGATAGAGAGCACTGACACTAGCACTGAATGAATGAATTGTATAGCGCTGCAACTGCGAACTGAATCGCCTCGAGGCGCTTGATCCGACCTGCGTTGATTCCTTCTTAGAAGAGGTGGGTCTTGTACCTCACTTCCGGTAACTGTGAACTCCCGGCGCGTGTTTGTCACGGTCACGTGACTTCATCAGGGGTCGGACCCCTGATGAAGTCACGTGACCGTGACGAACACGCGTCGGGAGTTCACAGATACCGGAAGTGAGGTACGAGCTCGACGCTCGTTTTTATGCATGTACTGTATCTACTACAAAATGTGAGTTTTTTCTGCCACCATTTGAAATAAACCTTAAATTTTTAAAAACATACTATACTATCGAGTATCCCCCTCCTCTTTACTTGTCTGTGAGGTACATACACCTGCACCAGAGTTAAAAGGGACACCTATTAAGGAGACGCACAATACCTGGAACTAGAGGGAGACGCCATCCAGAGGAAGCAGAGGCCCTTTGGGATCAAACATATACACATACGCTGTTACCTTACAGCGGTACCATATTTCACGGAAGAACAGAAGTCACCCACTGCTACCTGGCACAATCCCTTTGAGAATATCCACCAGCACTGATATCACTCACCAAACTTTGGATTTACAACCAGTGTCACAACAGCCTGCACCATAGCCCTAGCAGATAGAGGGTTCACGCCACGGACTTCTTTGCACTTTATTACTTACACTACATTGCTTGGCTGGCACTGGAATATTAGATGAAATTGATATATGCTATATTACGCCTATACATGTGAATCCTATTTTTAAAAAATGCACTTGTACTCACGCTTTTATGCGATTTCTTAAATGCGACTCTTATGCGATTTTATTGAAGTAATTTTATACTTATGGAAATCTACACTTATTTTGGGTTTTATCACCTATTTATGCACACTAAGCAATTACCCACGTTTTTATGCGATTCCTTAAATGTGACTCCTATGCGATTTTATTGAAGTAATTTTATATTTTATTGATTTTTATGTACGAAATCTACACCTATTTGGGTTTATTCACCTATTTATGCACACTAAGCACTTTCTATTACAGTAATAAGACGACCACCACTGGTTAACACAAACAAGTCTGCTTTTTTGAAATACCTCTATTTATATTGAAATTCAGTCTCTTTAGTTTAACAGACAGCGCAGCACTACTTCTTTACTATATACAATATCACTGATGGCGCCATGGCTGCGATTGACCAGTTTGGTGATCTCATCAAATGGGCGCAGAAGTCTGCATGTGTCGCACATGAGCAGCCAACGGTGCGGTGAAAAAAAAAAACAAGCTCCCCAGAACCTGTTCTGCCGCAGTTCGTACAGGTGGTCATTAACTGCACGTTTCTGCTGGAGCAGCCTATCAAGCATATACAAGGTTGAGTTCCATCTCATCGGGCAATCACAATAAGACATCTGACCGGCAGTCAAATTGAGCGGTGTTAGCCACTGATCTGCCTGTGAACGCAAAGCTGAAAGGAGTGCAGGGCCAGTGTGGCTCTTGGCTTCCAGGCACAACAGACGCAGCACAGCATGGCAACGTCTCACCTGGCATGTCGAATAGGTTCTGGGGATCTTGGGCGGCGCAGCAGAAGAGATGGTAGCAGCGGAAAAGGAGGAGTCAGCTGAGGAGGAGAGGGAGGATGGAGTAGGAGGAGGAGAAGAAGAGGCAGAACTGCATGCAATCTGTGGCGGTTTAAAACCAAATCTACACGGGTGCCACGGGTTACATGCTTGAAGGCCGTCAGAAGGTTCACCCAGTGGGCAGTAAAAGTTATATACCTTCCCTGCCCGTGTTTGCTAGACCACGTGTCTGTGGTCAGATGTATCTTGGCACCGACACTGTGTGCCAGAGATACATTCACTTGCCGCTGAACATGGCCATATAGCTCTGGTATGCCCTTCTGTGAGAAAAAATTCCTTCCTGGGACCTTCCATTGCGGTGTTCCAATGGCCACAAATTTTTGAAAGGCCTCCGAGTCCACCAATTTATATGGCAGTAGTTGGCGGGCTATCACTTCTGACAAGCCAGCGGTCAACCGTTGGGCAAGGGGGTTATCCGGAGTCATCATTTTTTTACGCTCAAACATTTGGCCTACGGAAGCCTGCCTTTTTCCAGAAAAACAAGAGGATGGCATGATGGAAGGTGGAGTGGAGGACAATTCTGAGGAGAGAGGAGAAGAGCCTGGAGTGTGGCTTTGTGGGTTCTGACAGCGTTGCTCCCACTGGGCTCGGTGATGGCAGTTCATGTGCCTTCTTAAGTTGGTTGTCCCTAGGTGAGTGTTGGGCTTACCGCCACTTATGCATTGACTGCAAAGGCTGCAGATGGCAACACTATTGTCAGCAGCGGACACGTTAAAAAAAGCCCACACTGCGGAGTCATGTGCCGGCGTCCTGGGAGCCCCAGATGTGACCGTACATGGTTGATGGCTCGCTCCTGATACATTAGCAGTCTGGTTTGTCCCTCCTGTGTAATGTAAGTTCCGCCTGCTTCTCCTCCCTATCTGCTGGTCCATCTCTCCCTCTGAACTCCCCTCCTCTTCCTTTCTTGTGGGCACCCACGTGACACGTCATCATCGACGTCACCTTCCCCACCACTATAATTAGAGATCTCGGAGTAGGCAGAAACAGCGGGGGCCAAGCTCCTTGGGCTGATCTTGGTACTGTCATCAGACTGCTGAGTGGCGGTTGTTGCTACCTCCTCTTCCTGATCCAATGCCGAGAATGGCTGCGCATCGGAAATGTCTTGTGATGGATCAGAAATGAATTACTGTGACTCAAGCGGAGGGTATATGGTGGTGTTGGTGGTAATGTCTTTGGGGGTGCACACAGCAGAGAGTGAAGAGGGTGCAGATAGAGAGGATGAGGAGGGTGCAGAAGAGTAAGGCTGAGTGAGCCACTCAACCAAGTCTGGTGCATCCTTTGATGTAATCAAACGCACCTTCTGCAACTTCCCACTTTGTTAGAAGCCTGGTGCTCCTGCCCTACCCCTACCACCCCTGCGGAAGGGCCTGCCTCTTCCTCTGCCTGTCATTTTTTAAATGACCCTGTGACAAAAGTCTCTAGAGAAGTGCAGTATATGTGGAAGAAGGTATATAACACCCTGCTTCAATCTGTCATTTTGGGGGGCCACTGGTCTATCACACTAGTTATAATACTTTTTTGTAATTGCGTTTGTCACTCATTGTAGTATCGCTGCAGAACCGCTCAGCAGTCACAATGCTGCACAGTAGAAATGCACTATACTATGCTTTCTATATTTGAAAGTAGTTTATACGTGTATTACACCCCTATATACTGCACACCAAATAGTACACCTATACCAGTCCTTAAAAGGACTTTTGTGGACTTATATTCATTAGCGATTTGTGTCGCTACAATCTGTCCCTGCTACACACAGCAACCTCTCCCTACACTGACAAAAGAGCTACAGAACCGCTCAGCAGTCACAATGCTGCACAGTAGAAATTAACTATAATATGCTTTCTATATTTGAAAGTATATTATAAGTGTATTACACCCCTATATACTGTACACCTATACCAGTCCTTTAAAAGACTTTTGTGGACCTAATAGCTAGTGATTACAGACTGTCCCTGCTCCAAACAGCTAACTCTCTCCCTACACTGAGAAAAGACAGCTGCAGAATCGCTCAGCACTGCAGGCACAAATTGCTGCACAATAGAAATGAACTATAATATGCTTTCTACAGTGGTGTGAAAAAGTGTTTGCCCCCTTCCTCATTTCCTGTTCCTTTGCATGTTTGTCACACTTAAGTGTTTCGGAACATCAAACCAATTTAAACAATAGTCAAGGACAACACAAGTAAACACAAAATGCAATTTGTAAATGAAGGTGTTTATTATTAAAGGTGAAAAAAAATCCAAACCATCATGGCCCTGTGTGAAAAAGTGATTGCCCCCCTTGTTAAAACATACTATAACTGTGGTTGTCCACACCTGAGTTCAATTTCTCTAGCCACACCCAGGCCTGATTATTGCCACACTTGTTCACAATCAAGGCATCACTTAAATAGGAGCTGCTTGACACAGTAAGATCCACCAGAAGATCCTTAAAAGCTACACATCATGCCGAGACCCAAAGAAATTCAGGAACAATTGAGAAAGAAAGTAATTGAGATCTATCAGTCTGGAAAGGGTTATAAAGCCATTTCCAAAGCTTTGGGAATCCAGCGAACCACAGTGAGAGCCATTATCCACAAATGGCGAAGACATGGAACAGTGGTGAACCTTCCCAGGAGTGGCCGGCCGCCCAAAATTACCCCAAGAGCGCAGCGACGACTCATCCAAGAGGTCACAAAAGACCCCACAACAACGTCCAAGGAACTGCAGGCCTCACTTGCCTCAGTTAAGGTCAGCGTTCATGCCTCCACCATCAGGAAAAGACTGGGCAAAAATGGCCTGCATGGCAGAGTTCCAAGGAGAAAACCACTGCTGAGCAAAAAGAACATCAAAGCTCGTCTCAATTTCTCCACAACACATCTTGATGATCCCCAAGACTTTTGGGACAACATTCTGTGGACCGATGAGACAAAAGTGGAACTCTTTGGAAGGTGTGTGTCCAAGTATATCTGGCGTAGAAGGAACACTGCATTTCAGAAAAAGAACATTATACCAACAGTAAAATATGGTGGTGGTAGTGTGATGGTCTGGGGCTGTTTTTCTGCTTCAGGACCTGGAAGACTTGCCGTGATAAAAGGAACTATGAATTCTGCTGTCTACCAAGAGATCCTGAAGGAGAATGTCCGACCATCTGTTCGTGTACTCAAGCTGAAACGAACTTGGGTTCTGCAGCAGGACAATGATCCTAAACACACCAGCAAGTCCACCACCGAATGGTTGAAGAAAAACTAAATGAAGACTTTGGAGTGGCCTAGCCAAAGTCCTGACCTGAATCCTATTGAGATGTTGTGGTATGACCTTAAAAAGGCCGTTCATGCTCGAAAACCCTCTAATGTAACTGAATTAGGACAATTCTGCAAAGATGAGTGGGCCAAAATTCCTCCAGGACGCTGTAAAAGCCTCATTGCACGTTATCGCAAACGCTTGGTTGCAGTTGTTGCTGCTAAGGGTGGCCCAACCAGTTATTAGGTTTAGGGGGCAATCACTTTTTCACACAGGGCCATGATGGTTTGGATTTTTTTTCACCTTTAATAATAAACACCTTCATTTACAAATTGCATTTTGTGTTTACTTGTGTTGTCCTTGACTATTGTTTAAATTGGTTTGATGTTCCGAAACACTTAAGTGTGACAAACATGCAAAGGAACAGGAAATGAGGAAGGGGGCAAACACTTTTTCACACCACTGTATATTTGAAAGTATATTATAATTGTATTACACCCCTATATACTATACACCTATACCAGTCCATACAAGGACTTTTGTGGACCTAATAGCTAGTGATTACAGACTGTCCCTGCTCCACACAGCATCCTATCCCTACACTGACAAAAGACAGAATGTAAAATGGCAGTCAGATCAGGTCTATTTATAAGGTAGGGGGTATGTCCATGTGCTGAAATGTCTCAATTGGCTGTCCTGTACCCCATGATGGATGTGTCATGGGTCAAAGTTCTTCACAATGTAAAAGAATATGGACACCGCGAACAGCGCCATATGTCCGCCGGTGTGGCTAATCGCGAACGAGCAAAGTTTGCTGCAAACCGACCGCCGGGCGAACTGCAAGGTCATCTCTACTGCTGAGTAGTGTGATCAGAGCCCCGAACAATGGGTCACAGACTCGGAGGGTGCTGAGCCCGCCCATGAGTGAAGGTGGTGGGGCCTGTCCCCAGTATACATTCTCACCTTGTCAGTGGCTGGGATGAAGTTCGGGGCAGGGGGTATGGTGAGCAGGCAGATTGCCCTTCTTTTCACTGGCTGTTTGCTGATTCGGGCTGTAGAGGCTTAGAATGGTTAGCGCCAAGCTGTGTATGGGATGGGGGATGGTGGCACAGAGCAGATCCCAGCATTCTGTTCTTCGCCTGTGTAGACAAAAAATCTTGCACCGGCCCTGTCAGTGGGTGAAGGAATGCGTCAGTGTTGAAATATTTCTAAACTGGCTGTTTGCTGATCTGGGCTGCAGGGGTTCAGAATGGTGAGCACTGAGCTGTGTATGGGATGGGGGGGGGGGGGGGGGCGGACACCGGCCTGGTACAGAGCAGGTCCCAGCATTCTGCTCTTCCCCTGTGTAGACAGAAATTCTTGCACCGGCCCTGTCAGTGGGTGAAAGAATGTTTTTTTATCTTAATGCATTCTCTGCATTAGGGAAAAAAAACTTTCACTGCCTGTTCCTGCCATCCCTCCCTGTAACACTTACCTGTGTCGTGTATTGATCCAGCTCTGTGCCAGGCTGCAGTTCTTCTGTTCCATCCCGCTCTCACAGGCTACACAGATAGCAGGGGGAACCATTGGCTCCTGCTGTTGTCAGTCAGAACCTGAGAGGAGGGAGCGGGGGAGTGGCCGAACTGCACTGTATGTGTCATTGAATGCACACTGCCCAGCTCGGCATTTGTTTATGGTACTGTGCTGCCATCTGGTTGATACAGGCAGAAATGCTTTCCTTCCTTCTCCCATTGCATTGGTGGTCAGTGATGCTTCCCTTCCTGGTGGCATTGGTGGTCAGTGGTGTTTTCCACCCTCCAATGGCATTGGTGGTCAATAGGAAACAGCAGAACACATTTGACTTACCGTACCTGTCTCTTGTCCTGTATCCTGTGCCACACTGGAACTATGCTCATACAGTGGCCAGGAGATGACTCTGCTCGTCCATATGTGCATAGGTGTCCAACAAGGTGCTGGAACAAGCATTCTGGCACTCAACTCTGGCATATAGCCCGGATCTGCAGGATGCCAGGGTTTTGTTGGAGTCCTGGGACATCTTTGTGGAATCCAGATGGATGGGGGACTGGTTAAGGTAGATTTCTTTCAACCTGAATGAACTTCCACAGTTTCCTAGAAAGAAAGATTTGATTTTATCTACATTTAAAAATGATGGGTAATGCGCAGACACACAGGATAGATTAGGGCTAGTGTTAACATAAGCACAATAGGCATATAGACATCTTTTTCCTGCATAGATTCGTAGAATCAATTTTAAGGCAGGGAGGGAGCCTGTAGAATCAAGGACTAAGGTAAGCATTTCTGCTTTTTCTTCCCACGGAGACGAAACCAGCATTTAACCCCTGCTGTGCCAAGTGAGCACTATATACAAATTTTTAATAAAAAGTTTGGCTTTAATGTTCAATTACTGGTGCCTAACGTGATCCTGTGGTGTGAGATTAATGGTTGTATATCGCCATACATGATTGCTATGAATTGAACTGCGTCATGCTCATAGAATGTTGGTTAATGCTACAGGAAATCTAGAACAGCCTCTATAGAGCAATTCTACCAGTTATGTCTATCCAATAATAGCAGCATAGTGGCTATGCATTTAGCACTCTTAGTTCTGGGACCAGGGGAACTGACAGTTTATTGTTTGAGGCGAACTTTAAAATAATGAGTTTTATAATTATAATATTAATTATAAGTATAAAAGCAGGAAAATGCTCATGTGCCTCCTAGCTTCTATCAGAGAGAGGAAGTTATGCCATCTCTCAAAGCAGTATATGAGTCTGCATGGTTACTGTGAACTGAGGTCTACTGAGCCAGGAAGGTTTTTTTCCTAAAGATTTTACCCAATGAGTCATCAGTTCAGGCTTTTGCTTTCTTGACCCATACAACCTACCACCTTAGACAGTAGTCTTTTTTCAGCCTCCTGGCAGGTACACCCATGGCTGGGATCTTGGTTTAATACACAGGCACTCTCACCATATGATTTTTGTGGATTTGACTTTGGTGGGCTACATGCATGAGTGTTTTGGACACTGCCTGGTTATACAAACGTTCATCCTCAATTATAACCTTGTGATGATTAAAAATAAATACATTTACAATGAACAACTAAACCATTTTTTGCAATAAACAATTGAAAAAAAAGGTACAAATTGTGTAAGGAATAAAAAAACTTGTCATAAATCAGTCCATAGCCTTGTATTTTGATACATGTAGAATGTGGTGATCAATCATGCAGTTTTTAATCACTTCAGCCCCGGAAGATTTCGGCCACGAGCATCGGCACCTCCGCTGTGCAGTGGGCATGTATGTGCGCCTCCGGCGGCACGCGCTTGCTATCCTGATGTATAGCTACGACAGCTCGCGGGATTGTGCCGACCTGCCGCAGTAAAATTACGGTGGCTGTTCGGCAAGCGGTTGAAGTGCCAAGCACTGTCTCTTTAAATAAAGGGCAAATCGTTCTTTCCTTCAGTGTCCCCTCTCACTCACTGACTGGTGTGGGCTCCTATGTTATAGTCACAAAAGCTTAATGTATTCTAAATATGCTGGAATTTGTAGTCCTCCTTGCTGGTTATATTCCCCAGTGGTATACCATGACATAGTTGTAGCATTTGGTTGCTAATAGTAACTTCCATCCACCATGTCACCCTGCTGCCAAACCTCTATCTATCCCTTCTGAGAAAATTAACAGTCATTTTGCGTTGTTTTTGTATTGTTTATTGAGGAATATACAGTGGCTTGCGAAAGTATTCTCCCCCTTGAACTTTTCAACCTTTTGCCACATTTCAGGCTTCAAACATAAAGATATAAAATTTAAATTTTTTGTGAAGAATCACCAACAAGTGGGACATAATTGTGAAGTGGAAGGAAACCACTGCAAATCTACCAAGACCTGGCTGTCCCTCTAAACTTTCAGCTCAGACAAGGAGAAGACTGATCAGAGATGCAGCCAAGAGGCCCATGATCACTCTGGATGAACTGCAGAGAACTACAGCTGAGGTGGGAGAGTCTGTCCATAGGACAACAATCAGTCGTACACTGCACAAATCTGGCCTTTATGGAAGAGTGGCAAAAAGAAAGCCATTTCTCAAAGATATACATAAAAAGTCACGTCTAAAGTTTGCCACAAGCCACCTGGGAGACACACCAAACATGTGGAAGAAGGTGCTCTGGTCCGATGAAACCAAGATCAAACTTTTTGGCCATAATGCAAAACGATATGTTTGGCGTAAAAGCAACACAGCTCATCACCCTCAACACACCATCCCCACTGTCAAACATGGTGGTGGCAGCATCATGGTTTGGGCCTGCTTTTCAGCAGGGACAGGGAAGATGGTTAAAATTGAGGGGAAGATGGATGCAGCCAAATACAGGACCATTTTGGATGAAAACCTGTTGGAGTCTGCAAAAGACCTGAAACTGGGACGGAGATTTATCTTCCAACAAGGCAATGATCCCAAACATACAGCAAAATCTACAAAGGAATGGTTCACAAATAAACGTATCCAGGTGTTAGAATGGCCAAGTCAAAGTCCAGACCTGAATCCAATCGAGAATCTGTGGAAAGAGCTGAAAACTGCTGTTCACAAACGCTCTCCATCCAACCTCACTGAGCTCGAGCTGTTTTGCAAGGAAGAATGGGCAAGAATTTCAGTCTCTCGATGTGCAAAACTGATAGAGACAAGCCCCCAGCCCCCAACCCAAGCGACTTGCAGCTGTAATCGCAGCAAAAGGTGGCTCTACAAAGTATTAACACAAGGGGGCCGCCCCACTTTTCATTTTTTTATTAGTTAAAAAAGTTTCAAAAATCCAAAAGATTTCGTTCCACTTCACAATTGTGTCCCACTTGTTGGTGATTCTTCACAAAAAATAAAAATTTTATATCTTTATGTTTGAAGCCTGAAATGTGGCAAAAGGTTAAAAAGTTCAAGGGGGACGAATACTTTTGCAAGCCACTGTAACTTGGTTGGGGGAAAGGAAATATGGGATGCCCATAGAACAATTGCTTTGCCATCATATTTAAGAATTAGAACAAAAGGTTGAGCTGTGAAGTACTGATGTACACATAATATCTACAGGCCCTTCCCCTGCATAACACCATGCAGACTATTTCTCCTCCTCTGCGTATCTCCGGCAGACTGTTGCTCTCAGGACTTCCACCCTACTGCACAAACTTCCACTGTAGATCATTACTCTTCCTGTCACATCGTCCTCTTTTGACAAAATAGACCACTCTGAACAGTCTCAGTTGCTGGCTAGAATTGGTTGCACTGTTATTAGGCCAGAGGTCTGCAGTAGTTCTCCCCGGGGACCTAGTAATTTAGTAGCATGTGCTGATTGGTGGACTACTGCTCCCAGCTAGTCCAGCCTGCAAATCCTGCACCCTCAGGCCACAGCGATTTGACACTCTCCCCATAGTCTCTCCACTGGCCTTGCCCCCAGCTCCACTAGCATGCCTCATCCAGAACTCCACTGTGGTCCACTCACCAACCTTTTCCTGCCCCGAGTCCATGATGGAGAGTTTTAACTGGACATACGTTCCGGCAGATTCTCCAGCCCCTCTGTTCTAGAACACTTCAACCATCACCGTGTAAAGATGAAGCTCCTTCCCAGCTTTCCCAGGCTCCTCCATTCGGCTTCACACCCCCCCCCCAAATGGGGACCCTGCTGCTGCCTAGTAGTCCATTCTCTACATCTCCCGGCCGACAACTCCTCCCCCCAGTGGGCTGTTACCCCAGCTTATATGCCAATTCCAGTTAGGGATAGGTCAGAGCTCCTCCCATGAGCTGCCTGCCACTCCAGTCCTAGGCCTAGGCCTTGCCCCTCTTCCAGATCATTTTTCCTGGAAACAGGGGAGGCGCCTCAGAACTAAAGCACAGGTGGTCACACCCACTGCTACACTAACCACTCCCTGCCCCCAAACAAGCAGGCCTAGCCTGAAGCATAGGCCTGGCCAAATTTACCGGCACTTACAAATTCCTCACTCTAGCACCTACCTATGGTAGAGGGTGCTACATAGTATTTTACTCATAAGCGGACATAAAGAGGATGGCAAAAGAGATCCAAATAACGTAATTCTGTTTATTAAAATAATTAGCAAAATTAATAGCAGTTACACTCACTTTTACATGAATGAAAACAAGCAAAATGCCAAACGGTAAGTTCACATCAGTGTCCGTCTCAGTTGCCGAAAATGACGTCACCACCTGCTAATACACTTCGCCCCTCCCACAGGGCGTTTTTTAAAGGCTATCAAAGCCAAAGCATTTTGCTTGTTTTCTTTAATGTAAAAGTGTAACTGCTTTTAATTTTGCTAATTATTTTAATAAAACGCATTATATGAAATTAAGTGAAAGTCCAGCGTGTTTGTTTATCACAAGTGCCGGTGAATAAATCCAAAGATGTGGATCCCACATGCTTCACCACCTGTCACTTGGAGATATTGGTCTATATGGAAAAATAGGTCTCACTGTGCCTTCCCCTTTAAGGGGTTAAGTAACTCCTAGACACCTCTGGAACCTCCTTCCTGAAAGCAACCAACCTCTTCCCAACAGCTAACTCTCCAACATATAGCCAAAAAGACCATCATTACACTTTCCGCTATATTAAAACCATGTTTTATTGTTAAAAAAAAGATAAAATTGTACTAACATGTTATAGTGCACTTCAAACTGGTGCACCGCAGCATCGACTACCTTAAGAGAATTGCAGGTCAGCAACCTCAGGTATTCAGCTATTCACCCACCTTCCGGTATACGTGTAACCAAGTCTAATGAATAAGAAGAGAGTAGACCAAGCTTGCATTCATAGTTCACCAATTGTTTCTTGTGGATTTTGCAGTTTTCGGATATTGCATTTCTATTTTAGTGAAAGCCATTTTGATTCCATGCTATTATCCTTTTAAATTGCTATGTCAGTAACAATTTGTCAGTAATACTTTTTCAGCAGGCTTTCATTTCATTTTATGGATATTAAACATGTTAGAACATTCTCAAACACTGTTTCTTATATAGCATCATGTTAACACTGATGAAAACTGATATATTCAAAGTGAAGTCTCTGTTTTTCGTAGTAAAGAGCTTGTCGTCTTTGCTGATTGCCATAAATCTTTACCCCCAAGATAATTTTAGAAACTACTATAAATGGTGGGGAAATCAATTAAACTAGGCATTTTAAAAAATAACAAATATATTGGAGATTTCGTATGAAAGGTTACAAGAAAAAGTTATATAATGTAGTGCTTCTCAGAAGAGTCTCTGACTTGTTTTGTGATTTCTCTGCACACCTGAAGATGACACACTTTTCTCACCCAACACTTACCGACACACCTTATGGTATTTCAAAGAATTTATTGGGCCAAGCATAGCCTAAAAGAAGAAACAAACCCAGAAGGGTACTGCTATCTATTAGCACTGCCCCACCTAAGATTGCTGCCAAATTTTACCAGCATCCAATCAAACAGCTGCTCTCTCTGAGACACCTATAAACAATGTTCCTCTAAGCCTCCACTCCATCTGTACATTGGCACAACACCACCTATTGGATGAAGGACAAACTGCACCTGCTTCCCAGTGGCGTAATGTAATATTAGCTGAGAATTGAAATCACGCGCCGAAAGCTTCTTGAGTGCATTGAATACTTTACTTTCATGGAGAAATATCAGAATATGTCTTTTAATCATGGAGACAGGAAACAGGAACATACAACTACACACACTTAGGAATGAAGGTACTTCCTCTAAATACATCACCATAGAATACACATTATAACATTGCAGTGCCACCTGCTGGATAAAAAGGTACAATGCGTATATATTATATTCACAGTACTTTACATTACTTGCTGTTGTTCTTTCAACACCCCTTCTCAACAGCATGTGCTTTGTCAAACTATATTCAGCTTCTTCTGGATTTAACAATGGCGTTCCTTCATCAAAGGTTTGGTGAGTGCATTAGCAGTCATCTCCTCTGATGGACAGTACTGAATGTCAATAACACCTTTCTCTTGATTGTCCCTCAGTAGGTGATACTTGAAATCAATTTGTTTGGTCCTAGGATTGACCCTTTCTGATTGCGTAAGCTTTATACATCCCTGGTTGTCTTCAAAAATGGAAATTGGTTTTGATGCTAAAAATGGCTGGCCATTGGTGCTCTCCCAATCTCGATAAATCTTGTAATAAGTCAACAGCCTGGCTACAATAAAGCAAATTCCAATCTTTTATTATACTATCTCACTTGTCCTAAATATGCTCCAATATCCAGATTTCTGGGTGATGCGGGATCCCTCTTTAAAAAGGAAGTAAGATCCCTGCGTGGTCCCAAAACATTGACCAATAATTTGTGATAAATGTGATTTTTCTTCAATAAAGCATTGGAATTTATTAAAAACAGTGCGGGTAACTTACTAAACTATGTTTTCTTTTGTTTTCCAGCTGATCCGAAATTAGATGAAAATGGTGAATCTGAAACATTAAATTTTTCCTAGATTCAGTCAGTCCTGAAAGGCAGTGTTCCAATTACTGGAATATAGCTAGCATTTGAAAGAATGCTGCATATTAATTTCAGGAAGTTAAGTGCTTATCGAATTATATAGAATAGGCTGTCGCTCTTCTCTTTTCACATTACCATTTTGCTTACAAATAGAAGGCACAAATAATTTTTTGATCTAAAGGGGACAGCTAAAGATATTAAAATGCTACCATCACCTTTCTTGCTAAATCATTTACAGGTTATATGATATTTTCAGTAGAAATCCCATCCTGAAAAACGCTGTGTGCTGAAGGAAGAATTGTGTGAAGGTATGTTGACTACCTATCAGCACTCAGTGTGGTGTGTCTCTCTATTTTAGATTTTAAACAAAGGACAATTGACAGCTAAGCTGAAAAACAACTCTAAACCATTCAACTTCCAACTAATGATAATGCCGCGTACACACGATCGGACTTAATCCGGCGGACAATCCGCCGGACTTTCCAGCGGCGGTACGCCGGACTTTCCAGCGGAGGTACGCCAAACTTTCCAAACGTGTGGACTTGCCCACACACGCCCGGACTTTTCTAGCAGACTTTTGGCGGAGGTCCACCGAACTTTTGAAATGAACGGTCTTGCCCACACATGCCCGGACTTTTCCAGCAGACTTTTGGCGGAGGTCCACAGGACTTTTGAAATGAACGGACTTGCCCACACACAGAGTAAAGTCCATTCATTTTGAGTGTGACTCCAGGTAGACAGGACTAGCGAAGGAAGCCAATGTCGCCGCCTTGATCGGCGAGATTGACACCTTGCTAGCGTCGCCTGGTATGCATTTAAAGGGGAATCCCTGCGCCGATAAAAAGGCGTGGGGGTCCCCCCAAAATCCATACCAGACCCTTATCCAAGCACGCAGCCCGGACAGTCAGAAAAGGGGGTGGGGACGAGCGAGCGCCCCTCTCCTAAGCTGTACCAGACCGCGTGCCCTCAACATGGGGGGGGGTGCTCCCCACCCCCAAGCACATTGTCCCCATGTTGATGAGGACAAGGGCCTCTTCCCGACAACCCTGGCCGTTGGTTGTCGGGGTCTGCGGGCGGGGGGCTTATCAGAATCCGGAAGCCCCCTTCAATAAGGGGGCCCCCAGATTTCAGCCCCCCACCCTATGTGAATGAGTATGGGGTACCATGTACCCCTACCCATTCACCTGGGGGAAAAAAGTGTACATAAAAAAACACAACACAGGTTTTTAAAATACTTTATTAGACAGCTCCGCGGGTCTTCTCTTCTTCCATCTTCGGGGGTCTTCTCCACTATCTTCTGCTCTTTTACTAGCTCTTTTACTAGCGGAGGAGCCCAGCTTTCTCCTTCGTCGCCGCCGCCATCCAGGGGTCTTCTTCCGACTTCGGGGGTCTTGTCCTGCTCTTCGGTTCTTCTTGCCGGGCCTCCCCTTTCTTCTTCCAGCTCTTTTACTAGCGTTGGCACTGTCTTCTGATGCTGTTGCCGCTGCCTTCCGCCGAATTCCGGGTTGGCCAGTGTATGGGGGAAGTATGGGTGCTGCAGAAGTGGTGGGCTCCCAATTTGTATTGGCAAATGCAGCAGGAAGGGCACTATGGGCTCGACGGGTTTGTCTTTGCCTTCTTGGTGGCAGCGAGATACTAGTTGTGCAGCGACCTCACCAGCTTGAACTGCACTTATGGGACTCCCCACGTCACCACGTGATACTGCAGTGCTGGTTTGACTATGACCAGGATGTACTAGGCCGCTGGTGCTTGCTAGTTCACCAGAAGGATGAGCGGCACTAGTACTGGCTCTCTGCTCCATACAAGAGCCCTGTGGCTCTTGCACCTCAACAGCAGAAGAACGGGGTCAGGTACGCCTGACCTTGGCAGGGACCCCAACTCCGTTGTCAGAGCTATCTCTCAGGGTGCTACTGCTGCCTGAGCCTGAATCTTACAGATGAGTTACTTCCTCTTCACTCTCATCTGTCATGCTCAGAAACGTGTAGGCCTCTTCACGAGTGTACCTTCAATTGAACATTGTGGCCTCTAAATTTACTGGTACACTAGTGAGACTCAAGGGAAAAAAGAGCACCTGACAGTCAGCGACTGCTTCAAACGCTACCGAAAAAACTGTTAGCGTTCGCAGGGATCAGGCCTGACTCTGCGAAAGCTGCAGCTATGTGTTAAGTGTTTTGTAAGTGACAGTGATTGATACTGCACTTGGGTGGGCTGGGCGGAGGGGCTAAACTCAGGTGCTAGCAGGTATCTGGGCTGATCCCACTAACACTGCATTTTTGGGAACCCTAAACTACTGGGGGTGCTAGTATAGATCTGATCAGATATTGATCCATTCAGACACTACTACTAAGGGAGGTGCATGGTGCCTGCATGGGTGTTAGCGCTACTGCTACTAATCTGATGCTGCCTGTGGCAACACAGAGCCTGACTGACACTTAAACCTAACTGATATCACCCGCTGGGTGATCATGGGGTTTAACTTTTATTTAGGTAATATACGGCGGGTACCCTGATGCTATAAAAAAATAACTAACCAGCGTCAACCGTAACACTACTACAGGGATCACTGGTGACAGAGAGTGATCAAGGGGTTAAAACTTTGTTAGGGGGGTACCCTAAAGCTACCTGGGCCTACCACTAACTGCCCTAACTCTGATTAGTGTCACAAATGACACCAGTACGGTGATCAGTGAAAAATCTGACAACTGCACTGGGTGACACTGTGACAGGGAGTAATGGGTTAACTGGGGGGGTGATTGGGGGTGACAAGTGCACCTATTGTACCGATGTTAGTGTAGTGTTGGTGCAACTACTGTCAGATGTTCTTTCTCCTCTCTCTGGATCTAAAAGGATTCCACGAAGGAGATCACTTCCCCTGCCTGTGTTTACACTTACAGGATTTCATTCGTTAGAACCGATCAGCAGGTCAAGGCCATAAATCATTGGTCTTGACCTGAAGATTGATCAGTTCTAAAACAAATCCGATGGTCGCAAACGTGACGAGGGTGCGCCCCCTGGTGGCGAGAGCGCACCCCCTGGGGGCAAGAAAGCGCACTGTACGGGTACGGGATTTCACATAGCAGTGCCATTGTGCCGCAAGAGGAGAAAAGTATAAATGAAAAAAAAAAAAAAAAAAAAAAAATTGTTTCTTGCCTACAAATGGATTTAAATTGAAGTGAAAGTAAATGGAAACATTTGTTTATGACCACAAAAAGGGAGGAGGACATTTTTTTGTCTGTGGACAAAAAGAGACTTGGCTGTAAAAGGATGTAAACGGCTGTGTGTCTGTTTACATCTGCCTACCCATGACCCATAGGCATACATTGTGGTTCTGTTTGAATCCATGTGAAAGACTGACAGACTGAATGCTCCAGTCAAGTAAAGGCAAAAGAAAATGAATGATTTGGAGTGGTTAAGTCAAAGTTCTGACCCTAACCCTATAGAAATATTGTGCATGAATCTTAATGAGGCATTTCATGAGAGGTGTCCTTGTGTTTTGATGTTGTTCCGTTAAGAGAAATAGACTCAAAGCCTTTTAAGGCTATAAGGAAGAATTTATCAACATTTACCTTAACTTTTTACCTACAGTTACTAAAAGCAAAAATGTACAAATAATTATCCTCAATAAATACAGTAAATGAATAGGCGTTATGTGTTTTGACACCCTTGTTTAAATGGGTTCTCATTATGTAGTTTCAGGATTTGAAAATGTATGCATTTATGCAGAAAATAAATATTTAAAATAGTACACAGTAAATATTTATTACTATGTGTATACAGTTGTGCTCATAAGTTTATATAACCTGGCAGAATTTATGATTTCGTGGCCATTTTCCTGAGAATATGAATGATAACACAAAAACGTTCCTTTCACTCATGGTTAGTGTTTGGCTGAAGCCATTTATTATCAATCAACTGTGTTTACTCTTTTTAAATAATAATGACAACAACAGAAGCTACCCAAATGACCCTGATCAAAAGTTTACATACCCCAGTTCTTAATACCGTGTATTGCCCCCTTAAAAAATCAATAACAGGTTGAAGTCTTTTGTGGTATTTGTGGATGAGGCTCTTTATCTTCTCAGATGGTAAAGATTCCCATTGCTCTTGGCAAAAAGCCTCCAGTTCCTGTAAATTCTTGGTCTGTCTTGCATGAACTGCACGTTTGAGATCTTCCCAGAGTGGCTCAATGATATTGAGGTCAGGAGACTGAGATCGCTACTCCAGAACCTTCACTTTATTCTGCTGTAGCCAATGACAGGTCGACTCGGCCTTGTGTTTTGGATCATTGCCTTGTTGGAATGTCCAAAAACTTCCCATGTGCAGCTTCCTGGCTGATGAATCCAAATGTTCCTCCAGTATTTTTTGATAAAATACTGCATTCATCTTGCCATCAATTTTTACCAAATTTCCTGTGCCTTTGTAGCTCACTCATCCCCAAAACATCAGCGATCCACCTCCGTGTTTCACAGTAGGAATTGTGAAGCATGTAAAGCATTTATGGTTATGGCCAAAAAGCAAAATTTTGGTCTCATACCTCCAAATGACTTTGTGCAAGAAGGCTTGAGGCTTGTCTCTGTGCTGTCTGACGTATTTTAAGCGGGATACTTTTGCATTTGCTTAGTAATGGCTTTCTTCTAGCGACTCAACCATTCAGCCCATCTTTCTTGAAGTGCCTCCTTATTGTGCATCTTGAAACAGCCACACCACATGTTTTCAGAGAGTCCTGTATTTCACCTGAAGTTATTTGTGGGTAGTGGTGGCTGGTGACAACGTTTTTTGTGGGGGGGGGGGGGGGGGGCGCAAACCTGTTCAGGTCCTTACCTGCCTATCATGGCTCCCAATACCTGGACACACTATACACAGAGCACACGTTGTATATTATATACAGAGTATACACAGAGCACACAGTACATACAGTACATACAGCACACACAGTACACATAGAGCACACAGTACATACAGAGCACACAGTGCACACAGTGCACTATATACAGAGGTGGAGGGGATCCAGCAGCACTCACATTAGTTATATCAGCACCTGTGTCAGTGAGGATGAATTAGCCCTGTAATGCGAGTTGGCATGTTCTCATCCTCCCCCACAGACGGAGCACACAGTACACACAGAGCACACAGTGCATACAGAGCACACAGTACACACAGAGCACACAGTGCATACAGTGCACACAGAGCACACAGTGCACACAGAGCACACAGTGCATACAGAGCATACAGAGCACACAGTACACACAGTACACACAGCACACGATATACAGAGGTAGAGGGGATCCAGCAGTGAGGATGAATTAGCCCTGTAATGTGATGGAGTTGACATGTTCTCATCCTCCCCCACAGACCGAGCACACAGTGCATACAGAGCACACAGTACACACAGAGCACACAGTACACACAGAGCACACAGTACACACAGAGCACACAGTACACACAGAGCACACAGTACAAACAGAGCACACAGTACAAACAGAGCACATAGTGCATACAGAGCACACAGTGCATACAGTACACACAGAGCACAAAGTACATACTGAGCATACAGAGCACAGAGTACACACATAGCACACAGTACATACTGTTATGGAAATTTTATGAAGATGTATTTTAATATGTATTTTCACAGTGTCTCTCAGTGTTCCTTCTCTCGCAGCCCGCTCTAAAGAGCTGACTGGGGCAGACTGATGCTGGTTGAGATCCGTTAGGTAGTGGAAAACTTCCTGGGATTGGAGAGAGGTGTTTGCAGAGTGGGGGTATGTCTGCCAGAGAAAGAGCCCCTATGCATTGCACAGACGATCGTCTGAGGGGATATGTTTGCTTTGCAAGGACATTATAGGTTGTACGCTCTTGTCTCTGCTGTGTCTGATCAGCACATGTTGAGATTCACAGCGTGCACATGCAGAAGATAGCCTCCCATCCACAAGGAACAGTGTTGACGTTCACATCCTGTGTTACATTCTTATTTGGTCATGTCTAGAGTTGAGCGGACACCTGGATTTTCGGGTTCGAGGGGTTCGGCCGAACTTTGCAAAAAAGTTTGAGTTCGGAACCGAACTTGACCCCGAACCCGAACCCCATGGAAGTCAATGGGGAACCGAACGGCTATAATGAATTGTCGTCTCCCATCCCCGTAATACAGAGAACAGTCACTGAAAGTCATTGATTTTTAAAAAGTTATTGTCATAAAAGGTGTTTGGGGACCTGGGTCCTGCCCCAGGGGACATGTATCAATGCAAAAAAAAGCAGTGATTTTAATAAAGCTTAAAGTGAAACAATAAAAGTGTAATATTCCTTTAAATTTCGTACCTGGGGGGTGTGTATATTATGCCTGTAAAGGGGCGCATGTTTCCCGTACTTAGAACTGTCCCTGCACAAAGTGTAATTTCTGCAGGAAAAAAAGCTATTTAAAAGCACTCGCAGCTATAATGAATTGTCGGCTCCCCTTAATACAGAGAACAGTCATTGAAAGTCATTGATAAAAAAAAAAAAGCGTGGGATTCCCCCAAATTCAATTACCAGGCCCTTCAGGTCTGGTATGGATATTAAGGGGAACCCCGCGTTAAATTAAAAAAATTAAAATTAATCAAATTTAAAAAAAATGACGTGGGGTTCCCCCTAAATACCCATACCAGACCCTTCAGGTCGGATGTCGGATGAGAACACCGGAGCAAGAAGAAGCGGATCAGAGGAAGAAGAAGCGGATCGGAGGAAGAAGATTACCTTTTTACACAGGGGGGGCCAGGATCTGGGGGTCCCCTTGTAAAAGGGGCTTCCAGATTCCGATAAGCCCCCCGCCCGCAGACCCCCCACAATCACCGGCCAGGGTTGTGGGGGTGAGGCCCTTGCCCTCATCAACATGGGGACAAGGTGCTTTGGCATGGAGATAGCACCCCAAAGCACCCTCCCAATGCTGAGGGTATGTGGCCTGGTACAGTTCAGGAGGGGGGGCACTCTCTCGTCCCCCCCTCTTTTCCTGCAGCCTGCCAGGTTGCATGCTTGGATAAAGGGTCTGGTATGGATATTTAGGGGGAACCCCACGTCATTTTTTTTTTAATTTGACGCCGGTTCCCCTTAATATCCATACCAGACCTGAAGGGCCTGGTAATAAAATTTGGGGGAACCCCACGCTTTTTTTTTTTTTATCAATGACTGTTCTCTGCATTACGGAGAGCCGACAATTCATTATAGCCGCGAGTGCTTTTAAATAGCTTTTTTTCCTGCAGAAATTACACTTTTTGCAGGGACAGTTCTAAGCATGGGAAACATGCGACCCTTTACAGGCATACTATAGATACCCCCCAGGTACGAAATTTAAAGGAATATTACATTTTTATTGTTTCACTTTAAGCATCATTAAAATCACTGCTCCCAAAAAAACTGCAGTTTTTAAAACTTTTTTTTGCATGGATACATGTGCCCTGGGGCAGGACCCAGGTCCCCAAACACTTTTTATGACAATAACTTTTTAAAAATCAATGACTTTCAATGACTGTTCTCTGTATTATGGGGAGCCGACAATTCATTATAGCCGCAAGTTTTTTTAAAATACTTTTTTTCCTGCAGAAATTACACTTTGTGACAAACTGACAATAACTTTTTAAAAAGCGTCATTACATTGCCGAACACCAAACTCTAACCCGAACATACAGTAAATTGTTCGGGTTCAGGTCCGGGACCCAAAAACCCAAAAGTCCGGTACGAACCCCAACTTTACAGTTCGGGTTCGCTCAACCCTAGTCATGTCCTTATTTGGTAATTTCCTGGGTTGACGTCTACATCCTGTGTTACATCCTTATTTGGTAATTTCCTGTGAGGTCACAAACTGTGTAGGAGGCGATTGGCTGTTGGAGGAAAACCCTCCAGTTTGGGACTTCCTGTTTGTGTGTAAATAAAAGCAAGTGCACGGCTCAGAAAGGCAGTGATACAGATGGAGCTGAGAACGTAAGCTATGGATATGTCTGTTTACTTGGGGATATATGGGTAATGAAATGATAGGTAAGGTACATTATATCATTAGACAGAATGTGTGCTTAGGAGCATAGGAGATATGGTGTGCGCATAGCGTACAGCCAAATAGTAAACACAGAGCACACAGTACACACAGAACATTATATACAGAGGTAGAGGGGATCCAGCAGCACGCGCATTAGTTATATCAGCACCTGAGTCAGTAAGGATGAATTAGCCCTGTAATGTGATGGAGTTGGCATATTCTCATCCTCTCCACAGACCGAGCACACAGAGCACACAGTACACACAGAGCACACAGTGCATACAGAGCACACAGTACACACAGAGCACACAGTGCATACAGAGCACACAGTACACACAGAGCACACAGTACACACAGAGCACACAGTACACACAGAGCACAAAGTACATACAGAGCACACACAGTACACACAGAGCACACAGTACATATGGAGCATACAGAGCACACAGTACACACAGAGCACACAGCACACTATATACAGAGGTGGAGGGGATCCAGCAGCATTCACATTAGTTATATCAGCACCTAAGTCAGTGAGGATGAATCAGCCCTGTAATGTGATGGAGTTGTTCTCTTCCTCCCCCACAGACCATGTTCTCTCTCTCCCCTCCCATACAGTTAATGTTTGGTAACTTTGGTAACCATGCCATGAGTTACTGCATATGCAGAAGAGATGTCCAGCCAAAGCAATCTGCCAGGAGGGGGAGGAGAAAAGAGCAGCAGGGTGACAGACAGGCTGCCAGTACTCTGATATCAGCCGATCACAAATTGCCTGATATCAGAACTGTCAGTTATGCATAGGTGGCCGTCCTTACTGAAGCTTGTTCCTGTAAATTGCAAATAATGGCGCTGGCACTTACAATTACTCTCAGGCCTTCCTCCATCCACCGCACACATACTCCACTCCACACAGAGCACAGTGAGTGGTGGCCAAAAAAAAACGGAAGTGATGCTGCAAAAAGCACCACCCACCGTCATCCGGTCCCTGCCAATCAAACACAGACAAGGGACAAATGACTGTAGAGTGGGAGTTGATTGCAGGCTGGAAAGCTTCCCATAGACCTCTGTGTGTCTGGTGCCTGGACACTCTTAAAGTGACAATTTTTTTAGAATAGCTTGGGGGGGGGGGGGGGGGCGGCGCCCATGAGCCTCCTATGGATAGGCCACCACTGTTTGTGGGTTTTCCTTTGCATCCTGAACAATTTTCCTGGCAGTTGTGGCTGAAATTTTAGTTCGTCTAGCTGACAGTGGTTTGGTTTCAACAGAACCCCTCTTTTTCCATTTCTTGATTAGAGTTTGAACACTGCTGATTGGCATTCTTATTTCCTTGGATATCTTTTTATATCCCTTTCCTGTTTTATACAGTTCAACTACCTTTTGCCGCAGATCCTTTGACAATTCTTTTGCATTTCCCCATGACTCAGAATCCAGAAACGTCAGTGCAGCTGTGGATGAAAGATGCAAGGGTCTGTCAGGAGTCCAGAAACGCATTGACCTTTTATACACACACACTAATTACAAGGAAATAGATCACAGGTGAGGATGGTTACCTTTAATAGCCATTCAAACCCCTTTGGGTCTACTCGTGTGCATGTTATCAGGCCAAAATCACCAGGGTATGTAAACTTTTGATCAGGGTCATTTGGGTAGTTTCTGTTGTGATTATGATTTAAAAAGAGTAAACACAGTTGATTGATAATTAAATGGCTTCAGCCAAACACTAACCATGAGTGAAAGAACGTTTTTGTGTTATCATTCATATTCTCTGAAAAATGGCCAAGAAATCATAAATTCTGCCAGGGTATGTAAACTTATGAAAACAACTGTGTGTGTATATATGTGTGTGTATATTATATATATATATACTGTGTTTATCGGCGTATAACACATACTTTTTCCCCCTGAAAACAAAGGATAAACCGTGCCTGCGTGTTATACGCCAATATTTTTTTTTACCAATGGGGGGGGCGGGGATCGAGCGATGCGCCTCATTGGGAGGGTGTCCGGCCAGGCCGCCCTTCTTTGCCCTGGGACAGCACTGCCATACTTCAAGAAGTTAAGAAAATAACACTGCCAGCCCCCTTCCACACACCACCCCCCCTGCGTCACCCCCCAATGCAAACAGGAGCATATACCTCAAGCAACACCGCTCTCCTCCTCCCGTTCCGCCTCCTTCTCAATAGTAGCTTTTGATGGGAGGAGAAGGCTTCTGTGTGGCTCAATTGATGCTGCTCTCTCGTGGACCCAGTCATGTGACTCTCCTCTGCTGTTTCATTGATGGTCTGCTGTTTCATTGATTGGAGGAGGAGAGCCGTCATGTGACAGCACTCGGGCTTTCACACTGGGGTGGCTTGGGAGGCGCTTTTCAGGTGCTTTACAGGTACTATTTTTAGCGCTAAAACGACTGAAAATCGCCCCAGTGTGAAAGGGGTCTTAGGGTTGTTGTAAAGGGGATTGAGTCTAATATTAAGTGTAGCACAAACCCCAGAAGGAGCTGCTGGTTTTATTTGGGCTTACAGTTACCTCACCTGCTTGTAGCTCCGTCTTGGGGATCCCGTGGAAAGTGACCCAAAGAGTGTTGAAACTGACACTGAATCCTCTTTTGGGTTATTTATTTAGACCAAAGACAAAGTCTCTCAATAAAGGGCAGAGGGGTAGGAGTGAGTTCAAGCACATGGTATTGTGGGTTCAAGTTTTCTTTGGTGATCTAGAAGACAATAGTTCATCTTGATAGATCTAGCCACCATCGGATAAGTCCATCTCACTGGACCTAGCAGCCGGTAGGGTATTTAACACAGTCTCTGCCACAGACGTGTGAATTTAAGCTTTAGCGTTACTGAGAGATTGGAGAATAATTCCATACAATACCAGTATCTTTCAGCCGAACCAGCGATACTGTAGGCAATGTGATCCGGGTTGCGTTCTTCAACTAAGTCTCCAGGCTCCTCCAGAGAAGCCAGCCTTGCGCATGGTCTTCTCCTGAAAGAGTCCTCCCCTGGATCCTCCAGTTTCTGGGCCACACCCTTCAGATGAGATGGCACCGGACAATCCCTGGATCAATAGGCTCCAAGATCCGTTTGGGCCTATCCTCTTAGTTACGCTGCCTCGGGCCAGCAAGCCCTGAGACACAGGATGCATAGTCCTGCACCCCAGGCCAGGAGGGCCATGGGACTGGGTCAGGAGGACCACCAGAACCAAAAAGACAGAAAATAATCTCTACCTTAAATACCACTCCCCAGAATGCAAAGCAGGAAAACACTCACACTGGGCTGGTTCCGAGAGATAAATGGTATTCAATGCATCCAGATAGACTGCATCTCAGGTCTTGCCGGAGGTGACAGCAACACCTACGGTCAAGGAGAACCCAGTGCAACCCAGCTGGACTGGTACAGAAACCAGTAATTTACAGAAATTAGCCTGAAGCCCAACTGTGGTTTAGGTAACTTAATTTTTGAAAAATAATAGCGCCAGCTCGCCAGGAGCCAGCGCTACATAAGTATAATCCGGGTACTTACACCAGTTGCATTTAATCCATTCCTGTCCACCTGCCACAACATCCCTTTAAAAAGTTCTGACTGCCTGGGATGGAAAGGATTGGTGATCATGCAACTACTGTGATTGGCTTACAAATAGTCGCAAACACACATCTCCTGCACTTTGGAGTAGGCTCGCACAATGTAAGTAGGCTAAACTTCCATCCTGGCTTGTATGGACAAATCTTGTCTTGCTGCCTGAAATCGTATGCATAATCATGCACAAAGACATGCACAAAGATGTGCAATTGCTAATAAGAATTGACAACTAGAGGTTTCGTAACTCGTGCTCATGCACATAGGCATTCTTGACTTGATAACGTATATGCGCGAGAGTACTTGGCACCCTCTTGGCTATTTAAACTGGCTTAAACTGGCTCCATAGACCATAAGATTTCTGAGTGGTCGTCAGCTTCTACCATCTGTGACGTGATTCTGTGCTTGTTCCTGTGTATTCCTGGCCTGTTTGACTCTTCTCGTTCCTGATACCCGATTGCTGACCTGGCTTGTGACCTTACTCTGCCTTTTGCCTACTGTTCCGGTGCCTTCTCTGCTCGCTTGGTACCGACCCTGGCTTAGCCCTCACTCTTCTCTGGATCAGATTCTGTACCTCTGCTGATCTGTTACCGACTTCTGCCTGCTGACCACCCGAGACCCTGCATCCGCCTGCTCTCCAGCTTGGTTGCTGCCTGCTGTCCTGCACCTACAAGGCACCCGTGCCACTCCGCGCCCTGTTATATCCTGTCACCACCTTCAGGAGAAACAGGACAGGAGATGTAAGGGAAAGCCCTCCCATCAGCTCGGCCTCAACCAGGTACGTGACACTGCCTCCGAAGTCTAGGGGAGTCTGGAACAACTGGAACCCCCCCAAAAAAAAAGAGCGGGCGCACAATCTAGTGCATTATTCTAAAACAATCACTTTGTTAATATAAAAAGTGGTAAGTAATATTTTCACAAAATGACAATTGTATCAAGCTCATTACATAGCACAGCAGCATCCAATCTACAGTGCATCATATGTGGCAGGAGAAGGTGAAGATTCAATAGGCTAGGGCGTTTCAAGGACTAGCCTCTTCCTCCAGTAGTCTGAAAAGGTGGATTTCTTAAGGGATATTGTTGATAAATATTTCTGTCCCAAGTGAAGGAGCCTCTCCAACACAGTCTGCAGTAGGGCCATCATATTCCCTCTGATCATTAACCTGTACAGGATTAATATTACACCTTTCCATCCACTCCAGAAGGGAAGCTTTATTGTAATTATTCAGAGAAGTAATCCAAGCCTTGCTCTCAGCATCCATTACGTCGTTGTCCACCATTATAGAATGATCTGCTCTCTCTATGTGCCATAATTAGTGGGTAGGAGGCTTTCCTCTAGTCCGCTCCAAAAGCCCCTGTCCTGGTTGGGTTTATCACAATACCTGAATGGGGAGTGGTTAAACCCCTGTCATGTTTTTCTTGTATGGCCTTTGTACTATTTTGGAGATTTTAAAATAAACTTTCTACACAGTAACATAAAACCCCTCTATTTCAATATTTTATGTTAACCTGAAAAGTACTAACAAGTAATTTAAAATGTATATATTTTTTCATAATTAGTATTAGGCATACTAAATATATATATATATATATATATATATATATATATTAATTAATTAAGCATTATTATTACATGTGATAAGGATAGGAAAATGTTATATTTTATGTGCACCTTATTAATTTAAGTCCTTTGTGTTCGTGGAGTAGAGAAACTACTTTTCAAGAGCACTTTTACTAGTTGATAGGATCCAAAAGCTAATGTCTCTCCCTGCAAATATACTTGATCCTTCCTTCCTTGTTCTCAGATCTGGCAGTGTCCAGAATTTTGTAAGGTCAGCAATATATCTTGAGTATTTGAGTTGCTCAGTAGCATTTTTTTATATCTGACTGTGCATCAATCTAGTATTCTTTGAATTATTTGCAAACCAATTCACTTTAATGCACCAGCTGCTTTTGAGTTTAACTCCAAGATTCATGCAATTTGAGTTAAATTATCAAGACAAGATGCAAATGTGTGCTTTGTTTAAAGGCTATAGATTAAATTTAGTATTAATTTGCATAATTTATGCAGTATTGACCTTCTTGTAATATGAAAATGATTAAAGTGACTAAATGTAATAAAATGCTTTTTGCCAAGGAGATCTTGTTTAATTCATTGATGCCAGTTTGAACCATTGTTCCCACATGGGAGCTAGCTATTGTATTCTGATCATAAAACAAGCAAAATACAATGGTATTCACAAGGGGTCATATGTGTTGTTAATGCCACGGTTTTCTTACCAACTGTGGCAGTATTTCTTAAAGGCTTGTGTATGGCAGTCCTAAACAAGTAAAAAAATCCAGCTAATATGTGATGCACCAACCTCATAAAGTAAACTTTTACCTTTCCTGAATGAGCCAAGTCCTCTCCTTGTTTCTCACACGCTTTTCCTCCCAGACACTGCAGCTCAGGAAGGGGAAGGGGTTGAAGCAACAACGGCAGTGCTGTCAATCCATAAAGCAGTGCAAAGGACTAGGTGTGGCCAGCTGCTAATTGACAAGCTACAGGTGCTGCATTAGTGCAGATCCAGTTTCCAGGTTCCTTATGGTGCATTGGCAGCTAATTAAGATTAATGGACTTCTTTAACAAAATGTACTTTAACCACTTCAGCCCCGGACCAATTTGCAGCCAAAGAACCAGGCCCCTTTTTGCGATTCGGCACTGCGTCTCTTACAATTGTGCGGTCGTGCATCGTGGCTCCCAAACAAAATTGGCGTCCTTTTTTTCCCACAAATAGAGCTTTCTTTTGGTGATATTTGATCGCCCCTGCGGTTTTTAATTTTTTGCGCTATAAGCAAAAAAAGAGCGACAATTTTGAAAAAAAATGCAATATTTTTTACTTTTTGCTATAATAAGTATCCCCAAAAAATATATAACATTGTTTTTTTCCTCAGTTTAGGCCGATACGTATTCTTCTACATATTTTTGGTAAAAAAAATCGCAATTAACGATTATTGATTGGTTTGCGCAAAAGTTACAGCGTTTACAAATTGGGGATAGTTTTATAGCATTTTTATTAATATTTTTTTTTTACTAGTGTAGCGGGGTCGTACCCCTTTTAGGGGAAGAGACTACATCCCCCATAATCCCCCAGGCTCCCGGGCTGCTTGTTTCCGCCCGAGAGGCTGCTGGGGGAGGTGATAAAAAGGAGGAGGAGGGACCGCCTCTTCCTCTTCTGATGCCGCGTCTGACTGGGACGCCTCTTCTGACTGAGCTGGTGACGCGGAGACTTGTTCCTGAGGGGACACCTGTGCGGACCGGGACTGCTGAAGGCCTGAAGCCTGGGCCTTGCAGCAGACGGAGTGAGACTCTAACCCCTCGGAGTTCACAGCAATGGAGCGGAGACTTTTCCCTGCAGTCGGTCGGACGGAGACAGGACCGGAACGCAGGGGCTGTGACTGAGGAGACCGGACGTCGCCATTGGAGGGACCGGAGCTGAGGACGGTGCCCCAGGATTGGTGAGAGAGCTGAAAGGCTCATCCTGCATTGATACACACACTTTCATGCCTACTGAACTGCCAAGGCATAATTTACCTCAGAGCAGCAGATGTTACTTTCTGTGGATTACAAGTATACCATTTAAAGCTACATGTGCACCACCTCTACAGATCTATTGCCGGTGAAGAATACTGTACCTATTTCAAGGACTGAGCTCTATTGCTAGGGATCAGGCCTGGTCCGTTAGGTAGGCGCAGATAGATTTATTGCACCTCAGGGGTGCATAGCAGACGGTCGCCACACTTGGCGCTCCGTCTCCCCATTGCTAGTTTGATACATATATGTGTGCAATGTTAAAGTGCATATTGCAGGGACCTGCTAAAGTATTGTAAATCATATGTTTAGATGCATGTTACTATTTCTTTTCCTTACTGCCAAAGTAAAGCCAGTTATTCTTATCTCAGCAGTCTGCTTGTGAGTTCATACCCATTACACTTAGAGTATAAGTGATATTTTTATGTGCATAGATACATACCCCTTTACTAACTGTGCCAGAGCGGGTAGAGCAAATTGCCGGGGGTTGGTGGAGCTGTACTCAGGGACCCAAAACAATCCAGCGGCCCTCTTAACTGGGGGTATCGCTACACGTGGGGGCTCGTAATCCGGGATCCTGAGTTAGCGGGAAAAGCCGCCAGAAGGTACCGGCATGGACCCGATAGAAGTGGGACGGTGGTCCGCAACATGGGCCACCGATCCAGCCGCAGCAGCAGTCATTGAACTGCCAGGGATATGGCAGAGAGAGGCAGTCAAGCAGCTCATAATGTCCCTATCCCCATGCCACAAGTCATGGATAATGGACATGAGAAATGATGCTGGGTACACATACGCCTTAATAGAATGGAAGGAAGAGACTCCAGAGCAGTTCAGGAGCCAAAGCATACAAGCACCGAATGGTCAGGCCTACCAAGTGCTGCATGCGCTGCCGCGGAAGGGAGACTACTCTCCTATGAAAACCATGCTATCCCCCAAGAAGGAAGAGCAGAAGGGCGCGGAAAGTCCCGCACCCGCACAAACTACCCTTAGCGCAGAACTGTGTGCTGTCCTAGGGGAGATTGTGACTCAGTGCAGAAGAGACCCCGGGGACTACCCAATGTCGGGATACAGGAAACTCCGGATGTTTTCAGGGAGGACACCTGTACCCTCGGGAGAAGAGGGATTTGAAGAGTGGTTAGATGGTGCCACGCAGGCCCTAGAAGAATGGGAGGTCCCAGAAAGTAGGAAGAAGCAAAGGATTGTTGAGAGCCTAAAAGGACCTGCCTTAGAGGCCATACGCAATCTGAAGACCAGCAAAAAGGATTGCACTGCCCAGGACTACATAGACATCCTGGAAAGTGTGTTTGGTGGGACAGAAAAGGTCACAGAACTTACCTATCAACTGGAACACTGTTACCAGAAGACAGGGGAGAAGCTGTCGGAGTATATGGGACGCATAGACAAGATCCTGCATAGGATTATCCTGAAGAAGGGGATAGATCCAGGGAAGGTAGATGAAGCCCGTGCCCAGCAGGTGATGAGGGGAGCCCAACCCCTGGACCCTGTCGCACTAATTCTACGCACCCGGCAGGATGGGAAGAACCTGGACTACCCTGATCTCATTCGAATGGTCAGAGAAGAAGAGGCCATGTTGGAAGAGAAAAGGGAAAAGCAGGTGATGGGGTCTACAAAGCTTCCAGTGGCCACGGTCAGGTCGGCCTTAACCCCTGAAAGAGAGACAGAGGTAGATGCCCTGAAGTTGCAGATGTCCCAGATGATGGAGATACTGACGTCTCTAGTGGCGAAAGAGACGCCCAGTCCCAAGAAAGAAACAAGCAGGAGGGAATTGTTTCCAGCTGTTTCAGCACCAGCATCCCCACCTGACTACGGTGAGATGATCTGTTTTAACTGCGGGGGAGTGGGCCATATTGCAGCTGTATGTTCCAGTCCCAAAAAGAAGAAAACAGAAAGCCGCCAGCCGGCGGGAAACGCCAAAGGGCCCTGGTGAAGGAGTCAACCGGGTGCCCATCACCTTCAGTGAGCTCCAAGAAGTATAACGGAAAGAGAAGAGGAGATCAGACCCCTCGGAAGGAACCAAGGGATCCTCAACCAAGGTACACCCCAGAGGAAGGGGGCAAGACCCCTCGGAAGGAATACAGTACTCCTAAACGAGAACCCCCAAAAGTGAGAGATAACAATGTCCCTCAACGGGTTCACACTCCCACTAAGAGGGAGAAAATTAATGCATACCAGGCTCAAGAAAGGAGCAAGTGCAGATCAAGTAAAAAGGAAAAGAGTCCGCAGAAGAGGACAGCATCAACTCGGCCTTACCCAGAAGAGCTAGTTGGTCCATCCCCTTCTGTACCCATCCAGGTGGAAGGAGTGTACACGAAGGCCCTCCTAGACACTGGAGCACAAGTGACCCTATTGTATAGGGACTTCTATGACAGATACCTGAGTCATCTGCCAATACAGAAGATAGAAGAGTTGGAGATAAGGGGATTGGGAACTCAGAGTTTCCCCTATGATGGATATCTACCTATACGGTTGACCTTTGACCCATCCGTAGCTGGGAAGACTGAAGTGTTTGACACCTTAGCAGTGGTGTGTCCCCGCCCACCAGGAACCAGCAAGACTTCCCTGATCATAGGGACGAACACGGACCTAGTCAGAAGGCTTCTGACCCCCCTGGTGAAGAAAGAGAATCCTTCAGCCCCCAAGATCCATCCCATGCTGAAGGCAGCCTATCAGCGGTTGGTCCTAGAGCAGAAGACCCCAAGTGAGGGGATAGGAAGGGTATGGAGGCTTGGAAAAGAAGGAGCAGTGTTACAGCCTGGAGAGGTGACCTGCATGAGAGCCACGGTGAAACTTACTTGGGAGCAGCCTGGCCCCTTCGTAATGTTGGAACCCGACCCAATGGAGGGTCACTCAGGTCTGGAAGTGATACCAGAAGTGATCTCATTGAAAGCCCTGAAGAAGGCTAGAGGAAGAGTCCCTGTCAGTGTGAGGAACCCCACGGAGCGGCCCGTGGAGATCCCTGCCAGGATGCTGCTGGGACAGGTGAGTCCTGCTGTCCCAGTTGGCTGGTCAGAAGTGAAGGGGACGGGTGAAGGAGAAGATGTTTGGAAGAAACTCTCCATGGAAAACCCAAACCTACCTGGAGCTTGGAAAGAGAGAGCCAAGGCCCAGCTGACCAGATGGGAGAAGATTTTCTCTAAAGATGAGTTTGATGTGGGGTGTGCGAGGAGTGCCACCCATCGAATCCGCATGCAAGAGGACAAGCCATTCAGAGAGAGAGTGAGGCGAGTCCCGCTAGCAGATCTGGAGGATCTGAGGGAGCAGCTTGCGGAATTGAAGAAGACGGGAGTGATTCGGGAGTCCAGAAGCCCCTATGCCTCCCCAATTGTGGTAGTCAGGAAGAAGAATGGGTCATTGAGGCTCTGCATTGACTACAGAACTCTCAACAGGAGGACCATTCCTGACCAGTACACCACGCCAAGGATAGATGATGCCTTACAGAGTTTATCTGGAGCTAAGTGGTTCAGTGTGATGGACCTCAAGAGTGGGTATTACCAGATCCCCATGCATCCAGAAGACAGAGAAAAGACTGCCTTCATAACCCCAGTGGGATTCTTTGAGTTCAACAGGATGCCTCAGGGCCTATCTGGAGCTCCTGCTACATTTCAACGCCTTATGGAAAGGACAGTTGGAGACATGAACCTCATAGAAGTCCTTGTGTACCTGGACGATGTCATTGTCTTTGGAAAGACTTTGGAAGAGCATGAAGCCAGATTGGAGAAAGTACTGGAGAGGCTCAGTGAAGAGGGACTTAAACTTTCTCCCGAGAAGTGTCGGTTCTATCAGTCCTCTGTGAACTATTTGGGACACATAGTGTCTGAAAAAGGAGTGGCTACAGACCCTGAGAAGTTGGAGGCAGTTACTTTGTGGCCAAGACCCACAACAGTTACAGAACTTCGGTCTTTCTTGGGGTTCTGCTCCTACTACCGCAGGTTTGTGGATGGGTTTGCCCGCATTGCCAAACCCCTCAACGAGCTGCTCAAGACAGAAGGAGAGGAAGATGGATTGGGGCCTAGGAGGTCCAGTGAGTCGGTCCAAGACCAATGGAACTCAAGGTGTGAAGAGGCTTTCAGAACCTTGAAGAGAAGTCTCACCACAGCCCCAGTTTTGGCCTACGCTGATCCCACTAGACCATATGACCTACATGTTGATGCCAGCCATGAAGGCCTAGGTGGAGTACTCTACCAGGAGTATGAAGACCAGCTACGACCAGTGGCCTATGTGAGCCGGAGCCTGACCCCCTCCGAGAAGAACTATCCCACCCACAAGTTGGAGTTCTTAGCCCTCAAATGGGCAGTTGTTGACAAGTTGAGAGACTATCTGTATGGGGCCGAGTTTACTGTAAAGACAGATAACAACCCCTTGACCTACCTATTCACCACCGCCAAGCTGGATGCAACTGGACACAGATGGTTGGCGGCGTTGTCTGGATTCAACTTCAGCCTCAAGTACAGACCAGGGGCTGGAAATAGGGATGCGGATGCCCTGTCCCGAAGATCCCATGTCATGGTCGATGACTGGGAAGATTGGACTCAAGTGGCACCAGATGGAGTGCGAGCCCTTTGTCAGGGGGCTGAGCTCCAAGTCAGAGGAGAATCCAGAGCTGAAGAGATAGGAGTTACCACAGTGGGAGTCCCAAAGTGTTACTGTGGGGTAACTCAACTAGAAGAAGAGTGTCTACCGAAGCTGTCCAAGAAGGAGCTAAGGTGTGACCAATTGGAAGATCCCATGGGGAGATTGGTCCTGGAAGCCCTGGAAGACAAGAGTCCGGAGGGACTTCGCCTTCACCCTTCCAAAGAAGCTCGCCTACTGAGGAGAGAGTTGGACAAGCTACAGGTGCATCAGGGGGTAGTCTACCGAAGGGGCCCCTCTGATGGCCCAGAAGACAAGTGGCAGTTGTTTCTCCCCGAAAAGCATCGAGAGACTGTTCTGATTGCCTTACATGACCAGCATGGTCACTTGGGAGCAGAGAGAACCTTCCAACTTGTCAGAGACCGGTTTTATTGGCCCTGCATGAGGGCCGAAGTGGAGGAGTATTGCCATTCCTGTGCAAGATGCATTCAGAGGAAGACTTTACCCCATCAAGCTGCCCCAATGGGCCACCTACAGAGTCAAGGCCCAATGGATCTGGTATGCATTGATTTTCTCTGCCTCGAACCCGATTTGAGTGGATTGGGAAATGTTCTGGTGGTAACCGACCATTTCACCCGTTATGCTCAGGCTTTCCCAACCAAGGACCAGAAGGCCTCTACAGTAGCCAAGGTACTTTTGGAGAAGTACTTTGTTCACTATGGACTGCCACAGAGAATCCATTCAGACCAAGGAAGGGACTTTGAGAGTCGCCTGATCAGGAAGCTACTAGATTCTCTGGGAGTAGAGAAGACTAGAACCACACCATATCACCCTCAAGGTGATGCCCAGCCTGAAAGGTTCAACCGGACCCTATTGAACATGTTGGGAACTTTGGAAACAGAGAAGAAGCAACATTGGAGTCAACACATTTCAGCTCTAGTACATGCTTACAATTGCACCACAAGTGATGTGACAGGTTTCTCTCCTTACCGACTTATGTTTGGGAGAGAAGCAAGGTTGCCAGTGGACTTGGCCTTCGGCATTTCTTTAGACCATGCCTCTGCTGCCTCCCACAAAGGATATGTGGACAGACTGAGGCGCAGTCTGAAGATAGTTTATGAGAAAGCTCAAGCGGCCTCTGACCAGAGGGGGGCCCGAAATAAGAGGAACTTTGATTTGAAAGTTAGAGTACAGGACCTACAACCTGGGGACCGTGTACTGTTACGCAATCTAGGGATCCCTGGAAAACACAAGATTGCTGATAGATGGAGATCAGAGCCATATATCATCTGTAGAAAACTTCCAGGATTGCCTGTCTACAAGTTAAAGCCAGAAGGAAAAGTGGGGCCTTTGAAGACCTGGCATAGGAATCACTTGCTCCCACTCACTGAAGCAGTCAGAATGCCTCCAGCAAGAGACGTACCTGAATCTGTTTCCATTCTGGATACCCCCAGGCCTAATACTAGGTCTCAAACATCCCAAGTTAGGGGTGGACAGGACCCCCAACCAGAAGAAGAAAGAGGAGAACTTGAATGGCTATGGCCTTCCTCAACCCCAGGAAATTCTGCCATAGACCTTCCACCCACTGAAGATGTGGAAGATGGAACATTGAACCCAGAAGCCACAGAGTTTGTGCCATTCAGTGTTGTGCCTGAGTGCTGGGAAGATATCCCTGGTCTCTACTCAGAAGAAGAAGTAGATGTTCCAGAGCCAGAGATGTTGCCAGAATGTGTTCCTGAAAAAGTCCCAAGAGAACAGAGAGCTCGCAGAGTTGTGAGGCCTCCCAAGAAGTTAACTTACCCCAAGATGGGAGAAAGTTCAGAGGACTCTGTTACCACAGCAAGGAGAAGTGCTGAAAGCCCTGACCCATCCACTGTTCATTTGGTGGAGGGCAACCCCAGCTCACTCTCTGGCACAGTTAAACAGGTCGCCCACACTGAAGTGACCTGTAGACAGGACAGCTCCCCATCTTATGTCAATTGGTGGGAAGCTCCCCTGTCCAAATTATGTGAAAGTATTGTTCCTGAGAAAGTTTGTAGTTTGAACACTGTCTTTGGGGACCAAAGATTCAAAGTGGGGGGAGTGTGTAGCGGGGTCGTACCCCTTTTAGGGGAAGAGACTACATCCCCCATAATCCCCCAGGCTCCCGGGCTGCTTGTTTCCGCCCGAGAGGCTGCTGGGGGAGGTGATAAAAAGGAGGAGGAGGGACCGCCTCTTCCTCTTCTGATGCCGCGTCTGACTGGGACGCCTCTTCTGACTGAGCTGGTGACGCGGAGACTTGTTCCTGAGGGGACACCTGTGCGGACCGGGACTGCTGAAGGCCTGAAGCCTGGGCCTTGCAGCAGACGGAGTGAGACTCTAACCCCTCGGAGTTCACAGCAATGGAGCGGAGACTTTTCCCTGCAGTCGGTCGGACGGAGACAGGACCGGAACGCAGGGGCTGTGACTGAGGAGACCGGACGTCGCCATTGGAGGGACCGGAGCTGAGGACGGTGCCCCAGGATTGGTGAGAGAGCTGAAAGGCTCATCCTGCATTGATACACACACTTTCATGCCTACTGAACTGCCAAGGCATAATTTACCTCAGAGCAGCAGATGTTACTTTCTGTGGATTACAAGTATACCATTTAAAGCTACATGTGCACCACCTCTACAGATCTATTGCCGGTGAAGAATACTGTACCTATTTCAAGGACTGAGCTCTATTGCTAGGGATCAGGCCTGGTCCGTTAGGTAGGCGCAGATAGATTTATTGCACCTCAGGGGTGCATAGCAGACGGTCGCCACACTTGACGCTCCGTCTCCCCATTGCTAGTTTGATACATATATGTGTGCAATGTTAAAGTGCATATTGCAGGGACCTGCTAAAGTATTGTAAATCATATGTTTAGATGCATGTTACTATTTCTTTTCCTTACTGCCAAAGTAAAGCCAGTTATTCTTATCTCAGCAGTCTGCTTGTGAGTTCATACCCATTACACTTAGAGTATAAGTGATATTTTTATGTGCATAGATACATACCCCTTTACTAACTGTGCCAGAGCGGGTAGAGCAAATTGCCGGGGGTTGGTGGAGCTGTACTCAGGGACCCAAAACAATCCAGCGGCCCTCTTAACTGGGGGTATCGCTACACTAGTAATGGCGGCGATCAGCGATTTTTATTGTGACTGCGACATTATGGTGGACACATCAGACATTTTTGACACATTTTTGGGACCATTGTCATTTATACAGAAATCAGTGCTATTTAAATGCACTGATTCCTATTTAAATGACAGTGGCAGTGAAGGAGTTAACCACTAGGGGCGGGTAGGAGTTAGTGTGATGTGTGTATGTGTTTTTTTTGTACAGTAGGGGGGCGTGGCTGACGTCTGACACCGATGACAGGGAACAGCCGATCAGTGACAGGCAGTGTAGGAAGCACGTGGAGAGGTTTGCTTACACAGACCTCTACCCGTTCTTCAGCTCTGTGACCCGATCGCGGGACACCAGAGGCAAATGGGTCCGCTGGACCCGCGTCCGCAGTCACGGAGCTCCCGACCGGGTAGCGAGCGCACCGCCGGTGGCGTGCGCGCGACCCATGGCTGGGCAATTAAAGGGGACATACCGGTACGTGCTTTTGCCCAGCCGTGCCATTCTGCCGACGTAAATGTGCAGGAGGCGGTCGGGAAGCGGTTAATAGATATGATATTATCACAATTAGGAATGAACTCTACATACCTGGGTTTGTTTTAAGGTGGATTTGATGAACTTTAATGATACAATGATATAGTTGTGATGTAAACAAAATACTGCTTAATCGCTTGCCGCCCGTCGGCTGTCATATGACGGGCAGGCAGCGCGGCTCTCGTTCTGGGAGAGCATCATATGATGCCCTCGCCTTCTCGGCCCACCAGGGGGCTCACACACGCCGCCAGTGGCAAGCACTCGCGCCCGCCATGTCACTGGGGACTCGATGCACGTGCCTGACGGCCGCGATGTCTGCCGGGCACCCGCAATTGCATGGTAACACAGCAGGACCGTGGATCTGTGTCCAACACAGATCCACATTCTGTCAGAGAAGAGGAGACCGATGGTGTGTTCCCAGTACAGACGAACACTGATCGGTCTTCTCCCCTTGTGAATCCCCTCCCCCTACAGTTAGAATCACTCCCTAGGAACATAATTAACCCCTCGATCACCCCCTAGGGTTAACCCCTTTCCTGCCATTCACATTTATACAGTAATCAGTGCATTTTTATAGCACGGATCGCTGTATAAATGTAAATGGTCCCAAAAAGTTGTCAAAAGTGTCTGATACGTCCGCCGCAATATTGCAGTCATGATAAAAATCTCTGATCGCCTCCATTACTAGTAAAAAAAAATAATAATAAAAATGCTATTTTGTAGATGCTATAACTGTTGTGCAAACCAATCAATATACGCTTATTGCGATTTTTTTTTTAACAAAAATCTGTAGAAGAATATGTATTGGCCTAAACTGAGAAAAAATTAGTTTTTTTTAAACAAACTTGGATATTTATTATAGCAAAAAGTAAAAAAATATTGTGTTTTTTTTCAAACTTGTCCCTTTTCTTTTGTTTATAGCACAACAAATAAAAACCGCAGAGGTGATCAAATACCACCAAAAGAAAGCTCTATTTGTGGGAAAAAAATTACAACAATTTCATCTGGGTACAGTGTTGCATGACCACGCAATTGTCATTCAAAGTGTGACAGTGCTGAAAGCTGAAAAATGGCTTGGGCAGGAAGGCGGTGAAAATGCACTGTATTGAGGTGGTTAAAGAACAAAAGGTCAGTAACAAGTGAATGCTTTGCCTTAAGCCCCCCAAAATGTTGAAAAAAAACAGCATCAACATATGATAAAAATGCCTACAATAAAAAGGAAAAAACACAAAATAACACCCACCAAAGCAAAAGCCCACTTTTTTAACCACTTCCCTACCCGCGTATTGTCATATGACGCCCACAAGGTGGATCTCCCATCCTGGGTGGGCGTCATATGACATCCTCCCATTCCCGGCCGCCTGGGGGGCACGAGTGGCCTCGCTCGGGACCCGGTGCGAGTGCTCGGCGGCCTCGATGTCCGCCGGGCACCCGCAATTGCCCGTTAAAACAACGGGACCGTGCGGGACAGTGGAGCTGTGTGTGTAAACACACAGCTCCACGTCCTGTCAGCGGAGAGGAGACCGATCATGTGATCCCAGTACGAAGGAACACATGATCGGTCTCCTCCCCTTGTGAGTCCCCTCCCCCCACAGTTAGAATCACTCCTATAGGGAACACATTAACCCCTGCAGCGCCCCCTAGTGTTAACCCCTTCCCTGCCAGTCACATTTACACAGTAATCAATGCAATTTTATAGCAACGATCGCTGTGTAAATGTGAATGGTTCCAAAAATGTGTCAAAAGTGTCCGAAGTGTCCGCCGCAATGTCGCAGTCACGAAAAAAAATCGCAGATTGCCGCCATTACTAGTAAAAAAAAATGCAACAAATCTATCCCCTATTTTGTAGACGCTATAACTTTTGCGCAAACCGATCAATATACGCTTATTGTGATTTTTTTTTACCAAAAATATGTAGAAGAATACGTATCGGCCTAAACGGAGTAAAAAAAATTTTTTTTTTAAAAAAAAAATGGGATATTTATTATAGCAAAAAGTAAAAAATATTGTGTTTTTTTTTAAAAATTGTCGCTCTTCTTTTGTTTTATAGCGCAAAAAATAAAAACCGCAGGGGCGATCAAATACCACCAAAAGAAAGCTCTATTTGTGGGAAAAAAAGGACGTCAATTTTGTTTGGGTGTAACGTCGCACGACTGTGCAAATGTTAGTTAAAGCGACGCAGTGCCGAATCGCAAAAAGTGCTCTGGTAAGGAAGGGTGTAAAATGGCCCTGTGCTGAAGTGGTTAAAGGAAGTTTTGCTGCAAAATAAAAAAAAAACAGTTTAACCTAAATACAGGTGTAGCGCCAGGCTCCTGACGAGCATGCGCTATACGTTTTGCAAATTTAATGTTCCCAAAACCACAGTTGGGTTTTGGGGTTAATTGTACTAAATTACGTTTCAGTACCAGTTTGGCTGGTTGGCTTGTACTTGCCAGAAGTGACACCGACACCTAAGGCCTGACCAGCCCTCAGGGCCCTCATGGCCTGGGGTGCGGATCCATCCAATTCTGAGTCTCGGGGCTGGCTAGCCCGAGGCACAGTAACTGGAAGGAGGATTCTGAGGTGGTCTGTGCCGTCTCGTCTTTGGAGAGGCCCAGCAACTGAGAATGCAACCAGGGGAGGACTCTTCAGAAGAGGGCCATGCAAAAGGCTAGTTACTCAGCAAGAGCCTGGAAGCCAAGTTGAAAGACACCAGGTGAATCCACACTCGTACGGTATCGCCGGACCGGCTGCAAGATACTGGTACCGTATGAGGGTTCTCTAAGTTAATTTATTCTTCAGTTACAACCAAGTCTGTGGCATAGAATGTATTCTTCAGTTACAGCCAAGTCTGTAGCAGAGACTTTATTCTATTAGAACACTATCGGCTGCAGGGCCTAGTGAGAGGAGGTTTATCCAATGGTCGTGAGAATCCAGTTGTGAGTGGCTATTCTCTGGATTTACAAGTTGAGAGACTTTCAGCTTTGCTTAGTTCCAAGAGTACCTGAACTTTCCTCCTAAACCCTCTATCCCTATGTAGAGACTGTGTTTTGTTTATCCCTTTTTGCAAATAAAAATCCCAAAGCGGATCCAGTGTCAGTTTCTACAGTTCTTTGGGCCATCTACCTCGGGAAACCCCTAGACGCATACGAGGTCAAGAAGGTAACGCTAAGCCCAAATCAAACCAGCAGTTCCTTCTGGGGTCAGTGCTACACAGGCAATGTCAGAATATAACAATATTATCCTACATGGCTGGCCCTGATGAGCATGTCCATATAACTGATTTGTGAAGTGTGAACAGCTCAGGCAAGAAATGTAATTTAAAGCGAATGTAAAGGCAGAAGGATTTTTTTATCTTAATGAATTCTATGCATTAATATAACACGCCTTCTGTGTCCAGCAGCCCCCCTCAGCCCCTAATACTTACCTGAGCCCCATCTAGATGCAGTCATGTTGTAGGATTGTCTCAGCTGCCCGGGACTCCCCTCCTCATTGGCTGAGACAGAAGCGCAGCGCCACTGCTGTCAATCAAAGTCAGTCAGCCAATAAGGAGAGAAAGGGTGTTGGGCTGGGCCATGGTTCGGTGTCTGAATGGAAACAGTGAGCTGTGGCTCGGGTGCCCCCATACTAAGCTGCGTGCTGTGGTGGCACTCAATAGGAGGGAGGGGCCAGGAGAGCCAGCCAGGGACCCAAGAAGTGCAAATCCACTGCACAGGGCAGGTAAGTATAACATGTTTGTTATTTTTAACTAAAAAAATTGACTTTACAATCACTTTAGGGCCACTTGGGTTAATTTGGTAATTATTTATCGCCACTATTTTATTATCTAGTCATTGAAATTATTATAATAATGTTTATTCAATAAAAACAATGTTTTATGGCCTAGTATAGGTTAAAATTCTGTTCCATTATTGAAGACATTATTGTCATACAGTATGTATTATATGTAAATTATCTTTTGTTTTTCAGACTTCCAAGTAGTTAAACAGGCTACAATATTGTTTTGTGTGAAGAGTAAATAAACAATTAAAGGCCACATGTAAAATAAAATGTACTAATTAAATATAGACTGGGATCGCTAACTCTTCTAATTTCCTCTGAGACAACAACATTATATATTGATGGGGACTTTGGCAATGTATTGTGTGCTAACAACTTGCAAAGGGGAGGTGGATCTGTGTTGCACCTGCTCCAGATGGAGCATTTGAAAACAGACAACAGTTACTTGCAAAGGGGAAAGCTCAGAATGATGACAGATTCTGTTTTAAATCTGGAAACAAACTGGAATATTTTGTCTAGCTACTATATTTTATTACGTTATTTGCTATTCCATTTTCCACAAATGAGTATGATATTTTACAGTTTAGAAATTAAATTCATAAATTGCATACTATATTAATAGAATATTGAGGCCATTCTGATGTAAGCCTTTGTTAGGATACATTTGTATAGTGGTGCCCTACATCCAGGAAGCTAAGGGGGAACTTTCAGAGGTTAATTAGGCCGACATTAACCCCAGGTCTGTTTTCTTGGCATGTGGTGGAAGTGTGAAACTGTGTCACTTTTATGGTGATTTAAGATTTTACTATAACAAATACTTCAATAAGGGGGGGGGGGGGGGGGGGGGGCACAGTGCAGACTCCACTCCCTGATATACAAAACATGGACCTTCAAGCTGTAACTGGCATTCTGTAATATGCAGTTTCTTAGACAGAGAGTGAGGGGCTATATTCCGACTCCCTGATAAGTTATCAGTTTCCCTGTGAGGCTACAGTTTCACACAACCTTCCAGAATACCTCCTGAATCAGAGTTTCTATTCTGGAATATTGTCTTTGGGTCTTGGGACAAGCTTCCTTCCATACAAGCAGAAATAGCTTCAGGCCTAATCTGCTCAAAACAAATATATGCCCTCAATAGGCTGTAGGCCTAAGAGGGCAGTGAAAATTATACATTCCCTTGTCAGACAAAGGTTTTGGGGAAAAAGAACACCTTCACAGGGTCAACCTAAATATTGATATTCCTCCTCACAAAGCACCACTTGCAATAATAAAGCTCTGTAAAGTTGCGCTAATAAATAAAAAAAAAAAAAAGAGCATATAACAAAAGTCCATCAAAATAGTCCAATAGTGAAATGATCCAGTGATCCCAATAAATCTTCAACACAATCCAACACTTGAAGAGTGATCCTGTGAATTAACACCACCACCAGAAGCTGAAGGGCTTGCTTACCAGATTTAATGGACCTCTCATTACAAAATGTCATAAATGCCTGTGGCTCCATACCCAGCCAGGGCCTTTAACTCTAGTCAATCTTCTAAATTGGGCCATCAATCCTCCCCATACCTTAATCCTGGGAAGGAAGGGTTTTATGTATGTGTGCTGGCCTACGCATACGAATTAAGACGTTTTTTTTTGTTTGTTTTTTACCACGATCTTGTAAGTGCAATCTTTTTTTCAGTAAATTAAAGTTTTGAAGATTTTACACTATGTGGAGTCTTTTCTTTTTTGGTGCACTCCTGTGATCATCCTATGGAGAGGATTGATGTCCCAATTTAGAAGACTGACTGGAGTCAAAAATATCCCTAACTCAGACCTGCTGCCCCTTCAAACTCTATTCCCAACAGAGGGCAGAAGCAAACAATCAGACTGATTTTAAGTGAGACCAAGCAAAAATAGCATATACTGTCAATTAAGCTCCTAGCAGAAAATACTATGGAGGGGGGAAAACAGTAATGCCGCGTACACACGGTCGGAAATTCCGATGGAAACAGTCCGATGGGAGCTTTTCATCTGATTTTCCGGCCGTGTGTATGCCCATCGGCCTTTTTCTGTCGGAATTTCCGACGGACTTTGGATTGAGAACCTGTTCTCAATTTTTCTGACGGAAAACCTTTCTATCGGATTTTCCGATCATGTGTATGCAATTCCGACATGCGAAATTCGACGCATGCTCGGAAACAATTTGACGCATGCTCGGAAGCATTAAACTTCCCTTTTATAGTGATGTTGAATGCGTTTTATGCCGCTGTGTTACTGACCATCGGAATTTGGTGTGACCGTGTGTAGGCAAGACAGTTTGAGTGAAATTCCGTCGGAATTCCGACGGGAAAACCATCAGAGCTTTTTCCAACGAGAATTCCGACCGTGTGTACGCGGCTTAAGACGTTTGTTTTGTTTCAGTTCAGTCACGTTTTTTGGGGAAAAAAATGGATCAAGAATGGATACGGATGTCAATTTTTACATCCGTTTTGTACGAAAAAAAATAAGTGATAGTTATAGCTGGATGTTAAGAAGAAGGCCGGGAAGCCGACCGCCGCATCCTTAACAACTGATGAGCCATAAGCTGCCTGCCACTGACAGCTGAATGTAAAAAAAAAATTGACAGCAAAAAAAACAACGCAAAATAAACATTGTGGGGTCCCCCCCAGGTCCATACCAGGTCCTTTGGGTCTAGTATGGATTAGGAGGGGGCCCCCATGCCAACACTTTAAAAAAAAATGGCCTGGGGTCCCTCCCAAAATCCATACCAGACCCTTATCCTAACATGCAGTCCAGCAGGTCAGGAAAGGGAGGGGACGAGTGAGTGCCTCCCCCTCCTAAACCATACCAGGCCGCATGTACTCAATATGGGGGGGTGGGTGCTTTGGAGCAGCACCTTGCCCCCATGTTGATAGGGACAAGGGCCTTTTCCCGACAACCCTGGCCAGTGGTAGTCGAGGACTGCGGGCAGGGGGCCTACATACTACCCCACCCATTCACCAAAAAGGCAGTAAAATGTAAAAAAACTAAAACAAGGGGGATTTTGACAATTCCTTTATTAATAGCTCTGTCTTCCTCTCCGGCAGCCGTCTCTTCCTGCCGCCATCTCTTCCAACCGCCGTCTCCTGCCGTATATCCCAGTGCCTTCTCCTCCCGCCATCTTCTTCTCCTGCTGTCTTCTCCTCCCGCTGTCTTCTCCTCCCGCCGTCATCTTTCCTGATGCCTTCTTTCCTGCCACCATTGTCTTCTTCCTCGCCACCGCAAATAAAAAAGCTGCTGTTCGTCTGTTGCCGTCTTTCTTTGTTGTGTTGTCGTCCACATCTGTTATATAGCCATGGGGTGTGGCTATCCAATGACGTCACCCGGAGAGCCCCCCTTGTGACATCCCAGGGGGCAGTCTCTCCAGGTGATGTCATCTGATGGCCACGCCACATGGCTATATAACAGATGCCAGACAGCAGACGACAACACTGGAAGACGGCAACAGAAGAATAGCAGCTTTTTTATTTTTAACTGGCGGTGAGGAAGAAGAGGACAGCGGCGGGAGAGAAGGCGTTGGGTAAGACGGCGGTGGGAGTAGAATGCATCCGTAGAGAGTATAGGAGGTGGTGGCGGGAAGAGACAGCGGGGAGAGGACAACCCCGGGAGAAGACAGAGCTATTACTAAAGGTATTGTCAAAAACCGCCTCTTGTTTTTTTTTTATTTCACTGCCTTCTTGGTGACTGGGTAGGGGTAGTATGTACATGATACTCATTCACCTGGGGGGGGGGGGGGGGGCTGGGATCTGGGGGCTGGCCAGGCTGCATGCTCGGATAAGGGTCTGGTATGGATTCTGGGGGGGCCACGCCATTTAAAAAAAAATGTTCGCATGGGGGGTCCCCTCCGTATCTATACTAGACACGAAGGGCCTGGTATGGACCTGCGGGGGACCCCACGCCATTTTTTTTCGCTGACAGCCAATGACTCATCGGTTGACAGCTGATGACTCATCGCTTGTTAAGGACATGGTGGCTGGCTTCCTGGGCCCCCTTCTTAGCAACCAGCTATATACAGTGTGTTTAATGAGGGGGGGGGGGTTTAAAAAAGGATGTCAGAGTATCGGATGTAAGTGAATCATCCGCTGACATCCATTTTTCGTCCGTACTGGGTTTGTTTATGGATGAAAAAATAGGGTCTTCTTCCGTCATAAAAAATGGAGCTTAACGGAGACGGATGTCAGTGGATGATCATCCGCTATCCCATAGAGATACATGTATGTATGTCCATTTTTCATCCGTCAACTGATGGATGAAAAATGGACATATGGAATGGCCATGTGAAAGTGGCCTTACAGGTATGAAATGAATGCCTGCAGCTACCTATTCAACCACCCTAACATGACCAAACCTCAGGCCACTGTGACAGACAAAGCTTCTACACTTCCTGATAATTCTGAAGCTTGCCTGTCCTTTTATGATTATTGTGCTTTCCTTTAGGCCATTGAGTCTTCCCATCATAGTGGTGAATCAATACAAAGATGTGGGGCTCAGCTGTAAGCTCCAATAGGACCTTTAAGTGTTGAAGTTTTGCCTGTCAGAACAGCCCAGCATTCAGCTGTGATACAAATGTTTTGGGAAGCTGCTGAAGGCAGGTGTACCTCCAAATGTCTACCCTGCAGCAGTTTTTCCCCTTTTTTTCCAGTGATAGGATCTCTTTAACCACTTCAGCTCTGGAAGTTTTACCCGCCTTCATGACCAGGCCATTTTTTGCGATATTGCAAATTGCCTATTGCATATTCTTTTGGTGGTATTTGATCACCTCTATGGTTTTTATTTTTTTTTGCACTATATACAAAAAAAGACCGACAATTAAAAAAAAAAAAATAACCAACATGTCATAAAATATTCCCATAAAAAAATGCAAAAAAACTTTTTTATTCTGCTACATATTTTTGGTAAAAAAAATCCCAAAACATGTATATTGATTGGTTTCCACAAAAGTTATAGCATCTACAAATTATGAGACACTTTTTTATTTATTTTTTTACTAGTAATGGCGGCAATCAGCGACTTATAGTGGGACTGCGATATTGAGGCGGACAAATCAGACACTAACTGACACTTTTGACACTTTTTGGGGACCAGTGGCACTGTTACTGTACTAATGACATTAGCAGGTAAGGGGTTAACATCAGGGGCAAAAAAGGGTTAAATGTGTTCCCTAGGAGTGATTACTAATTATGGGGGGGGGGGGGTGCTTTGACTGGGGGAATGTAAAGATCTGTGTTCCTGCAGAAACAAAGGATCAGCACATCCCCCCCTTTAGAGAATGGTGATCTGCCTCAGACCCAAAAGTGTCAGATATGTACCAATGATCTGGCAGAGAGCAGTATATCTATGGTGGGCGGTCGCTAAGGGGTTAAGCTAAGGGGTTAAGGGCAAATAAGAATACTATTCTGATTTAGTAATAGTATCACCTTTTATTATTCATGTCCTGAATATTATTCAGATTAAAAATATTATTGTTTTACCCTTTAGTTTTTGAAACCGAAGGTTTAGCAGGAATTAAGTATCTTACACTCTCACACATTATGTGTCCACCCATTCTTTGGAATCATGTTGATTTAATAGTACAAGTCATGCATAAACAGAATCATTTTGTGCTTTCAGTCAATGGAACAATACAAAAAGCATATTTTTAAAGAGCGCTTAGGAGAGTCATTCTTTAATACCCCACTTATACTGTTCCAACCCAGAAATATTATAACACTTATAACACAACCAAAGAATGCTTTGCTCTGAATTTAGTTTAGTCCCCTCAGTGCACTCAGAGGAACTTTTCCACAAATAGGACTCTATGACAGTATTCTTCCTATACAGAGACTTCAATTGTTTGCCCCAAAAAGATTGTTCCTTTGTTATAATGGGTTCTTCCCTTGGATGAAGTGGAGTGGAGGGGCAGTGACAATTCAATCTCCACCTCCTCCAATAAGAGAACGTCTTGTATTCATGAAAAAAGGTACAAGACTGGTGAAAGTGCCAAAAGAGTGACACCCTGTGGTCAGTGTACACATAGGTAGCCATTCGCATTGACCCTGAGTAGAACCTGAAAGATTACAGCAACCTCTGTAGCAGAACCAACTACTACAGTGATTTCGAGCTTCCTCAGTTATGAGTAATGTATACTTACATTGTGCCAACACAACACAAATAGTTATTGCTGTTTAGCTTTAAAACTCATTGCATGGAGTTTACACCATAAATGAAATCCTTACAGCTATGGCAATGATGCCACCATGGCACTGGAATGCACAGAACCACAAGTTTGCCTTTGTTAGGCAGTGAATGGAACAATGTGAACAAATGGAACAAATATTTTGTAATGAAGAAACATCTACAGTGAATTTTTAGTTGCTTTATGGAGAACCTTCACTATATAGACACATGGAATGGCAAAAATTAATGGTTTATGCTTTCACCAGACATAAGAACATTAAATTATGAACCAGCCTGATATCTGAAAGCATATTGTCTCTAATTGAAATGGCGCATGTCCCTATTTATAATCAAGCCACTGAGCATCTGTTTACAGCTGACAACTTGATGTTTCTATAAATTCAATAGTTAGAGGTTGCTAATGAATTTTTATATGGTGCTGCCACCCGGGAAATTAGCATTTTAAAAGGAGTGTGTGAAATTTAAGAGAGCGACCTTTTTGAAGAGATTAGTCCATTTCGCTGTACTGGTGTCAAAGGGAACAAATGTGGTCTATAAAATGCTAGGTGGCATCACAGCGATACTCAATAATAAGGATTTCTAATCTGCCATACCTTACAGTAAATAGAAATGATGAGTTTAAAAAAAAAAAATGGGAAGATAAATAATTTATTGGGAGCTCAGTGATGCAGTATTAATTATTTTAGATTTCATGTGAAGGAGGCAATTGTACTAGTTGATATAATTGCATAGTATCATTTTGAGGTTCTGAATGAACAAAAAGCCTTGATAGTACAAAACACATTTGAATATAAAATATTGAAATATTCTCTAATAGGGCAATGTATCTTTACTCATTTAGACAGAACTGACCTTTTTTATTCCAACTTTGCTTTTTCAGAGAATTTTAACCTTTTGACTGACTGCCTCATTGATGGACAATGACAAATGTAATACATCATGGTTTTCCATGTTGTGTATATTGTGGCAAGCCATTGGTGCAGCATTGTATAGCTTTGGATGACCATAGAAATGGGAAATTGAGGTGCAGAAATGCCATAGTAGATACTGGTATTCATTCAGTGCTACTGGTGGACATTCAGTGCTTTGGATTTTTGTAGGTTAATTATGAAAAGTTAACTCTGAACCATAGGTGTGGAGATCTTGTAAAAGGGCCTGTAGAGAGGTGAGGTGTGGAGACTTGTAACATAAAAGAGTAGATTATCGGCACATGCCACAACCTTATGGTGGTACCCTCCTTTTAATATTTATTAAAGGGACATCTATAGCGCCATCAATTTACATAGCGCTTTAAATATTTATTACACATTCACATCAGTCTCTGCCCTCAGGCAGCCTACAATCTAAGGTCCCTAACTCACATTCACACATACCCATACTAGGGCCAATTGGGACAGGCACCAATTAAACTACCAGCATGTCTTTGGAGTGTGGCAGGAAACCAGATTATCTGGAGCAAACCCACACAAGGATAGAGAGAACATGCAAACTCCAGGCAGGTAGGGACATGGTTGGGATTCAAACCAATGACTCCAGTGCTGCTAGACAGAAGTGATGACCATTTAACCCCTGTACTGCCCAATAATAATGCTGATAAGGAAAAAGCGGTAGTAGTAGGAACGATCATCAATTCGCGTCTCGACTACGCAAACTCCCTCTACATAGGTTTACCGGATTACCAGATTGCGCGCCTTCAGATTGTCCAAAACACAGCAGCGAGATTAGTCACCGGAAAGAAACCTTGGGAATCCATCTCCCCATCCCTAAGGACCCTCCATTGGCTCAAGGTAAAAGACAGGATCACATTCAAGACCCTCTGCCTCACCCACAAATGTACACAAGGAAACGCTCCTCAATACCTTTGTGAGAAAATAGAAAAATACATAACAAATCGCAACCTTCGATCAACAAACCAAAACCACCTTCTCATCCCCAAAGCCCGCTACAAATCGAAGGGAGAACGAAGATTCGCAGGACAGGGACCTCGGCTATGGAATGCTCTACCAAACAACATCCAATTGGAAGAAAACCATCAGGCCTTCAGGAAAAAACTCAAGACCCACCTCTTCTAAACATGGCATCACAACAAGAGCAGACAAGCGCCTTGAGGCGATTCAGTTCGCAGTTGCAGCGCTATACAAATCATTCATTCATTCATTCATAATAGGCTCTTTATGTCAGGGGCATTTCAAATACATCTAAAAAAGGGATCAAAAGAGAGGATAAATATTAATGGGGCAAAGGGCAGCCCTGTCTGGTACTCTTTTGAATGGTAAGGGGTTTGGAGTTGATGACTTTAATTCTAACAGTTGGTAAAGGTGAAAAGTAAAGGGCCTTAATCCAAGAGAGCAATGGTAATGGGATATCTATGCGAGCCATAGTTTGATGCATAAAATCCCACTCTACCCTGTGTTCACAATGCAGCAGGTCAGATGTTCAGTGCAAGACCTGGAAGCAAGTGGAGATCATTGGAGAAGCAGTGACTACTTCAATGATTTCCAGCATCCAATGTCATCAGCCTGGTATGGTACATATGAAGTTACATTATAGAAAGAAGCCGGAAACTCTGTGCGCCTCTGGTTAATTTGTATTAGCTACATAGCATTGATACAGTTCAAGAAATGCTTGTGCATTTTGGCTATTGCAGGCTTCCTCATAGCATGTAATCTTTTAAAAGAACTTTATATTTATATTCTTAGCCCCTATTCCGCACAACTGTTCCCTGGACAAGGGAGTTTCAAATGTATAGATCTATGCAAAAGGCATGAAAAGTACAAAACTCTGATCAAGCTATGGCCCTCATTTTACTACAGCACGAACGATGGCCCAAATCCCATCTTCCGTTTATAATTCATAGCTTGATTGCTGCCAAAAAAGTAATTGCCTCTAGTTGGAAATGCCTAGAACCACCAGATTTTGCCTCATTTCTGTTACACCTCAACAGTCAGACCCAATACGAACTTATGTTCTCTGTTAAAAATGGCAAAAGCCAATCCTTCTGTGCACAGTGGTCAAACTGGCTCAACCACACATCTTGTACTGCTCATCTGTAATGGTGGCACGATAACCCCCACTGGTTCTCCACCCTTTGGGATGCCACCCTTGTTGTCTAACTTGCTTCCATTATTGTAGATTAATCCTATGCTTCTTACTTTTACAAGATGTACCCAGCCTTGTTTCTTTAGTTTAATTTGCTTTCTTGGTTGACTCTACTACTCATTATCTACCAACTTGATACTGTAACATTGCTTAAGCGTGTAGTGTATAAAAGTGAAATTCATGTATATCATATTGTTAAATACCAATAAAAAATCTTAATGTTTAAAAAAAAAAAAAAGGCTTGAAAAGTGTCTGCAATCTCAGGAGTAGTATGTAATTTGTTTCCTAAGGGCAAGGATGTGTCAACTACTGTTAGCCTGCGCTCTCTGATCCCAGATAGTTCAGATAAAGAAGTGGCTGCATTTATTACCATACTCATAAAAAATAACACCTAATTCTCATTAGATTGTGTGTGCATTATATGTGATACCTCCTCACTGTCTTAGATTAGGTATTTCTTCATCTTATTGTGGGAATGTGGCCTTTTATATAGTGCAGTTCTAGACGATGTAGCTGAAGGCAGAGGTCAATAGTGGACTTTTCCCTCACTTTTTTGGTCCTGTGACCATGTTAAATCAGTGCACATATGTATATAGCATTTATGGGAAGCCAAAAGAGTGACAGGCTTATCCGCTGACCCTTTGTTTGTGTCATAAAATATTTGTAGCTTTTGAGTATATCCACTATGATTTATAGTTCCTGCAAAAGGGTCACCAGTTGACAGATTGTGGTGGCAGTTGAGATGGTTGCAGATCTAAAAAATTGGTGTTTAGTCTGATAGGGCAATTTGACCAATCCCTGCATTAGATACCATTGGCAATGCTGAATGCTTTATCAATCCTGGAATAAGAGCCATGTAATGCAGAATGGTAGGTAAAGTCCTTTTTCTCTGGATGGATGATCCTCCAAACATGTAAGAGAGGGTGTGGGTGCAAAGTCTTTTTAAGCCTGGTATGGGCCTCCAAGGAAATGTGAGATGTAGGAATATAGTGGTAATGGTACTGCCAAATGTTAGTGTAATTATTTAAAGTGACATGTGCTACCCAATACTCAATGTGCAAATCCCAAAGCAATGAATAAATAAATAAGTAAACGTGACACATGCTATGGACTAGTAGTGTCCTCCAATAACAAATTATATCAAGTTCTCCTTAGAAGAATATATATGGTGTGACCTGTACTATAAAGTGACTTGGTACAATAAAATTCCATCAAATAATGCCAGTGCTAATGTCATACGATTAAATGTCCACAAACTGAAAAATTTGTTTATAATAGGAAATATTATATAAAAATACAAATGTAGATGAAAAAATAAAAATGTAAATATAAATATGATATATAATGTGACGGTGTCTTCAATAAAAATCCAAAACAGTCTTTCACAATGAATCAAGTGACTTGTGACTTTCTTCCCTCCTTGTGCCTCGTGAGTAAAGTGCAGGTGCTCCAAAACGTGCTCTTCTCATATACACTCTTACCAGAGAATTCTCCCCAATAGGGCCTTTGACAGCTTCACTGATGTATTAGCTGGAACAGACCGTAAACGCTTGTTCCTCCTTGCAGCCCGTTGTCAGGGCTCCACTTGCGACGTACGGTCGAATCGGCGCGCGCGCGCATGCGCACACGCGCCGCTGATTCGTCCGGGCGTCGAAACGAGGGTACGCGCCGGCGTACTCCTCAGGCGCGCGCGCGTGCGCAGCGAGCGCGGGCACGTGCGTCGCGGGCGCACACGTGACGCGTTAGCGCTGTTTGGCGCCAGTTGGCCTTTAAAAGAATGACAGCTGCACATGTCAAGTGCTGTTCGTCTGCAGTTTGCCCCTTGTTTAACCTGCCTCTGTTTGTGTACTCCTGTTTACCTGATCCGGCTTCCACTTGACTCTGCTGCCTTCTCCACTCCTGATTCCGGCCTGTTGACTCTGCTTTGGACTGATACCTGAACGCTGACCTCCTGCCTGTCTGACCTCTCCATTGCCTGTGCCCACTTACCTGCCTGCCAAAGTGTATCCAGACCCGGCCTGCCTGACGACCCCTCTGCCTGCTCCCTGCATGCTGCATACTTCCAGAGTTGCTGACGCCATCTCGGGGTCACCCTACATCCGGACCCTGCTCCGCTACCTGCCAGTCTCTGCTGCTTCAGCATCCAGGAGATCGCTACTGACCAGCTACGTCTGCCACAGCATCCATTCCAGGCACTCCTACCCCGCTGTGCTCACGGGACCACTGTCTCCACTCCAGTGGGCCCTGAACCAGAGCCGTAAGAGAGGCCCTCTCCCAGCGAAGTCAGGCTCACCACTCAGGTACCTAACAGTACGAACAGCCATGACTGAGCCTGCGGGAGAAGCCTCTGCCATGAAGGAGTTCTGCTCACACCTGGCAGCCCTCACTCAGGCGGTGCAATCCCTGCAAGAAGGGTATACCAGACTGGAAGGTCGAGTACAGCAACTTGCTGACCCCAATGTTGCGGCTCCTACATCTCCGCAGCCTTCTGCAACACCTGCTACTCCTCCTGCGGTGATGATGCTGCCTCCTGAACCAAGAGTACCTGTTCCTGATCGGTTCTCCGGAGATCGTTCCAAATTCCGTGTCTTCCGCAACGCCTGCCAGTTATACTTTGCTCTTCAACCCAGAACCTTCTCCCTAGAGGCCACCAAAGTGGGGTTCGTGATTTCTTTGCTGCAGGGCGAACCTCAGATTTGGGCTCATCGCCTGCTGGAGGGAAATAGCATGCTGACGCAGTCCCTCTCGTCTTTCCTGGAAGCCATGGCGCAACTCTATGAGGACCCCCAGCTAACCACCACAGCCGAGTCTGCTCTATCTGCGCTCCAACAAGGCCGCAGAACGGCCGAGGACTATGTGACAGACTTTAGACGATGGAGCGCAGACACCCAGTGGAATGACTCGGCTTTAAGGCATCAGTTCCGCATGGGCCTCTCCGAAGGCCTAAAGGATGAACTTGCCCGAGTGGGCACCCCAGACACTTTGGAGGGCCTGATAACTTTGAGCATACAAATTGACCGTCGGCTCCGGGAACGCAGAGTCGAGAGATCCGCTCAAGTCCACCGTCCGGCTTGGATGACCGCAAGGGCTCCATTACCGGCTAGCCGTTACATGCCCGCTCAGCCAATGGCCCCTGCCCATCCTCTTCCCGATGCCGGCGAGCCGATGCAGCTTGGTCTCATGCGACCCACTCTGTCTCTGGAGGAACGTGCCCGACGCCGACAACTAAATTTGTGCCTGTACTGCGGTGGGTCCGGACACTTTGTGAACAGTTGCCCGAGCAAGCTGCGTAAGTGCCTTTCGTCTGTGTCAATCAACTCTGCTCACTTACCAGTCCATGCCACCCACATCTCTCTACCCCTGTCTTTTCAGTTCCTGGGAAGGACGATTCACACCAACGCCATCCTTGATTCAGGAGCCTGCAGCTGTTTCATCGATACCACCTTTGCCAGCCGGCACGACATTCCTCTTCAGAGGAAGGCCCGCGGACTATCCGTCTTCCTGGCTGACGGTTCCCGCATTAAATCGGGCCAAGTTGTCCAGGAGACCCAACCTCTGTTCACTATCTCTTCTCTCCACCACCAGGAACTGTTAACCTTGGATGTAATCTCGTCCCCCCTGTTCCCAGTGATCCTGGGCATCCCCTGGTTGCAGGCACACGACCCGACCATCTGCTGGTCCACAGGGGAGGTCAAGTTCCAGTCACCCTACTGCCTGGAACATTGCTTACACGAAGCTCCGGCACAACCCGCTACGCTTCTTTGTCTGGACTCTGATACTGACCTGATCCAAGCGGTACCGGAACCATACCATGAATTCCTAGACGTCTTTAGTAAACGGGGAGCGGACTCCCTACCTCCACACCGCACCTATGATTGTCCCATAGAACTTTTGCCGGGGGCCGAGATTCCGTTCGGGCGTATCTTCCCCCTTTCCGAGAAGGAACAAGAGGCCCTGAAGGCCTACATTTCGGAGAACCTAAAGAAGGGGTTTATACGTCACTCCACCTCACCCGCAGGGGCCGGCATATTCTTTGTAACCAAGAAAGACCAGTCACTCCGACCCTGTGTGGACTACCGGGAACTAAATAAAGTTACAATTAAAAACCGCTATCCCTTACCCTTAATACCAGAACTGTTTCAAAAACTAAGAGCGGCCACCATATTCTCCAAACTGGACTTAAGAGGGGCCTACAACCTGGTTCGCATCCGATCAGGCGATGAGTGGAAGACTGCATTTCGTACCCGTTTTGGGCATTACGAATACTTGGTTATGCCCTTCGGCCTTTGTAATGCCCCGGCTACTTTCCAGCACCTCATAAATGAGGTCTTCAGGGACTTTCTGGACATTTTTGTCATTGTGTACTTGGATGACATCCTAATCTTCTCCAGAACGCTTGAGCAGCATCGGGGGCATGTGGGCCGAGTCTTACTCCGTCTTCGTCAGCACGGATTGTACGCGAAAGCAGAGAAGTGCACCTTCGAGCAGCAGAGCATCCAATTCTTGGGTCTTCAGATCTCCCCAGCAGGCATTGAGATGGACCCGCAAAAGGTAACAGCTGTACTGGACTGGCCGGCACCCTCTGACAAGAAGGGTGTGCAGCGTTTTGTCGGATTTGCTAATTTTTACAGAAAGTTCATCAAGGGGTTCTCGGCCATCATCTCACCAATCACGCAGCTAACAAGGCAGAATGTACGGTTTCATTGGGGTCCAGAGGCCCAGGAGGCGTTTGTGAAACTCAAGGGGCGATTTACATCCGCTCCCATCCTCAGCCACCCTGACCCATCTCTCCCATACATCCTGGAAGTGGATGCCTCTGAGGTAGCAGTGGGGGCTGTGGTCTCCCAACGCCAGGGCAATAACGACCTAATGCACCCTGTGGGCTTCTTTTCCCGGAAACTTTCACCCGCAGAAAGGAACTACGATGTAGGTGACCGAGAACTGCTAGCCATAAAATCAGCCCTGGAGGAATGGAGGTACTTGCTGGAGGGAGCAGTCCACCCTGTATTAATATACACGGACCACAAGAATCTCGAGTACTTAAGGACGGCAAAACGTCTAAAACCACGACAAGCCCGCTGGGCCCTCTTCTTTTCACGTTTCAGCTTCCACATTACCTACCGGCCTGGATCTAAAAATGTGAAGCCAGATGCGCTCTCACGCATGTTCGACTGCCCTAAAGACTCCACACCTCCTGATACCATCCTCCCTGCAAGCAACTTCCTTCTGCTACAACCGGATTTACTGTCCCAGATCAGGGAGGCCTCCCTGAACCCGCTCCTTCCCCCAGGACTTTCACTAAACCGTAGAGAAGGGCTTCTCTGGAAGGACAGCCAGGTGTTTGTTCCCGAACCCATCCGGGTTAAAGTATTGGCCCTCCTCCACGATCACCCACTAGCAGGACACTTTGGGGCCCGAAAGACTCTCGACCTGGTGCAGCGCACCTTCTGGTGGCCTGGTCTGAAGGAATTCTGTTCCAAGTATGTCAGTTCATGCCCAGTGTGCTCCCGAAGCAAGACTACTAGGGGCCGGGCCTGGGGCCTACTCAAGCCTCTCCCTGCACCTGACCGACCCTGGCGTATGATAACGATGGACTTTATAGTCGAGCTGCCCCCCTCTGAAGGTCACACGGCCATCTTTGTAGTCGTTGACCGACTCTCAAAGATGGCCCACTTCCTACCCCTAAGGGGAACCCCATCTGCAGCAGAGACGGCCCGTGTTTTTATCCGAGAAATCGTTAGGTTACACGGGGTCCCCAAGAATATAGTTTCGGACAGGGGAGTCCAGTTCACCTCGCGGTTTTGGAGGGCACTGTGTGATAGCCTAAAGATTGAGCTGGCCCTATCCTCAGCTTACCACCCCCAAACTAATGGGCAGACTGAGCGCACAAACCAGACCCTCGAACAATATATTAGGTGTTTCACTTCATTTGTGCAAGACGATTGGGTTTCTCTGCTGCCCTTAGCAGAATTCGCGTACAACAACGCCAGCCACTCGACCACGGGACAGTCCCCATTTTTCGCCAATTATGGGTTCCATTTAACATTTCTACCAGATTTTCTTACAGAGTCCTCAGTTCCAGCGGTCCAGGACACAGTGACCTTCCTAAGCCGCAACAACCAAATCCTCCAGGAAGCCATAACCAAGGCCCAAGCGGACAGTAAGAAGGCCTTTGACCAAAAGAGGAGGGGAGAGTTGAATCTGCAAATCGGGGATCAGGTATGGCTTTCCTCTTCTAATTTAAAGTTAACCTGTCCCTCTAAGAAGTTGGCACCCAGGTTTCTGGGCCCTTTTCCTGTAAAGAGGAGGATTAATGAGGTGTCCTATGAACTGTCCCTGCCTGACACCATGAAGATACATCCTGTGTTTCATGTCTCCCTATTGAAACCCTCGGTACCCGATCCCTTCCCCAATAGGGAGTCCGGGCCTCCTGAACCTGTCCTAGTGGATGGAAACGAGGAGTACGAGGTAGAAGTTGTTCTAGACTGTAGAAGGCGACAAGGGCAAAGACAGTTTCTGATTAAATGGAAGGGCTTCGGCCCAGAAAGCAATTCTTGGGAACCTGAGGACAATATACATGCTGGAAGACTAATTCGTGCTTTTTTCATTTCACACCCTGAGAAGGATGACCAACTGGGCACCCGGAGGTTGCCCCTTGTGGGGGGGCAATGTCAGGGCTCCACTTGCGACGTACGGTCGAATCGGCGCGTGCGCATGCGCACACGCGCCGCTGATTCGTCCGGGCGTCGAAACGAGGGTACGCGCCGGCGTACTCCTCAGGCGCGCGCGCGTGCGCAGCGAGCGCGGGCACGTGCGTCGCGGGCGCACACGTGGCGCGTTAGCGCTGTTTGGCGCCAGTTGGCCTTTAAAAGAATGACAGCTGCACATGTCAAGTGCTGTTCGTCTGCAGTTTGCCCCTTGTTTAACCTGCCTCTGTTTGTGTACTCCTGTTTACCTGATCCGGCTTCCACTTGACTCTGCTGCCTTCTCCACTCCTGATTCCGGCCTGTTGACTCTGCTTTGGACTGATACCTGAACGCTGACCTCCTGCCTGTCTGACCTCTCCATTGCCTGTGCCCACTTACCTGCCTGCCAAAGTGTATCCAGACCCGGCCTGCCTGACGACCCCTCTGCCTGCTCCCTGCATGCTGCATACTTCCAGAGTTGCTGACGCCATCTCGGGGTCACCCTACATCCGGACCCTGCTCCGCTACCTGCCAGTCTCTGCTGCTTCAGAATCCAGGAGATCGCTACTGACCAGCTACGTCTGCCACAGCATCCATTCCAGGCACTCCTACCCCGCTGTGCTCACGGGACCACTGTCTCCACTCCAGTGGGCCCTGAACCAGAGCCGTAAGAGAGGCCCTCTCCCAGCGAAGTCAGGCTCACCACTCAGGTACCTAACACCCGTTCTCCTCGTTTTTGACTCAGTGTATGTGGGAAGAAATTGAAACCTCCATAGTGCAATAACGTTTTAACTATTTTATTCGTATAAAGTAAAAGTATGCACTTACAGTGTGTAAAAATCATTAGCACAGTTAAAATAGGAAGTGCTGTCTCCTCTGCGTTCAACCCTCATGTACTGGAAGTGACGAAATGACGATGTGGCTCAGCCCTACACGTTTCATCATCAAGACATCTACTGGAGCGGCGCCATATTGCTACACTTTCTGGTTTGAATAAGACGTGGTAACCTAGTGACCCCATACCGTGTGACTTTGTCAGACATTTTCTTGTAGATACATTCCAATCTCTATCATGGTATATGCCTTCAACTGCCATGTTTAGTTTGTTTGTTATGTTCTAATATAACAATTTAAATCCCCAATCGTAAGTTCAATTAGAAAAGCCAGCCTGGACAACTTAAACAAAGCTTTAGTCAAATTGCCTTGAGGAAAGAAACGCCTATATATGTGAGTTCCTCGGCCGTGTCACCCTTACCCGGATGCATGTTAAAATGCTGCTCAGGGGACACCACGTGATATTAGCCCACATAGTACATAGTATCCATGTAAATGAATACATTAAATTACATGAGAGAAATTATAAATGATAAAAAACTAAGTCTATTTAATTTCCTATGTTTTATTAATAAAAATCACTATTTAAAAAGAGGAATCTAAATGATTGAACAATATGTTGACTTTTAAGTGACCATGGACAGTGTGGATGAAGATAATTAAAAATTATTAAATTAAGTTTAAACCTAAAGCCCCATACACACGGTCGGAAAATCCGACCACCAAATCCATCGGATTTGGTCCGACGGATTTAGTCCGACACTGGTGTTGCATACACACGGTCGGACAAAGTTGTCGGAAAATCCGATCATTCTGAACGTGGTGACGTTTGTTGCCTACGACGGGACTACGTAGAGGCTAGTAGCCAATAGCTTTGGTCTTGTAATGTGATCTGAGCATGCGTGGCACTTTGTCCGTCGGAATTCGCTACACACGATCGGAATTGGTGTGATCGGACTTTGTTGTCGGAAAATTTATAGAGCAGGACAATCGGACAATCCGATGGAAAATGTCCGATGGTGCCTACACATGGTCGGAATTTCCGACAACATTGTCCGATAGGACAGAATCCATCGGAAAATCCGACCATGTGTATGGGGCTTAAGAGTGTTAAAAAATGTTTGAAAATATAATTTAAAAACTGAGGTAGAGTCAGTCGGTGAGGATTGTCATAAATATTGTATGTAATCGTATGCAAATATACATGGGGGGATGACGTAGAGAAAGGGAGGTATTGGAAGTTAGTTATACATAATCAACCTAAATATGATTATTAAAGTGAATTCAAACTATTTGGATGGTCCAAAACCAAAAAATAATAAAGTTACTATTGGTAGGTACATAGATACATTAGAACATAACAAACTAACTAAACATGGCCGTTGAAGGCATATACCATGATAGAGATTGGAATGTAACAAATGTCTACAAGAAAATAGCCGTCAGTCACGCAGTACGGGGTCGCTAGGTTACCATGTCTTATTTAAACCAGGAAGTGTAGCACTATGGTGCTGCTCCAGTAGACGTCTTGATGACGAAACGTATAGGGAGGAGCCACAGTGTCATTGCATCACTTCCGGTACACGAGGATGGAACGCAGAGGAGACAGCACTTCCTATTTTACCTGCGCTATTGATTTTTACACACTGTAAGTGCATACTTTTACTTTATACAAATAAAATAGTTAAAACGTTATTGCACTATGGAGGTTTCAATTTCTTCCCACACACGCTGAGTCAAAAACGAGGAGAAGGGGCTGCAAGGAGGCACAAGCGTTTAAGGTCTGTTCCAGCTAATAAAGCAGTGAAGCTGTGAAAGGTGCAACACCCCCTAGTGGGGGGGGGGGGAGATTTCCTGGTAAGAGTGTATATTAGAAGAGCACACTTTGGAGCATCTGCACTTATATATATATATATTTAAGACTGTTTTTGATGTTTATTGAAGACACCATCACTCAGTTGATATATTATATTTATATTTCATTTTTTTATCTACATTTGTATTTTTATTTTTATATAATATTCCCTATTATCAACAAATGTTTCATATCATGGACATTTAATGGTATGACATTAGCACTGGCATTATTTGATGGAATTGAATTGCACCAAGTCACTTTATAGCACAGGTCACACCATATATATCCTTCTAAGGAGCACTTGATATAATTTGTTATTGGAGGACACTACTAGTCCATAGCATGTGTCACGTTTACTTATTTATTGCACATTGAGTATTGGGTAGCACCATTACCACAATATTCTTAGTAGGTGTCACGGTGGAGGCAGCAGCTAATAGTATCAGATCAGGAGACTATTATCATCAGCGTGGGACATTCTCTATTTCATTTAAATATGAGATGTACCTGCAACTTTGTGTGGCTCTAGAGTCAAGCTAAATTTGCACTCTAAAGCCCCATACACACGGTCGGACTTTTTCATCAATTTGGTGTTTGGATCGGACAAGGTTGTTGAAAAATCAGACCGTGTGTATGCACCATCGGACAGTGTTCGTCGGTTTGTCCGTCGGACAAAGTCTTATCTCCTGCTGGAAAGATTTGCCGTCAACCCGGTCCGATCACACCAAATCCGAGCGTGTGTACGCTTGTCCGACGGACAAAGTGCTACGCATGCTCAGAAGAAATTCTGTGACGGAAGCGCTCGGTCAGGTAAAACTACCTTTCCTAATCGACACAGCACATTCGTCACGCTGCAATGTTAAAATGTCTTTAATGCAGCGCATTCTCTTTTTCTTTACAATGCAACAAGAATGACATCTTTTAGCTGCTCCTATTCACCCGCACTTCTCACAAACTTACTTCTTTATTACTTTGCAGCATTTATACACTACATGTTTATTTTTACTCTGAACGGAAAAGAATCTTTGTTATTTTTTTACCATGATTTGTCTTTTTTTTTTTTTTTTTGGGGGAATACATATTTGAATGTTTTTTTTTTTTTTTTTTTGGAGGGGGGTTGTGTGTCTCAAATTACCAAAAACACATTATTTACATTTGTATTTCTTGCTTAAATTTACTAGGAGGTTGTTTGTTGTTGTTGCCCCTTTTTAATTCTACTTTAGGATTAGTGAAATGTACCAGCCTACTCAAAGAAAAACTGTCATTGTAGCAAAGTAAAACACAATAGTCAATGATTATTTCAAATCAAAAAAACCTTTATTTAGGTCACACCAACAAACCAAAGAGGAACGCAGCCATGGTGAAACTTGGGGAATTTGCAAAGTCTTGGCCCCCCACGGCAACCATCATTGTCCAAGCGTAGAAAATTGGGGGCCTGAGGAGTACGTATATTAAGGGGAGTGCAATCTGGTCGTGAAGTCCAAAGTATCCGGAACTGCAGCAGATGCCATCTAGGTCCCCAGGCTCTGGTACTACAAGAGGCTCCATCTTCTCTCACACCAGACTGATTGCAGGTCGTCACTCTCAGGTCTTCCTTCCACGCTTCCTTCCACGCTGTGGCTGTCGTGCTGGTGGGGTGGCAGAAGGAGGAGGAGGAGGAGGCGGAGCATGGTAACTATGGCAAACATGTGTGACTGGGGTCATCTCCCCAGCCCTACCCTTATTTAGGACATGGAGGATGAGCCCCTCACACATGTTGCGTTGCCCCACCTCCATACCCATCATTTTTGTGACAACCACCGAGCCAAAGGTCTCCTCGTCGGCGGGTGTGGCATGTAGGGAGTCTGAAGCCTCTCTGATCATCCGGAGCGCTGACTGTGCCGCATAACCCCCCCTTCTCGCCCTTTGTACGGAGGGCGGAGGGGAGGGGTTTGGGTGTCAGTCAGGCTCCGAGGCCTAGCCCCCTCTTGGCTGCCACTACCCAGCTGGTGGCTGCCACTAACCCCTGCCTCCTCCTGACTGCCACCTTCCACAGCCACCTCCTGGCTGAGGTCTTCCTGTGTAGGAAAAAGGGACATAGTTTCAGTTATTTGTTCATCAAACACACACAATTCTCATCTAGTGACTGGTGCAAAATGTTTACAAATAGAAAACCATACAATTCTCAGCCCTGCAGTTTAGATTCTGGCCCCAAATGTCTCCCACACCACTGTCTGTTGATATGTCAAACACGTTAGGAACTAAGCAATTGGCGATCCTGAATTAAGTGAACATCATTCATTATTCCCATAAATGGTAACAAAACTACTATACCTGGAACAAGCTGGGCTCCTCCACCTCTTCCAGACTGGAAGGCCCAGGTTGCTCCTCGGAAGCCTCATCAGGGGTGGGCTGCGCGCAAGGAAGCGTGGAAGGAGGAGTTGAGGTTGGCTCCGTGACATCAGCCTGGTCCTTCAGAAAATGGAGACTCTGATAGTACCAGAGCTTGGGGACATAGACCTCATCTGCTGAAGTTGCAGTTTCCTCAGACTTCACGACCTTCTTCCGCTCCCTGATATACGCACTCCTCAGGCTGCCAATTTTCTTTCTAATATCATCAACAGTTGCCGTGGGGAACCTTGGCTTGAAAAATTCCACAAGTTCCTCCAGGGCTGCGTGCCTCTTTGGTTTGTTGGTGTAATGTGGGTGTATACCCTGCCACAATATGGGAAAATCCCTGTATTTGGCAATGAAGAGGGGGAGAAAACTCATGTCGTTGAATCCCTTCATATCAATCTCTGCAAGACACAACAACACACCAAACCCTATAAATTATGTCAGGCTAAACTCTCCTAATCTTCTCCATAAAGAAGCCTCAAGTTCAAATCAGTCTAGGCTAGTTATGTACCAACGTTAAATTGTACCTTCGTTTGTAGCGATCGTCTCGTGTGAGTTTTCTCTCCCCTCGTCTCCCAGATCGTGGCTACGACACAGGCGTGTGACGTTTTATATACACTGCGCATGCTTCAAACTCCGCCCGCCCCTGACGATCTTTCTCGTCTATTCCCCACCCCTTCTCTTTACGGCGTAGTGGGGAGAGCACATGGCGGGGACACAGCAGGTGCGCCACAAATATCCCACCAACGAGGAGGAGGACGAGGAAAGTCCGGAGGCAGAAACGTCCCGATCCCGGAGCCTGAAATTCAAGGCCTCCAATATGTCATTTGGAGAAATGTTGGAGATGGTGGACATATTAAAGAGGAGCGACTATGATGGGAAGTATGGGCCTTACCTCAACCCCAATGTCCGCAAGGCCAAGATCATGTCTAAAGTTGTGAGAAGGCTGTACAATAATTTTGGGGTACAACGATCCAAGGAGCAACTCAGGAAACGCTGGTCAGACCTGAAACTGAGGGAGGCCGATCAGTACAGAAAGATCAAGAGAATTCTTCAAAAAAGTAAGTAGTTGTGTTTTGTGTTTGATTTCTTGCTTGCATACTGCTCCATTGTGTTTTGATTTTTACCAAGTTGTACATTCCAAAATGGCCACTTTCAGGTTCGTCTGTGCATTCGATCGTACTCAGCCTCGACCTTTCTGCCACTGTCATGGTCGTGTGTGTGTGCATTCGATCGTACGCAACCTCGATCGTTCGGCCACTTATAATACGATGTTTGGTGTTTTTTTGGGGGAAAGGAAGTTTGTTCTCACTAGAAATGTCATCAAGAATGTAAAGCCAATTTATTCAATGTAAAGGAGAGGTCACTCAGTAGCTGTTTACCCATCTGGACTCTAGAGCACTAGTGCTGGGACACCCAAACCCCCTTTTTATTATGCTTTTCCACACATGTGCTCCAGTGGATACTAGAGGCGGGTCTCCATCACACAAACTTCTACCAAAAAGCTAGTCAGTTTAGCACCTTTACAAAGTGACTTCATTCATGTAGTTGACATTTGTAACTGGCCAAACTAAAATAGTGTCCGTCACTTTCAAGCAATGTTTGTCATTTCCTATTTCTGCCCTCAATAGCTTGTGTTGCTAAATCTTCCTTTTGGACATTCTCATAGGGGAGCGAAAACTTGGGCCGTCTGAGGAAACCCCCAAACCAACACCTCCCAAAAAAGGGGAAAGAGCAGAAGCAGAGGAGGAGGAGGAGGAGGAAGGAGAGATCATCGAACTTGGAGAAATTGTCACCACAACAGGTGAGTGTGGGAGAACACAGCTACTGGTAAGCTAATCCATGTATGGCTGCCTCATTTCCAACACCCCATTTTTGTTTGTTTGTGGTTTTTAGGTGACGTGGATGTTGTGGAAGAAAAATCGCACTTTACCACAGAGAGTGCCCACGTACTCATCGGAGAGATAATGGTCTGCAATCGAGATCTAGATTACATAAAGCAAAACATCAATGATGTTCAACAAAAATTGAAGAACATCATTGATGTTTTAGGAAAAATATGAAAACGCACCAAGTAATTAACACACATTTGTGCCAGCTTCTGAACACATTTGCAACTTAAAAACTGTGTGAAATTTGGAACATGCACACATTGTGTCCACATGTGCTAGCTCCCACCATGGTGGATGAATGGCAACGTTTTTTTGGGGGTGCAAACACTTTACGAACTACGAAAGTGGTTGTGGTGAAGGGGTTGCACCCCCAAAAAACGTCCATTCATCCCCATGATGGAAAATGGCACTTTTGAAGCTTCTAGGCATGTGTTTTCCCATCTAATGACCATTTTCAGACCCAAATTGTGTGCATGTTCCAAATTTACACTTTTCGTGGGTGACCCCCCCATGTGATGAAGGCAAGATCAAACACACTTTGAACATATAGTCATGTCTGATCTTGTCTTCACTTTACAAAGTTGAACTTTCAAAGTTCCTAGGTTCTGTTTTGCTCCATGCCTGGTTTTACCAATTGCGGAATGTTTGTAAACAATGTTGTAAATAACCAAGATGTTGTCAGTTTTGGCGTGAAGATTGTAAACGCACTTGTGCATGTTTTCCTAGTAAACTTTTATTTTTCTAAATGTGTGGCTTCCTTATTTAAAAAACACAATGCATTATGTATGTAAAATGAAAAGGATACGGGGGGCAATGGGTGTTATTTACTAAAGGCAAATCCACTTTGCACTGCAATTTTCTTTCCCTGGGAACTTTTTCAATGCACTTGTAGAGCATAGCGGATTTGACTTATGTAAATGACACCCACAGTGCTTTGTACGAAAACACGGAGCACAGCATTTTGGAGAATACACACATGTCAGACCTGGTGCTGAAAAGGAGTATTTTGGGTGTCAGTTATGCAGGACAAACCTTCTCTAGACCAAAGAATAGGTAGCAAACACACAACATGAGAATAATCTTTTTGGGAAGAAGAGACTGTTACCTCCTTTTGCCCAGAAAGTGCATTCCCACTGTCGAAGGCAAAGGGAAAAAATGTCAAAGTAAAATAAGCTAAAAAGAAGACTGAAATGACAAGAAATCATAGGTTGGTTAAAATATCAGATTTATTAAAAAATGCCTCTCACACATCGTCAGGCAGAGCAATGGCCCCCCTACCCACAAAGTACTCCATATATTGGTCCCGGACCACACGGGCATTTGGAGGGGGCAAGCCTGGACGTGCCACTCGAAGGGCTGTGAGGTCCGCATTTGGAGGGCCCTCCACATCTGGGCCAACGGGCACCACATAGTTCCTGTTATGTCTTTTGAGGAAGTTGTGCAATATGCAACAGGCAAGAACTATGTGGTTCAGTTTGTATTCCGCCAAGTTAAATGCCGTCAGGAACAGGCGGAAGCGGCTGGCCAGGATGCCAAAAGCGTTCTCCACAACTCTTCTGGCTCTGGACAGCCTGTAGTTGAAGACCCTCTGGTCCGGGGTGAGGGTCCTCATCGGGAACGGCCTCATCACATGGGGAGTCAACGCAAACGCTTCATCTGCGACAAAGACGAAGGGGAGTCCTTCGGCATTCTCCTCTGGAGGTGACAAGCACAGACTGCCACTTTGGAGACGCCAGTAGAACTCCGTGTGCGTAATGGCCCCACCATCCGATATCCGGCCGTTCATCCCCACGTCCACATACATAAACTCGTATGTTGCCGACACCACCGCCAACATCACTACACTATTAAACCCTTTATAATTATAATAGTAGGACCCCGAGTTGGGCGGTGGGACGATGCGGACGTGTTTCCCATCAATTGCCCCTCCGCAGTTAGGAAAGTCCCAACGGCTGGCAAAGTGGGAGGCCACAGTCTGCCATTCCTGTGGCGTGGAAGGGAACTGTGGAGTGAAACAAGAAAAAAAAAATTAGTCACTTTGCACCTAAACATTGCAAGCAGATTAGACAATCAACATCTTGGAACAAGAGCATTGTATAAAATTGGAGGCTGGAAAGTATTTGCACAGAAAAGTAGAGGCTCCCCTTCACAGATTACTCACCCCCCCATCAATCCCCCCACTTCTGATGGGACATTGGCAATAACTAGGGTTTTGGGGGGGGGGTGGACAGCTAACCCTCTGCACTTCATTGATTGGCAAATGGCTCAATAATGTGGGCTAGTTTGGCCAGACCCTCTGTACTTAACACTATTGGCAGGCCACAGGAAAGATCAAATAACATTTCAACCCCCCCCCCCCCCCAAAAAAAAAAGGCAGGCACAGTGTGACATTATTAAATTACCAAGCAAGCTAATAGGAGGGAAAGAAGACAAAAAATAGGAAATGGAATGTATGGAGGCAGCCCCTTGCACTACATGCTTTGCTGAATTCATCCCTAAAGATGCCCACTATAAAGAGGTAGGTATATAGTGTGTATGGACCTTGGGAAAGCCAGCAGATAAAGGATTGGTACCATCTGACAGAGCAGTTGGGGGAGGGGGTTCCTAATGAGTTTGCCCCCCCCCCCCCACCAAAAGAAAAAAAAAAGGGGGCTCTACATGAAGTAAACCACACAGCAAACATTTGTGCATATTTTAGGGGGTGTTTTGGGGCAAACAATACTATGCAGCAGACAAAAGACATTGCTTAAGTGACTAGGCCATAGGTGTCTATTGGGGCAGAAGAGCATGCTGGGGAGGTAAGTGAAGGGAAAAATGCATGAAGGAGAAAAGGGGCACAGCATATTAGAACATATTGCAATCATGGTAATTAGGGAAGGAGGTCAAAAATAGAAGACATTAGCAAACAGAGCATACATAGAAGGGAATAGTCAAGTATAAATGTTACCTTAATATAGTCCTCCTGCAGGACCTGAATGATGGCAGAACAGGTCTCTGGAATAATGATTCCCAGGGCCTGGGGAGAGATACCTGAAGAGAACTTCAAATCCTGAAGACTTCTCCCTGTCGCCAAGTACCTCAACGTGGCAACAAGCCTCTGCTCCGGAGTAATGGCTTGTCTCATGCAGGTATCCTGCCGGCTGATAAAGGGGGTCAGCAAAGCCAAAAGACGGTGAAAATCGGGGTCCGTCATCCTGAGAAAGTTCCTGAAATCATCAGGATTATTCTCCCGGATCTCACGAAGCAAAGGCATGTGCGAGAACTGGTCACGCTGAAGCAACCAATTCTTGGTCCACATACTCCTCGTCACTCTGTTCATGGACGGGTCTTGGCTCAAAGCTAAAAGCCCGACACCAATTCCGCGTACAGCACGAACTCGGCGACGAGTACGCACGGGAAACATCGCTCAGAAGGTCACAAAAGGTCGGCTGGTCAGAACGGACAAACAGAAAGCACCGATAAACAGCAAGGCCTGAAAGAACGAAGTGAATACCAGCAACGAGCAGACAATAAGCAGTGCAAATCAAAGCGTCCTATATCAAGATATAGGCCGCAATGACCAACAAATGCGAACTGACTACACGCACTAATAAACAGATACGCACGACAAGCACAAACTGAAGAGCAGTAACGATCTGAGTCAGAAAACTGAGAAGCGCGAATCTTAAGTCACCAAACTTCCACTAACTCTCGATAAACACGGGATCAGCAGAAGGAGCCCAACGGGTGCCTGACGTGGTGCTGAACTTCCCTTTTGTAATCTCGTGGACGACGACTTACGTCACGACGTTCTTCCGGACCGGATATTCCGACAACGTAGTCCGACCGTGTGTACGCAACGCCAACATCGGACAAAGTACGTCGGACAAAGTCCGACCGACCTGGTCCGCGGATTGTCCGAGCGTGTGTATGGGGCTTTAGATGCACTCAAAATCTTCCAGTCTGTTTAAGAAGGACACATGGAAGGGCCCAAGAAAATATTTTATTGGAATTGAGGAGAAAAAATGCTTTTACAGAGTGAGAATTTGTAAACAAATGTGACCCTTCAGGAGTAAGAATCAGCCCTAAAAAAAATAAACTAAATAAATTGGCCCTTTAAGAGCTATGGGCGAAAGTGACGTTTTGACGTCCTTTCTGCCCTGCAGTGTCATGGAGACGGGTGGGGGCCATCTTCCCCTCACTCATCTCCATGTCAGCCCAGGGGACAGACGCGATCGCCTCTGCCGCTGCCGAGGGCTCCGGTAAGTGGAGGAGGGCACCGGACTGCCACAGAGAACACTTTTATCTTGTAGCCGACCGCAGGCCAAACACAGGGATACCAGGGTTATGGCAGCTAGCTGCTGCCATAACGATATCCATCCCTAAAGTAGGGACATACATCGGCGGTCAGCAGGTGGTTAGAGTTCCTGGCAAATTAATGCTGCATCCCCAACGATGTAATGACTTGTCATGACTAATTACCTTCTCAGATGGTCGTGTAGACATTCTATATGGTTCTCTTCCTCAATTTCTTTTCTATTTTGAGGGATACAGTCTGAGATTACTTGGTCTTCTTTTATATGGCTCTGCAATTTGAAGAATGTTTACTTTTTTTATGTTTGTGAAAGCTTGTGCCAGGGCTCTGGTTGTCGAAATGACTAATGTGCATTTTCTCTCTGTCTCTTTTAAAATTTTCAATAAATAATTATTGAAAGTAAAAAATAAAAACTTTCTTAAAACATAGTCTTCAGTGTCATCAGGCTGTGCATTTAAAAAATAGCAAAATTGGTTGGGTCATTTAAGGCAATGCCCAGCAGTGAAAGGGTTATAAGATTCACACCAGTTTCTACCTAGTAATTCCTTTTTTTTTTTTACTTTAAGACCCCCTCCAAAAAAAAAAAAAAAAACATAATTTATCACACTAAAATATATATTTTTTAATCCCAAATGTTTACAATGTTTAGGTGCCACATGAGGGTGGTATGTGCAATCTTAGTGATATCCAGTAGGGTGAGTGATCCGAGAGCTCGGGGAGCAAAACCTACAACTGTTAAATCAAGCAAAAGGGATCTAGATAGGAGGATAAAATCAATAAGTGACATAGTGTTATGTATTGCGGAGAAACAGGAGAAGGCTCCAGCATTTGGGTGTCTGTATCACCAAGTATCTACAAATGCAAATTCAGACAAGAGCTTACCAAATCTCCTAGTACTGGGTGTGGGAGGGGACATCTGTGCAGAGCAAAGTTTGTCAAGGCCGGGATCTATCACTGCATTGAAATCGCCCAACCACATTGCAGGGACGGTGGGATGATTTGCCATAAATAAAATAGTAGGAAAGGTGCAGCGCAATAAAAAGTCCATAAACTTTAATAATAAGCCGTGTAGAAGATAATGAGTCCACCACGTGATACACAAGTGATTTTCAACTGTAGTAGATGAAAAGAGTAGACAAATCCTTCACCTTCAGTACAATCCACTCTTACCAGAACAGATGGACCACTTGAGTGAACAAATGGTCAAACATGCTTAATTTTCCACAGATGGAGTAGGGAGATGTGAAGATCCAGCAGCATATCAAATAAAATCCCAGGGTGGATGAATGGGGTATATGCAAAAATGAAAAGGTGGACACAATCTAAGTGTACACTTCTCTGCTGCAACTTCCAGCAATGTCTCCTTTGTACTTCATACCTCATGGATTGTTTTGTCTGCATCTGACATCACTTTCTGTGTGTCTCAGAGAAAGCAGTGCAGGAGATGGGAGTCATCTCAAAGGAGCATATGACAGCAGCGGTAGATGCTCCAGGCAGGAGCTGGCCCAGGCACCTCATCTTGCTTCAGTCACGTGAGGACGAATTCCTGATACTAAAAGATAGATATCATCTCCCACAACACGAAGTCTAGCAGGAAAGAGAATGGCATAGGAGATATGGCATATCCAGAGCTGGCGTTTAACTTCAGTAAATTGTGCACACCGCTTCTGCAGAAAAGCATGGTAAGACCATTATCTTGCTATTTTAAAAAATGGATATTGCCCTTCTCCCTGGTGAGCCACAGTATAGTATCTCGATCTCAGTAGTTTAGGAACTTGGCAATAAATGTGCAGGGAAGTGCACCTTGTGGGGGTCTCCTAGCAGCTAAGTGGTGGGATCTCTCCACTACAAAGGTGGAGGAGAATGCTGGCCTGCCAAAAATAGTGATAAGTATGTTATCCAGAAATGTGGGGGGGTCAGTTCCCTCAGCACCCTCGGGCAGGCCCACAAACCTTAGATTACAGCGCCAGAGCCTGTTTTCCATGCCATCTTGTTTTTGTTGGGTGGCATGCAGTTAGTTTTGAAGTCTCTCATTTGCTACCTGTAATGGCAGCAGGTTGTCCTCCGCGTGGCCAAGCTGAGTCTCTGCTTCTGTGACCTATTCCCTTAGCTTCTGTATACCTTGATGGATGAGGAATATATCAATGTTCACCTCATCGGTCTTGCATGTTAGGGTACTCTGGCAGGTAGAGATTGCCTCCAGGACATTGTGGTATTAGCGCTGGCCGAGTCACTGGTCAAAGGTGCAGCAGCACCATCTTCCCCCTGTGCGCCCTTGTGCCAGAATTTGTCTAATTTTCCGGAGGCGTCCGGCACTTTTTGCAGTACAGACATGGTCAGCTGGCCTGAGAGAGGGTTCAGATAGTCGGCAATAGGGAAGAAGGGGACACAGGAATCACAGAATGAAGTAAATAGGATCGGTCTAAAGTGGAGCTTCTGAGCTGTGCTCTTCATGCCATGCCGTTCCAGGCCATGTGTCAGGGAACGTTGTCCGGTGGATCTGCTGCTGTGCACCCTGGGGTGCGCCGGTGTGCGCCGGGGCGCGCTGGCGCTCGCGGGCGCGTGCCTGTGCGCGCTGGTGTGCGCGTGCGCGTGCGTGCACGTGCGCGCGTGGGTGCGCGTGCGCGGGCGCGCGTTGGCGCGCGCGCGGGCGCGGCGTTTGGCGCCAATCGGCCTATTTAGGCTGAGTTCACTGGGTGCTCGGTGCTGTCCGATCGTCAGCTCCTAGTGTTCCGTTACCTGCTTCCTGTATCCCGTGTGACCTCCTGACCCCCGGCCTGATCCTGCACCTGTCTGTCTGCTGCCTGCCTGTTGACCTCGGCCTGTCCCTGACTCCGCTTCTGCCTGCTCCTTTGTACTACGCTGCCCGCTTGTTGCCAAACCTCTGCCTGTGACCCGGACTTGAACCTGCCTGCTCCCTTGTACCACGTTGCCCGCTTGCTGCCAACCTCTGCCTGTGACCCGGACCCGCATACGCTTCTCATCGGTAACGTGCCTGTGTGTGGAAGTGCTCCGCCAAGGACCTGCTCTGCACCTGCTGTCTGCTCCCCTCCATCTGGAGGACCACTGACTCCATCTCAGCAAACGTCCGGGGTCATCTCCCGGCAACGACCCGCCAGGCGCTCATACCACTCTGTGCTCTCGTGTCCCCTGTCCCCACTTCCAGGGGGCCGAGAACCAGATACGTACGGGAGGCCTTCCCCTGCTACATCGGGCTCACCTGTCTGGTGCGTGAAGCCTGACAGTATCGGACAGCCATGTCTGAGTCCGAGCAGGGGGTCTCTCCCATGGAGGACTTGTGTAGACACCTGGCGGGTCTCACACAAGCTGTGGAAAATCTTCAAGAGTCCTACACCAGACTGGAAGGACAGGTCCAGGTCCTCGCATCCCCCGCGCGCCAGCAAGCCGCTCCCGGGGCGGGACCAGCACCCTCAGTAGTGATGCTACCCCCGGAACCCAAGGTACCAATCCCCGAGAGATTCTCTGGAGACCGTAGGAAATTCCGGTCATTCTGCAGCGCCTGCGAGCTCTACTTTGCGTTGCAACCACGCACCTTCTCTTTGGAGGCAACCAAGGTGGGCTTCGTTATCTCCCTCCTGTCCGGGGAGCCTCAGACCTGGGCCCACCGCCTCCTGCGACAGAAGCCGCCCGTTCTGGATAACCTGGGCGCCTTCTTTGCCACCATGGCCCAGCTTTACGAGGACCCCCAACTAAAAGCGACTGCCGAGACCGCTCTGCACGCTCTGCAACAGGGGCGTAGAGCTGTTGAAGATTATGTAGCCGAATTCAGACACTGGAGTTCCGACACGGAATGGAATGACGCGGCTCTGTGCTACCAATTCCGCATGGGATTGTCAGAGTCCCTAAAGGACGAACTGGCACGGGTTGGCGTCCCACAGTCCCTGGAAGAGTTGATTAACGTATCTATCCAGATTGACCGGCGACTCAGAGAACGTCGTTCAGAGAGGGTCTCCAATCAGTACCGGCCCACCTGGGTCCTCCCCAAGGTCCCCAGTGCGCCCGGGCCTTTCCGCCCAGCCTCCTTTGCTCCCTCTGCTTCAGTACCTGATACTTCGGAGCCCATGCAGCTTGGGCTTATTCGTCCCTCACTCACCGTGGAAGAACGGCAACGCCGAAGGATCAACAACCTGTGCATGTACTGTGGCGAACCGGGTCACTATGTGAGAGCTTGTCCCAATAAGACACGTAAGTCACCTCTCGTTTCTCCTAAATCTGCACCTCCCTTGCCTAAACTTGCATCTCACCTTGCTCTCTCTGTTGTCCTACAGCTTTCCGACAAGGATATCCCAGTACCAGTCATAATTGACTCCGGAGCCTGTAGCTGCTTTATCGACCTTACCTTCGCCACCCACCACCACATTCCTCTCCGATCTAAGACTCAAAGCCTCGCAGTACACTTGGCAGATGGCACCACTCTCAGCTCTGGTCCCGTTACACAGGAAACCATTCCCCTACTGGCTACCATGGGCTCAGCCCACCGGGAGCTCCTGTGCTTGGATGCCATTTCGTCTCCTCTCTTCCCCATTATACTGGGAATGCCGTGGTTAAAGGCCCACAACCCTAGCATCGATTGGGTCACAGGCGAAATCAAGTTTGCCTCCGGATACTGCCAGCAGCATTGCTTACACCAACTGCCTGCGGGGTCATCCCCATTGTTGTATCTGAACGTTGATGTTGAGTTGCAACAAGCAATTCCAGCACCTTATCGGGACTTTCTGGATGTTTTTAGCAAAAAGGGGGCGGAGACCTTGCCACCGCACAGGCCCTACGATTGCCCGATAGAGCTTTTGCCCGGGACCGAAGTTCCCTTCGGGAGGATCTTCCCACTCACTGAGCAGGAGTTGGCAACTCTGAAGGTTTATATAGATGAAAACCTCGCCAAGGGGTTTATCCGTCCGTCTACCTCTCCGGCCGGGGCCGGAATCTTCTTTGTCGAAAAAAAGGACCACTCCTTACGGCCGTGTATCGACTACCGGGAGCTCAACAAAATAACGATTAAAAACCGTTACCCGCTGCCCCTGGTACCGGAGCTCTTCCAGAGACTAGGATCTGCAGTGGTCTTTACCAAGCTCGACCTCCGTGGGGCCTATAACTTGATTCGCATCAGAGAGGGGGATGAGTGGAAGACTGCCTTCCGTACTCGTTTCGGGCACTTCGAGTACCTTGTCATGCCTTTCGGTCTGTGCAACGCGCCTGCAACCTTTCAGCATTTTGTTAACGACATTTTTCATGATCTATTGGACTTATACGTTATAGTTTACCTGGATGACATCCTGATTTTTTCTTCATCTGTCCCCGACCACCGCAGGCACGTGCGAAATGTTCTCCTTCGGCTCAGGCAGCACGGGCTTTACGCCAAACTGGAGAAATGTGAATTCGAACTACAAACCATACAGTTTCTTGGCCTAGTCATCTCCATCGATGGTATCAAAATGGACCCTCAAAAGGTGTCCGCCATCCTGGAATGGCCTGCCCCAACTGATAAAAAGGGAGTCCAACGCTTCGTAGGCTTTGCTAACTTTTACCGGAAATTTATCAGGAATTTTTCTGCAATTATCTCCCCCATCACTGACCTCACCAAGCAAGGAAATCGGTTTTGCTGGTCCCCTGGTGCGCAAGTAGCCTTTGAAAGGTTGAAGGAACTGTTCACCTCCGCGTCCATCCTGAAACACCCTGACCCTGTGTTGCCCTTCGTCCTTGAAGTGGACGCCTCAGAAATCGCTGTGGGGGCCGTGCTCTCCCAGCGACAAGGGGCCAAGGCCCTTCTGTTCCCGGTGGCCTTCTTCTCTCGCAAACTCTCTTCGGCAGAGAGAAATTATGACGTGGGGGACCGGGAGCTCCTGGCCATCAAGGCCGCCTTAGAAGAGTGGCGCTACTTACTGGAAGGTGCTGCACACCCCATCTTGGTCTATACCGACCACAAGAACCTGGAATACCTGCGGACGGCTAAAAGGCTGAGGCCACGACAGGCAAGATGGGCTCTATTCTTTTCCAGGTTCTTGTTCCACATTACTTATAGACCCGGCTCAAAAAATACTAAAGCTGACGCTTTGTCTCGTATGTTTCATGAGGTTGAAGTACCTCTACCCCCGGACACTATCCTGTCAGCCGGAAACTTCTTGCTACTCCAGGGGGACCTCCTATCCCGCATGAAACAAGCTTCGGTGGAAGGGACCCCACCCGTTGGAGACGAGGTTAAGATGTTGGATGGGGTGTTCTGGTATAAGGACAAGATACTGGTCCCCGAAGGCCTGAGGGTGGAGGTTATGGGACTCTGTCACGACCATAAGTTGGCCGGACATTTCGGTACCCGGAAGACCACAGAATTGGTGCAGCGCACGTTCTGGTGGCCGCAGTTGACGAAGGACTGCAAAACCTATGTGGAAACCTGTACCACCTGTGCCCGGAGCAAGACGTCCCGTGCCAAGACATGGGGCTTGCTAAAACCCCTGCCCGTTCCGGAAAGACCTTGGAGGATGATATCCATGGATTTTATCGTGGAACTCCCTTTAGCGGAGGGATTCTCCACCATTTTCGTTGTGGTCGACAGGTTGTCGAAGATGGCCCATTTCCTACCCATGAAGGGTACCCCTTCGGCCTTGGAAACAGCAAGGATCTTCGTCAAGGAGATAGTGAGGCTGCATGGAGTTCCCGCAAGCATCGTGTCTGATCGCGGTGTTCAATTTACCTCCAAGTTCTGGAAGGCCCTCTGCGGCTCCCTGGAGATCGAGTTGGCATTCTCGTCCGCCTATCACCCCCAGACGAACGGGCAGACGGAGAGAACTAACCAGACCCTGGAGCAGTACCTCCGCTGCTTCTCTGCCTTCTCGCAGGACGATTGGGCCTCGCTACTACCCATGGCCGAGTTTGCGTACAATAATTCTCTGCACTCCGCGATCAAGCAAACGCCCTTCTTCGCCAACTATGGCTACCACCCAACTTTCCTGCCTGGTTCCATACCTGAATGTTCTATCCCTGCAGTGTCCGAAATGATGGACTTTTTTCGGACCAACAACCAAGCGCTACAGGAAACAATGACTCGAACCCAGGAGTACAATAAAAGGATGTTCGATAGGAAAAGGCGAGGTGAGCTCATCCTGAGGTCCGGTGACCAAGTCTGGCTCTCAACCGTCAACTTAAAGATGGCTTGCCCCTCAAGGAAACTTGGCCCCAGATTCCTGGGCCCCTTTTCGGTCAAAAGGAAAGTGAATGAGGTGACTTACGAGCTCGACTTACCCGGTTCGCTGAAGATCCACCCAGTCTTTCACGTCTCCCTGCTAAAACCTGTTGTCTCTAACCCCTTTACCGGACGTAACACAGGCCCACCTGAACCTGTAACTGTGGATGGTGAAGAGGAATTTGAGGTGGAAACGATAGTGGATTGTAGGAAAAGGGGCAACCAAGTCCAGTACTTGATCAAGTGGAAAGGATATGGCCCGCGGGCGCGGCGTTTGGCGCCAATCGGCCTATTTAGGCTGAGTTCACTGGGTGCTCGGTGCTGTCCGATCGTCAGCTCCTAGTGTTCCGTTACCTGCTTCCTGTATCCCGTGTGACCTCCTGACCCCCGGCCTGATCCTGCACCTGTCTGTCTGCTGCCTGCCTGTTGACCTCGGCCTGTCCCTGACTCCGCTTCTGCCTGCTCCTTTGTACTACGCTGCCCGCTTGTTGCCAAACCTCTGCCTGTGACCCGGACTTGAACCTGCCTGCTCCCTTGTACCACGTTGCCCGCTTGCTGCCAACCTCTGCCTGTGACCCGGACCCGCATACGCTTCTCATCGGTACCGTGCCTGTGTGTGGAAGTGCTCCGCCAAGGACCTGCTCTGCACCTGCTGTCTGCTCCCCTCCATCTGGAGGACCACTGACTCCATCTCAGCAAACGTCCGGGGTCATCTCCCGGCAACGACCCGCCAGGCGCTCATACCACTCTGTGCTCTCGTGTCCCCTGTCCCCACTTCCAGGGGGCCGAGAACCAGATACGTACGGGAGGCCTTCCCCTGCTACATCGGGCTCACCTGTCTGGTGCGTGAAGCCTGACACCATGCCTGTTTACAATGTTGTTACCAAATAATTCCCTTGAAGTTGCTCTGGCCAACTTTAGCATTGTCTGTATGCATCAGTCAATTTGACAATAACTCCTTGACTAATTTGCTTATCATATTCTGTACAACAAGATATAAAACATATATTTGGTATTGTTTTAATAAATATCCTGCTCAGATTTTCATTGTAAGTTAACAAATGGACAAAAATGTGGATAAAAAGCATTTTACATGCATACATGTTTGATACATGATAAAGTATGAACTTCCAGATGAAACCCACACAAACGCATGCAGGACAAGCTCCATGCAGGCAGTGTCTTTAGAAGGGATCAATACTAGAATTCTAGTGAAAGAGTGTTAACCAGACAGCCACCATGATCCCCTTTTAGAAATCATCAATTTCATTTTCAGCAAAGTAAAAATTAACTCTTTCAGTTCCATAATGGGCAGGTAATCGCTTAAGTACAGAGAGAAATCGCTTAAGTACAGAGAGAAACCGATCCTCCCGGAAATGGATTATTATTGCTGTACTTTGATTTTTCCTTTTTGAGCATTGCGCAGGAGTAAGATGTTTCTATGAAATTATCTTAAGTACAAGCGGTCCCCGAGTTACAAACAAGATAGGGTCTGTAGAAATCTGTTTGTAAGTCGGAACAGGTACATTTTTTAAGTGTAACTCCAGCCAAAAAAAATATTTTTAAGCTTTTTGGATAGCATAGGTTAACACCCCTGTAACATTTGTTTTGCTGTCTGTGCCCCTGTTCAGAAGATTTCACCTCACTTTCTGTCCCAATGACAATTGGATTTTGAAAATTTTGGGTTGTTGTGAAAACAAGTCTTGTTGATAAAGCATCCGTGGAGACACCTTTTTCCCATATTAACTCTTACAGGAGTGACTTTCCCTTCCTAGGGGTAGATTTCCTCTCACTTCCTGTCGTTTCCCACTGTTTGTAGGTCGGATGTTTGTAACTAGAGAACCGCCTGTATAAGGAAAATGCTGCAAGTCAACATGTCAAGGATTTTCAATCACCTCGTCCTCCACAATCCTGTTAAACAGATTTCTAAATATTTCTCTATTAAAATATGTATTCTGAGTTTCACTCGTTACACACTAAGCATTTAATCAAACTTTTCAGCCGATAGCGGGGGCTAAAAGCACCCCACTAGCGGCCGAAAAAGGGTTAAAAGCGCCTGAGAATCGCCGTTGCCGAAGCCCTTTGCAGGCACTTCAGTGGCGCCTTAAAGATGCTGCTTGCAGAAACATCCCACAAGCGCACCGCTCCAGTGTGAAAGCCTGAGGGCAAAAAGAAAAGGTGATCAGATACCACCAAAAAAAGCTCTATTTGTGGGAAAAAAGGGAATAAATTGTATTTGGGTACAGTGTCGCATGACAGTGTAATTGTCAGTTAAAGAAACGCAGTACCGCATCGCAAAAAAGGCTTGGTCTTGAAGGGGGTAAATCTTCTGGAGGTCAAGTGGTTAAAAATGCAAATGTCCTTTAAATAACATGTTTGGGGGATCCCCTTAATGTGCCTGTGAAGTGGCGCTTCTGTATGATGTATATAACCCTCTACAGCAAAACTGACCTTCAGAAAGGAAAATAAATAAATAAATGGTGCCAGTAAATGATACCTCCAAACCAATTATTTCTGTTAGTAAACAAAAAGACTGGGTATTTCTTTCATCTATACCAAACTCTTATTTTAGATGAGAGTCTAGTACAGATGTTATTGGGGGGTCCCACACAAAAACAGGCGAAGGGAGACCGCCCCATGGAAGTCTTTGGATCTTTAATGTGTGGACAAGGCTAGGAGAGTGAGACTTGTGACACTGGATGGAAACAAACATGGGAGCCTAGTGTCAGATCCAGGTAAGTATGGATGGGTTAGGTTAGGTCCGTGCAATGAGCCAAAAAGGATAAGTGCACTTTGTCTTAAAGTGAACTTATCCTTTAGGTACTATAATAAACAAATATTATACATAAATTAATTCTTGAGCATGTTGTCATTCTTTATTGCTTCCCAGTTCTACTCATCTCCTGCAACCTATTTACGTCCACTACCTCTCTACATTTATGCACCCCAGCTATGGCTGCATAACATTTCTCAGGGCAGATTTCCTGACAATGACCATGCTTGCTCAATGTTTGTTGAAATGATAATTTGTAGTATTCATCCGAAACTGTTGCGACTGAGTGTTGATGCAGAATCACAACTGGGAGACAAGAATACAGGGATAATGCATTGTTTTATAATAACAAGTGCCTGAACAATGACCTTCATGGCAGCATCACTAAGTGGTATTTTACAGAAAGCTATAAATTTAAGAATATTGATCATGAATTTAACATGCTAAAGATTGTATGCAATTTTATTGATTCAGTTTACATATACTTTAACCACTTGTCTACTGAGGTAATTTTTATTTTGTGCACACGGTTAAAATTTGCATGTTTTGCTGGAAATTGCCTTAAACCTCCAAAAATTATATTTTTTTGTGAAAACAGAGAAATTGTAGAATAAAATCACGACAGTTGCATTTTTTTATGGTACTCGATATTTGCACAACTGTTTATCAAACCCATATTTTCAGGAAAAAATACAGTAAAATTAATTGTATTGCTAACAAACACAACATAATACTGTTTGTGTACACTATACAAATATAGGGTTGCATTGGCTAAATAGATACCAAACATGTAAAGCCTAAAAAATGTGTACGCCCGTGAAAAAAAAAAAAAAAAAAAAAAAAAAAAAAGGATGGTGCTTAAAAATGCTCATTAGGCAACACTTAAAAGCCTTTGCAGGTTATCATTTTAACCATTTTTCCTGCCCAGGTAAATTTTCATCTTTCAGCGCAACACTGTAGGAGGTGGACAATGGTGGCTGGAGTTTTTTTTTGGGGGGGGGAGCAAACTACCACCCCCCCCGGGTGGCTGACAGCACCTCCCTCAAACCCCCCCCCCCCCGCCTGCTCGCTGTTTGCTGGTCGGTCCGGCACTTACTCCATCTAAGTGGTGGGTGGCAGGCGGTGGGCATCGGGCAGCGACTCCTGTGTCCTCTCCTCCATAACAGCAGTTTCTGCCTTGCATCTCCACCCCTCCTCTTAGTCATCAAATAGGATCACCTGTCCTTTCAGCCAATTGGGCGATGGTCTCAAGACCTGCTTCCTGATTGGCCATGTCATGGATATACAGATTCTGGAACTGCAGCAAGGCTGAGGCGCATCCCGGCCAGCAGGCGCCCAGCGGCTTTGGCGCCAGTGGGCCTTTAAAAAGGGCTCCCACTGTTCAGCTCTTGCTGGTTGATCTGTAGTCTTCCCTGGGACCCGCCCCTGTATCTGCATCTGATCTCACACCTGACCTGGCTTCCTGACCACGCTGCTCTCTCCTCTCCTGATCTCTGGCTGCCATTTGACCTTGCTTGTTTACCTGCATACCTGATCTTCCGTCGCTGACTAAGCCTGGACTCTGACCATCCCTTGTCTGCCGATTCTGTCTGATCTGATCCGCTGTGTATGACCTGGCTTGTCTGACCTTGTTCCTGCCCGTTGTGTGCACCTGCATCCTGCTGACCTGCATCCTGTGTACCTGCATCCTGCCGACCTGCATCCTGCGCACCTGCATCCTGCTGACCTGCATCCTGCGCACCTGCCTCCTGCTGACCTGCATCCTGCGCACCTGCATCCTGCGCACCTGCATCCGGCTGACCTGCATCCTGCTGACCTGCATCCTGCGCACCTGCATCCTGCTGACCTGCATCCTGCGCACCTGCATCCTGCTGACCTGCATCCTGCGCACCTGCATCCTGCTGACCTGCATCCTGCGCACCTGCATCCAGCCGACCTGCGTTCCTCAGCACTCCCCAGTGGTCATCATCTCCAGCTCCAGAGAACTCTGCAGGCACTCCTACCTCACTGTGCTCCTACGGTCACTGTCCCCAATTCCAGTGTCCCAGGAACCAGGGCTGTACGAGAGGTCTCCCTCTGCACATCAGGCTCACCCACAAGGTACGTGTCAGTATCAACCAGTCATGCCTGAGCCTGCAAGAGGGACCTCCGTTACTGAGGAGGTCTGCCAACTCCTCTCAGCCCTCACTCACGAGGTGAAGTGTCTCCAGGACAGTTATGAACGCCTAACAGGACATATGCAGGACCAGGCAAACTTCCCTCTCAGTGGAAGGTCATCAGAAGCTACCTCCGCACTCCCAGCAATGATGTTGCCTCCCGAGCCAAGGGTCCCAATTCCAGAGAAATTCTCTGGGGATCGAAACAAGTTCCGGACTTTCCGCAATGCATGCGAGTTATACTTCTCCCTACTACCCTTAACCTTTTCGCAGGAGACCACCAAAGTGGGGTTTGTTGTTTCACTTCTGTTAGGACAACCACAAGCTTGGGCCCACCATTTGCTGGAAGAACGCCATGCTTCTCTGGACTCCTTGTCATCCTTCTTCAGCGCTATGTCGCTTCTTTACGATGACCCCCAACGGACTACTACTGCCGAAGCTGCCCTTAGTACGCTCAAACAAGGCCGCAGAGCGGTGGAGGACTACATAACCGACTTTAGGCGCTGGAGCGCAGACACCTTATGGAATCATGCAGCCTTACGGCACCAGTTCCGCTTAGGTCTATCAGAAGGGTTAAAGGATGAGTTGGCTCGGGTCGGTATACCAGATTCTCTGGAATCCTTGATCGCCCTAACTACACAGATAGACCGTCGTCTTCGGGAACGCAGGATGGAGAGGGTGAGCCAACAGCCCCGATCAAACTGGATGTTATCTCAAGTGGCCACCACCTCTCGTCTGGCCTCCTCCAGACCAACTCCAGTTAATCCTGCACCAGACTCTCCTAAATATGGGCAGGCCGGATCGACAAGACCCTCATTGTCCGCAGAGGAACGCCTGCGTCGGCAACTGCTCAACCTCTGCCTGTACTGCGGGGGTACCGGCCACTATGTGCATTCATGCCCTGCCAAGCACCGTAGATACTTATCCGTCTCTTCTCCTGGTCATCCGGTACCCTCCACCAATTGTACTCACCTGGCTCTTCCTATCACCTTTCTGTTTCCTGAAAGAACTGTGTCAGTTACCGCAATAATAGACTCTGGGGCATGCAGTTGTTTTATCGATTTGAACTTTGCAAACCAACAGCGCATCCCGCTTCTGCACAGAGCTCAAGGACTTTCCATCTTCCTGGCTGATGGATCCCGTATAAAATCTGGCCAAGTGACCCAGGAAACTCCTTCATTGACTGTAGTTACTGCTTCAAACCACAAGGAACTGCTGAAACTTGATGCCATTGCATCCCCTCTGTTTCCAGTCATCTTGGGCTTACCGTGGCTTCAGGCCCACAACCCGCAAATAAACTGGGGCTCCGGAGAGATCAAGTTTCAGTCCCTCTACTGTCAAAACCACTGCCTTCCTTCACCTCCCAGGGTACCTGGCCCCTTACTATGCTTGGAAGCTGACTTGGAATTACGCACAGTAGTCCCTGAACCATACCACGAGTTCTTAGACGTCTTTAGCAAGCGAGGGGCAGAGACCCTTCCTCCCCATCGCTCCTATGATTGCCCGATCGAGCTATTACCTGGAGCAGAGATCCCCTTTGGTCGGATTTTTCCCCTATCCGAGCGGGAGTTGGAGGTGTTAAAAGAGTATGTTGACGAAAATTTGGAGAGGGGGTTCATCCGGCCGTCCACCTCTCCAGCTGGGGCAGGAATCTTTTTTGTAGAGAAAAAGGACCACTCCCTTCGTCCCTGTGTAGACTACCGGGAACTGAACAAGATCACGGTTAAAAACCGGTATCCTCTACCCTTGGTGCCTGAGCTTTTCCAGAGAATAAGAACTACTGCTGTGTTCACCAAGCTAGATCTTCGAGGGGCCTACAATTTGGTCCGTATTCGCTCTGGGGACGAGTGGAAAACTGCCTTCCGTACCAGGTTTGGCCACTTCGAATACCTAGTGATGCCCTTTGGCCTGTGTAATGCCCCTGCTACCTTCCAGCACCTGATAAATGATATCCTCAGAGATTACCTCGATATCTTCGTAATAGCCTATTTAGACGACATCCTGATCTTTTCTACATCCCTGGATCAACACCGGAAACACGTCAAGATGGTCTCCGTCAGCATGGGCTATATGCCAAACCAGAAAAATGTGAGTTTGAGCGGCAGAGTATCCAGTTTTTGGGCTTAGTGATATCCACGGAAGGGTTCAAGATGGACCCACAAAAGGTCACAGCAGTTCTGGACTGGCCTGCACCTTCTGACAAGAAGGGGGTGCAACGTTTTGTTGGCTTTTCCAATTTCTACAGAAGGTTTATTAAAGGATTTTCTGCAATCATTTCCCGATTACCCAGCTAACCAAGCAGAACGTCCGATTCCACTGGAATTCCGAGGCACAAGCCGCCTTCTCTACCTTAAAGGGACTGTTTACCTCTGCCCCCATCCTAAGCCACCCGGATCCTTCTCTCCCCTATCTGCTTGAGGTCGACGCCTCAGAAACAGCTGTGGGGGCAGTTATCTCTCAGCGCCAAGGACTTAAGGATCTTATGCACCCCATAGCCTTCTTCTCCCGTAAACTCTCATCTGCCGAGAGGAATTACGACGTGGGTGACCGTGAACTTTTGGCCATTAAGGCCGCGCTCGAAGAATGGCGATACCTGCTGGAGGGAGCGGCTCATCCCATACTCATATATACAGATCACAAAAATCTGGAATATTTACGAACGGCCAAACGTCTAAGACCACGCCAGGCTCGGTGGGCGCTATTCTTTTCCAGATTTGCTTTTCATATAACTTACAGGCCAGGATCAAAGAACATCAAGCCCGACGCTCTTTCGCGTATGTATGATGACCCCAAAGAAACCTCAGTTCCGGACACTATTCTATCGGAGGGCAATTTCTTACTTCTTCAGACGGACCTGATGTCTGGTTAAAAACAAGCCTCTGTGGGGGTGCCCTGTCCACCCGGAGTAACTCTGATACCCAAGGATGGTCTGCTTTGGAAAGACAGTAAAATTTTCGTGCCTGAGAGGTGTCAAACCAAAGTTCTGAGCCTGTGTCACGACCACCCTCTGGCCGGACATTTTGGGGTCCACAAGACTCTCGAATTAACCCAGCGCATGTTCTGGTGGCCGAAGCTCGAGAAGGACTGTAAGGAATATGTCAAGTCTTGTGTTACCTGTACCCAAAATAAGTCTGCTAGAACCAAGTCCTCGGGTCTTCTCAAACCACTACCAATTCCCGACAGGCCTTGGAGCGAGATTGCCATGGATTTTATAGTGGAGCTACCCCCTTCTGAAGGACATACAGCCATTTTTGTAGTGGTCGACCGCCTGTCCAAGATGGCCCACTTTATACCCCTGAAGAACACACCTTCTGCTGTAGAGACCGCCCGGGTGTTTATCCGGGAGATTGTGAGGCTGCATGGGGTACCAACAAACATCGTATCGGACAGGGGGGTCCAGTTTACCTCTCGTTTCTGGAGGTCACTATGCCAGATCCTGAAAATCGAACTCTCCATGTCTTCTGCCTTCCACCCTCAGACCAATGGACAAACTGAGAGAACGAATCAGACTCTGGAACAGTACATCCGTTGTTTTACCTCGTTTGTCCAGGACGATTGGGTAGCACTTTTGCCCCTAGCAGAATTTGCCTTTAATAACGCCTGCCACTCAGTTACAGGACAGTCACCATTCTTTGCGAACTACGGCTTCCACCCTGTCTTCCTGCCTAACATTATCCCAGAATCTCCAGTCCCAGCAGTACAAACCACTGTCGAGTTTCTAGGTCGCAATAATAAGTTGTTGCAAGAAACCATGGCCAAAGCACAGGCAACTAACAAGAGACTGTATGATAGGAAGAGAAGAGGGGAATTATGTCTCCAACCAGGAGACCAGGTGTGGTTATCTACCACCAATCTCAAGATGGCTTGTCCTTCAAAAAAACTGGCACCCAAATTTATTGGCCCCTTCCCAATCAAGAGGAAATTGAATGAGGTTTCCTACGAACTTTCCTTGCCTGAATCGCTCAAAGTCCACCCAGTGTTCCACGCATCCCTGCTTAAACCCACGGTACCTGACCCCTTCCCCGACAGAGGGTCGGGTCCACCTGAACCTATAATTGTTGACAGGGACGAGGAATATGAGGTGGAGGCTGTTGTAGACTGCAGACGGAGAGGTAACCAAATTCAATATTTAATCAAATGGAGGGGGTATGGGCCAGAAGAGAATTCATGGGAACCCAAGCAAAATGTGCATGCCCAAGAACTGATCCAAGCATTCTTCCGCAGGCACCCCCAGAAAAGAGCTCTTTTGGGCACCCGGAGGTTGCCCTTAAGGAGGGGGGGGGCAATGTCATGGATATACAGATTCTGGAACTGCAGCAAGGCTGAGGCGCATCCCGGCCAGCAGGCGCCCAGCGGCTTTGGCGCCAGTGGGCCTTTAAAAAGGGCTCCCACTGTTCAGCTCTTGCTGGTTGATCTGTAGTCTTCCCTGGGACCCGCCCCTGTATCTGCATCTGATCTCACACCTGACCTGGCTTCCTGACCACGCTGCTCTCTCCTCTCCTGATCTCTGGCTGCCATTTGACCTTGCTTGTTTACCTGCATACCTGATCTTCCGTTGCCGACTAAGCCTGGACTCTGACCATCCCTTGTCTGCCGATTCTGTCTGATCTGATCCGCTGTGTATGACCTGGCTTGTCTGACCTTGTTCCTGCCCGCTGTGTGCACCTGCATCCTGCTGACCTGCATCCTGTGTACCTGCATCCTGCCGACCTGCATCCTGCGCACCTGCCTCCTGCTGACCTGCATCCTGCTGACCTGCATCCTGCGCACCTGCATCCTGCGCACCTGCATCCGGCTGACCTGCATCCTGCGCACCTGCATCCTGCTGACCTGCATCCTGCGTACCTGCATCCTGCTGACCTGCATCCTGCGCACCTGCATCCTGCTGACCAGCATCCTGCACACCTGCATCCTGCTGACCTGCATCCTGCGCACCTGCATCCAGCCGACCTGCGTTCCTCAGCACTCCCCAGTGGTCATCATCTCCAGCTCCAGAGAACTCTGCAGGCACTCCTACCTCACTGTGCTCCTATGGTCACTGTCCCTAACTCCAGTGTCCCAGGAACCAGGGCTGTACGAGAGGTCTCCCTCTGCACGTCAGGCTCACCCACAAGGTACGTGTCAGGCCAGGAGGAGGATCAGTGTTACAATACCGAATATTCATTCGGTATTATAACACACCTGGGTGGGCTCTATTTGCAGTGCTTGCGCCCTGAGCCCACCCTATTTTGAAGCCTATTAGAGTCTCAGGTGCTTCAACAAACCCCCCATTGTAATCCATGCATCCGGCGTCCTGCATGGGGGCAGGATGCATAGATAGGGGGGTGGCAACCGTGCGCCCTTAACCTCCCTGTCGGTTTTCCCGAGTGTGGCTCTGGGTTAAATTTCAGTACCAATAGCGGTAACCCCGAGCCACACTCAGGATTGCATTGCAGGATCCTGCTGCGATGTACTTACCTTGTCCCCAGGATCCTGCAATGTCCCCCCGCTGTGTCCGTGGACTCTGTCCTCCGCCCAATGCCTCTTTGTGCCAGGCTCCGTTCCCTGCAAGCATTGAGACGCACAGGGGCGGAGCCCGGCAGCAAATTCAAAGAACTGAAAAATCATAATACATACAGTACACTGTAATCTTATGGATTACATTACGGTATGAAATAATTTCACATCCCCTTTTGTCCCCAGTGCTTTGTCCAATGCCCTGCATGCAGTTTTATATGATATATACTGCTCTTTCAGCCTGGAAACTGGAGATTGTCCATAGCAACTAAAAAGTGTCCCTTTACGTCAAAAGTGGTTTTAGACAGCTAGAAAAAAGCAATAGTAAATTAGAACACTTGCAGAATTGAGCGATAGTGAATGGTGGAGAAATTAATTTTATGTTTATTATATTATTATTTTTTATAATTATTTATATTTATTTATTATATTATAATTTATGATTTTGTGCTCCAAACTTTATCATACCCGGGATGTCTACTAGACTCTTGTTTGGACAGATTTAAGTGTGTTATTGCTAAGAATTACAGGCCTATAATATAAAACACCAAATTCCTATGCAAAATAATTGTACCGCTTTGAGACGCAAAAATCTGACATAATCATACCAGGTTAATGGATGGGCCACCCCTGGAGGTGGATGAAGAACCTGAAAAGGGCTTTGATGGGTTAGGAGGATTCCAACACCACATACTTTCTGTCCACTAGGCCTGGGAGAGTGAGCCTACAGTAGGCCACCATTGGAGAGAGTAGCAGGAGAGGGAAAGTCAGATTCTCAGTAATTGTATGTAGGTTGAAGGAGTCTGTGATAAATAGGTCATGGACAGAGGTGAGTTTGTTATGAACAGAGCGGGCATTCCAAAGGGCACCAGAGAAGGGAGGTTGCTTCTAGGCAGAAGAGGAATAGAAACCATATTGTGTGGATTGTGGCTGCTGTCAGAGGATAGGGGGGTTGCGGGGTATGTTGGCCAAAGGTAAATGATGGTGATCCAGGATTTGGGGAAATATCTCCAGAAGTTAGGAGAAGCAGAATGGTGAGAGAGGTGATATGGGAGTGTGAATTATGTGGGGGGGGGGGGGTCACATCTCAGTGTCCTGGATGTTTATTGCCAAGATAGCAAGGATAACTTGCCACAAATGCGTGGTAGTGTTAAATTGTAAGTTTGTTAACTTGCTGCAAATTTTAACCGTCGAGTTCTAGTTCTAGTTGACAATTTTCTAATTTGTAGCAAATTTGCATGGCAAGTCTCTAGCAAGAGCAAAGTTGCCGTGGCGAGTCTACAGCAAGAGCTCTGCAAGTCTACAGCATGAAAATTTAGCCACAGTGGGATGACTATTACACAACATAACTAAACCAGAAATTTGCGTCAGACTTGCAGAAAGTTGATCTGGAGTCATGCAATGCAGAATTGCTACAACTGTGCAACAAACTTTTGAAGCCTGGCAAGTCTAGTAATAGCTTAGCAAGTCATTATGAGTGCAGTAATAAAGTGAAGACAGGAGTGAAGGTGATACATATAAGCTGTGGGGCGGAGAAGAAGGGTGAAGGAGAGACAGTTTGAGGAGAGAGGATACAACTGTCAGAAAGAGAAGTAGGAAGTGCATGATACAGAGTTGTGAGATTAAGAAGCAGACTGGATGAGAAATTAAAAAACTGTATGGGGAATCAGGTCATCTGTAGTCTGTTTAGTGTTTTGCATTGGACACAGCTGAGCATGTGGTAAAGAGCCGCTGATTGACTCTTTACCCTAGTTTGTGATCAGCTGTGTCCAGTGTCCAAGCTGCAGCACAGAGCGCACCGCCTGTGTGCTGCAGCTTGTGAGCAGCGGGCGCATGGCGGGAGCCATCACAGGAGGATGTGATATGACGCCCTCCCGGAACTGTCCGGCAGCGCTGTAGCCGTCATTTGGCTATAGCACAGTCAGCGAGTGGTTAAAGTGATGGCCCCCAATGTCTCCCTGCCCTCCACTACAGCTAATCAAGCACAGATAGCTGCATTCTTGGCCAGAGTAGTATGGATTTTCTTTGATCATCTCATGCTCTCTTAGGTAATGGCATTTACCATGGTCCCAGCATGGCGCTGGTTGGAAAGGGGAGCAGGGGCGGCAAATTTGGAGCCCTGTTAATGTGATCAGATGGCTCAAGCGTCATATGGCTAAAGAGAGAGAATTCTGAACTCAGAAAAATTGGAGGAGAAAATGGTAGCAGTGGGGGACAGAACGCAGCAATGGGATTAATGAAGCTGTCAATTCAGGAGGAGGGTAAGCCCAGGTATAAGTCTGCCATGGTTTGCAAACTATGCTACATTTTCATTTTAAAGTGGCAACTCTTTAACTGTATGCCTGTTTTACTCAAAACCAAAGGGTAACAATTGGGTACCTATAAGTGGAAGAGAAACACAAGAATTCAATAAAAACGTGCCCGTCTTAACTAATCCCCATGTTTCCCTTTTGTGAATTCAAATGTTAAACTGTATAAATTATTTTTCATTAAAATAAACATACAGTGACTGACAGAGTCTGAAGAAGTGTGATTAGTAGGATAAAACCAATTTTCACAGTTGGAGTTACCATTACCTAATTCATTACTTTGTACCAAACATTAATCATCTGTTTTCACACTGGAGGTAGACCTTTTTTTATGACAGGAATTTCCAAAGCTGTTTTTCTTTTGCATTCAATGCTTGCTATAGAATTTACAGAACAATGCTTAAAAAAACATAACTATATGGAAGTCGGGGATCCACAAGGCTGCTAAAAGACAAGGACTCCTGTTGTGTGGAAAATAATGTTCACTTTACTTAAGGGAGATAGCATGAGATGAAGAGTGTAATAGAAGTTATACAGAAATGCTACTGTTTTTATACTTACATAATAAGAGAATACTTGTATGTCCACAGAGTTCAGCTGTAAAGGAAAAACAGTCCTCTGAACCTGATGGCCGAAATTTAGCAAACTTCTCAGTTTAAAATAGAAATGAAATGCAAAATAATTGTGTACACATATAAAAAAAAAAGATTAAAAACACCTTTTTCCCTCTTTTTTTTTTAAACACGTGATCACATATCCTCTGTTCTCAGCTGTATAAGGGCTAGGGGAGGAGAAACAGCAGCACCTTGCTCTTCCCAGTGCATGGCTGTGCTGGGGGGGGGGGGGACGCAAGTCTTATCATTGGGGGAGAGCAGGCTCAGTTCCCAGCACAGCTAGAGAACTGACAACACTGTGTCATGCGTAATGTGGTAAATTTTTAATAGGAAAGTAGAGGGACTGGCAGGAACACCAGGAATTTCACACAAAGCAAGCAATAAAAAAGATAACAGGATACTTTTTCAAGTATATAACAGGCACATGTCAGGAATATGAAATATTGGGTTTATGTATTCTTTAAAGTGTACTGTATGTATAGCAAAAACGAGTTTATTTTGTTTTGAACAGAGTAGAGTTCAAACTCCTATCTCCTGCTGCGGAGACAGTTTTCACCAGCATTTTCGCCTCCATTGTAACCTCTTGGTCTCATGACAGCTCCATAATGTAGGATTTGCTCTTATTTTCTGTTTTACTAGCAATGGTCAACAGGAGAAATAAGAAGTGCATATCCCCAGCAGGGATACAGATCGCAATAAAAACTTGGTAGAGGGCCTAACTCTCCTCTACTCTATCCAAAAAAACAAACAAAAATATGTTTTTGTCTCCATCAGCATTGGAGAATTTTCTCATCACTTCCTGTCCTAATTGCTAAGCTCTTTTCTACACTGATAGTTTTTTAGTATTGGGGAAATTTAAATTACACACATAAGGTTAAATTATTATGTATATATGAATATGTGTATTGATTTATTCATGTATCGTGAATATTCTATGAGAGAGTTTTTCTGTGAAATAATTTCCATTCTAATTTTAGTCTATTTGGTTTTCTCTCTAAAGATCTGATATTTTTATTAGAATTGTAAATTTGTCATTCAATTTTACACTAATGTAACTATTATGCATTATCATACCTTTAATGTTTTTAATCTTTTTTTTCTGCTTAGGGTATTGATTACATCCTTATTCAGATGTTTGCACTGGTCTTTATTATGCATATTCAAGTTGGCTAATTGGCCTTATGGCTTCAATTTTGCTTTGAATACTGCATGGTAATTAAGTGACTTCATTTAATAACCAGAAAAACTAAAACAACCCTATATGAACTATACTAGGGTAACGTAATAATAACCAATAAGTTACATGTTCAAAGGTAAATTGTGATGCAAACATTATATTCACAATTTCTGTATTTTTGTGGTACTTATTTCCGTGAAAGCTATCGTATGTCCTGTCCACTATAAATGCCTGATGTGTGTGTGATAGTACTGGACTGATGTGATGGGGTTCCATTGGATCTACTGTAAATTATTATTTTTTTCCTTTATAGAAGCAGATCCAGGATTTGAAATATAGTATTGGTTGGACTCTGGTGCTAGGGTGCTACCTCTAGTTCTGGTGCTAGGCTGCTACCACTCTGATAGAGACAAAGGAAGCACTCACCAGATGGTCCTTTTTTGGGTGTGTATGGAGAAGAATCTGGTATCAGTTCATCTCAGGTGAATGACTTTTTGAACTATTTAATGGTTAAGAGTAGGGATGAGCCGAACACCCCCCCCGTTCGGCTCGCACCAGAACCCGCGACGAGAAGGATGAGAAGACCAGCGCAAGAAGAAGCGGATCAGAGGAAGAAGAAAATGGAAGAAGATGGAAGAAGATGACGGAAGGAGAAGATGAAGAAACTGAAGGATGAAGAAAGAAGAAAGAAGATTTTAATAAAGGAATTGTCAAAGACCGTCTCCTGTCATTTTTACAATTTTTGACACTTTTTTGGTGAAATGGTAGGGGTAGTACCCCCTTACCATTTCACACAGGGGGGGGGGGGGGCGGGGATCTGGGGGTCCCCTTGTTAAAGGGGGCTTCCAGATTCCGATAAGCCCCCCGCCCGCAGACCCCCACAACCACCGGGCACGGTTGTGGGGACGGGGCCCTTGTCCTCATCAACATGGGGACAAGGTGCTTTGGGGGTCTCAGACCCCCAAAGCATCCTCCCAATGTTGAGGGCATGTGGCCTGGTACGGTTCAGGCGGGGGGGGGGGCGGCCAGGTTGCGTGCTCGGATAAGGGTCTGGTATGGATTTTGAGGGGGACCCCACGCCATTTTTTTGGCTGGGGTTCCCCTTAAAATCCATCCCAGACCTCAAGGGTCTGGTATGGATTTTGAGGGGGACCCTACGCCATTTTTTTTTTTTTTGGCTGGGTCCCCCTTAATATCCATCCCAGACCTGAAGGGCCTGGTTATTGAATTTGGGGGGACCCCCACACTTTTTTTTTCTTTTTTTTTATCAATGAATGACAGTTCTCTGTGTTACGGGAGCCATCAATTCATTAGCAGCGAGTGATTTTAAATAGCTTTTTTCAATGCAAAAATGACACTTTTTGCAGGGACAGTTCTAAGCACAGGAAACCTGCCCCCCTTCACAGGCAACCTATAGACACCCCCCAGATGTGATACTGCAATGCTGTACTAACAGCATGCACACACAAATCCCCAGAGATAAAGCACATATTGTCAGCAGTCAGCAGCACACTGACACGCTGACACTGAAAACACAATATGCGAGGCCGCCGCCGCGGCGGCCTCGCATACCGTGGGGCGTGTACTAAAGCCCATGAGCTATAATTGGCTACAGGCATCCTGCCTGTAGCCAATTATGGCTCTCCTCGCTGCCGGCGCTGTGATTGGCCAAGCATGCGGGGTCACAGTGCATGCTTGGCCAATCATCAGCCAGCATTGCACTGCGACTGGCGCAATGCATTGCGGGCCGCTCGCATCACACGAATTTGATGCAAGCGGCCCAAATAGTTCTGGGCTCGCGGAACGGGCGAACGCCCGATGTTCGATTCGAACATGAGTTCGAATCGAACACCGGGCCCATCCCTAGTTAAGAGCATTAGATACAGCCAGTATCCAATGCTCCTAGTCCTAACTATTAATGTTTCACATGGCCCTTCAGGTGAGATAAATGTTTGTACTAGGCACTTTTCTGTACACATCAATGTTCATTATAAATGAAATACCCCATCCAATAAATTGAAAAATAGTAATATTTACTAGCAACATGACTTTTGATTTTTTAATTACTATGAGCACCCAGTGACTGTAAAAGGAAGCTCTTTTCTTTCAGAATGGCTTTACACTTTTGTCAAACAAGCCATGAGGTGTGTGGGGGATATTACACATTTTCTGAGTAGAAAAGCCCACAGTTCTTTAGAAACCTACAAGGTATAAATGTTTAACTCATACCCAGTGCTCCTGAATATCCTATAAAGGTCCAGTGATGTGTAGATTTGTTGTTTGATAAGGCCATTATAGATGTCTTGCTACCAACAAATTGTGTAAAATATATTGCTTTGTGTATGTGCTCTTTGTAGTGGTAAAGCACTGCAATTTTGTACAGCTACCTGCATTTATGGGTTTTCAACCCTATCTATGCATAATATGTGTTTATATGTGTTATTATAATGCCTGCATGTTTTTTTTTCTGATGTCCCCAAGTTTAATCCTATCTCCTTGCCAATAAAGTTACAGACATTTATCAGCTTAAATGCAAAGAGCAAGAGGAGGGGGTTTATCTTCTTGACACACCATACATCTGCTTCAAGAAAATGTGACATGAGCAACCTAATCCAAATTTTTACAAAATCAATCTTTAATTTGTTTAGCAGCCTTATCTTTTTTTATTTTTTTAAACTGTGTTTTATTATTATTTTCAACAAAGGAAGTACAATCGCAACAGTGTACATATAGTTCAAAATACAAGTATTAGAGTATGCTGTAACCATTGTTCCTATCTGACAATGAAAAAGGAATAAGTTGTACCTCTGCGTGGATCGCCCTGGAATGAATCCAGTTTGATCTTGATTAATTAGCATTGTGATCACTAAATTTATGCAGAAAGCTAGGATTTTGGAAATAATCTTGAGATCTGCATTTATCAGAGAGATCGGTCTATATCAGGGGGCCTCCAAACTGCGGCCCGGGGGGCGGTATGCAGAGCCCTTTCCTTGCCTTTATCTGGCCCCTGGGGCACTTTTCCTTCCATTGATACAAGACCCTATTCCTTCCACTGACACCAACAATGGGGCAATATTCTTGCTACTGACATTAACAATGGAGCACTATTTATTTCTCCGATCGACGCCAACAATGGGGCACTATTCCTCCCACTGACACCAATGATGGGGCACTCTTCATCCCACAGTTACCAATGATGGGGCACTATTCCCCCCACTGATCACAATCATGAGGCACTATTTCACCCACTGACACCAATGATGGGGCACTATTTCTTCTAGTGTCACCAATGATGGTGAACTTTTCCTCAAACTGATACCAATGATGGGGCACTATTCCTCCCATTGACACCAATGATGGGGCACTATTCCTCCCACTGACACCAATGATGGGGCACTATTCCTACCACTGACACCAATGATGGGGCACTATTTTTACTACTATCACCAGTGAGAGGGTACTATTTCTCCCCCTAATACCAAAAATGAAGTTTAACCCCATTGACACCAGCATAATTTCTACTCATAATGGCCACAGTCTGGCCCTCATTAAGTCTCATGGACAGTAAACTGGCCCTTTTTTTAGAAAGTTTGGAGACCCCTGGTCTATAGGATTCACAGTAAAGGGGATCTTTGTTAGGTTTAGGGATCAATACTACCAAGGCCTCATGCATAGATGGGGGAAGTTGTTTCTGTTTAAATAGGGAGTGGAATAAAGGGAATGTAATCTTGGTACCAAGGCATCTTGACGTGTCAGCTACCATTCTATGGGTAACCCATCTGGTCTTAGTGTTTTTGTTTTTGCAAAGCATTTAAGGGCATGATCTATCTCCTCTATGGAAATTGGGGACTTCCAGAGAGAGGTGTTGCTCCCTTGATAATGTAGGGACAGTTATGGAGTCTACTCTATATTCATAAAGCTCCAGTGGGGTATAATGAGCTTGGTCTGAATAAAACTGTAAAAAGGTGTCAACAATCTTATCCTGTGTTAAATGGGGATGGCGGAACTGATATAGATTTTAGATATAGTGATGGGATCAGGTATGGGCTTAGCTAAGAAGGCAAGTAGTTTTTCATTTGTGTCCCCAGTGTCAACGACTCTTTGTTGTTGGTACAGAAGACACTTCTGAGTCTTCTCTACCAGAGTCAATTCATAAGCTCTCCGTGCACCTCCCCACTGTTAGTAATAAAAAGGAGAGAGATCATCGACATTGGAATCCTCAGCCCTTTTCATTGCAGCAGCCAACGTAGATATCTTTTCCCTGTTAGCTTTTTTAAGGTCCGAAATCCCTTTCCTATAAGCTCCTCTCAATACTGCCTTAAAAGCCTCCCAAGTAATTAGTTCAGACACTCCTTGTGCATTTTCGGACCAATACTTGGAAATAGCATCTGTACGTCTATAGAGAACTATCGGTTCAACCATCCAGTAAGGACTCATTCTCCAGACCTGGCCATCAGTGGACCTGGACTCTCTATTTGTGAGCTCTAATGGAGAATGGTCAGAAAGTGCTCTTGCTAAATAATTCACGTCAGTTACTTTATGTAAGATATCTCTATACAGAAAAACATGTCAAGTCGGGAAAGGGATTTGTAGGATTCTGACAAACATGAAAATTCAGAAGGGATTTAAAGATGAATAGGGATATGCCTCTAGAATATGTAGAGTACATTGCCTGGAAGGCATGAGCGATCTGAGGCCTTTTTAAAGCCATAACCTTAGATCCTGTCAAATGAGTCTCCTGAAGTAAAATGATATATGCCTTTGTACATTTCAAATAGTCAAAAACCAGAGACCTTTTAACCTTAGAGTTCCTCTGACACTCCTTGTAAGGCCTTTAAAACTCATGATAGGAAGAGAAAGGCAATAACTCAAAAAGGATAATATTACTAACTGGAGCAAGTGCCCCAAGTATACATCCAAATTTCGTGAAGAGGGTTAACATTTCCTTAAGGTACTCATAATCGTAACAGCTGATAGTCAGTCCCAACTCGACTCGTGCAGTTGACAGGGCATCCTAGGCCATCTAGCCATTCAGAGGCCTCAGAAGGAGAGAGGAAAAATTGTGCTTTACCCTCACTGATGATTCGCAACTTGGCAGGGTACAGCATACTGTAGCTGAGTTGCCTAGCTCAGAGGTGTTGTTTCACAGCAGTAGAGGCAGCTCTCTGTTTCTGCCTGGCAGCAGAGATATCGGGAAAAATAGAGATCTGATTGCCATTGAGTTTAACTTTTGTAAGAGAATGTGCCATGCGCAGTATCGTTTCTTTATCTCTGAAGTGAAGCAACTTCACCATTAGGGGTCTCGATGGGGCTTCAACTGGTAAAAGGCGCATAGGGACTCTATGTGCCTGTTCAATGCAAACAGCGAGGATAGACTATTCACCCCCACTAGGGCTTTCAAACATTTCTCCAGAAAAAGTTTTGGGTCTTTATCTTCAGTTCAGGGAACCCAATGAAGAGCAAATTGTTTCTGCAAAGATAGTATTCCAAATCTCTTTAGTTTAGCAGTATGTTCCTTCAATTCCTGCTGTTACAACCTAAAGTCGGCAGATAGTGGATTCATGGTCTCTTCAATGTCACTGATACGTTGTTCTGCATTAGAGATCCTGGAGTGGATTTTTTGCACATCATGCTTAACAATTGTGAGATCCACATGAACCATTTTAATCTGGGTTGTTAATGCAGTCTAAAAAGAGTAAATGGCTTCCATTATATGCTTTAACCACTTAATGACCAGAGCATTTTTTGCGATTCAGCACTGCGTCGCTTTAACTGACAATTATGCGGTTGTGCGACGTTGTCCCACAAATAGAGCTTTCTTTTGGTGGCATATTCACTTAAAATAAGACTTATCAGATAGTATTAAATATATTAATACCAGATAGTATTAAATATATTAATAACATTACTTGGGGTCCAGGTGTCCTTTACACTACACGTGTGCATTCGTTTTCGTCCAAATGCATTTTCGTCCGAATTTCGGGTATTTTTGTTATCGTTTTAACAAATGATAACGAACGTGCAGAATCCGAAAACCGAAAGATCCGACATAAACAAATGCTTTATTTTCACTTTCGTTGCGACAACAGTTCGATATAGATAGGAGATAATGTGCCTAACCTTAGCTCCATTAGTCCAAGATTATTCTACATAGAGAGAAAAGATTTGACATAGAGAGAAAAGATTTGACATTATAGAGACAATAGCAAAAAAGTTGGAATGTGCCTAACCTAACTCTATTAGTCCAAGATTATTCGACATAGAGAGAAAAGATTCAACATGAAGATTCGACGAAGCAGTCGCCGCGAGCTGACATTTATGGTCAGATGCTCCACCCATAGGCTATAGAAGAATTTTAATGTTGGTTGACTAGTAATAATAATGAATAAATATATTTATTACTAGTGTCATACAACATTAGAATTCTACTATAGCTTATAGGTGGAACATTCGAACGGAAAGGTACAATTGCGGCGTTGTACAGTTTAGCTGCTCCGTCGAATCTTCTTAAAACATTCGACAGACACCATAAGCCTTCAATGACAGATTCGACCTTAATTATTTTGGATTTTCGGACGAATGCATTTTTTTTACAAAACAAAATAAATAAAAACGAATTTCGTGAGTAATGAAATAAATTTATTTTTCGGACAAAAACGAAATTCCGAAACAAAATATTTCAGTGTGCACATGTCTACTTTACACCATGCTATGTATCTTTGTGCTCACATCTTGGATACAAGCAGTTTCTTTATGGCAGCCATGCAACACTTTCAGTTTTTAGAGGCTTGTGTACAGTTATTGTTAGGACTGGAATGCACAATAGCTACTTTAATTCTGCAAAAATCTTGGAGACTGAACTACTAAGGTATTTATTAACTGTTCTCATAAAGTAGATCAAATACTAAGTAAATGACAGTTTGTTAAAGCACTGTGTAGCATAAAATATTTTTGCGTCTTTTTTAAATTTAAAATACTATATTCACCTTTTTTAAACTTTTTTAGGTAGATTTACTAAAGGCAAACAGACTGCCAACTTTGCAAGGTTTTTTTTCCTTATCTTAGTCAGTGCGGAAAAGCATTGTTGACTTCCATCATCCAATCGTGTAAAAAATACTTTTTTTTCTTTCCTTGCAAGTGATTGGGCATTCCTTGCGGGTGACATTTCCCCACAATCCCTACCCTAAGTGCCGGTTCACACAGGGGCGACACGACTTCCAGCGCGACTTTTGGAGGCAACTTGGACACGACTTGAGGAGCTACTTCAACACGACTTGGGACGACTTACAACACAACTTTGAGTCGCCCCAGGCCAGGCGACTTTGGCCATGGCCAATCAGAGAATAATCAGCTCTGGAGGGAGAACTCCAAATTTTAAATAACGGCATGGGTTCCCCCCCCCCCAAGAGCATACCAGGCCCTTAGGTCTGGTATGGATTTTAAGGGCACCCCCTACGCCAAAAAAATGGCGTGGGGGTCCCCCCAAAATCCATACCAGTCCCTTATCTGAGCACGCAGCCTGGCCGGTCAGGAAAGGGGGTGGGGATGAGCGAGCGCCCCCCCCTCCTGAACCGTACCAGGCCGCATGCCCTCAACATGGGGGGTGGGTGCTTTGGGGAAGGGGGGCACCCTGTGGCCCCCCCACCCCAAAGCACCGTGTCCCCATGTTGATGAGGACAAGGGCCTCTTCCCGACAACCCTGGCCATTGGTTGTCGGGGTCTGCGGGCGGGGGGCTTATCGGAATCCGGGAGCCCCCTTTAATAAGGGGGCCCCCAGATCCCGGCCCCCCCCACCCTATGTGAATGAGTATGGGGTACGATGTACCCCTACCCATTCACCCAAGGTGTAAAAGTGTAAATAAAAAAACACATTTTTTTTAAATATTTTATTGCACTGCTTCGGGGGTCTTCTTCCGTCTTGGGGGTCTTCTCGCCGGACTCCTCCACTCTCTTCTGCTCTTTTACCTAGCTCTTTCACAAGCGGGGGAGCCCGGCTTTCTTCTTCGTCGTCGCCGCCGTCGTCTGGGGGTCACGTTTCGCCTTTGGGGGTCTTCCGGGGTCTCTTCTGTTCTTGCCACTGTCGCCGATTTCTGCGCCGTCTTCTTCTTCTTTTTCTTCCTCTTCTTCTTCTTCCGATGTTGACTCGTCGCTGTCTCTGGCCGGAATGGCATAGACGCGCTGTGTTGTGACTTATATAGGGACAAGGAGGCGGGGTCACATGGTGACCCCGCCCCCTATGATGTCGCAGTCCCAGAGGATGCTGGGACTGTGACCGGCCAGGCTGCGTGCTCGGATAAGGGTTGGTATGGATTTTGGGGGGACCCCCACACCGTTTTTTCGGCGTAGGGGGTTGCCCTTAAAATCCATACCAGACCTAAGGGCCTGGTATACTCCTGGAGGGAGAACCCATGCCGGTTTTTTGTTTAAAATTTGGCGTGGAGTTCCTCCTCAAGGAGACACTGTCGCGTCCATATAGATGGAGATCCGACTTGGAGGCGACTTCCATTGAAATCAATGGGTACAAGTTGCCTAGAAGTCGTGTTGAAGTAGTACAGGAACCTTTGTCGGAGTGACTTCAGTAGCGTTCATTAAGACGGCTCTCATTCACTTGCATGTAATTTCTAATGTCAAGCGAATATCCGGTCCGGAAGAACGTCGTGACTAAGTCGTCGTCCACGAGATTACAAAAGGGAAGTTCAGCACCACGTCAGGCACCCGTTGGGCTCCTTCTGCTGATGTAATTTCTAATGTCAAGCGACTTGAGGCGACTTGAGGTTCGCATTTGTTGGTCATTGCGGCCTATATCTTGATATAGGACGCTTTGATTTGCACTGCTTATTGTCTGCTCGTTCTTTCAGGCCTTGCTGTTTATCGGTGCTTTCTGTTTGTCCGTTCTGACCAGCCGACCTTTTGTGACCTTCTGAGCGATGTTTCCCGTGTGTGCCGAACGGGCTTTTAGCTTTGACCCAAGACCCGTGGTATCTCTCCCCAGGCCCTGGGAATCATTATTCCAGAGACCTGTTCTGCCATCATTCAGGTCCTGCAGGAGGACTATATTAAGGTAACATTTCTACTTTACTATTCCTTCTATGTATGCTCTGTTTGCTAATGACTTGTATTTTTGACCTCCTTCCCTAATTACCATGATTGCAATATGTTCTAATATGCTGTGCCCTTTTTCTCCTTCATGCATTTTTCCCTTCACTTACCTCACCAGCATGCTCTTCTGCCCCAATAGACACCTATGGCCTACTCACTTAAGCAATGTCTTTTGTCTGCTGCATAGTATTGTTTGCCCCAAAACACCCCCTAAAATATGCACAAATGTTTGCTGTGTGGTTTACTTCATGTAGAGCCCCCTTTTTTTGTTCTTTTGGTGGGGGGGGGGGGGCAAACTCATTAGGAACCCCCTCCCCCCAACTGCTCTGTCAGATGGTACCAATCCTTTATCTGCTGGCTTTCCCAAGGTCCATACACACTATATACCTACCTCTTTATAGTGCGCATCTTTAGGGATGAATTCAGCAAAGCATGTAGTGCAAGGGACTGCCTCCATACATTCCATTTCCTATTTTTTTGTCTTCTTTCCCTCCTATTAGCTTGCTTGGTAATTTAATAATGTCACACTGTGCCTGCCTTTTTTGGGGGGGGGGGGGAAATGTTATTTGATCTTTCTTGTGGCCTGCCAATAGTGTTAAGTACAGAGGGTCTGGCCAAACTAGGCCACATTATTGAGCCATTTGCCAATCAATGAAGTGCAGAGGGTTACCTGTCCACCACCCCCCCCCCCAAAACCATAGTTATTGCCAATGTCCCATCAGAAGTGGGGGGATTGATGGGGGGGTGAGTAATCTGTGAAGGGCAGCCTCTACTTTTCTGTGTAAATACTTTCCAGCCTCCAATTTTATACAATGCTCTTGTTCCAAGATGTTGATTGTCTAATCTGCTTGCAATGTTTAGGTGCAAAGTGACTAATTTTTTTTTCTTGTTTCACTCCATAGTTCCCTTCCACGCCACAGGAATGGCAGACTGTGGCCTCCCACTTTGCCAGCCGTTGGGACTTTCCTAACTGCGGAGGGGCAATTGATGGGAAACACGTCCGCATCGTCCCACCGCCCAACTCGGGGTCCTACTATTATAATTATAAAGGGTTTAATAGTGTAGTGATGTTGGCGGTGGTGTCGGCAACATACGAGTTTATGTATGTGGACGTGGGGATGAACGGCCGGATATCGGATGGTGGGGCCATTACGCACACGGAGTTCTACTGGCGTCTCCAAAGTGGCAGTCTGTGCTTGCCACCTCCAGAGGAGAATGCCGAAGGACTCCCCTTCGCCTTTGTCGCAGATGAAGCGTTTGCGCTGACTCCCCATGTGATGAGGCCGTTCCCGATGAGGACCCTCACCCCGGACCAGAGGGTCTTCAACTACAGGCTGTCCAGAGCCAGAAGAGTGGTGGAGAACGCTTTTGGCATCCTGGCCAGCCGCTTCCGCCTGTTCCTGACGGCATTTAACTTGGCGGAATACAAACTGAACCACATAGTTCTTGCCTGTTGCATATTGCACAACTTCCTCAAAAGACATAACAGGAACTATGTGGTGCCGTTGGCCCAGATGTGGAGGGCCTCCAAATGCGGACCTCACAGCCCTTCGAGTGGCACGTCCAGGCTTGCCCCCTCTCAATGCCCGCGTGGTCCGGACCAATATATGGAATACTTTGTGGGTAGGGGGGCCATTGCTCTGCCTGACGATGTGTGAGAGGCATTTTTTAATAAATCTGATATTTTAACCAACCTCTGATTTCTTGTCATTTCAGTCTTCTTTTAGCTTATTTTACTTTGTCATTTTTTCCCTTTGCCTTCGACAGTGGTAATGCACTTTCTGGGCAAAAGGAGGTAACAGTCTCTTCTTCACAAAAAGATTATTCTCATGTGTGTTTGCTACCTAATCTTTGGTCTAGAGAAGGTTTGTCCTGCATAACTGACACCCAAAATACTCCTTTTCAGCACCAGGTCTGACATGTGTGTATTCTCCAAAATGTTGTGCTCCGTGTTTTCGTACAAAGCACTGTGGGTGTCATTTACATAAGTCAAATCCGCTATGCTCTACAAGTGCATTTAAAAAGTTCCCTGGGAAAGGAAATTGCAGTGCAAAGTGGATTTGCCTTTAGTAAATAACACCCATTGCCCCCCATATCCTTTACATTTTACATACATAATGCATTGTTTTATTTAAATAAGGAAGCCACACATTTTGAAAAATAAAAAAGTTTACTTGGAAAACATTCACAAGTGCGTTTACAATCTTCACGCCAAAACTGACAACATCTTGTTATTTACAACATTATTTACAAAGATTACGCAATTGGTAAAACCAGGCATGGAGCTAAGCAGAACCTATGAAGTAGGAAAGTTCAACTTTGTAAAGTGAAGACAAGATCAGACATGACTATATGTTCAAAGTGTGTTTGATCTTGCCTTCATCACATGGGGGGGTCACCCCCGAAAAGTGGAAATTTGGAACATGCACACAATTTGGTTCTGAAAATGGTCATTAGATGGTAAACACATGCCTAGAAGCTTCAAAAGTGCCATTTTCCATCATGGGGATGAATGGACGTTTTTTGGGGGGTGCAACCCCTTCACCACAACCACTTTCGTAAAGTGTTTGCACCCCCAAAAAAACGTTAACATTCATCCACCATGATGGGAGCTAGCACAGCTGGCACAAAATGTGTGTAAATTACTTGGTGCTTTTTCATATTTTTCCTAAAACATCAATGATGTTCTTCAATTTTTGTTGAACATCATTGATGTTTTGCTTTATGTAATCTAGATCTCGATTGCAGACCATTATCTCTCCGATGAGTACGTGGGCACTCTCTGTGGTAAAGTGCGATTCTTCCACAACATCCACGTCACCTAAAAACCACAAACAAAAAAAATGGGGTGTTGGAAATGAGGCAGCCATACATGGATTAGCTTAGTAGCTGTGTTCTCCCACACTCACCTGTTGTGGTGACAATTTCTCCAAGTTCGATGATCTCTCCTTCCTCCTCCTCCTCTGCTTCTGCTCTTTCCCCTTTTTGGTAGGTGTTGGTTTGGGGGTTTCCTCAGACGGCCCAAGTTTTCGCTCCCCTATGAGAATGTACAAAGGAAGATTTAGCAACACAAGCTATTGAGGGCAGAAATAGGAAATGACAAACATTGCTTGAAAGTGACGGACACTATTTTAGTTTGGCCAGTTACAAATGTCAACTAAAGGTGCTAAACTGACTAGCTTTTTGGTAGAAGTTTGTGTGATGGAGACCCCCCTCTAGTATCCACTGGAGCACATGTGTGGAAAAGCATAATAAAAGGGGGTTTGGGTGTCCCAGCACTAGTGCTCTAGAGTCCAGATGGGTAAACAGCTACTGAGTGACCTCTCCTTTACATTGACTAAATTTGGTTTATGCTCTTGCTGACATCTCTAGTGAGAACAAACTTCCTTTCTATAAAAACTTCACCAAACCTCGTATTATAAGTGGCCGAACGATCGAGGTTGCGTACGATCGAATGGACACACACACGACCATGACAGTGGCAGAAAGATCGAGGCTGAGTACGATCGAATGCACAGACGAACCTGAAAGTGGCCATTTTGGAATGTACAACTTGGTAAAAATCAAAACAAATGGAGCAGTATGCAAGCAAGAAATCAAACACAAAACACAACTACTTACTTTTTTGAAGAATTCTCTTGATCTTTCTGTACTGATCGGCCTCCCTCAGTTTCAGGTCTGACCAGCGTTCCTGAGTTGCTCCTTGGATCGTTGTACCCCAAAATTATTGTACAGCCTTCTCACAACTTTAGACATGATATTGGCCTTGCGGACATTGGGGTGGGATATTTGTGGCGCACCTGCTGTGTCCCCGCCATGTGCTCTCCCCACTAATATGTCCACCATCTCCAACATTTCTCCAAATGACATATTGGAGGCCTTGAATTTCAGGTTCCGGGATCGGGACGTTTCTGCCTCCGGACTTTCCTCGTCCTCCTCCTCGTTGGTGGGATATTTGTGGCGCACCTGCTGTGTCCCCGCCATGTGCTCTCCCCACTACGCCGTAAGGGAGAGAAGGGGTGGGGAACAGACGAGAAAGATCGTCAGGGGCGGGCGGAGTTTGAAGCATGCGCAGTGTATATAAAACGTCACACGCCTGTGTCGTAGCCACGATCTGGGAGACGAGGGGAGAGAAAACTCACACGAGACGATCGCTTCAAACGAAGGTACAATTTAACGTTGGTACATAACTAGCCTAGACTGATTTGAACTTGAGGCTTCTTTATGGAGAAGATTAGGAGAGTTTAGCCTGACATAATTTATAGGGTTTGGTGTGTTGTTGTGTCTTGCAGAGATTGATATGAAGGGATTCAACGACATGAGTTTTCTCCCCTCTTCATTGCCAAATACAGGGATTTCCCATATTGTGGCAGGGTATACACCCACATTACACCAACAAACCAAAGAGGCACGCAGCCCTGGAGGAACTTGTGGAATTTGTCAAGCCAAGGTTCCCCACGGCAACTGTTGATGATATTAGAAAGAAAATTGGCAGCCTGAGGAGTGCGTATATCAGGGAGAGGAAGAAGGTCGTGAAGTCTGAGGAAACTGCAACTTCAGCAGATGAGGTCTATGTCCCCACCCGCCGACGAGGAGACCTTTGGCTCGGTGGTTGTCACAAAAATGATGGGTATGGAGGTGGGGCAACGCAACATGTGTGAGGGGCTCATCCTCCATGTCCTAAATAAGGGTAGGGCTGGGGAGATGAGCCCAGTCCACACATGTTTGCCATAGCTACCATGCTCCGCCTCCTCCTCCTCCCCTCCTCCTCCTTCTGCCACCCCACCAGTGCAAGGAAGCGTGGAAGGAAGACCTGAGAGTGACGACCTGGCATCAGTCTGGTCTGAAAGAGCCTGGGGACCTAGATGGCATCTGCTGCAGTTCCGGATACTTTGGACTGCTTCTGATCTCCTTTAGACTCTTTCAGGCAATTTTTGCTTATATGCATTCCCCCCATCTCATCTTTGCTCTTGACTAGCTTTCTAGCAGTGACAATGGTGAACCATCCCTGCACAATGTCCACTGGCATGGCTACCTTAGTCTTCATCAACATGTTAAAGCCTATTTGATATTTTAGTGATTGGGCTTAGATGTACTTTAAGTCTGACAAGCTATCCCTGTAAAGAAGTTTCAGCTTTCAACCAATGTTTCTTTTGGCTTATGTAGGTTTTATCACATTTAGTATGTCCTTTTTTTTTTGTGTGTTTCTCAAACCACATTAGATAATTTTGCAGTTTTTTTGAAACCAATGTGCTAATGGTTTTGGCACCAACACTTGGACCAACAGTTAGTTGCCTCAAGTTGCTTTAGTCTTGTAACTTGGTGCAACAAATATCCCTTATTCTTCTTAAACATAGCCATTAACTAAACTCTTATGCTGCGTACACACGATCGGAAATTCGGCCAGCAAAAGACCGATGAGAGCTTTTGGTCGGAAAATGCGACCGTGTGTATGCTCCGTCTGACTTTTGCTGGCCAAATTTTCGCCAGCAAAAGATTGAGAGCAGGTTCTCAATTTTTCGGAAAAAGTTTTGATCGGAAACTCCGATCATCTGTACCAATTCCGACACGCAAAATTCCTACGCATGCTCAGTAACAATTTGACGCATGCTCGTAAAGTGGACCTCGAGAATACAAAATTTACTCTACTAACAGACCCACGCATGATTTTCATTTAGGTGACTATAAACAGTCTTGCCGTTGTATTTTCATGTAGGTCTCCTTTATGAAGACTTTGGGAGGACTATAAACAGTCTTGCCGTTGTATTTTCATGTAGGTCTCCTTTATGAAGACTTTGGGAGGTAATTACCTGCTTTTTATGCTTTGCCGGTATACAATTTAAAGAGCCCATAAGCTCTAATCTTTAACTGTTGAAGACAGATCTCTATGAGAATGCTAGCTGCCCATGTATTAAGCAAGCACCTGCACATCAACAATGAAAAATCTCTGGAATCATCCTTACAGCAGCTTTAGAAACCCAGTGCTGCTCATTCTACACCTTCCCACCTAGAGTGGAAAGCCTGCAGTGTGTATGCATCCAGTCCCTACAGACATACTGTACCTCCTGTGGTTTTAGGGTGACTAGATACTCCAAAGGTGGTCTGCCCACAAACACTCCAAAACTGCCCTTCTACAGAGGCCTTCCAAATACAATCTACATCACACCAAATCATATTAAATATCTGTGATTGTATAGCAAACATAGCTGACATCTTAAAACTGTTTAAAGATTTAAATCTTCTGTAATGAAACTTACACACTTGGACATATTGCATTTTAACAGCATCATATGCAGCCCCTTGTGGTGTTTAGGAATAGTAAGAGAAAATAGATATGGGAAAATATTAAACTTCAGATGTTTTCAGTTTAGAAGGCTTTGATGAATGTTTTAATTAACCTCTTGCATAAAGCAGTGGCATGTTCGCCATTCCCAGATGATGTTATCTCGCCGCTGTAGTCTATGTTCTTTGATGCCACGTGAAAAAGCAATGTGTGACCATGATTTATTCCCTTTGATTTCTGTGTAAGTAGGAAGAGCTTGCATAAGGGCCCCTATGAACAAATGAGCTTATCTAAAATTCTTCACTCTTCAGCTTTGTTCATAAATGAAGTAAACAAAGTCTTCCGGGTGGTATCTTGAATCTGAAATGTTATTTTATCCAAGAAGATATTTTAACTTAACTTTAATATTTAAAGAAACACAAAAAAGTTTTGGATAGACTTCAACCTTAAAGGTAAGCTACAATTTAACCTTGCTCACACTTTCCTCAAGCATTTTTTTTTTATTTTTTTTATTGAAAATGTATACTTTCTTTTGCATAAAAATATACAAAAAACAAATACTTCAACAGGGTACATTCCACTCTGTACTGTGACGCAGCGCATAAATAGACTACATAACAATACAGTTCCAAGCATACAAATAAATTACATTCATCCTGCGGTATGATGCCTAACGTGTTGCACAGAGTAATAATACCCTGAAACATCACATCATGCATGACGCCATATTACCCTGAAAGCATTAACTAAAAGCATGTTACTAGCCAGTCATATACCGTTTCAGTCAGATTGCATTTCAACAGGCAACGGGTGTGATGGAGATTATTCATTTTGGATAAGTTGGGGTGCATTACTTATTAGCATCTGATAAAGTGAAATTTGTTGCAAACTCTGAATCATGTAGATTGGTTCATTTCTCTCTCTCTCACTTACAATAAGAAACTAGAATTTTTTCTTGCATTTGAACCCCTATCTATCTTGTTTTACTGCTTTTAAGAATTTTAACCTGTACACCATATGTCAGTCACAGATGGGATACATACATGGCACAAGAGAGGAAAGCCCAAGGGCCATGAATTGAGAAGCATCATGCGGCAAAACAGGTGCCATCCTGTTGATGCGGTGGATACTCTTTGCACAGTTTTCATTCAGTTTATACATGGCTTTTTCTTGTCATTTCTGATAGTTGAACAGAACAGGAGGGAAATTAAAGTAAGGTGAATAGTGAAGCTAGTGAGGTTAGTACTAAACGGAAACTATTGCTTTATGCTACATGTTCATGTAAAGAAGAGCTATGGGCAAAATTTGAAATTGCATATAAGATCCAGTGAGTCCCTAGCATTAAAGTGTTTGTAAACCTCAGACATGAAATATGAACAAAGTACATTCTTCTTTACTGTGTTCTTGTCTCCAAAGCACTCAGTGTGATTTCTCTCTGCTGAATCCTTCATCTGCTATCAGCATGAGTCACCTCTGCTGTTTTTTCAAACCTAATGCCGCGTACACACGATCAGAAATTCGACCAGCAAAAGTCAGAGGAGAGCTTTTGGTCGGAAAATGCAACCGTGTGTATGCTCCATCTGACTTTTGCTGTCAGAATTCCAGCCAGCAAAAGATTGAGAGCAGGTTCAAAATTTTTCGGTCAGAAAAAGTTTTGATCAGAAATTCCAATCATCTGTACCAATTCCTACGCATGCGCTGAAACAATGTGATGCATGCTCGGACGCATTGAACTTAATTTTCTCGGCTCGACGCAGTGTTGTACATCACCATGTTTTTGATGGTTGAAAGTTCAGAAAACTTTTGTGTGAGCGTGTGTATGCAAGCCAAGCTTGAGCATAATTCCATCGGAAAAAACATCCAAAATGTTTCTGATGGAAAATCTGCTTGTGTGTACACGGCATAACAGAGGGGGAGGAGAGCTCCAATACAGAGTGTTAAGTACATTGTCGTAGAGCCTGACTTGTAGGAGAAGACCTCTCATACAACGCTGGTTCACGGGCCACTGGAGTGGGGACAGTGGTCTCGTGAGCACAGTGGGGTAGGAGTGCCTGGATTGCTTGTAGAGGAAGGCGTTGGAATCAGCAAGGAGGTCCTCCAGAGGTATCGGCATACAGGTGACAGAGTGTGAAACTGCAGCTGTAGGATGAGAAGGCCGGATACAGCAGAACCAGGCAGCAGGTAGATCCAGCAGACGGACAATAGGCAGGGCAAGGTCAGACAGTCCGGTTTGGCAACAGCAGGTCAGGCAGATGTGGGTAGCAGGCACTGGCGGAGTCGGTAGGCAGGCAGGAGTCGGATTGGAGAAGGCAGAGTAGTCAGACGGAGCCGGGTCGGTAACATATTGTTACCAACAGATGGTGGTTCAGAACAGGCAGGTTTCAGATACTGGCAACAGAGAGCTGAGACAACACAGCACCGGCTGAGTGTCACTGCAGGGTTTTTAAAGGCCCATAGATATCATTTTCCAGGGTCTTCCCGGTACTGGTAAGGGTTTTATCAGGCCCCAGGCTCGATTCCTTGAGGTCTTGTTCTGTATGCAGACAGGACAGGAACTGACGTATCTCCTACAAAACTCTCTTAGGTTGGGCCACCAAAATGTACGCTGTATAAGCTCAAGGGTCTCCCAGACCCTGAAATGTCCCGCTAGGGGGTGGTCATGGAGTAGCGTTAGCACCTTGACTCGAATACTTTCTGGGACAAAGATTTGGCTTCCCTTCCATAGCAAGTCATCTCGTGATGTCAAGGCGATTCCTGGGGGCCTTGGAGAGTTGGTGGAAGCTTCCTTGATCAGGGATAGGAGGTCTGTCTGTAGAAGTAAAAAGTTACTTGCGGGCAAAATAGTGTCAGGAGCAGGTGAGTCTCTAGGATTGTCATACATGCGTGACAATGCGTCTGGTTTGATGTTTTTTGATCCTGGCCGATACGTGATGTGGAAACAGAAGCGGGTGAAAAATAGGGCCCAACGAGCCTGCCGAGGTCTCAAGCGCTTGGCAGACCTCAGGTATTCCAAGTTCTTGTGGTCGGTATATATCAATACTGGATGGACCTCGCCCTCTAACAGATACCTCCACTCCTCCAAGGCTGTCTTTATGGCAAGAAGCTCCCGATCCCCAACGTCATAATTCCTCTCGTCCGGGGATAGTTTTCGAGAGAAAAATCCTACAGGGTGTATTAGGTCTCCCTCACCCTGTCGTTGAGAAATGACCGCCCCCACCGCTACTTCAGATGCGTCCACTTGTAGTAGAAAGGGCAAGGATGGGTCAGGATGGCTGAGAATTTTAAGTCTTTCAAACGCGTCTTGAGCTTCTGAGCTCCAATGAAATCTGAGGTTTTGTTTGGTTAACTGCGTGATAGGTGAGATTATGGCAGAAAATCCCCTGATAAATTTTCTGTAAAAATTTGCGAAGCCAATGAAGCGTTGTATGCCTTTTTTATCCACAGATGCAGGCCAGTCTAGAATGGCAGACACTTTTTGAGGGTCCATCTTAATGCCGGTTGAAGAGATTACTAATCCCAAAAATTGAATTTCCCGTTGCTCGAATTCGCACTTCTCTGCCTTTGTGTACAACCCATGCAGGCGAAGACGGTCAAGAACTCTGCAGACATGTTCCCGGTGCTGACTGAGTGATTTGGAAAAAAATAATAATTACAATTACAAAAATGTCTAAAAAGTCTCTGAATACATCGTTAATGAGATGTTGGAAGGTGGCAGGTGCATTACACAGGCCGAAAGGCATGACCAGATACTCATAGTGCCCGAACCGCGTTCGGAACGCTGTCTTCCACTCATGACCGGCCCGAATGCGGACCAGGTTGTAGGCTCCTCTTAGATCAAGTTTTGTAAAGATAACAGCGGATCTTATTTTCTGGAAGAGTTCAGGTATTAGAGGCATGGGGTAACAGTTCTTGACCGTGATTTTATTTATCTCCCGATAGTCCACACACGGGCGGAGGGTCTGATCCTTTTTAGTCACAAAAAATATTCCGGCACCGGCTGGGGAGGTAGATGGGCAGATGAACCCCTTATCCAGGTTTTCGTTGATATAGACCTTTAATGCTTCCTGTTCTTTCTCTGACAAAGGGAAAATGCGCCCGAAAGGAATCTCGGCCCCAGGCAGGAGTTCAATTGGGCAGTCGTATGATCGATGGGGTGGAAGAGAGTCCACTCCTTTCTTGCTGAAAACATCCATGAACCCATGATAAGGTTCAGGTACAGATTGGCGTAAACTCTGATCAGTGTCCATGCATAGTAAGGTGACGGGTGGTTTGGTGGATCCATGCTGGCAATGTTCTTGGCAATAGGGGGAAGAGAACCTGACCTCTCTGGTAGTCCAATTGATGGAGGGGTTGTGGGCCTGAAGCCAGGGAATGCCCAGAATGATTGGAAACAACGGGAAGGAGATGGCATCAAGGGTCAGGAACTCCTTATGCTGGGAGGAGGTAGTAACAGGCAGGGGAAGAGTCTCTTGGGTCACCTGCCCAGAACTGATGCGGGAACCATCGGCCAAAAAGACAGAAAGTCGGTGGGTCTTATTTCGTAAGGGAATGTTATGTTGACTGGCGAAGGAAGAGTCGATGAAACAGCTGCATGCCCCGGAGTCAATGATTGCCTTGACTGGGATTGTCCTTCCTTGGAGCTGTAACGAGAGAGGGAGAGCAATGTGGGTTGCGTTAGCAGACAAAGCCGAGAGACTGGCAGGAACAGAGGAAGAGCACTTACGCATCTTGGCCAGGCAGTTGCGCACGTAATGTCCTGTTGCCCCACAGTAGAGACAGAGATTCAACTGATGGCGGCGCGTGCGTTCCTCTGGGGTTGAGGTGGGTCGGATCAGTCCCAACTGCATCGGCTCAGAGGTATCGGGTACAGAGCTGGTCGGTTGAAAACAGGGTGGAGATAGGTAGCGGGTAGCAGGAACTGGGGCTTTAGCGGTCATCCAAGTAGGGCGGTTCTGTTGGAAGGAACGTTCGGTTCGATGTTCCCGGAGGCGGCGATCAATCTGGATTGCCAGGGTGATTAAAGCCTCAAGAGTATCGGGTATGCCCACCTGGGCCAGTTCATCTTTCAGTCCATCGGATATGCCCATACGGAATTGATGTCGAAGGGCCGCATCGTTCCATTGAGTGTCTGCGCTCCAGCGTCTAAAGTCTGAGACGTAGTCCTCGGCCGCCCGACGGCCTTGCTGGAGCGTAGTCAGGGTAGCTTCTGCTGTGGCTACCCGCTGGGGGTCCTCATAAAGCTGGGTCATGGCTTCAAAAAAGGTCACTAAGGACTGGGTCAAGATAGAGTCCCCTTCGAGAAATCGGTGAGCCCAGATCTGGGGTTCTCCTACTAGCAGGGAGACCACAAACCCCACCTTGGTGGCTTCAAGTGAGAAGGTCCGGGGTTGCAGGGCGAAGTACAGCTGACAAGCACTGCGGAAGGCCCGGAACTTTGTTCGATCCCCAGAAAACCTCTCCGGAACGGGAACCCTTGGCTCAGGTGGAAGCATAACAACGGAAGGAGGGGAAACAGCTTGGACAGGAGCGGCAACGGGAGCAGGAGCCACGTTTACAGGGTTGATGAGATTCTGGACTTGACCTTCCAGTCTGGTATAGCCGTCCTGTAGAGATTTTACGGCCTAGGTGAGGGCTGACAGGTGTGAACAAATCTCCGCCATGGGGGAGGTCTCTCCTGCAGGCTCAGTCATGGCTGTGTTGTACTGTTAAGTACCTGGTCGTAGAGCCTGACTTGTAGGAGAAGACCTCTCATACAACGGTGGTTCACGGGGGTAGGAGTGCCTGGATTGCTTGTAGAGCAAGGAGGTCCTCCAGAGGTATCGGCATACAGGTGACAGAGTGTGAAACTGCAGCTGTAGGATGAGAAGGCCGGATACAGCAGAACCAGGCAGCAGGTAGATCCAGCAGACGGACAATAGGCAGGGCAAGGTCAGACAGTCCGGTTTGGCAACAGCAGGTCAGGCAGATGTGGGTAGCAGGCACTGGCGGAGTCGGTAGGCAGGCAGGAGTCAGATTGGAGAAGGCAGAGTAGTAAGACGGAGCCGGGTCAGTAACAGGTGATGGTGGTTCAGAACAGGCAGGTTTCAGATACTGGCAACAGAGAGCTGAGACAACACAGCACCGGCTGAGTGTCACTGCAGGGTTTTTAAAGGCCTTTTGGCGCCAACTAGCGCCCTCGCGCATGCGCACGTGCACGTGCGAGCCAACGCACGTGCTAATGCACACACGCGCGCACAGAGAGTCCGCAGATGCGTGTGGGTGGACAAACGCTGCTGCGCATGCCCTTGATCGGAACTGGCATGTCCCTGACACAGAGCCTGTGATTCACAGCCACAGCTGTGCATCAATCCTGTGTACTGTGAGGAGGGGATGTGTTTCTTCCCTCCAATGAGGGCTCAGAGCCCCCTTACTGAGATCTACACTGTGAGACTTCAGATCCCCACCCCCTGCTGGTAGACATAAGAAAACATCCTTTGATGTTGCAGTGATAGTTGGTCCCAGACCACTATTGGTAGCCAAGAGAGCCAGAAACTGGCTGGTGAACTGGTCAAATCCAAATTTATTAGTTCTTCAGAAAAATTGGCTTACAAACCTACCAAAACCTAAAGGCATGTTTCCCTGTGGGCGGTGCCATATATGCAAGTTAGTTGAACAAACTGATGTATTTACTGAAGCGGACCACAAAAAAAATCTACCACATTAACCACTTTCAGCCCGTACCATTTTGCTTGCTTAAGACCAGACCACTTTTTGCGATTCGGCACTGTATCGCTTTAACTGACAATTGCACGGTCGTGCAACATGACTCCCAAACAAAATTGACGTCCTTTTTTTCCCACAAATAGAGCTTTCTTTTGGTGGTATTTGATCACCCCTGCAGTTTTAATTTTTTGCACTATAAACAAAAAAAGAGTGAAAATTTTGGAAAAAATTCAATATTTTTTACTTTTTGCTATAATAAATATCCCCCAAAAATATATAAAAAAACATTGTTTTTACTCAGTTTAGGCCGATACGTATTCTTCTACATATTTTTGGTAAATTAAGGGGATACCTCATGTGTGCGATTTTTTGGGAGCCTAGCTGCGTATAGGACCCCAAATCCAAGCATCTAATGGCGTAAAATTGTGATTTTACTCCTCACTATCTATCACAGTTACGGAGGCCCTGAAATGTCCAGATAGCACAAACCCCCCATGACCACATTTTGGAAAGGTATACACCCCAAGGTAATTGCTAAGAGGCATGGTGAGTATTTTGCAGCTCTCATTTATTTTTGAAAATGAAGAAAGAAAAGAAAAATGTTTTTGTTTTCTTTTTTCAATTTTCAAAAGCGAGATCTGCAAAATACTCAACATGCCTCTCGGAAAGAAGCTTGGGGTGTCTACTTTCCAAAATAGGGTCTTTTGGGGGGGGGGGGGGGGGTTGTGCTATTTGGGCATTTCATAGCCTCCGTAACTGTGATAGGCAGTGAAGAGTGAAATCAAAAATGTATGCCCTTAGAAAGCCTGAAGGCGGTGATTGGTTTTCAGGGTCCTGTACACGATTAGACTGCCAAAAAGTCCCACATATGTGGTATCCCCATACTCAGGAGAAGCAGCATAATGTATTTTGGGGTGTAATTTCACATATAACCACGCCATGTTTGAACAAAATCTAATTTAGTGACAACTTTGTGTAAAAAAAAAGGACCGCGAAAACCAATCACTGCCTTCAGGCTTTCTAAGGGCATACATTTTTGATTTCATTCTTCACTGCCTATCACAGTTACGGAGGCTATGAAATGCCCAGTTGTAAATTTCTCGAAACTTGTGGCAAAATATAAAATATTCCATGGACTCAACATGCCTCTCAGCAAATAGTTTGAAGTGTCTTTTTCCAAAATGGGGTCATTTGGTGGGGGGGGGGTTGTGCTATCTTGACAATTCATGGCCTCCGAAACTGTGATAGGTAGTGAGGAAGAAAGTCTGAAGGCAGTGATTGGTTTTTCGGGGTCCTGTCCTGTACACGGCTAGGCTCCCAAAAAGTCTCACACATGTGCTATGCCCATACTCAGGATAAGCAACAGAATGTAATGTGGGCTGTAATTTCACATATGCCCATGGAATGTTTGAGCAATATATCATTTAGTGACAACTTTGTGCAAAAAAAAAAAAAAAAAAAAACGTTTGTAAATTTCCCGCAACTTGTGGCAAAATATAAAATATTCCATGGACTCAACATGCCTCTCAGCAAATAGCTTGGGGTGTCTACTTTCCAAAATGGTGTCATTGGGGGGGGGGGGGGGGGGGGGGGGGGGGGGGGGGGGGGTTGTGCTATCTTGGCATTTTATGGCCTTTGAAACGGTGTGGTGCTTGGTTTTGGTATTTAGTGAGGAAGTTAAATCACCATTTTACGCCCTTAGAAAGTCTGAGGGCAGTGATTGGTTTTCAGGGTCCTGTATATGGCTAGGCTCACACATGTGGCATCCCCATACTTAGGAGAAGCCGCAGAATGTATTTTGGGGTGTAATTCCACATATAACCATGGCACAAGTGAGCAATATATAATTTAGTGACAACTTTGTGTCATTTACATTTTTTAATTACTTGTGACAAAAAAATAAAATATTCAATGGGCTCATTATGCCTCTCAGCAATTTCCTTGGGGTGTCTACTTTCCAAAATTGGGTCATTTAGGGGGGTTGTACTGCCCTGCCATTTTAGCACCTCAAGAAATGAGATGCGTAAATTACAGAAAATGTACCCTACCCCATTTTGGCCTAAATGTATGACTAAAATTTAGTTTATTAGCTTATTTTTTTTCTAAATTTTCAGTCTTTTTCCGTTTATTGCAAAAAAATAAAAAAAGTCGCAGAGGCAATAAAATACCATCAAAAGAAAGCTCTACTTTTGGGAAGGACGCAATTTTCATTTGGGTACAGCATTGCATGACAGCGCAATTACCAGTTAAAGCAGCGCAGTGCCAAATTATAAAATGTGCTCTGGTCATTGAGCAGCTAAATCATCCGGGGCTGAAGTGGTTAAATCTGTATACCCTTGTCCTCCTCTACTCTATCTCTTCTTTCCATTCATACATGACAGACAGAAAAGCGCTAGCTATGCACACAACCCTTATGTTTTTCTGCTCTATTTATGTGATCTAATTCACTATGTGGCTATTCTTCTTTTTCTGTAGGTAGCACATTTATGTTTATAATACTTTTGACTAGCAGTCAGCATCCAAGACCTGCATATTGTAAGTTTAATGAATACACCTGCATGTTTCTGTTAAATGGATTTATACCTCATAACATCAAAGTTGAAGTGTGAATTGTAGAGATGGCACAGAGAAAAATATCTCAAAAGGAAGTTTTATAAAGAACACTGCATGCATTGTTGATGCATTACAAAGCTTCTTAACAGGGTTGTCCTTATCATTCACCTTAATGTTTAACAATATATATAAATTTTTGTAGACCACTCTGTTTAGGACAGAATGAAATGAACTGTTGCAGTATGGGACTCAGCATCTTTATCACAAATGATTTCAGCTTTTCAAATATATCATATACTGGTGTTGGCTTTCTGACAATGATGTAGTCCTTTTTGGGTTGTTATTATTATTATTTGTGTTATTATTTGTGTTATCCTGAGTTATTTAAAAAAAAAAAAAAAATTATTTGGACTATAAAGGTGGAATGGTTCTGGTAAAATATATTAAACTTACTTTGTTTTAATTACCAATCCAAGCCACTTTTAACCTACTTCTGGACCCCTTCCCTTTGCTGATCATTTTGCTAATATTATGCAGTATACATATTTATACTGCAGTGGATTTTTGCTGTATGGCCTGCCCAGCATGCACAGTTTCATTAACATGGTTTGGTATGACACTGTGTAATGGTTCCCTGAGGATGACCTATCTAAAGGTAATATTGAGGACTAAAACAGGACAAAGGTTAAAAAAAGAGTGCAGAGTTAGTTGAGGTCTGGGCTGGGAACAACAAGATATGGTGGCATGTTGAAGCAAGAAGTTGTTTCCCCTCTGTCACAACCCAATTCTGAACTAAAACCATTTTGTGGATTCTCCACCTTAATGTAACCTGTGTGCCCTCACTGTTTTGTCATCATCCTCCGGAGGCTCTGCACAATGCATGCACTAGACTGCAGGAAACAGTTGTGTATTTCACAATTGCGATTCACTTCCATTTAGGGCTGCAAACTGTATGTATTTTTTTATACAGTTTGTAAAAAAAAACACCCCGATTTCTCTCACCTGTATGAGGCCTTCAGAGAGAAAAATACTATTTTTTTTTTGTTTGCAATCAGAACCCTAGAGGCACCAGTGGAGTGGTGATAAGCCAGTAGCCTAGTGATGAGGTATTGTCTATTGATAAAGAAAACATTCTAAATGGAGTACACTGAGAAAATAATGTGACCCAGGAACATGTGGTTCCCATCTGTTGATGCCAAGGGCTGCTAATGAAGACCATTTAGTGCTTTAGTGAGCACTATAGCACAATAAAAAGCTCTCTCTTTATCATGCACAGCCACAGGATTAGTGTTAGTTATATAGTTACATAGTAGGTGAGGTTGAAAAAAGACACAAGTCCATCAAGTCCAACCTGTGTGTGTGCTTTTATGTTAGTATTACATTGTATACCCCTGTATGTTGTGGTTGCTCAGGTGCTGTTTTTTTTTAATTACCGATGCTTCCCGCTGAAACTGCTGCCTGTGGAAGAGAATTCCACATCCTTACCGCTCTCACAGTAAAGAACCCTCTACGAAGTTTAACCACTTGCCAACCGCCGCACGCTGATGTACGTCGGCAGAATGGCACGGGCAGGCATATGGGCGTACCTGTACGTCCCTGCCTCCCAGCGGGACTGATTGCCCCTCCCCGTGCCTGCGGTGGTCGGAATCACTTCAGGAGTGATCCGTGCTGAGGGGGAGGCCACTGATTCATGCCCCCCCCCCCTCGCGATCGCTCCTGTGGAATGGAATGCTTCCTCTGCTTCTGTAATGTAAACAGAAGCAGAGGAAGTGATGTCATCTCTCCTGGTGTCGGTCTTTTCAGTCCAGCGTGCAAGGAGATAAGACATCAAGTAAGTGCACCAACTCTACACATACAGTAGAACACATAAGCACACAAATCAACGTCGCTATTCTTTCTGGTGAACTGGCAAGCACCAGCTGCCTAGTACTCCCTGGTCGTAGTCAAACCAGCACTGCAGTAACACGTGGTGTCGTGGCAAGTCCCATAAGTGCAGTTCAAGCTGGCAAGGTGGCAAGCACAAGTAGTGTCCCGCTGCCACCAAGAAGACAAAAACAGGCCCGTCGTGCCCATAGTGTCCTTCCTGCAGAATTCGCCAATCCTAATTGAGAGCTCACCACTTCTGCAGCACCCGTACTTCCCCCATTCACTGGCCAATCCGGCATTCAGGTCGAAACAGTTGATTTTACGTCACTTGATTTTTATTCACTGTTTTTCACCGAAGATCTCTATAGATCTATTGTGGACCAAAGCATTTTGTATGCTGGTCAATACACCGCCTTTAATCCCCAGTCCTCCCTTGCCAGAGATTGGAAACCAATTACAGTTTCTGAATTTAAGACCTTTCTGGGCCTATCCCTGGGCATAGTTAAAATGAGTATATAGTGGTCATATTGGTCCACTGACCCAATTTACCATATGCCCGTGTTCTCTACTTCCATGGCCAGGGCACGATACGAGCAGATCTGGCGGTTCATGCACTTCCACAACAATGAACTCTGTCATCCTCATGGAGACCCTGGATACAATTGGCTCTACAAAATTTGGCCCCTCGTAAACCACTTCAACCAACGTTTTTCAGACTTGTTTACTCCCCATCAAGTTCTCTGCGTTGATGAGTCCCTGATTACGTTTTCTGGCCGCTTGTCATTCTAACAGTATCTTCCCAGCAAGCGTGCCAGATATGGGGTCAAGATGTATAAGCTCTGTGAAAGGGATACAGGCTATAAATGTAGTTTTATGGTTTACGAGGGAAGAGATAGCCATGTAGAGCTGACAAACTGCCCTGACTACATAGGAAGCGCTGGCAAGATTATGTGGGACTTGGTGTCACCCTTATTCAGAAAGGGGTACCATTTGTATGTGGACAATTAATACACAAGCGTTTCGCTTTTTAGTCACTTGTTTGATCATCAGATTGGAGCATGTGGCACCGTGCGATGTAATCACCGGGGCTTTCCCCAGTAGCTTGTAGATAGACACGTGCACAACAAAAAAAAAACGTTTATTTTCGTTTCGTTTTTTTCGTTTCCGTTGATTCGTAACGATTCGTAAATTCGTAAGTCGTCGGTGTTCGTATTCGTAACGATTCGGAAATTCGTAAGTCGTCGGTGTTCGTATTCGTAACGATTCGTATTTTCGTAAGAGTTATTTTTTCGTTGATTCGAAATTCGAACGCATTCGTATTTATTCGTACTTTCGTAACATTCGTAACATTCGTAGATTCATAATCAGAGCATAATTCATAATTTTATGTAATGTGTATGCCATTATTACATTTTACGGAAAATTACGAATCGAAAAAAAAAAAAAGTTACGAATGTACGAATTTTTTTCGTTCAATCCATTCAAGGCACGTTAAGCAGCGCCATTGTAAGGGACACGGAAAATTACCAATTCAACAAAAAAAAAAAGTTACGAATGTACGAAATTTTTTCGTTCATTTTGATTTTCGTTGTTCCTGTTTTTGTTTTTCGGATTTTCTTCTTTCATAGATTCGTTGTTTCTAATTATTTTTTTTCGGATTTTCGTTGTTTTCGGATTCGTTCGATTCGAACGATTCGTTATTCGTTAAAATTTTTAGCGAATCGTTCGTTCATTCGCACGATAACGAATGAACGAAAATAACGAACAAAAACGAAAAAAAAGATTTGCACATGTCTACTTGTAGATTCCCTTCATAGGCTGGGGGAGAGAGGCTGCTTGAAGTGTAATAACTTGCTCGCTATGAAGTGGAAGGATAAAAAGAATGTTTTAGTTCTTACCTCCCTTCATGTAAACACGACGGTCCACTTACTACGGCGACTGGTGTTGTGGAGAAACCCCTCAGTGTCCACGAATATAACCAAAATATGGGAGGGGTGGACCTCAACGACCAGTTGTTGGCGCTGTACCTAGTTGCCCGTAAGGCCAGACGCTGGTACAACAAAGTGTCTGTTTATTTATTTCAATTGGCTTTGCTGAATGCTCATGTGCTATACAGAGCTTCAGGACGGACTGGATCCATCCTTAAATTCCAGGAAGAGATCGTCAGAGCCCTTCTGTTTCCAGACGGTGCATGAGAGGCATTTTCCGTATGTCCTCCCAATTACCCCTGGGGGGGTTTTGTGCCATCTTGGCATTTTATGGCCTTCGAAACTGTGATAGGTAGTGAGGAGTGAAATCAAAAATGTAGGCCCTTAGAAATCCTGAAGGTGGTGCTTGGTTTTCGGGGCCCCGTACGCGGCTAGGCTCCCAAAAAGTCCCACACATGGTGGTATTCCCATACTCAAGAGAAGCAGCAGAATAGATTTTGGGGTGTAATTCCACATATGCCTATGGCATGTTTGAGCAATATATCATTTAGTGACAACTTTGTGCAAACTAAAAAAAAAAAGTTTGTAACTTTCCCGCAACTTGCGGCAAAATATAAAATATTCCATATTCCGACTCAACATGCCTCACAGCAAATATCTTGGGGTGTCTACTTTCCAAAATGGGGTAATTTGGGGGGGGGGGGGTTGTGCTATCTTGGCATTTTATGGGCTTCGAAACTGTGATAGGTAGTTAGGAGTGAAAACCAAACATTTACGCCCTTAGAAATCCTGAAGGCGGTGCTTAGTTTTCGGGGTCCTGCACACGGCTAGGCTCCCAAAAGGTTTCACACATGAGTTATCCCCATACTCAGGAGAAGCAGCAGAATGTATTTTGGGGTGTAATTTCACATATAACCATGACACATGTGAAAAATATATAATTTAGTTAAACTTTGTGTAATTTATTTTTATTTTTTTGTAATTTCTCAATTACGTGTAACAAAAAATGTAATATTCAATGGGCTCAACATGCCTCTCCGCAATTTCCTTGGGGTGTCTACTTTCCAAAATGGGGTCATTTGGGGGGGGGGGGGGTTGTACTGCCCTGCCTTTTGAGCACCTCAAGAAATGAGATAGGCAGTCATAAACTAAAAGCTGTGTAAATTACAAAAAATGTACCCTAGTTTGTAGACGCTATAACTTTTGCACAAACCAATAAATATACACTTATTGACATTTTTTTACCAAAGACACATGGCTGAATATATTTTGGCCTAAATGTATGACTAAAATTGAGTTTATTGGATTTTGTTTATAACAAAAATCTGAAAATATGATTTTTTTTTCTAAATTTTTGGTCTTTTTCCATTTATATCGCCAAAAAAAATCGCAGAGGCAATAAAATTCCATCAAAAGAAAGCCCTATTTGTGGGGAGAAAAAGGATGCAAATTTCATTTGGGTACAGCATTGCATGACAGCGCAATTACCAATTAAAGCAGCGCAGTGCCAAATTGTAAAAAGTGCTCTGTTCATTGAGCAGCCAAATCCTCCGGGGCTGAAGTGGTTAAATCTTTATACCCTTGTCCTCCTCTGCTCTATCTCTTCTTTCCATTCATACATGACAGACAGAGAAGCGCTAGCTATGCACACAACCCTTATGTTTTTCTGCTCTATTTATGTGATCTAATTCACTATTTGGCTATTCTTCTTTTTCTGTAGGTAGCACATTTATGTTTGTAATACTTTTGACTAGCAGTCAGCATCCAAGACCCACATATTGTAAGTTTAATGAATACACCTGCATGTTTCTGTTAAATGGATTTATACCTCATAACATCAAAGTTGAAGTGTGAATTGTAGCGATGGCACAGAGAAAAATATCTCAAAAGGAAGTTTTATAAAGAACACTGCATGCATTGTTGATGCATTACAAAGCTTCTTAACAGGGTTGTCATTATCATTCACCTTAATGTTTAACAATATATATTAATTTTTGTAGACCACTCTGTTTAGGACAGAATACAATGAACTGTTGCAGTATGGGACTCAGCATCTTCATTACAAATGGTTTCAGCTTTTCATATATATCATATACTGGTGTTGGCTTTCTGACAATGATTTAGTCATTTTTGGGTTGTTCTTTTTCTTATTTGTGCATTTATTAAAAATAATAAAAAAAATCAGAATTTTTGTTTGGACTATAAAGGTGGAATGGCATGACATAATAAACTTACTTTGTTTTAATTACCAAGCCAAAAAAGGCACTTTTAACCTACTTCTTGGCCCCTTCCCTTTGCTGATCATTTTGCTAATATTATGCAGCATAGTTTTCTATACTGCAGTGGATTTTTGCTGTATGGCCTGCCCAGCATGCACAGTTTCATTAACATGGTTTGGTGTGACACTGTGTAATGGTTCCCTGAGGATGACCTATCTAAAGGTAATATTGAGGACTAAACAGGACAAACGTTAAAGAAAGAGTGCAGAGTTAGTTGAGGTCTGGGCTGGGAACAACAAGATATGGTGGCATGTTGAAGCAAGAAGTTGTTTCCCCTCTGTCACAACCCAACTTTGAGCTAAAACCCGATTATGCACCATTTTGTGGATGCTCCACCTTAATGTAACCTGTGTGCCCTTACTGTTTTGTCATCATGCTCCGGAGGCTCTGCAAAAAACATGCACTGGACTGCAGGAAACGGGTGTGTATTTCACGACTGAGATTCACTTCCAGTTAGGGCTGCAAACCGTCTGTATTTTTTGATACAGTTTGTAAAAAACACCCCGACTTCTCTCACCTGTAAAAGTCAGTGGACAGAAGAAATTGTCCACTCTTTGACACCCTCTGTGAGGCCTTCAGAGAGAAAAATACTTGTTTTATTTGTTTGCTATCAGAACCCTAGAGGCACCAGTGGAGTGGTGATAAGCCAGTAGCCTAGTGAGGTATTGTCTATTGATGAAGAAAACATTCTTGATGGAGCACACTGAGAAAATAATGTGACCCAGGAACATGTGGTTCCCATCTGTTGATGCCAAGGGCTGCTAATAAAGACCATTTAATGCATTAGTGAGCACTATAGCACTATAAAAAGCTTTCTCTTTCTCATGCACAGCACCAGGATTAGTGTTAGTTACATAGTTACATAGTAGGTGAGGTTGAAAAAAGACACAGGTCCATCAAGTCCAACCTGTGTGTGTGCTTTTATGTTAGTATTACATTGTATACCCCTGTATGTTGTGGTTGTTTAGGTGCCTAACAGTTTTTTTAAATTATCAATGCTACCCGCTGAAACCACTGTCTGTGGAAGAGAATTCCACATCCTTACCGCTCTCACAGTAAAGAACCCTCTAGGGTAGTTTAAGGTCAATCCGCTTCTCTTCTAATTTTGGTGAATGGCCTTGTGTCTTTTTAAATTCCCTTTTGCGGAAAAGTTTTATCGCTATTTTTGGGTCACCAGTACTGTATTTGTACATTAAAATCCTATCCCCTCTCAAGCGTCTCTTCTCCAGAGAGAATAAGTTCAGTGCTCGTAACCTTTCCTCCTAACCAAGGTCCTCCAGTCCCTTTATTAGCTTTGTTGCCTTTTTCTGGACTCTCTCCAGTTCCAGCACATCCTTCCTGAGGACTGGTGCCCAGAACTGGACAGCATACTCCAGGTGTGGCCGGACCAGAGTCTTGTACAGTGGGAGAATTATCGTTTTATCTCTGGAGTTATTCCTCTTTTATAATGCATGTCAATATTCTGTTTGCGTTACTTGCAGCAGCTTGGCATTGCATGCCACTGCCAAGCCTAATGTCCACTAGGACCCCCAGGTCCTTTCCCATCCTAGATTCCCCCAGAGGTTCTCCCCCTAGGGAGTATATTGCATTCATATTTTTGCCACCCAAATGCATTATTTTTAATTTTTCTACATTAAACCTCATTTGCCATGTAGTTGCCCACCACATTAATTTGTTCAAATCTTCTTGCAAAGTTTCCACATCCAGCCGAGAAATGATTGCCCTGCTTAAATTAGAATTGCCTGCAAATGCTGAGATTAAGTTGTTTATCCCATCCTCCAGGTCGTTTATGAATGGTCCCAGGACAGAACCCACTTTCCACACTGGCTCAATCCGAGAACTCCCCGTTTATCACTACCCTCTGAACTCTCCCCTGTAGCCAGTTTTCAATCCATGTACTCACCCTATGGTCCATGCCAACAGACCTTAGTTTGTACAGTAAACGTATATGGGGAACTGTATCAAATGCCTTTGCAAAATCCAGATACACCACGTCTACGGTCCTTCCTTTATCTAGATGGCAGCTCACCTCCTCATAGAAGGTTAATAGGTTAGTTTAGCAAGAACGATTCTTCATGAATCCATGCTGATTACTTCTATTGATACCGTTTTCATTACTAAAATCTTGTATATAGTCCCTTATCATCCCCTCCAAGAGCTTGCATACTTTTGATTTTAGGCTAACTGGTCTGTAATTTCCAGGGATGTATCTTGGCCCTTTTTTAAATATTGGAGCTACATTGGCTTTTCTCCAATCTGCTGGTACCATTCTAGTAGATTGTTCTTAAAAGTTAGGAACAATGGTCTGGCAATTACTTGTCTGAGTTCCTTAAGGACCCTTGGGTGCAAGCCATCTGGTGCCGGAGACATATTAATGTTAAGTTTTTCAAGTCTATTTCTAATTCTATCCTCTGTTAGCCATGAGGGTGCTTTCTGTGACGTGTCATGAGGATAAACACTGCAGTTTTTGTTACTGAATCCCCCCCTTTTCCCTCATGAAGACAGAGGAGAAGAATAAATTCAATACTTTCGCCATCTCTCCTTCTTTAGTAACCAGATTCCCTTCATCATTCTCCCTTTCTTACTATTTATATACTTAAAGAATTTGGGGATTTTTTTTTACTCTCGAATGTGCCTTTCGTGATCTATCTTAGCCACACTGACTGCGCCCTTACATTTCTTGTTGCATTCTTTGTAAAGTTGGAATGCTGATGATTATCCCTCAGCCTTGTATTTTTTAAAGGCCTTCTCCTTTTGCTTTTATATGCATTTTTATCTTGGAGTTAAGCCACCCAGGACTTGTATTAGCTCTTTTAAATGTATTTTCCATTGGGATGCCCTGGCTAATAAACGTATTTAATATGCCCTGAAAGCATACCCATTTTTCCTCCGTATTCTTTGTTCCTAAGATTTTATCCCAATTAGTATCTTCTCTCAAGGATTGTAGTTTAGTGAAGTTGGCTCTTTTGAAATTCAGTGTCTTTATAGTCCCCTTATGTTTCCTATTTGTGTGATTTATACTGAAACTAGTTGACCTGTGATCGCTGTTTGCTAAATTGCCCTGTATTTCCACATCCGTGTTTAGGTCTGTATTGTTGGTAATCAGTAGGTCTAGTAACGCTTTGTTTCTTGTTGATGCATTTACCATCTGACCCATGAAATTGTCATGCAAGACATTGTAATTTTGTATTAATAATTCAATTGTCTAAACACAGAATTTTTGAACATTTCAATTCTACTATGTTTGCAGTTTATTTCTGTGTTCATTTATTCTCAATACTGATTATAAGCAGGACTGCATAGTAAAAAAATATAGGTTAGTTCTAATACTGTAAATGACAAATAAAATAACTTCAATTTTTTCTAATGATATTAAAGTGAAACTTTAGTCAGAGAATCAAGTCCCGCTAGATGACTTTAGACTGGCCCCTTTTTCAGGTATAGCAGTGCCAATCATTACAAAAAAAGTGCCTATACTGTTTAAAATCCAATAATACACTGTCTTACCCTGCACACACTCAGTTGCTTTCCTTTTTTGGCATTTTTTGGCAGTGTGCTGAAAATTAGACCCACTAGAAGCCGATCTGCTGAAGCCTGAAGATTTACTGCTGTTCAGAGACTCTGGGCTTCAGGGAAGTGGCAGGTTCCTCAACAGGAACAATGCTGGAGGCAAACTACAACACACACTAGTTTTGGTACTGTAGCATAAATATTCATGTGGAATGTATGTTCCTTGCTAAAGAACATCATTTTTTTATTAAGTTGTTATGGGTTAAATTCTGCTTTAATTGCACATCTGGTAAAAGTGAACATTTACGTAGTTATAATAATGTTTAAAATGAATCTGCATTTTGTAGCATCTGCTATATGGCCCTTAATGAACAGAAAATCACACAGTTCTTTCCACTGTCATTCCTTTTAATTATTTTATCAAAATCCAAGAAGATTCCAGTATTTGATTTTCAATAATAACAATACATTTTTGAAGCCAAACTTCATGTGGACCTTTCGTAATATTGGGGGATGTGATAATGGAAATTCATGGTGCCATTCCCCACACACTTGGAGTTTTCATGTTCTCCCTATGCTTGCATGGGTTTCTTCTGGGTATACAGGCTTCCAACAATACTCCAAAGACATGTTTGTAGGTTAATGATATGAATATAGTCTGCAACAATTTTTTTTCATGTTAGTAGGTTAAAGTAGTAGTAAACTTGGGAAACGCAGGGCAGGGCAAGGCTTTTAGAACAGGAGACACCCTAGAAGTCTCTTCTGTCATAAATCTCCCCTCTGCCTGTCAGCGGGTAATGTGACCATTCAAGATTCCAAACTCGGAGGGAAGACTAGGTCATGATGGAAGAGCAGGGAAGCTGTGACAATGCAGCGCTGGAGGGCTGAGTTCGTAGGTAGGTCTGTCATAATGTACTAGTGGGCATACTAGTACATTGTGACTCAAACCTGCAGGGGGGCCCATTATTTCATATTGTAAAAGTTCTTTGAGGGCAGGGACTAATGTGAATGTATAGAATGTAAAGCACTATGTAAATTATCGGCACTATATGAATACCTACAATAATTAAAACAATAGTTAAAACAAAAAGGCACAGCTCCTAAACATCACATTATGTGAAGCTTGAACTAGAACCTTCTTAAAAGAACAAATCCAGGTATGTGGGTGGTGTGCTGTGTGACATATGTGTTTTTTTAGTAATAACATATATGCTAAAAACTGATGCGAACTAATTTTACAGGATACTTAATTACAATTAAACTGTCCATGCACAGGTACATGTAGCAGCCCAATGATGAATGATCCATTCATCAAACAATCATCTTCCCACAACTTGAGGTGTTGTGAAGGTACTTGTAGACAAGTGTTGGTTGCAGTATATCCACCAACCTGAAGATGGCAATGTGGGAATTGCGGAAGGATGGACAGAAATCCTATTGGATAATGAAATCCTCTGAAATTTGGCCATCTTGGTCGCTATCTTGAATTAGAATTCCATTAATAGAGATTTCTGCATCATTCAGGGTGTCCACAGTGTGGGAGTAAGATAGGGACAGAGCACCTGCTGGATAGGAAGAAAGTAGGAGTAGCATTAGGGAGTGGTACCTGTCAAGGAGGGAAAGAGTAGGTTTCCCCTTACAGGATGTTTGCTCTGTCAGCTTCCTGGAATAGTCTTTCACTAACAGCTGGATATTTGTAGGAACATTTGTCGATCGCTGTGTGACCAAGCAATATCAGCCCCCTTCAAGGAAAGTGTTCCTCTGGCATTCTATGGTCTGTAAGTACCTGAACTGTTTCTACAGGAAAATGGCTTGTGAATAAGCAATACCCTCTTCTACCTGAAGAAGTATATGACCTGCAACATATGTATAATAAAATTTGATTGCATAGCAGTAAAATAAAATCTTCAATCCCAAACCACATACAAACTCATTTTATCCAAATGTATTTGCAAAATACTACTGCTAACTGCAACAATCATTGTGTTGCTGGACAACTATCGGCCCTTTTGTTTTTCTGGTCTGTGGTAGTGGTAGTGGTAGCATGGTCTGTGTGACAGAGGGAGGTCCTGTCACTGTAAGAATTTCAGAAAATGTGACACAGGATACACATTTAGGGTTATTGGGGTTCAGAACATTTAGGGTATTGAGTTTCAGAGCTATCATTTCTGAGTGGAGAAAGCTGTGTTTTTTGGCTTTCTTCAGATTCTGTAGTTCTGGGTTGAAACAGTCAATCCTGTGTCCAGGTTTTGCTAGACGACTGCAACCTGGCTGACTACAAAGGTGTGCAGGGTCATTATATACTCAGGTCTGAGGATAGCTCAGAGCTCCCAGTTTGGAAACCGCTCCCAGCAGGGCTGGTGCAAGGTTTTTTGACAAACTAACCCAAACCTCATTTTGCCGCCCCCCTGGCTCAATCCCCGACTCCACCCCCATTGTCCTGCCCACGTACACCCCACCTTTTTAATGAGGGGACCAGACTAGAGGTTTTTGTGTGTATAAGGGATGCAATGTGTGTTTCAGTGTCTGTGTGTGACTGTAAGGGATGCCCATCAAATGCAGCCTCACCAGTGCCCACCAATGTCGCTTCACCATTGCCAATCAATGCCGCTTCACCAGTGCCAATCAATGCAGCCTCACCTTTACCCATCAAATACAGCCTCATCTGTGCTCATCAAATGCAGGCAGCCCCACCAGTGCCCATCAAACGCAGTCTAACCAGCGCCCATCAAACGCAGTCTCACCAGCGCCCATCAAATGCAGCCTCACTCACCAGCGCCCATCAAATGCAGCCTCACTCACCTGTGCCCATTAATGCCACTTCACCTGTGCCCATCAAATACAGTCTCACCAGTGCCCATCAAATGCAGCCCCACAAGCGCCCATCAAAAGCAGTCTCACCTGTGCCTATTAATGCTGCTTCACCTGTGCTTATCAAATACACAGTGCTGCCAAGAAGTGAGCCAGGTGGCTTGGTATTTCATTTCTTCACATTGTGTGAAAGAAAGCCCTGTGTGGGCTACTGATGTACATGTGAAGTTTCTGTATATTGAATAAACGTGGGCTGCCACGCCCTAAAATACAGTTTTGGACTGGCACAACGCATTCTAAACACACCTAATGCGTACGTTTAATCACCCCAATCTCACATCTGCTAAGGCTATAGTTAAGGCAGCAGACACAAAGAGGCTGATTTATTCAAAGATTTGAGCATATCCACACATGACTCACTTCAGCTATCCAATTATGCACAGTTAAAATAAGTACACGGATTTTCTTTTCACAAGACTGGATTATTTGGTGGATCTTTACACAATTTTATTGTGTGAGCATTCTCATATCCCTTAGTTATTCAGCCTCAAAAGATATGAGTCTGTATTCTAACATTTAGTATGAAGAATTGCAGCTTACCAGCATTTCTTCCTGCTGAAACTCTGGAAAGCATCCTGTGGTAAGTCACTTGCTTGTTGCTTGTTTAGTCCTTTAAAAGCCTGCAGCACAATGCCATAGCCATGTGCTGTACACTGACTACTTGAATTGATCACTTTTGGGGCAGTACTGTCTGCTGAACGCAACTTGTGGCAAAATGTTTCCAGCAGTGTGTGCTGACATGGCTGGTGGCCATGTTACCTGCTGGGCAGTCAGGGGCTAGCATATCTCCCAACTTTTGAATTTGACAAAGAGGGACAATTTGTAAAGGGGAGAAATTCATCTTGTGTTGTGAGTGTGGTCAGTGAACAGTAGGCATGGTCATATGGTGTGGTTTAAAGTACACTGGCAAACCCAAAGGCTCTTGCAGAGAATACAGTGAAAAAGAACACACAGTAAACACATTTGACATGAAATATTTAGATAACCTTATTAGATACTGATTTTTCTGCTGACTACTGTGACACCTGTTCAGGAGACTGCATAACACATCAGCTTCAGGGCTCAGGATACTGCAGGGACACAAAAAAGAGTGATACTGCACAGAGTGCAGGGGTCTGGAGTGCGTGGTGCACAAATCGCAGGGGTGCTTAACACACAGAATGCAAGGGTCAGTACAGACCACCTCCTTAGTATACACCCCAGTACAGACCACCTTCTCAGTACAGACCCCTAGTACAGACCACTTGTCTCCTCAGTACAGGCCACCTTCTTAGTACAGAACCCCAGTACAGACCACCTCCTCAATACAAACCACCTCCTAAGTACAGACCATCAGAACAGACCACCTCCTTAGTACAGACACCCTCCTCAATACAGACCACCTCCTCAGTACAGACCAACAGAACAGATCACCTCCTCAGTACAGACCGACAAAACAGACCACCTCCTCTGTACAGTCCCCAGTCCTCCGCTCTTCAGGAAAGGCTATCTTTTTAGTACAGACCACCTTCTCAGTACAGACCACCAGAACAGACCACCTCCTCAGTACAGACCATCAGAATAGACCACCTCCACAGTACAGACCCCCAGTACAGGCCACCTCCTCTCTTCAGTAAAGGCTACCTTCTTAGTACAGACCACCTCCTCAGTACAGACCACCAGAACAGACTACCTCCTCAGTACAGACCACCAGATCAGAAAACATCCTCAGTACAGACCTTTAGATCAGACCACCTCCACCAGTAAAGGCCACCTTCTTAGTACAGACCACCTGCTCAGAACAGATCACTTCCTTAGTGCAGACAACCTCCTCAAAATGGATCCTCAATAAAGACCCGCAGAGCACCTCATAGTACAGACCAACTCCAGCACAGGCCCCTTCTCCTTTAAACTTGTCAGGTGCTGGAGATCTTACAGTATGTATAGCAGCAGTGAGATGTGTATGTGACAAGAGTGGAGGAGTAGTGTCCCTCCGCTTTGCATATGAATCAGCCACAAACAGGATTTGCACAGCTTGCCACTATAGCTCTCTAATATTCAAACTTCATGAGATAATTTATATGCAAATTACATGCCACCAATTGTATTCATATACAAGTACAATGTACTGGGGCAGAGATTTTGTGAGACCCTGCACACAGGACAGTAGGACCCTGCTCAAAAGGCGGGACAGTCCCACATAGTCTGGGGCTGTTAAAAGGTATGCGTTAGTAAAACCACAGGCACAAGCGACTGTTTTTACTGCCCCTCTACCCATCATGTAAACAAGTCCTTGGGGTTGTTACATTGTTTTCCCTTCACTCATTTACATTAGTGTGGTAATAGAGGCTCTGTTTGCTATCTGAAAGGGTGTTTTGTCCCAATCAAAAACCTGTTGCGGAGAGGCAGTATCAGAAAGCTAATAAAAATATAAATGGCGCCAACCGTAAAAAATTGAGTATAAATTCTGTGACAACTGCCCTTTAAGTGATTAATACACTTAACAATAAAGTCCATATGTAAAGTAACGTGCTAATCCCATTAAAACCAAAATCCTATGAGACTATAAACTATTTGCAAATTTGGCTGCGAAATGTGGTTCTCTAGCAAATGTAATACCTTTGTTATCACCATATTCAAATGTTTCTGTATGGATAGTAATATTTTTCACTTTAGCATGGAGCTAATTTATATTCAAGTTTGACACACAAATTTGCAAATAGTTTATAGTCGCATAAGATTTTGGTTTTAATAGTATCAGAAATATGTCTACCCCTTGTAGGATAAACTTTCATATTACAAACTTAAAGAATATGCTATCAACACAGCATTCATAATGTGCAAAAAGCATTCACAATATTCAAATATGATAATAAAAAATAAATCAGTGAGATCAAAGTCCAATGTAAAAGAGTCCAAATTAACTGATAAATATCACTGCAAAGAAAGTGTCTTCCAACAGCTAATGGAAATCCTTTCCACCACGCTTGAGCAACAGAACTATGATGCACTCACCGACATTAAAGTTGCCAGAGGAAAGCAGACACATGGGCATTTGTTTCAACAGGATCCTTCACACGTGGTCAAGCAGCTCCATTCTCACAACGGGGATACCCAGCATTACCGCTTCTCACCACTGGGGACAGTCAGAAGGTTTGCTTGATATTGTCTGGGGAAAAAAGTGCTCAGCATAAGTAGCCACAAGCTGGGGACCACATATAGCGTAGTATATTTTTTAAAAAGTACAGATTCCACATAAAAAAGTAAAAGGCTTCATTGAAATTCCAGTAAAACGATTGTAAAGGCTCCGTGTGGTGAGCACTTTTTTCCCATACAGTATCAAGCAATTCTGAGAAAGGAGCTGCTTGACCACATATGAAGGATCCTGTTGACACAAACACGCATGTTGCTGATTTCCTCCGGCAGCTTTAATATTGGTGAGTGCATTTTAGCTCTGTTGCTCATGCGTGGTGGGAGAGGATTTCCATTAGCTGGTGGAAGACACTTCTTTGCAGTGATATTTATCATATTTTGGACTCTTTTGCGTTGATTTATTTTTTATTATCCTTTTTGAATATTGTGGGTGCTTTTTGCACATTATGAATGCTATGTTGATAGCCCATGCTTTAAGTTTGTAATATTCTATATTTGGAAACATTAATAATGATTGTGGCCAAACAACAAGAACTACTACAGCAAAAGTGACAACCGAACTTAAAATGGAGTTCCACCCAAAAGCTCATTTGTCCCCTCCCCCCCTCTGGTGCCACATTTGCCACCTTTCGGGGGGTGCGAATACCTGTCGGTATCCTGACCCCACTCCGGGAGACCGGGCCACAGTGAATTATGTCAGCGGCTCTGCTCCCTCCTCCTTCCCCCACTGCCGGGCCAGTAGGAGAGCGTAACGGTGCCTTGCGCATGCGCAGTAGGGACCCGGCGTGAAGCGGTAAAGCTCCACTACCGAGTTACCTTATCGGCAATGACGGCGGCAGCACCCCTACAGCCGATGGAAACATCAGCTGCTGTGCCGCCATTGCTGAACTCCAGGACAGGTAAGTGTCCAAATATTAAAAGTCAGGAGCTATTATTAAAAGTCCAAATTCCTACAAAAACTGAAACCAATATTAAAATAAAAAATTTTTGGTCTTGTGCAACCATAGCTTCAGGGACAGTTGCATTACTATTTAGCTGATATTGTTACAGATGCTCCAGTTAAATGAGCACAGGTAATGTCTTCTCAGACAATTCACACATTTTACTGATCATTCAAACCAACTGCTGCTGAGCACAACATCTAATGCACCTGTGGGCAAACTAAAGAGAACATACAACAAAAAACATAAACAAATGACAATTACAACTTTTTTTAGTGTAGCCTTAAAGTGGAGTTCCACCCCCAAAAAAAAAAAAAAAAATTGCATTAATGTGCATGAAAAAAATAAATAAAAAAAAAACAAAAAAAAAACATTTGAATTTTTTTTTTACTTTATTATGCCTGTTGCTATGTGGTCCCTGGAAATCTGCCTCCTTCAGCGCCTGGGCTCCTGACGTCACTTCCCTCAGCGCAGGAAGGGAGATCCCCTCTCCCCCCTCCCTCTGTCAATCATCTGGGGCAAGTGACAGGTCCCAGATGATTGCGCGGCCAGTCACAGCACACGGCGCGGCTCACGCATGTGCAGTGGGTGCCCGGCTGTGAAGGCGCCCACAATTAAAATGCCGGCGTCGCCAAGCGGAGGGGGAGATGAGTGGGGCTTCGATCCCCCGCATCGCTGGACCCTGGGACAGGTAAGTGTCTGATTATTAAAAGTCAGCAGCTGCAGTATTTGTAGCTGCTGACTTTGAATTTTTTTTTTTTTTTAAGTGGGAACTCCACTTTAACAAGTAAAATTATGCCCTGTACATTAAACACATTGCCTTGAACTGGATTATTAGATTAAATTGGATTAAAGTGATTTATGGAGCAATGCTGGCATTTTGGTTTTCAGTGCTTAATTTATCTTGTAAGAACCACTCAAGCAAGTGATCATCAAGACGTTCCACTTCTATAGTTAGAAAAAAGTTGTGGTTTAAAAAGAAAAAAAAAAGTAAAATGTTGCTTGAGGCTTTTTTTTAGGTTTTCTTGTTGTAATTTATCTTATTACTTTACAGAGCTTGAACATATTACTTGATAAAAGATATAGTTCTGGAAGAACCTAGCATGTTACTCTGAAAGCACTTAGGCATATTATTTATTTAGGGTTTTTTAAGTTTTTATTGTTTTAATTTTAAGTATTTTGAGTGTTCAAGGAGAAGGCACCCTTAACACTGATGTCCTATGACAGCTAGTCAATGAAGGGAAAAAAACTGTGGTGCCTGGGTCTTTTCCCTCACACTAAATTATAGAATTAATAGGCTTTTAGACTAGACTGGCAGATACGGTAGTTACTGTGAATAAGACAATTAAATGTGGAAAGCCACTTTTCTCAACACATTTCATTTTAACGAGAAGCTTTGAGACTCAATAAATCTTTTATTTTTAACTCCCCTTGCTTCGCACTTTCATAGTCTTCTACAAAACATAATGCTTCCTAGAGAACTACCAAGAAATTGTATACTAGGTAAGATCTATTTTATGTAGGATAAAACACATTTTTCTGCCATGATATAATTATATCATTTGCCTAACAAAACAAAAGGGTAGATACAAACTCACAGAAATAGGGTATACCAAAACGCTAAAGTTAAAGTGCTATACAAATACACTATATGGTCAAAAGTATTGGTGCGCCTGCCTTTACACAGACATGAACTTTAATGGCATCCCAGTCTTAGTCCGTAGTGTGAAATATTGAGTTGGCCCACCATTTGCAGCTATAACAGCTTCAACTATTCTGGGAAGGCCGTCCACAAGGTTTAGGAGTGTGTCTATGGGAATGTTTGACCATTCTTCCAGAAGCACATTTGTGAGGTCAGGCACTGATGTTGGATGAGAAGAACTGGCTTGCAGTCTCTGCTCTAATTCATCCCAAAGGTGTTCTATTGGGTTGAGGTCAGGACTCTGTGCAGGCAGTCAAGTTCCTCCAACCCAAACTCGTTAATCCATGTCTTTATAGACCTTGCTTTGTGCACTGTTGTGCAGTTATGTTGGAAAAGGAAGGGGCCATTCCCAAACAGTTCCAACAAAGCTGGGAGCATGAAATTGTCCAAAATGTCTTGGTATGCTGATGCCTTAAGAGTTCCCTTCACTGGAACTAAGGGGCCACGCCTAACCCCTAAAAAAGAACCCCACACCATAATCCCCCCCTCCACCAGGATTTGAACCAGTGCACAAAGGTCAATGCCAGGATTAGGGTTAAGGTAAGGGTCAAAGGTTAAGGTCAGGACCAGTATATTTTGGGTAAGATTATTTTTTTTAAAGCATTGTTTAAATTAGCATCAGTGTCAGTTAGGCCCCTTTCACACCGGGGCTTTTTTCATGCGGTACAGCGCTAAAAATAGCGCCTGTTCACCGCCTGAAAAAATCCAGCCCCTTTAACTCCAGTGTGAAAGCCGGCGGGCTTTCACACTGGAGCGGTGCGCTAGCAGGAAGGCAAAAAAAGTCCTGCTAGCAGCATCTTTGGAGCGGTATAGGAGTGGTGTGTTCACCGCTCCTATAGCGCTCCTTCCCATTGATTTGAATGGGAAACCGCGGTAAAACCGCAGCAATACCGCCGCGAAGCGCCGGTACGGCGGCGCTCTGCGGGGGGTGTTTAACCCTTTTTTCGGCCGCTCGCGGGGGGGAAAACCGCACCGCGAGCGGCCGAATACCGCGGTTAAAACGACGGTAAAGCAGCGCTAAATATAGCGCTGCTTTACCGTCACCGCGGCTCCCCGCCCCAGTGTGAAAGGGGCCTTAGTGTCAGTGTGTTTTAGGTAGGATAGAAAGAAAGAAAGAAAAATGTGCACCATTATTTCTGGGCCCTACTACAGGCACAGACAAAAAATAACATACACATATGTGGTATCACTGCGCTTATCAGGAGAAGGAGAATTTATTTTAGGATTACCTTTGGTGGTAAATAATGGTAACAGCAAGCAATAGTCAGATAAATTAAAACAAAATATATATTTTTTTCTAATTTGGGCCAGTATTAAAAAAAATCTGAAGATATTTATTAACATTTACCATCAAAAGAAATCCTAATTTGTCCTGAAAACATCAAGGTATAATCCACCTGGATATACAAAGTAGTTGTGATGATATGTACAGCTTTACTAAAACATGTCAAAGTTGCAAAATTGTGTTCAGGCATTAACAATTGTTTTACCCTCAGCTAATAAGGGGTTAAACCCTTCCCAAGGAACCTTCAGACCCTTCTCAGATCTGGCTAACCAGTATTCCTTACCACCGGCCCAGGTGTTCCACTACCACCAGCTAACAGCTACCTCAAATCCTGCTTCAGCTCACGCCAAAACCCTTGCCAGCGCTCATTCATCGATGCAATGCTTCAAAGGGACCAATACTCTATCTCAGAGATATACTCCAACCTCATCACATACCAGGCTTCCAAATACTGCATCGCCCCCTTTAACCCCTGGTCGTCCATCCTTGACAACCGGGACGCACTGGCAAAGATACTCACAGGATACCAAAAGATCCACTCTCTGGTGGTATGCGAAGCACTGTGAGAAACCCAATTCAAAATTGCCCATCGGGCGTATATCCAGTTTCGCCACAGCAAAGAGGATTCCTCTCTCTCTACGTGCCCCTGGTGTGCCACCTCCTCACAGTCTCTTTTTCACAGGTTGTGGACTTGCCAAGCTACCTCTAACTTTTGGGATCAGGTGCTAAAATATTTAGACAAGATTCAGCAAATATCCCTGCCCAAAGACCACTTACAATGCTGACCTTTTTAGGGCTGACCCTTCGATGGCCTCCTCACCATCACCTTCCTGTGACTCTCTCCCTCATTGGATCCATATCTGCCTTCTAACAGCTTGCAGAGTCCTCATGAAGGCCTGGATTCACCCCCCACCTCAAATTCACCCCCCCACCTCAAATTGCTTTGGTGAAACAAGTGCTCTATATCTTATTTCTCCTGGAAAAGCTGGACACTGTCAGCCAACACTCTAAGCCAGATGGCACCACTTCATGGAACAATCAATTTCACCAGAAGAGATTTCTATACATATGACACCCTTTCGATTCTCGGACTGGTATCTACATGCAGACCTTGCCAACACACTGGGCAAACGTAAGATCCGTAATACCCCTGAATCCCAGACCTCTCTCAATCTCTCCCCTTAGGCATTACATATACTCTATTTGTTCATTTATTGCTCTATTGGACTTGAAATTTTCACATCATTATAATCCTAATAGTCTATTGTCACTTATCTGGTTAGATAACCTGTGAGTCATTACTAATGATGGCCCCTCCATGGGGGAGGCTGTTGGGACGAACCGTCTGCACCTGTAAGTCATAACTAATTTATTGGCATAGGTATATGAAGAAAGGCTCCTGACAGGGGCTTCTCATTTGACCCCTGACGTGAGCCAAGTGATGTGCATGCTTCAGATTATCGGGTAAGATTGGATAGTAGCAGATGGTGATGCTGCACCACTGCTAATATATATACATATATAGATACATATCTTTTAGTAATACCCCTTACTTTTTTTTAATTTAGAGCTTATATTTATGTGCACTTGATTTGAGCAACCAGACCTGATGCCCTTCTTTTTTATAAGAGGCCACAGTGGTTTAACAACTCTTACATAATCATCAGGTATCTATAATTGTTTTTTTTTTTCAATGTTCATCCACACTATGAGTATCTCCGGCAGTCACTTATTGATACCGACTGAGAGATCACATATCCTTTATATATACATATGCACTTTTACTGTCATACAGTATTTATTTTTACTTCACCGTACACATATAAGGCTGCAAACATTAACACATACGCAACCATTTAACTTACCTCAAGCACATTTTCACTTTTTTACATATTACCAATATATTACTTATTTTTTCATATATTGTTACTTACTCATAATACACTTATTCTTTGCATCACAAAAGGAGGTGACATATACCATTTGCACTCCTTTGGTTTATTTAGTTTTCTGCACTTGTACAATGTCATTCACATTATCAAATGCACTATTTAATATTAACCCTTTGGGGTATAAACGGTCACATTAGAGTTCAATGGTGATTGAGTATAATATAATAAAATATTCACCTTAGATAAAATTACATATTAGAAAAATTCACATATAAAAGTGACACACAAATCAATAAAAAAAAAAAAAAAAAGAAAGAACGATGCATCTTGTCAGCACACATAGAGGACATCTCATGATGTGAGATTGCTCTTCATTCATTCATATATTTATTAATTTGTGATATTTTATAAAGTTCCTTTTTCCATTGAGCTACTACACATCAATTTCTCTTCAACTTGCGCCATATTAACATAATATAAGACATATGTAACATATTTATCACTATATTGTGATGACTTTCAGGTGCTATCTGGTCCCCACTTTCTTCTTCCAGGGGTGGGGCACACAAATCTGTGACCACTTGTAAGCCCCACGACCGGGGTTGCCCCCCTGCTGGGGCGGAGGTGAGGAGGGCTTCTAAGCGGTGTTCGGGATCACCAGTGGGGGAATCTACAGTTTCTTCTGTGTTTTTACAATAAAAAGAAGTCTCTGGAAAGGCGAGTCCATTTGGTGGAGAGGGTAAATATGATGTGACTAACATTATTCTCCATTACATGATAATGCATAAATGAAATATGACTGTACATTATTTTACACAATATTAACATTTGTTTCTCTTGATGTGTCTATAGAAGTATAAGAACCCCCTGAGGAAGACCAAAAGCTTTAAGGTTGAAATGCATTGGGGCATTTCCTGAACATCAGACAGTACAACCATAACCATAATTGTGGATTAACATCCTCGGATGTATACTTTTCCAATTAATTTATATGGTATTGTCAATTGTTCGATTTCCCCTTTCTAAACCCAATTGTCTTGCATTGTGTACACCAGATCTCATATTTTAACTTTTGTACTACAATTGTCCAATTGTCTTTCGATAAATAAAATTGATGTATATTTTGCTTTTAAAAAAACTTTTTTGATACTTGCTGCTAAAAAAAAAACACGGGGATCTTCCACGTTTTTTCAAATACTGGTTAGAATGTTTACCTACTTCCACTCCCTAGGTTCCTTCTTTGGTGGAACCCTTAGCTACAAACGTTTAACCAGATGTTATCAGTTAACCTATGAATGTTTGTTGACTCTAATGCCACGTACACACGGTCGGAATTCTCGTCGGAAAAAGCTCTGATGGTTTTCCCATCGGAATTCCGACGGAATTTCAATCAAATTGTCTTGCCTACTCGCGGTCACACCAAATTCCGACGGTCAATAACACCACGGCATACAACACGTTCGACTGCACTATAAAAGGGAAGTTTAATGCTTCTGAGCATGCGTTGAATTGTTTCCGAGCTTGCGTCGGAATTTTGCGTGTCAGAATTGCATAAACACGATCAGAAAATCTTTTTCCTTCTGAAAAATTAAGAACAGGTTCTCAATCCAAAGTCTGTCGGAAATTCCGACAGAAAAAGACCGATGGGCTTACACACGGTCGAAAATCCGATGAAAAGCTCCCATCGGACTGTTTCCATCAGAAATTCCGACTGTGTGTACACGGCATAAGCCTTAGAAGGCGGCGGCGGCGACAGTGACGACAGCAACAGAAGCCCGGCCACCGGCAAGAACAGAAGAGACCCCCGAAGACCCCCAAAGTCTGAACAAGACCCCCAGACGACCCACAGACGACGGCGACAAAGAAGAAAGCCGGGCTCCTCCGCTAGTGAAAGAGCTAGGTAAAAGAGCAGAAGATAGCGGAGAAGTACTATGAGGGAGAGATTTTTACAGGGGTTTGGGGCCTTGCATTTTACTGCAATGTCTGTTTTAATATCACCTAGCCATGGACTTCCATTAAATTGAGTGAAAATCTTCAGATTTTCAACAATCTAACAGCTATCAGTTTAATTAATTCCTGGTTAACACGCATTAAAGAGAAACTGATAATATGTTGCCAAAATATTTTACAATGCAAACAAGTGTTATCACTTAGATGTATATATCTGCAACAACTTCAGCATCAGTGATTTTTGGTGATTTTTAGATGAATATATATATACATTGTGTATAGTGTACAATTTTAATTCTCAACACGAATCCTTATGCTCAGATGAATAAATCAAGTTTTTAAGTCAGTAACAGACCACAGAGGCAGGCGAGCAGCTGAAATTTACCATTTTCAGATCCAATTTCCCATGCAGCCACTTTGAGTTTAATAAGTAATGTTCTCTTGGTAAAATGAATACACCTTGCTTATCACAAAAAAAATAATTTAGTATATCAAATATTGTTTAAATTAATGCCTAAGGTTGAAATAGAAAAAGTTAATTCGTTTAGACTTTTTTTTAATAATCAGTGATGATAAATTTAACTTAAATTTAACAAAAATTTAACAAAAATTTAACAAAAATACTTTTTGAATTTCTCTCCTTGTGTAAACTATGGTCATTATTGGCTTGCCTTGTTTTTTCTTACAGTTTTTGTATTTATGGTTTGTGTATAAACCTTTTCAAATTATATAATGTTTAAAAGAGAAGCTGATGACGCAGAAAGTGCATTAACTGACTTTCGTTTTCAATAAAACATTGGAATGAACAGGTCTCAGTTTTTTTCTCTTCTTAAATATGCACTTACAGATTGAAATGAATGGCAATAATTAAAAGAGGGAGCTCTACTGTATAAAGTAAGGTCTGCCAGGAAATGCATTCTGCATGATGACAGGTAAATACTTAACACAAAATATCCAGGCTAGGCAGAAAGCATATTTTGCCATTTGAGAATGGAAGTTAAAACCTCTAGTACCAAATTAAATATAATACTAGCAAAAGTGTGCCCATGCATTGAACAAGGTGGAATTCAATAGTTTCAATGGTACAATAAACATTTGCCTTTTAATATGGCAGTGCTGTGATTGTTATTTGTATGAACTATGTAACATGGAACACAGTAATCAGAGTGGAGTGGTCTGGTGGATTTAAGGTACTGCACAGTAACACGCAGAGCTTTTTTTCTCAGAGAATAGATGCTGTGTCTCGGTCCCCTACCCACCTCTGAGCACCCTCCCTTGGTTCCACCCTTTACCTAGAGAATACAGAAAAGTATCATTATTTAGGTGGTGAGTAGTATGGGATTTGCTAATGAAAGGCAGTAAAATAGGTCCCCTGCAGCCAGGAACAATAGATCCACACAGCAAAATAGACCCCCTCAGCAACAACAGATGTCTCCAGAAACGATAGATCCCTTTGGGAACAATACATCTCCCCAGAACCAGTAGATCCCTCCCAGCAACTATAGATCCCCAGCATCAATGGATCCCCTGAGCAACAAGAGATTGCTTCAACAACAATAGATCCCTCCCAGCAACTGTGGATCCCCTGAGCAACAACAGATCTCCCCAACAACAATAGATCCCTCCCAGCAACAATGAATCCCCCACAAGAAAATACCGCCAGAAACAATAGATCTACTTCAGCAACAATAGATCTACCCGTATCCAACATCAATAGACTCCCCAGCAGCCAGCAACAATATACCCCTCCTTCAACAGTACATCTCTCCCATCAACAATTGACCCCTCCCCTTCAGAAACAATAGATCCCCCACCAGCAGCAATAGAGCTCCCAGGAACAACAGATCTCCACAGTGACAATAGAGCCCTTAGCAGCCAGCATTCATAGACCCTCCAGCACTTCCCAGCACCCCCTGGCATATACATTCAGCTGGAGGTGCCGGAACTGCGTTCCCCTGCGTTTCCGCTGAAAAAATGCCCTGGTAACATGTAACAAGCTTTACCCATTTCCTGTACATAATTTAGACATCACACCCCACAACCCCTGCCCCTTTCTTCCTTTTCCTTCCTTCTTCCTCTTTTCCATAGCCTCTCCCATCTCCCCATCCTTCTTTTTTTTTCTCTCTCTTCTCTCTCTTTTCTTTCTTCCACCACCCTGTTAGTTGGACTTCACACTAGACAATTTCACACAGTCTTCATACAAGGCTGGGCGAACATGTGGCACCTCAGACTTCCAGTCCTCAGGCCCTATACCTTGCTCCACACCTAGGCCATTGTTCATGCCCATGCTACTTCACCCAGTTCAGATGCTATATATTCCCGCCCACACTCCCGCCTTTTCTTTCTTTGACGTATCTTTAATATTTAGTGTATGAACAAATATAAGTAATCACGGTTTTAGGAATTTACACCCATGCAAGGTTTCATGGCTTCTGACGAGAATAACCTACTGACCTACCAAAGTCTCCACTGTTTTAACTCATTTATTTCTTCACATTTGATGTGTTTCTCATTTCTACCCTTGGTTAAAGAGGAAGTAAACCCTAATGGGTTTATTTCCTCTTTGTTTCCCTGCAAAGGTAAAGCATAATGGACTACTATGCATCGCATAGTAGTCCATTATGTGTCACTTACCTGACACAGGATCCAGGGAAGTCACCGCTGTCCCCTTGTGTACAGAGCCTCCATCTTCTTGGTGGGTCTCACGGCTCCGGCATCGTCATTCGACGGCACCGCAATGATGTCACTCCTGCGCATGTGCACGGGAGCCGCCACTCGCGGCATATCGCCATTGAGAACGATGCGCCATAGACAGCGGTGCCTGTCTTTTGGTAAATATCTTCTAAACCGTGTAGGTTTAGGAGATATTTATTGGACCTACAGGTAAGCCTTAATCTAGGCTTACCTGTAGGTCAAAGTGGTTTGAAAGGGGTTTACAACCACATTAAGATGTGAATTATCTTTAACCAGTCAGCGGATATACAGGTACCTACAATGTACATGCCGAAGAAGTCACGTGATCGGTGACGAACACGTGTCGGGGCCTCAGCATAGCTTACCGACCGGAAGTGACGGAATACCGAGCTTGCCGCTCGTTTGTACATTGCCTTGACTCACTGTGAGAATGTGAGTACCCCCCTTTTTAATTGTATATTGTTTTTATCTGATCTAAATAAATCCTTATTGTTGTAACATACTACACCATGAGGCTACCTCCTTCCTCTTTTATATACTGATGTGAGCGCCCCCCCCCCCCCTAACTGGATGCAACCAAAGCACCAATAGGAACCAGGACACAGGTTGGAGCTCCAAAAGGAGGAAGGTCACCAGGGACCACAAAGACCCACAAACCAATGCTGTAACCTTACAGCTGTAAGGTAAGGGGCCAGCTATTACTACCCCCACCAGGATCAGAGCGCCGCTATAACTGCACGAGATAGCCACAGCCAAAAATATTTTACACCCAACAAGAACTACTTTTCACTTCACCTTGGAAACTAATTGCTCTGGCACTCATGCGTTTTATGAACTATTTATTGATTACACCTATTCTGATGCGTTTCTAGTCTGCGACTCAATTTTATCGTTTTATCTTCACTTCAGTTATTTTACTTATTTGTATCTTCCACCTCAGTCACTTTATAGACATTTTTTGTCTATCACCAGTTATCACCAGTTATTTCCACTGCAGTTTTATTTGGCTACTGCACTTTATCGCCTTCCACTGCGTTTTTTTTCCACAAATATTTGATTGTATTATACCATTTGAATTTTATGAAGATTTTTGCTGATTTTAAATCACAGTCACCACTCACTTTATTCTTTTATCAATTCAACCTTGTTTTGCAATTACGTTTTGATGTATTTTATGTATTTGTGATTTTACCGTGATTTTATCTTGATAATCACTGGTACACTTCTATGTGAATTTATTTGTACTGATCCATTCACAACACGTCACTATACCTTAATTGGATCTATTCACCTGATTCCTTTTTTCTGTTTTTAGTCTAGTTTTTAACCTCTTGCGCGCCACTACCTCTCTACTCTCTATTTCTCCATTTGGGTTCAGATTTTACCCCCAGTGTGCGCTGCATTAGAATAGCCTTACTCTTTGTGTAAGCGCGAGATTACTTATCCCATTTTATACATGCTGATTGCTATACTTTTTGTTGGATATCCATAAAACCTGAATAGAAATTTCTTGAAACAATTTAAACATCACGATGACTAGACACACCTAAAGGATGACAACCTTTTATACAAGTTTCATCCCCGGTGCCATGTGATTTATTTTATAAAAAAAACTACAGCTAAAATTTCAGATGCCTGCTCCCCATCCCCAGTTTAATGATTCACTCCAGGCATCCTGTTTGCAGGTTTTGAAACTATCTTTATTCTTGTTGTTTTTTTTTTTTAAGTTTAAATTATTAAGTCCCCCACGCTTCTCAAAAGATACCAGCATAATATACTAGCCATATGGATTTGACACATGAAAGCAAAATGTTGAGCTAAAGGAATCAATGAGCATTTTTCGTGGAATAATATTTCTAACAAATTCATCAATCATAATCTAAAATGTCTTGAATTTACAGACATTTAATTACATTTTGACATTTATTTTTGATATTATAAATACCCGTTGTTGCTGTTTTTCATATTATTAGTAGTAGTAACAGCAGTAGACCCATAGTTATTTTAAAGAAAAATCCATAACAGAGTTAAGTGTTAACAGGGCCAGCACCGGAAGGGAGTTACTGTATATTTTGCTTAAAATTGACAGATTGCTTGCAAACATTGGGTTGTGTCTAAATATGAAAGTTACATAAAAATACATACCTGCATGTACAAAAAAAAAGGACTTCAAATACTTCTTTCAGGGAACCAAAATACACATACAGTGCATCCATAAAACTACAATTGTTTTATTTATTGTGTGTTCATAAATTTCAGATCAAGGAACCATAATAAAATGTATACAAAACACAGCAGATGTGGCACCTATACAAATTATTAATCTATTAATGCGTTCTGCAGAGACTGCTTCATCAGGACAGAGGTGTTGATCTTCAAAATGTTGAAATACAAATAGAACAAACACTCATAAAAACACAATAATTGCATATTTCAGATAAACACCATAATATCCTACAACAGCACAGTACAGTTTTTTTTTTATGGTTGAACTGGATGGACTTTTTTCAGCCTAGCTAACTATGTAACTATGCAACTATGTACACAACGGATATGTGTATACAGCAACAATAATAGTACAATAATTTAAAGAAAAATTATCTGACTATACCCCTCAAAACAATGCCAGGACAGTGCAAATACCCCCAAATTACCCATATTTGGCAAGTAGGCAGTCCAAGGTATTTAGTAAGAGGCATGGTGAGTTTTTGACTTTTTTGTCACAATTTTTGGGAAAATTAAGAAAATAAACGAGAGGCAGAGTTGCTTATAAGGGGCACAATACATATACAAACACCCCCCCCCCCCATTTAAGGTTGCCCCGTACAGGGTTGTGTTTAAAAACAATTACTGTTGCTGCAGCATGTTTGCCTGGATTTGAACCCAGAACCTCAGCTGTGTTAGGCAATGTGTCTTCTTGCTGAGCTACCTGGAATGCTTGACAATTCTTTGAATGATCCTGTTATTAACCTTGTTTGTCTTGAACCCTGAACTATTTGCTCCTCACATGAACTTCCTGATTTAAGCCATGTCTCTGCACTTTCTGTTTGTCAAATTATTGTGCTCTCCAGCCAGTATCTTGCTCCGTTCCTCCCTGCAGCCAACCATATTTTGTTACCACTCGTTATCGACCCTTGGTTTGTTCCTCGACTATGCTTCTGCCTGATCCCAACCTGCAACTACTCGTTACCAAACTTTTGGCTTGTTTACATACTACACTTCTGTTTGATCCCTACTTGCTTATCTGCTATTGGACCCTGGCTTGCTCATCTCCTGGTGGGTGATTCTGAGGACCGCGACCTGGTACTAACACACAGCAAAATCCATCTCCACCATCAGGAGCTCTGGTGAACACCATTAGTACTTAAACTCCAAATCTCAGATGAGCCTGTGTCATTTACCAGGGTGGCTACCTGTGGACCTATCCTGATGGTCAGTGGTAGTTCTGCTACTGCTATAGCAACTGGTCTTCGAGCCTGATCCCTAATCTTGACAATATTACTACTATTGCACAATTGTTGTAGCATATTTCGTTTACTGTTTAACCATTGCAGTGTAATTCTCTTACTGTTTTTTTTTCCAATAAGATTTTTTATTAAGCAGTTTGAAAATACAAATAAACATAAAGGTAACCAACAGAAAATGTCAGCTCTAATACAATTGCTTGTATCGTGTGCTTAACCACAATGGATTCCATGAGCAGAAAACCAGCCGGGTGACAGCGCTACAAGATTATCTAAAATGCAGGTGCAAATAACAGAGGTCAGGGACTAACAGTCCTAATGTAATTAGAATGAGATTATCTAACTTAAAGCTTTTGTTACCCCAATGCTTAATTTGTCTTATATGTGCCTGCTGTACCATGTACTTGTATAAGAAAGTAATCTGTTTTCTTTGTATTGCTTCCTTTATGTGGAATCTCTGGTGTTCCTGCTAGTCCACTTGCTTTCCTTTTAAAAACTAACCACAATAAGCAGAAGAGCACACACGTGGTCAGTTCTATAGCTATGCTGGGAACTCAGTATGCTCTCCTCCAAAGATCAGACTTGTCTTGAGACGCCCTTCCTGCACAGCTATTCACTGGGAAGCTAATTGTGCTGCCACTTCTCCAGAGGGATTGTGATCAATACATCATATAAAAAAGGGAAAAAATTGTTATAATGGTTTTTATATCTATACACAAATTTTTTGCCTTTCATTTTAATTTTAAACTGAATGGGTTGTTTTACAAAGTGATCATTTACAATCACTTTAAGGTGACATAAAAGAAGCTTCATATAATAAAAAACATTAAAAGGAATAAGGATAAGATAAAAAAAAAAAAAACCCTGAAGTGGACTGAGATATAGGAATGTCCTACAGAGACAGGAAGTATGCTTCAGAATATTTAAATTGAAACCGGGCGGTCCAAGTTTTGTAAAATTTGTCAGTTGTCTCTTTAGCTATGGCTAGTGTTCTTTCTATTTCCTAAATTCTATTTACAGTGGGTATCCACTCCTTGATCAAGGGTATATTTGGGGTTTTTACAGTGCTTGGGAATTAAAGATTTTGCAGCGATCAGAAGGTGTTTGGTTTGAGAACATGTGTATCTACCTAAATGGTAATTAGAGATGTGCAGCAAGCTGGGGTGAGGTTAATCTTAGTTTCAATGATGTGAAGGACCAGCTAGCGAATTATGTGTTCCAAAAAGAGGATATTCTAGGGCAATTCCACCAAATATTTACCATGTCTCCCCTTGCCATACCGCATCTTCAGCACAGAACAGAAGTCAATGGAAACCATTTTTTCACCCTCACCGGCACTACTGCACTACTGAATTCTCTTACTGTTTATTCATTACAGTATATTTCTTCTTTGTTTACCCTGTTGCAATATCCTTTTTTGCTATTATAACAATTATAGTTGCTTTGTCATTCCTGGTGTCTATGCATACAGATATCTGCATTAAACATTCCCCACTCAGCAAGTGTGTGTTTTGCTATTCACAGAGTCATGGGCACAGGAATCGGGGACACAACACATTAAGCGCTCCTCTGGGGGTAAGTTCTACACAAATTTTGAGGATACATTGCTTCACAGTGCCAGTAGCTACAGAGGTTAGTAGGAGCTTGTTTTAAAGCTCCTTTACTTCTTGTTAAGCATTTGTAAATATATGAAAGTCCATAGACAGTTCTGCTTTAAGGATGATGTGCTCCAAGACTTGAGCTTAAATAGGCTGTATAAAACTTTTTTCTTCCAACATCCTTTCAGTTGTCAGTTAACCTCAATTGTTTTAGGTAACATTGATTTTCACATGCAGGTGCTTTGCTTAGTGATCAGTGGTCTAACAAGATAAGAAAATTTATCAAAGCTAGATCTGAACATGTGAGTATAATTACAGCTAGCCACAGGGGTGCTTTGGCATATCTCTGCAGTTATTGATGTGAATACTGCTCCGTCTTCTGCAGCCATTCCTTCTCCCACCATGACCTCTTGCATTTTCTTGACAAGCTCTTTTCTTCAGTGCAATAATGAATCAAAAATTGCTACAGTTTCTTGAACTTGACTTCTTTGCACAGCAATTATGACAAACCACCTCTTAAAAGAACAAAACCAAGACAATTGCACACTGGTTGTATGATGGTTATGAGTGACATACAGAGAATATAAATGAACGGACACTAGAAGTGTTGTTTTCAGCTGCTGTAAATCTCCCACTATTTGTTTGAAAATGACCTTACTATTACTCTGAAACTTGGATAAAAGTGATTACAAAATGTTTAGACTTTTGTGGCAAAAATTTAAATTGTTATAGTTAAGCTTAGCCATTGAGGCTGCTTTACAAAATAAAATCAGGTGCAGTGAAAACCTAAGGTACCTTTTAGATAACGGGCCTGCATGCATGCCAAAAGTACTCTCTTGGTCATGTGACAGAGCTAAAGCCTAACAAATGACTGCAAGACCCGAGCACTGTCACAGGAGAGCAAGCTACAAGCTCCACCATACCTGGAAATATTGTGTATTCTTGCCAGCTGTGGAGAAGCAAGAAACTGAGTACAGGTAAACTTGAGTATAAAAGGGTCTAGGATGCCCTTTTCCAGATGAAATGAGCATGTGCCCAATGCTTTAGTGCTACACATGTGCTAGTATTTAACACTGTATTCTCAATCCCAGGATTAGCTGGCAATGGCATATGTTTTGGTGCATGTGTATTCTATAGCAAAACACCCTTATATAAATTCTGCATATATAAGCTATATTTGTGCATTTCGAAGATGCATAGTAAATACCGTGAACATAGTATTTGTTTGTTAGTGTAACATTGATGTGAATTTGTGCACAGATATTTGTTGGTAAATCAGACCCATTGCGGTTGATTTACTAACGGCAAATAACCTGTTCACTTTGCAAGGGAATTTTTCCTTAGAATAGTAAATGAGGTTAAAGCTAATAATTAAAGCTATTTCCACTTTTGCAGCCAAATTGGGATAACACCTATGTTATACTTGTTACATGTTCACATTCACATAGCATAAAAAAAATTGCAGTTTATCCAGAGACGGTAACAAAAATTGTGAAAAGTCTGGTGGTAAAACATATCAAGAGAGACTTAAAGTGATTGTAAAGGTAAACTAAAATACATGTTATACTTACCTGCTCTGTGCAATGGTTTTGCACAGAGCTGCCCTGATCCTCTTCTCAGGTCCCCTGCTGGATTTCCTGGTTCCTCCCTTCGCCAGGTACCCTATAGCAAGCCCATGCATGTTCGCTCCGAAACCGGATCTGTGTGTCTCTTGACACACAAAACACAGCTCGGACACTCCCTTTGCTCCCTCCTCACTAGCTGTGATTGATCAATGCCTCCCATTGCTGGTAAAAAAAAAAGAAAAAACTCGTACCTTTAGAACCACTTTAATATGTACAGTCTTTGCGAAAAAATGGAAAGGGGAGACATGATTGATTAAGATCAAGAACCCAGCGACATGACCTCAAACTAGCAGGAGGAGAGTTTAAAAACGAATCTTAGAAAGTATTATTTTACTTTTAGAGTAGTTTGGAATATACTTCCAGTAGAGATAGTGGATCAGTCAACAGTATGTGGATTCAAACAAGCTTCGGACAAATATAGATCTATACTAAGAAAAAAAAGTTAAACCCCCCCTCCTCCTCAAAAACAAATACAAAAATACCAAAAAAATGGGGCAGACTCAATGGACTACTACTTTTTTCTGCAGTAACATTTCTATGATTCTATGTTTTTAATCATTCTGTTCTGGAAATTCCAGCACTGTAAAATCCTAGGTAGTTTTTGTTTGTGTAGAGACTAGGCAGATGTGCTTGCCATAAATAACCCTGGCTGTAATGTGCAGGCAGACCTTAAAGGAGAAGTTTATTTGGCTGTACTTCTTCCATAGATCACAGAAGTGCAATTCATTCTGCACTCCTGTGACCAGTTTTCAGCTAAAGCCCGCTGCCAGCTGATGTCACTCAGCTGGTCTAGGCTAGGGAAAGATCCCAACTTTATAGTCGGGATCCACTTAAATGTCTGGACCGGCATCTGGATCAGCCTCTCAGCTGTGCCGCTGGGAGACTGTTCCACAGCTCAGCACTCCAGTAAACTCTGGAGTGACAAAGCAGAAAGCCGGTGACTGACAGTCACCGCTCTTTGCTCAGAGCAGAGAGGAGAACTTTGCATTCAGTTGTGTTTGATCGCTCAGTTCTCTGTGCAGAGGTGGCGGGGGACAGATGCAGCATCCAATAGATGCTGCATCCACCTAGGTGAGTATAAGGGTTTTTTTGTATAGCCCATACTTTTCTTTTAATTGTCACTTGTAAACTAGGTTTGAACACTCTCTGCTCTAACAAAAGGTTAAAGGCTTAGAAGCTAGGCATTGGATTGTATGTTAAACAGGAAGTAAACTTCCTCTGCTACCATTTACCTATAGGTAAGCCTATAATAAGGCTTACCTATAGGCAGTGTAAATATCTCATAAACTAGCATTGTTTAGGAAATATTTACATTAAATGCAGCCAGTGATATCATTGGTGCATGAACTCTGAAGGAACGGCCACGGCCACGGGTCCTTACGAGCCCTGTGTCATGAACTGCGGTTCCCGTGCGGGAGCAAAGTCAACACGGTAGCAAGATGGGAGAAAATGGAAGCGGCTACATCGCTGATGTCGCAGTGCTGGAACAGCTTCCTTTTCAGGTAAGTTCCACATAATGTGCTAGTATGCAATACCTTGCAGGAGGACAAAAAAAAAAGCCTAATGCACATGGGCTGAATGTTGGGCAGCAGTTTCTATTAAACCAGCCGACATTCAGCCCGTGTGTAATGCAGCCGGTCAGACAGAAGCCAGCCATTCAGCCAGCTTCTGTCCATAGGGCATGACCCAAAAAAGATTTGCCAATTGGCACGCGATCAGCGCTCTCAGCCAATGGCTGAGAGGGCTAACCAGAGTATTCTGGTGGGGCTTATCTCCCTGTCAGAACACAATAGTACAGCATGGTAAATCGCTGTACTAATATCGGATTGTTAGTACAGTGGTCCCGACCCGAGCTTCCAGTTTTTTTTTTTCATTCAGCCCGGGAGGGTTGAACTAAAAAAAACTAGCATTGTGTAATAGGATTTAGTTTAAAAATCACTGAGGTCAGCAGTGAGGTCTTTGCCAGAGAAACCTCTAAAAAGTAAGAAGTATTTTAAAAGCATTTCTTTTGGTATGTGAATGGGAACACATAACAAACATATAGTTAATGGTTTTTCCATTTTTACTGCATACTACATTACTTTGATCATCCAATCATGTGCAAGCAAAAATACTGTTTATTTTCACTTATCTTTCACATGATTGGATAATCTTTACAGTCACCACAGTCACTAAGCTAAGGGAAAATTCCCTTGCAAAGTGAACAGCCTATTTGCTTGTAGTAAATCAATCCCATTGAGTATTTGACAAATGTTGTGATTCACTAGCCTATTTATGGTAATCCTTTGACATAAGGTTTTATCTGTCAGTAGAAAAGATTGTCTTTATTTTCTGTAATGTATAACTCAATAATCATAATAGAAGAATGTTACAAGAATAATAAAACGATTAGACGCACTGGTACTTTTGGCCCAAGAGTGACCCATTTACACACATCATTATTCAATATTTACTGAAGGAGACTGAAGCTTAACTGCTTAATAGATTCATTCACAGTTTTTTTTTGTGACTCATGATGGTAGTATGGGAAATAATTCAGTGTTTCAATAGCAACAAACTATACCCTTTATGCTACGCAATCACTAAAATCCAGAATAACCTTTAACAACATAATGTCATTTCAAAGGTCATTGTTTGTCCTTTAAACTCTGCAGCTTTTTTTACCTTAACGCATTCCCTGCATTAAGGTAATAAATAAAAAAAAACCTTTTAAACATATCTCCCCTGCAGCCCCCCCCCCCCAATACTTACCTGAGCCCCTATCGCAACCCAGCACTATGCATTTCTTTGGCAGCTCTTCTCCCCTTTCTCCTTTCATAGGCTTGGCTAAGAGGCAGCGGGAGCCCAATGTGCAGCATATCTTACAGAGAGCAGGGTTTAGATGTATGCAATGTACGGTATAGGACAGTTTAATAAGTGCAGGCATCGTGGCATGCATTTTGTAGAGTGATACGTGTGGTGCCCACTCCCCTAGATTGGTGGTTAGCTGTGAAGTGCCCCTTACAATGAAGTTTATTGGTAAAGTGCTCCCTACAGTGGTGACCAGTCGTTATGTTCCCCATTATATTGCGGATAAAACTAGACCCTCCTTTCAGTAAACGTTGGTGGTAAAGTGTTCCCTTTTATTGGTAGAGTATCGTCCCCATCCAGTGGTGGCCATTGGAGAAGTAAGGAGTTGCATTGGCGATCTGTTGTGAAATGTCTTGATTTTTTTAGTGATCAGGGTATGTTCCCTTTACATTCATTAGCAGAGAGGAGCCTATTGGTGGACATTGAAACAGTGCCCCTTACATTGTTGGTCAATGTAGCCCCCTTATGTTAGTGGTGAAGAGACCCTTTTCATTGGTGGTTAGTGATAAAGTACCTGCTTACACTTAGTAGAGAAATGTCCCCTTACATTACATTACATTACACCGGTAGTCAACAATGTGTTCCCTTACATTAGTAGCTAGTATGAAGTGCCTTCTTACACTGGTAACCAGTGGAGAAGTGCCTCCTTATACTGTATTGGTGGTCAGTTAAGGAGTCCCTTGTATGATGAAGTCAGGAAAGTGTTCCCTTACATTGGGAACATTTGTCAAATCCCTGTTACTTTGAAATTCAGTGGTGAAGTGTCTATTTACATTGTTGGTCAGCAGGAGCACAGCTAACGCTATCCATGGTGCTGAAAGGAAAGTTTTCCCTACTGCCAAATAATGTCTCAGTTGACACTATGCATAGAATAGAACTACCTGCATTCCAGCTGTAATGACACTCTATACGGATAATACACCCCACACATTGACTGCTCCCTCAAATCATCCTTGGCATACCACTGTTTACAGTCCACTGTACCATATTTACAGTTTCTCATTGTATGTCTGCATTCTCTAATGCCCCGTACACACGGTCGGATATTCCGATGGAAAAAGTCTGATTGGATTATGTTGTCGGAAAATCCGATCGTGGGTGGGCTCTAGCGAATTTTTTCCCATCGTGTGTAGAGAATTCCGACGCACAAAGTGCCACGCGTGCTCAGAAGAAATCTGAAGACTAAAGCTATTGGCTACTGGCCTCTATGTAGTCCAGTCATACGTGTTGTACGTCACCTCATTCGGAACGATCGGATTTTCCGAACAACTTTGTTCGACCGTGAGTATGCAACACAAGTTTCGGACAAAATCCGTCGGAAAAAATCCGACGGATTTTGCGGTCGGAATTTCCGACCGTGTGTACGAGGCATAACTGTCTCCTGCTGTATGTCTACAGTTTCTGGTGGTCTCCGGCAGCATGTCCTAAGTCTCTGAAAGTCCTCTTGTACCATGTTCACAGTCTCTGACAATCTTCTGCAGCATGTCTGTGGACTGTGATTGTCTTCTGTAGTGTCCAGCCTATGATAGTAATCTGTGGCACTGCAGATGCAAATGATAATGCAAAGTGATGTCAAATGCTACACGTATGGTCCCCTATATCAAATGAGTTGAACACTACTACTTTAAAGTATGCCCAATTAATAAATATATCTATCAGGGAATTCCTGTAAGATGGTTGGCTCAGAGACATGCACATGGTATTGCTCATAGAACTGGGACCAGGCAGCATATGCATGGCAGCACTGGCAACCACAACCTCTGTTGGTGCCAGAAGGCCTGTTTAAAGGATGCTCCTATCCAGTGTCAGTGCTAACTGGTCTTTAGGAGTATCTAGAGTCCTGCATGTGTCTTTTGTTGCTGACCCAGCTTGCCTTTGACCTTGATCTTGGATTTTGCCCTCACTGCTGTTTCTCCATTACTGACCTTGGCTCTGCTTACAATTTTGATCCTGTACACGCTTCTATACCTCACTGCCCACCGGCTGCTGACCTTGCTACCTATGTGCCACAGTCCTGTCTCTGATTCTGCTCTGTGGTACTACCGAGTGCCTGCCCTGGCTGTCATTGGCATCTGCTCCAAAGTAAGTTCCTGTCACAAGCCTATTGGGAGCTCTGACAGGCCATGCTTCCTGAACTTGCAGTGCACATTGAGTTTCTCCCTAACCTGGCTGGTTGATCCTGCAGAGCTTCTGTTCCTGACCCAATGTTCTGCCAGTTCTACCAAGCTTGCATTTCCAGTGGCAATCTCTACTATAAACGTCTATTTGCACTCGTGTTCCTCCGGTCCCTTGGCATGATTTGTTTCACTCTGGGGCCAGGGCTGGAGATACAGGAGAGGCATCATCATCTCAGGCTCCTATCCGGTACATGACAATATTTTTGTACTATTGACCACTCATATCTTTTCTGCTTAGCATTGCCTTTAATTCCAATCAAATTGATAGATCGGTCTACTGTTGTAGTGTAATAGTAATAAATAATAAATGGATTGAAGAAGAAACAGTGTTTTAAGTAATACACTTTTTATAACTATAAATAATTAGTTAAAACAACAACTTAATAACTACATAAAGTACAACCATTTTTAAAATATATGTTTACCAGGGCCGTCTTTAGCGCAGGGCAAATGGGGGGAACATGCCCTGGGCCCAATCTTTGTAGGGGGGCCCGCGCTGCTGCCCGCGAATTGGGGCCCTGATGAAGGTTTTGCAGAGTGCACAGAGGACACGGGAGGCTGTATTCCTGTGCTAGCCAACTGAGAGGGGGCGGGCCAGGATCTCCACTGACGCTCTGACCCCGCTCCGTGCAGCCTGTATGCTCGGAACAGAGCGGCTGTAGTGAGAGCCAGTGATCGGAGTGGGAGCATCAGTGGAGCTCCCGGCCCCACCCCCTCTATACTGGCTGGGGAATACTGAGGTTCGGGGTCGGGTCCGGGAGCTCCACTGACGCTCCCACTCCGATCACTGGCTCTCACTACAGCCGCTCTGTTCCGAGCATACAGGCTGTACAAGGGCCGTGTCCGAGCATCAGTGGAGCTCCCGGCCCGCCCCCTCTCAGCTGGCTAGCATGGGAATACAGCCTCCCGTGTCCTCTGTGCACTCTGCAAAGCCATCATCGGGGCCCCAATTCATTGGTAACGGGGCCCCCTACAAAGCATCAGTGGAGCTCCCGGCTGTTGTAGTGAGAGCAGAGAATGGAAGCCCCGCCCACACACCTCTAAATGTATGAAGTGAGTTTGGCTGGCCAGGTATGTCCTCACACCCATAAAATGCCTGACTGCTTAAACCCTGAGCTGTGTTATTCAACTGTAAAGCTGTGCATTGCTAAAAGTTCTCTGACCATCACCTGTATAATGTCCCCAGTCTCTGATTGTCTCCTGTAGTATGTCTGCAGTCTCTGATTGTCTGCTGTAGTATGTCCCCAATCTCTGGTAATCTCCTGCAGTATGTCCGCAGTCTCTGATTGTCTCCTGTTGTATGTCTGCAGTCTCTGATTGTCTCCTGTAGTATGTCTGCAGTCTCTGATTGTCTCCTGCAGTATGTCCGCAGTCTCTGATTGTCTCCTACAGTATGTCAGCAGTCTCTGATTGTCTCCTGCAGTATGTCCGCAGTCTCTGATTGTCTCCTGTAGTATGTCCCCAGTCTCTGATTGTTTTCTGCAGTTTGTCCGCAGTCTCTGTCTCCTGCAGTATGTCCGCAGTCTCTGATTGTCTCCTGTAGTATGTCCGCAGTCTCTGATTGTCTCCTGCAGTATGTCCGCAGTCTCTGATTGTCTCCTGCAGTATGTCCCCAGTCTCTAATAATCTTCTGCAGTATTTCCCTAGTCTCTAGTAATCTCCTGCAGTATGTCCACAGTCTCTGGTAATCTCCTGCAGTATGTCGGCAGTGTCTCTGATTGTCTCCTGCAGTATGTCCACAGTCTCTGGTAATCTCCTGCAGTATGTCCGCAGTCTCTGGTAATCTCCTGCAGTATGTCCGCAGTCTCTGGTAATCTCCTGCAGTATGTCCGCAGTCTCTGATTGTCTCCTGCAGTATGACCGCAGTCTCTGAACCTCTCCTGTAGTATGTCTGCACTCTCTGACACTCTCCTGTAATATGTGTATTAATGTGCCCCTTTACTTGCTCAATTATTTAGGATTGCTTCACTGCTGAGTGAAAGGTAATGATGCGCATTAACCTGTAGCAACCAATCAGCGAACAGTAGTTATCTGCTTTAATCTCTAGTAGCCAATCAGTAAGTGGTAATGATGTGCATTAACCTCTAGCAACCAATCGGCAAGCAGAAATTATGTGTTGTAACCTCTAGCAACCAGCCAGTGAGCAGTAAGGATAGGCTGTAACCTCTGGCAAAAAATTGCAATCACTGCGTGATCGGCTGCAGTAAACTGATTTTGAGTATACCTGCTATTTTTTGTATGTCTCAGAATGGAGAGAAGAAAACGTTTACCCAGGGCCCAATCAAGATTAAAGATGGCCCTGATGTTTACTAAAGTGTTCTGATCAGCCCCCATATGCTTTTCCTCTCTAAATACTTCTCTGGTTTCATTTCATATTTTCATAGTAGCATAAAATGTCAGCATAACTAGTAAACCAGTGACAGATTGAATCAATTTTGCAACATGATATTTACTATTCCAAGAGAAGAGCATATACAAAAGGTTATTCCACATAAATTGATGCATGGGCAGCATTTCAGCTGTATGCTTTTAAAAGCATATTTCTATAGGTCTGTGCTGAAAGGTTTATACCGGCCTTTGGAAATTTTCTTGTAAATGTCCTCATAATAGCAGTAAGGTTTCCATGCAGCTCCTGATAATATATTGCTATGTCATCTAATATCCCATTTACCCATTACCCATTGCTACTCTCCTCGGCAGGTTGCCCTCGCAGCATTGTGGATAAATCAGACTGGCCATTGAAACGATTGGAGATGTCTCCTGTAATTTTCACTGAAATAAGGTTATTAAGGATAAGGCAACCTTAAAGGGCAAGGGTCTTTAAATCCTATCTCCATACCCAGCAGCCAAAAAAGACACCTGGGATAAGTACAATTCAGAATGTGACCTTTGTAATATTACAATATTGCTATTTGTATATAAAAAGACATACGGTATACAACAAAATATAAATACAACACAAAATATTTTACAATATATTGTAGTTTTGAAATGTAATTAAAAAAAAGCATTTCAGATTATACACAATGCTTTAAAATACTTGCAAATGTCTATAGTTTTAAGGTTGTAAAGATGAACAAGTAATAAAATAATGATACATTTGAGATAACAACATGACATTTGCAAAATGCTTACAACATGTAATTTAATTCTGTATAACTCTGTATGTTGTTCCAACATTAAAGCTTAACCTGGCTATTTCTTTTTAATATAATCCTCCTAGAAGTTTTAACACAAAAAGAAAAAGAAAAAATACTAAAAAAGCGGTATACGCAGCAATACCCACCCACAGTCTAGAGCTGTACTTCACAGCACTTTCTTCTTTCTTACACCACAAGATGTTTTCAATCTTCCCCTTTAGGGGATGTTACCTCTGTGCTCTATTTCACACAGTATTGATACAGAGAGATCCGCTGACATCATCACATCAGTGTCACTTTCTGCATCATATGAGGACCTCCTATCACTGGGAGAAGCCTGAAGAGGAACAAACCCAGCGCCTCACATGACTGGCCTGGAGAATTCTGAAAAGTGTAAAAAAATTGTGAACCGGTAATGAGAAATGTGTGCCGCTCAGACTACAAGTAAAAGCAATCTTATGTCCAGCAATGTGAGTGCAGGCCAGAGAGAGAGCTTGTCTTGGCTTCAAACAACTGTTGATCAAAGGATGGATCCCATGAAGATGCTCATCGATGCAGACACACTGGTATTGGAATGAATGGCAGTCTCAGCCTGGGCTCCCACCAAGTCAATCCCCCCACGTGTATAACTCTGCCACTCTGAGCTTAATCATGGGAAAAAAATAAAAAAGATTGACAAAAGATACCACTGGTGTGTGCATGTGTGGGGTGGGAGGGGATGGGGAGTTGGTTAGAGTGGGTTTGCAGGGTTTGAATCTGGATTTAAATGTAGGCTGCCATTGTTCTACTCCTGCTTCTAATGCTAGTTGTTTGGATGTTTATTGATGTGAAAGCATTGGTACTTAGATTAGAAATTTTGAACTTTCTCTTACTTCTTTAGTGTTATGTCTGTTGCAGATCAGTGACTAACAAAGCATTGGGCAAGTGACAACCAGGCAACTAGAGGCCTGTCACTGAATAAGTTTGCTTAATGTGCTTTATAAACGTATCAATTATGCTGCCCAGTTGCATCGTTCCAATTTGAAATCCCTGTCCTAAAGACTTGCCAATATTCTTCTGTATCCATATTTTGCCAAGAAAACCCATGATATGAATGATTTCCCAAAGAATTGCCATTGACTAGACAATGCAAGGTAGACATTTATCTAACCACAACTTAAGAAGTCTTATTTCAGAAATGTGGAGATATCAGAAAGGTAAGCTGTTTATCTCTTGGCTGTATGTGTGTTACACCGATCCACAGATTTCCTGGAATACAATCAAACAGCATTTGTATTATATATTTATTTGTTATGCTTTTGATATTATGTTGTTATGCTTATGTTATTGAGGGAAAAAATGTATGTCAAAAACTTTGTCTTTTTAGAATTATATTCATTTTTCAATTTTTTTGGTTTAGATAATAATTATCGGTAAAGAAATTATGATTTGTTTTAGATTAAAAAATAAGTTATTATCCCTTAATACATACTGTAGAACTATACTAATAAATCATACATGTTATCTTCAATACAATATACAGCCCCATGCATTGTATATAATAAATACACAAACCAACATGCAGGTTTTTTATATTGTAAAATAAAAAGTATTTTTGCCAGTCCATCCACATTTACATTAACAACTGTTCTACCATGAAGAATGTATTATATGATACATACTTCCGGAGCATTCCAACACAAAACACGCTCTGCAGAATGGGTGGAATAGTAGTAACAGCATGAATATGACACAAACGACCACGGTTAAAAACCTCTGCTGCCCTGTAAAATATTTCATCTGGTATTTTAATGGAATTTTATAGATATTTCACAGCCTAATGGGGGTCATAACAAACCCATACAGCTAATAAGCTTCTATGGATACTTTATGCAGTTTGATTTTCAAAAGAGAAAAAAAATCCCAAAAGAGTCTTTTCAGAAGGCTATTTGGTATATTGAAAATTCGAAAAGTGTGTATCTATAAGAGAATGAAGGACAATAATGTCAAAAATATTGTGATATCTAAGCCACTGGCATTAACCTTTAGGGGAAAATATGTTACAAATGTCCAAACACAGATAGTACCGATTTTTAAAGTAAGATATAAAAAGCACATTTATTGAGAAACAACTTCACATTACTAAAGAGTGATTGATAACATGCATATTTCACATTACTGTAAGAGTGGACCCTGGTCTTCTTGGATGCTGCTGGATTTAAGAGATTCCTTTAACCACTTCAGCCCGAGAAGGATTTACCCCCTTCCTGACCACAGCATTTTTTTGCGATTCTGCACTGCATCGCTTTAACTGACAATTGCGCGGTCGTGCAACGTTGTAACCCAACCAAAATTGAAGTCCTTTTTTCCCCACAAATAGAGCTTTCTTTTGGTGGTATTTGATCACCTCTGCGTTTTTTATTTTTTGCGCAATAAACAAAAGAAGAGCGACAAATTAAAAAAAATATATATATTTTTTACTTTTTGCTATAATAAATATCCCCAAAAAATATATAAAAAACTTTTTTTCCTCAGTTTAGGCCGAAACGTATTCTACATATTTCTGGTAAAAAAAAATCGCAATTAGCGATTATTGATTAGTTTGCGCAAAAGTTATAGCATTTACAAAATAGGGGATAGTTTTATAGCATTTTTATTAATATTTTTTTTTTTACTAGTAATGGCGGCGATCAGCGATTTTTTATTGTGACTGCGACATTATGGCGGACACATCGGACATTTTTGACACATTTTTGGCACCATTGTCATTTATACAGCAATCAATGCTATTTAAATGCATTGATTGCTGTATAAATGACACTGGCAGTGAAGGGGTTAACCGCTAGAGGGCGGGGAGGGGTTAATTATGTTCCCTGTTAGTGATTCTTACTGTGGGGGGAGGGGACTCACAAGGGGAGGAGACCGATCGGTGTGTCTCTGTACAGAGAACACACCATCGGTCTCCTCTCCTCTGACAGGACCGTTGATCTGTGTGTTTACACACACAGATCCACGGTCCCGCTGTGTTACCGGGCAATCGCGGGTGCCCAGCGGATATCGCGGCCGCTGGGCAAGCGCATCGGGTGCCCAGTGACACGGCAAGAGCGTGCGCGCGCCCCCGGCGGCGCGCGTGCGCTCCCTGGAGTGCACAAAAGGGGAGGACGTCATATGACGTGCTCCCGGCACAACAGATCCGCGCTGTAGCCGTCATTTGGCTATAGCGCGGATCTCAGCTAGTTAAAGTGATTCAGTGATCAAAAGTGCTAAGTGCACACACAATAAGCCAAAAAGCCGAAATAGAGTATCTCTCCTTTCTGAGACAGATCATCTGTCTCAGAAAGGAGAGACACACTATTTTGTCTTTTTGGCATTTTGTTTGGCTTTCTATAGAGTGGTGCACTGAAGCACCCAGCAAATGTGAGTACCCAGCCAGAGGAGTTATGGTTTATTAATAAAATTATTTTATAAAATGGTATCATACTATCAAGTCCCTTTATGTTTGGCATGAGTGTGGAAGCAGCAGAAATGAGCAGCCCAGGACTCCATCACTGACACTGAACCCAGGGGTGGTTCACAAGCGTGTTCTGACTGAACTTAATTGTGAAGTCACACACTCTAAGGTGAGCGGACACACTAAGGGGGAGCACTTGAGTAAACAGTTTAATCACCAGTACAAGATGTGAATATTTTTGGAATGGACTTCAATATCTAATGATGTTAATATTTATATGAAATTTTGACACTTAAGCCTCATACACACGATCCAATTGTTGTCCAACAGAGCATTAGACTCTTGTCTGAAGGGCGTGTGTCGGGAACTTGTCTTGCATACAAACGGCACACAATTGTCAGCCAACAAACACAAGGGTAGTGACATACTGTAAGGAATTTCAGCTCTTGAGCCCCACCCTTTGGGCCCCTTCTGCTAATGTTGTGTTTGGTGAGCATTGATTCCGAGCAGGCGTGTTTGTACTTTGGACTTTTGTGTGACAGACTTGTGTACACACGATATGAAAATCTGACAACAGACCGTTGTCTGCTGAAAATGTACTAGCCTGCCATCCAACATTTGTTGGCCTAAAGTTGGACAGCAATTGTCTGAAGGAGCATACTAACGGTCGGATTTTAGGCAAACAGTCTGTTATCACACAATTCCCTGCCTAAAATCCAATCATGTGTACGAGGCTTTATTGTGTGTGCACTTAGCACTTTTGATCACTGGATCACTTTAAATATATATTTTTTGCATGTTTGTATGTATTTGGATCACTATATTTGATACACAAAGTTTTTGATTTGATTTTGTATGAATTTTTTTTAGTTTGCACGAAAACACTTTATATATATATTTTACCAGCACGGAGGCACTTTATACATTTCAACTGTACACCGTCATTTATAATGCCTTGTACACACAGTCGGACATTCCGACCACAAAATCTGACGGATTTTGACCGAAACTTGTCTTGCATACACACGGTCGCACAAATTTGTCGGAAAATGTGATCATTCGGAACGAGGCGACGAATAAAACGTACGGCGGGACTACGTAGAGGCTAGTAGCCAATAGCTTTCGTCTCCAACTTTTTTCTGAGCATGCTTGGCACTTTGTGCGTCGGAAATTTTCAACACATGATCGGAAAAAGTCTGATCGGATTTTGTTGTCAGAAAATTTTAGAACCAGCTCTCAAACTTTTTCCGTCGGAAACTCCGACAGAAAAAGTCCGATAGAGCCCACACATGATCAGATTTTCTGACAACATGATCCGATCGCACATTTTCCGTCGGAAAATCCGACCACGTGTACAAGGCATAAGTCAGGCAACTGCCCTAATGTTTCAGTCTTCACATGACTGCAGTTTCTGCCTGGTCCCCATGTGGAAGGATGCAGATGTCGCCACCCACAAGCACAAGTACACTGTTTATGAAATTGATATTTATTTATTAGGATTGAATCTACAACAAAAAGACACAAAATATGTTTATGCACAAAAAAACACAAAGACACTTTAACCCTGTAAGTTCCTCTGTAGTAATATTACAACATCAATTTTAACTTTTTTTTTCTGCCTAAAGACCAAATTTCCATAATTAGTAGGTCCTATTGTTCAGCCTAGCACTGATCTTGGATGGTAAAATCTGGACATGAAGTTAGTCAACCTGTGAACTTGTCTTGAAGCACACAACTGGACTTCATGAAGGAAGGTTGAAGTAAGTAAACTCCCTGAAATATTTTTTTCTGTGATTAACCAGTTGCCGACCAGCGCCATGTACACTGCGGAAAGTTGGCTTGGCTGTGCGAATCGACATACTGGTATGTCGGTTCGTGCACTGGCTTTAGTGGGCATGCGCCCGCCAATCGATCGTGGGAAAGAGAGCCAGAACATAGATCTGTCAATGTAAACAAACAGATCCCCATTCTGACGGGGGAGGAGAGAGAGATCTGCGGTTCCTAGTGATCAGGAACAGCAAGCTATCTCTTCTCCCAGGCAGCCCATCCCCCATACAGTTAGAAACACCTCCCAGAGAACACAGTTAACCCTTGATCGCCCCCTAGTGTTAACCTCTTTCCCGCAAGTGCCATTTATACAGTAATCAGTGCATTTTTATAGCACTGATCACTGTATTGGTGTCATTGATCCCCTAAAAGTGTTACTTAGGGTCATATTTGTAAAAATCGCAGATCGCCACCATTACCAGTAAAAACAGTAAAAAAAATAAAAAGTCCCTAAATCTTTCCCTATTTTGTAGACGCTATAACTTTTGCATAAACCGAACAATATACGCGTATTGCGATTTTATTACCAAAAATATGTAGAAGAATACATTGGCCTAAACTAATGAATACATTTGTTTCTTTATGTATTTTTTTTTGGATATGTATTATAGCAGAAAGTAAAAAAATATTGTTTCTTTTTTCAAAATTGTTGCTCTTATTTTGTTCATAGCTCAAAAAAAAAAAAAACACAGAGGTGATCAAATACCATTAAAAGAAAGCTCTATTTGTGGGAAAAAATCACATCAATTTTGTTTGGGTACAGCATCGCATGACCATGCAATTGTCAGGTAAAGCAACACAGTGCCGTATCGCAAAAAATGGCCTGGTCAGGAAGGGGGTAAATGGGGCCGAAGTTAATAACATGTCTAGATCATGCATCTATCAAGGTACTGTTGAATGCATTGATAATATTAGATTTTAAGCTTGTTATGTCTGTGTTGTAATTTTTCAGCGTTGGGTTCAACCCTTTCGCTGCCAGGCCCTGTGCTCCATTTTGTACACTCAGGTGGCCAGACCATTTTTGCAATTTTTTCCTTTGCTTTTTAATTTTTTACTTATAGCTTTCAGAGTTTGTCAAAGACCCCCCCTACCATATATTTTCTGACAGCACATGATCAGTAGAATAAAATTTAGATTTTTTAGACCCTGCGGTATTTGCGCAAATGTTTATCAAACCAATATATTTGCAAAAAATACACCAAAACCATGATAAAAACACAGTACATTTTACAAAATTCCTACTAAATATAAAAGCTTAGTCTGTATTGAGTTAATAAATATTTGTAACTTTTAAATTGCGAAATGGAGAAAAATTAACAGATGCAAAAGTGTAAATATCGAAATTTCTCAAAAAAATTTCAGAATTTGTGAAACATCCCCAAAACCATATATTTTCTGAAAGCATATGACCTCTAGAATAAATAGAAGGTGCCACTGATTTTTTAGACCCCGCAGTATTTGCGCAAATGCTTATCAAACACTAAAACCATTATTAGCAGATAAAAACACAGCTAATTTTACAAAATGCCTGCTAAATCTCTACTAAATATAAAAGCTTAACCTGTATTGAGTTAATAAATAACAAATATTTGTACATTTTAAATTGAGCCTTTTTGAGAAATAGTGAAAATCTGAGGTACGCAAAAGTTTTAGAAAATCTGGAGGTTTTCCTTTGTCACTTACAGCTTTCATAATTAGTAAAATACCCTCCAAACCATACATTTTCTGAAAGAATATGGCCAGTAGAAAAAAAAGAAGGTGCTACTGATTTTTCAGGGAGCGATATTTGCGCAAATGTTTATCAAAATAATATTTTTGCTAAAAATATACTAAATGGGGGGCAATGTTTACCCCCACAGGGGTTCCATGCATTCCTGTACAGGCAGTCTCATTTATGTCGGTTGGGATGCAACAGCTGCACAGGCATAGCTGCTATTCCCAATCTGACATCCGTGTGGGTACATGACCCCGAATGCAGACAGTGTGAGCTCAGGGACCTACATGGATGTAAAATTGGGAGCAACTGCTCTGTTGGTACAGGTGCTACATCCCAAATGACATCAATGGGACGGCCTGCAGAGAGCCCTGAGGAAGTCATGTGATGTGACCTAACGCGTAGGGCGTGGCTGGAGTATACTGCGGACCGGAAGTGACGTTCGAGGTGCCGTGAACGCTGAACATTTGTTTCTCTTTGGCACATTTTCTGCTTCTTTCATTTAAGCAGGCATTTTTAATCTTAATAAACTCTTTTTAATGGTAATACACTATCGGAGGCTTATTTACCTTACATGTGGAACGGAACATCGTATATCAGGGTCGAATTCTCTAAATAAAAAGGCGCACTGTTGATCCTGGAAGGTAATTTGTCGTTTCTATTGGATCATGTTCCAAGGCATATGACTTATGCCTATGAGATGAGAGTTCTGTGAGCACAGTGGTGTGGTGTTCGCGGTTTCATCTATTGGATAAATTATTCTTATTGATGCTTCATCTTCACTACTTTCAGCAATTGGACTACTTTTATCTATGGACTTCACTGCACTTATTTAAGGATTTTTGTCACTATTGCTTGGATGAACATTGATTGTAATTTATTTCATATTATTGCATTCATTTATCATTTTTGTTGCATTCACTTTATATGGTAGTTTGTAGGATATGTGCAAGATCATTGTAATTTTATTTATTTGTGTATCTGTGAACACTATTAGGTTTTGCTGCATTTCCACGTTATTTCTATTTTATTTTAGTAGTAGCGCAGAGGACCACATTACACATTGTTTGTTCTGCCTTGTTTACATCACAGCTCTGCCTGTGTCCTGTGTAATCGGTGGGCACGGGTCACCGTTGGTGGGTGGTCTGCAAGCAGATATTATAGTGGAAGTTATTAATTGTGACCAGTTGCCATGGATAAAGACTGAATTGCTGAATCACCAGTCACCAGGTGTGTATAAAAGGCTTCAGAAGGTTTCTTGGTAAATGGTGAATGAATAAGAGGGAGTGGGAGCAGACACAAACCATAATGCCTGACCAGTCCTTTATACTCCAGACCTGAGTTAAGTGTGCCATGGTGGGCAAAAGGGAGTCAAACATTTTTTTCACCCCTGTGTGTATACTGTAGAATAACAAAATGCAAGTAATGGTGGTATGAAATTATACTGTTTGTTGTAAACAATGGGAATGACTAGAGCACTGCACTGGTCAGTGTTTTCTATTTATCAATGTTTTCACACAACGTTCACCCAATATTCACCCAATATATGTTTTTGTAATTGAATCCTATGTTAAAATGTGTGAATCTTGGGTGAATGTTGTGTAAATCATAGACCCCCAAGTGTTAATTGAGGTGTAGTGACCTGCAGTAAACCTGTGCGCTTTTAAAACATTCAGTCAAGTTAAGACCCCTTTCACACTGAGGCAGTTTTCAGGCATTTTAGCGCAAGAAATAGCACCTGAAAACTGCCTCCCATGCCACCCGAGTGTGAAAGCCTGAGTACTTTCACACTGGGGCGGTGCGCTTGCGGGACGTTAGAAAAAGTTCTGCAAGTAGCATCTGTGGGGCAGTTAGGGAGCAGTGTATACAGTGCTCCAAAAACGCCCCTGCCCATTGCAATGAATAGGCAGCACTTCGGAAGCCGCAAAACTGACCTCTTTAACCCCTCCTTTGGGGTTAAAAGCGCCCCACTAGTGGCCGAAAAGCACCGATTCAGCAGTGGTAAAGCGCCGCTAAAATGAGTGGCGCTTTAATGCTAACTCATGGGTGGTCCCAGTGTGAAAGTGGTCTTAAAGGGGTTGTAAACCTTTTTTTTTTTCACCTTAATGCATCCTATGCATTACGGTAAAAAAACACCTGGAAGTTACCGCCCCCCCATTTTACTTACCTGAGCCCTGGAACTTGACCCGACAGGGATGCGCTGTCTCTCTGCCCGGGGTTCTCGGCTCTTGATTGGATAGATTGATAGCAGCGCAGCCATTGGCTCCCACTGCTGTCAATCAAATCCAATGATGTGGGCGCCGGATGCGGGGCCGAGTCATACATTCGACGGCTATGGACGCTGAATGCTGGACTCAGGAGCGTGCCAGCAAGGTAACCCCCTTGGGAGAGCGCTTCTCCTATGAGGTTATCTGATGTGGGGAGGAGCTGCGAGAGCCGCCGGGGGACACCAGAAGACGAGGTTCGGGGCCACTCTGTGCAAAACGAGCTGCACAGTGGAGGTAAGTATGATATGTTTGTTATTTAAAAAAAAGAAATGGACCCTTACTATCACTTTAAGGTCTGTTTTTTGTTCTTTATTCCCCTGCATGTGACTGGATGAACAATAGTTAATCTAACAGCACTTTACTTTAATTCACACTTTAGTAGATCAGGCCCAAAAGCTTTCAAAGACTGATGTCAGTATGAAAAATCAGGTGCAGCTGCTCCTCTGTATATATTTATTATATTTATATTTGTATCTCTGAGTTTTCAACCGCAGCAATTCTGGGAAAATTGACACATGCAGAGATCATTAATCTACCTTTTTCAGATGTCACTAAATGATGAAAAGTCACATTAAACTCTAGACACAGCTGTATTGATTCATATCCTAAATATTATTTTAGCACTGATACATAAAGCAAAAATGGGGCTATTCCAGAGATCTTCTGAACTTTGAGTGTTTGAATAACTTTTTGATTAATACTGGCAATCAGAAATAATATTGTTTTCGTTTTGTGAAGAATTAACTTCTCTTAATATTCAACCATAGTACAGTAATAATAAAACCATACCTGCCAACTTTTGAACTTCAAAACGAGGGACACTGGAGGAGTAAAAAGACCTGCAGCGAGCTACGTTGCGGTAAATTGTGGACGTGGTAAAGCGCCTAACAGTGGGGGGGGGGGGGGGGGCTTAGGGGATGTGATTTAACAAAACCCATGCTTCCTTGTACTTATAAAATATGCTTTGATTGCTTTGTCTGGGCCTAATTTAAAGAGCTTCATTAAAATAGTTAGAGACTGCATATCAGAGGTATGGACATAATACAGAAGATGGTCAGAGACTGCAGACATGATACAAGAGAGGGTCAGAAACTGCAGATATCATACAAGAGTTGGTCAGAGACTGCAGACATTGAACAAGAGATGGTCAGACTGCAGACATGGAACAAGAGATTGTCAGGAACTGCAGATATCATACAATAGGTGGTCAGAGACTGCAGACATGAAACAAGAGATGGTCAGAGACTGCAGACATGGAAAAAGAGATGGTCATAGACTGCGGACATGATACAAGAGGTGGTCAGAGACTGCAGACATGGAACAAGAGATTGTCAGGAACTGCAGACATGGAACAAGAGATGGTCAGAGACTGCAGACATGCTCCAAGAGACTGTCAGAGACTGCAGACATGATACAAGAGGTGGTCAGTCAGAGACGGCGTACATGATACAAAAGACATTATACAGGATATGGTCAGAGACTGCAGACATGCTCCAAGAGACGATCAGAGACTGCAGACATGCTCCAAGAGGTGGTCAGAGACTACATATATGCTCCAAGAGACTGCAGACATGCTCCAAGAGATGGTCAAAGACTGTAGACATGCTCCAAGAGATGGTCAGAGACTGCAGACATGTTCCAAGAGAATATCAGAGGCTGCAGACATTATCCACTAGATGGTTGAGAGACTATAGACATGCTCCAAGAGACTGTCAGAGACTGCAGACATGCTCCAAGAGATGGTCAGAGACTGCAGACATGCTCCAAGAGACTGTCAGAGACTGCAGACATGATACAAAAGGTGTTCAGAGACTGCGGACATGATAGAAGTGACATGTTACAGGAGATGGTCAGAGACTGCAGACATGCTCCAAGAGACTGTCAGAGACTGCAGTCATAGTACAAGGGGTAGTCAGAGACTGCGGACATGATACAAGAGACATGATACAAGAGATGGTCAGACACTGCGGACATGATACAAGAGACATGATACAGGTGATGGTCAGAGACTGCAGACATGCTCAAAGAGACTTTCAGAGACTGCAGACATAGTACAAGTGACTGTCAGAGACTGAAGACATGATACAAGAGACTGTCAGAGACTGCAGACATGCTACAGGAATCATTGGAGAATAAGTGTCTGCAGGGGACCAATGGGCCACACAAAAATTGGCAATGGGCTACATGTGGCCCCAGGCACTAAGCACTGCATGGTACATTTGGAGGGAAGTGTGCATGCTTTTTCCAAAACCCCAGAGACTGAAGACATGCTCCAAGAGATGGTCAGAGACTGCAGACATGCTCCAACAGACTGTTAGAGACTGCAGACATGATACAAGAGGTGGTCAGAGACTGCGTGCATGATACAAGTGACATGATACAGGAGGTGGTCAGAGACTGCAGACATGCTCCAAGAGACCATCCGAGACTGCAGACTTGCTCTAAGAGACGCTCAGAGACTGCAGACATGCTCCAAGAGACTTTCAGAGACTGCAGACATGCTCCAACAGACTGTCATAGACTGCAGACATCATACAAGATGTGGTCAGAGACTGCAGACATGATACAAGAGACATGATACAAGAGATGGTCAGAGACTGCAGACTTAATACAATAGACATGATACAGGGAATGGTCAGAGACTGTAGACATGCTCCAAAAGACCGTCAGAGACTGCAGACATAGTACAAGAGACTGTCAAAGACTGCAGACATGATACAAGACACTGTCAGAGACTGCATACATAATACAAGAGACTGTCAGAGACTGCAGACATTGTTCAAAGTCTCTGACAGTCTATTGTACTTTCTACAGGGGTTGTTGGAGACTGGGGGCATGCTTCAGCAGTCAATCATAGGCTGGAGACATAGTACATGACACATTACAGATAAGTGTCTGCAGGGGACCAATGGGCCACACAAAAATTGGCAATGGGCTACATGTTCCCCCAGGCACTAAGCACTGGATTGTACATTTGGAGGGAAGTGCACATGCTTTTTACGAAACCCCAAGAGCTAGCTCTCTTTTCCAGCTCTGGCAACACTGGCAGGATGCTTGCTATGAGTAATACAATACAATTTATTGCTGGAGATCGAGGACATGCAAGGGCCAGTCTTTACACAGCAACAATTCTACCACCTGGCAAACTTGAAGAACACAGCACTCTCCTAAAACGTAAAATGCTATTAAAGTCCAGCTGAACTTGAAAATGATTCCTTGCAGTAACTATGTGCCAGCAGTGGAAGGGTTACCTGCATGTTAACTTTGTTCGATCTTCTATCTTGACAGGGGATGCTGTTCAGGCAGCCTGGTTTGCCTCCTCCCCTTCCTCCTCTGTGTACATGAAAACATCACAGCAGGAGGAGGGGCGGGTTAGAGAGGAGAGATGTGGCTGCCATGCAAGTGTAGGTCGTGGCGTGCGGGAACCAAGACAATACTGGGACTCAGCCCTGAGTTGCCGGGACTCCGGGAGAGGATCCAATTTCTGGGACAGTCCCAGAGAATCAGGGACGGTTGGGAGGTATGGAAAACCACTGGAGACTTTCACTATAAACTATAACAGTCCATGTTTTCTGCTGTGGGGACCTGCATGGAGTAGGGCAGCCCTGCTGTGTCCCAAGTGCAAGGATTGGGTGAACTACCATGTTTGCAGAGGATACTCAGAGGGCAGCTCTACTATTGTAATGTGTGGGCCCTGGTGCCACTTTGACAGCAGAGTCTCACTTTGAGTATCATTATGTACTTGAAGTGCTGACTTAATAAATACACTGAGCAGACAATTTGGGAACATAACTCTACAGGACAGTGATAACAGCCACTCTGGAGCCACAGAGCAAGACCCAGCTTTCAAACTGACTGCCAAGTTCTGCATATTAGATTAGCAGAGTGGCTCTCCTGGTGTATTCTGCAGAGCTCATTTGACAGTTTGATAGCTCTGTCCTGCTCTAGGACTGGCTACCAGTCCTTCTGTATGTTTGACATTGGGGGGGGGGGGGGGTTACTAAAACTCAAGAGTGCAAAATCTGGTCAAGCGCTGCATAGAAACCAATCAGTTTTTATGTCGACCTTTAATTGAACAAGCTATAGTTAGAAGCCTTTTGGCTACCATGCACAGCTGCACCAGATTAGGAGTGCTACAGTTTTAGAAAATCTCCCCCTAGATGTCCTTAGTTAGGTCTTAGTAAAAAAAAAAAGAGAGTAATATGTCTTAGGCAGCTCTCCCAGGAGTGGTGGCCAAAGGTTGGCTCCTTCCTTGGGTAGGGACTCGGTGTGCAAAGGGGAGAAGCACCAAAAGCAGAACATATGAAGTTCGGATTTCATTCAGTCCCAGATGACAGTTAAAGAGGAAGTAAACCCTGATGGTTTTTACTTCCTCTTTATTCCCCTGCAAAGTAAAAGCATAATAGGCTATTATGCATCGCATACTAGCCCATTATGAGGCACTTACCTGCAAACGAAGCCTGCCATGTCCGCGACTTCCCCGCTGGTGGAAGCATCCATCTTCACCCATCTTCCTTCCGGGGCCGCGGACTCTGGCTCTGTGACTGGTCGGAGCCGCGTGATGTCACTCCCGCGTGCGGGAGCCGCCAGTCACGGCACATGCTGGGGAAGAAATGTCACGGAGAGCCGTTTGTTCACTGCGCACGTTTAGGAGATATTTTCAGTACATATAGGTAAGCCTTATTATAGGTTTAACTGTATGTAAAAATTGGTCAGGGGGGGTTTAGAACCACTTTAGGCCTAAGATTTTTCTTACTAAATGGGAAAATAGCAGATACCACGGAGTTTTACCAGAAGGGTGTTTTCAATTGATCAGCAAGCCCTATCAAACCATAATGCTATAAAGCATTTTCTAGAATTTTTGCATATACCTGCTATCATCTAGCAGTTACAGTATCTCACATAAGTGAGTAAACCCCTCACATTTTTGTAAATATTTTATTATATCTTTTCATGTGACAACACTGAAGAAATTACACTTTGCGACAATGTAAAGTAGTGAGTGTACAGCTCGTTTAACAGTGTAAATTTGCTGTCCCCTCAAAATAACTCAACACACAACCATTAATGTCTAAACCGCTGGCAACAAAAGTAAGTACACCCCTAAGTGAAAATGTCCAAATTGGGCCCAAAGTGTCAATATTTAATGTGGCCACCATTATTTTCCAGTACTGCCTTAACCCTCTTGGGAATGGAGTTCACCAGAGCTTCACAGGTTGCCACTGGAGTCCTCTTCCACTCCTCCATGACGACATCACGGAGCTGGTGGATGTTAGAGACCTTGCACTACTCCATTTGAGAAATGCCCCACAGATGATCAATAGGATTTAGGTCTGGAGACATGCTTGGTCAGTCCATCTACTTTACCCACAGCTTCTTTAGCAAGGTAGTGGTCATCTTGGAGGTGTGTTTGGGGTTGTTATCATGTTGGAATACTGCCCTGTGGCCCAGTCTCTGAAGGGAGGGGATCATGCTCTGCTTCAGTATGTCACAGTACATGTTTGCATTCATGGTTCCCTCAATGAACTGTAGCTCCCCAGTGGTGGCAGCACTGATGCAGCCCCAGAATATGACACTCCCACCACCATGCTTGACTGTAGGCAAGACACACTTGTCTTTGTACTACTGACCTGGTTGCCCCCACACACGCTTGACACCATCTGAACCAAATAAGTTTTTCTTGGTCTCATCAGACCACAGGACATGGTTCCAGTAATCCATGTCCTTAGTCTGCTTGTCTTCAGCAACCTGTTTGTGGGCTTTCTTGTGCATCATCTTTAGAAGAGGCTTCCTTCTGGGACGACAGCCATGCAAACCAATTTGATGCAGTGTGCAGCATATTTGGTCTGAGCACTGACAGGCTGACCCCCCATCCCTATAACCTCTGCACCATTGCTGGCAGCACTCATGTGTATATTTACCAAAGACAACCTCTGGATATGACTCTGAGCAAGTGTACTCAACTTCTTTGGTCAACCATGGTGAGGCCTGTTCTTTTTGGAACCTCCCCTGTTAAACCGCTGTGTGGTCTTGGCCACTGTGCTGCAGCTCAGTTTCAGGGTCTTGGCAATTTTCTTATAGCCTAGGCCATCTTTATGTAGAGCCACAATTCTTTTTTTCAGATCCTCAGAGTTCATTGCCATGAGGTGCCATGTTGAACTTCCAGTGACCAGTATGAGAGAGTGAGAGCGATAACACCAAATTTAACACACCTGCTCCCCATTCACACCTGAGACCTTATAACACTAATGCCCTGTACACACGGTAGGATTTTCTGACAACAAATGTTGGATGTGAGCTTGTTGTCATAAAGTCCGACCATGTGTATACTCCATAGAACATTTGTTGGCGGAATTTCCGACAACAAATTTTTAAGAGCAGGTTCTCAAATTTTCCGACAAAAAAACTCCTGGAAAGAATGACTCTGATCTAGTCCTACCAAGAAGGACTTTCCCAAATTGATTCAATACGTTAGAGAAACTTTTTGCATAGAAATTAAAGCTTTGCAAACTGACTTTCAGCATCTTGCTAACAGAGTTAGTAAGTTCAGAGAATCAGTGGAGGAAAGGCTCAAATCAAATCAAACATTGGAAGTTCATTATATCTAAACTCAAAACACCAGAGTGTAGAGACACTTGGAGGCCGGAGGGGCAACAGAGATCAGGGGGACAACATTCTCCCTGAATGCTTCCCTCAAACTGCTGAACCTGATGATCTGAAGGACATTTTGCAAACACTTTTTAGCAATCTCTTGGGAGAAGCTGCATCTCGCCACACAGAGCCCATAAGACCAAAAGGCTGTCCATTGAAACCGAGGGACGTTATATGCAGAATTCACTTTTATACACTGAAGGGGAACATCATGTGTGTAGCACCCTCTAGTGTGTGCTACTAGTAGTGTAGTGCAGGTAAAAGCATTTGTCTGGCTCTGGGATAAATCTGGGATAAACCTGAGTAATTTAATCTGGGCCATGGCTCATCCTGGCAGCTCTCTGGTGCCTTCCCCTATTTCTGGAATATTAGGGAATGTTCTGGAACTAGGGGGCTAAGGTTAGGAGGAGCTACCTTGAATGTTTATGGGCCCTCAGCCAATCCCCAGGAGTGGTCCTGGCAGGGGACTGGGAAACCCACAAATAGACATGCCAGCAGGTTAGACAGGTAGAAGATGGAGAAGCAGTGCTGAGGGAGGCTGTAGGTGGCCCTTGAGGGACCCCCACTGGGGGGGTTACCTCGGGCTGGAGCTTCAGAAGCTGGCCTGGAAGGCTCCCACCACAGGAGGCAGTTGGAGGGATTCAAGCCGGAGATGCAGTGGAGAGAGCAAGGAGAGAGTGAGTAGATCCACACGGTGCAGGGACAGGCAAGGGGAGAGACTGTCAGCTGTATCATTGTTCTCTTGAAGACAGCAGTGTGCAAAGTCTTCATCAACCTTGCCCTGGGGAATCTTCATGTACATGTCAGTGAGGAAGACTGGGAACAAGAAGAAAGCCAGGTCCAATCCAAGTTATCATCACCTAATAAAACAACAAAAACAATCAAAAGACTGATTTTTGTGTGATAAAAGAAGGAAATGGAGTGACTGTCTGTGAAGCAGTGGGGAACCCTTTCGCTTGCAGCCCCTACAGGGGTAGTGCTATATGCGCAAAGCACACTCGATGCACACTGTGAACTATGAAGGGACTTGCTTACAACTGTACCCAGATTTATCCTGGATGACAGTCCAAAAATGCAGACTGCTTAAGCCACTCCTGTCCATCCTATGGAAAACTTATATCCCCAGTAGATAGGGTTTTCTCTTCAGTCTGTGAGCAAAACTGCTGTTTCACGAGTGTCTAAGGACCACCGGGCCCAGATTCCTTATGTAAAGCTTCAAGACAACAACCTGCCTGACCTACTCATTTTGCGTTTAACACTATCTCGTGATCCAGTGGAACTCAAGCTCCCTTGTTTCCTTTTTTAACTATCTTTTCAGGGGCTTCATATATTGTTTCATAATTATTTCTCTTATTTTTATGCTTATTTTGCCAGATGTTATTGTTTATTGTCCAACCTGGCGCAGAGGGGTGTTGGGAGGTTTCCCCTCCACTTTGGCCAGCGCATTACCCCGGCTGCAGAGGGATTTGTGAATTTCCCCCTCTACGGAGTAGTATGGTGAATTTGTGCTTGGTACCTCTCCCTGTGTGTTTAGATAGCCATACTGTACCAATGTAATGCCTGAAGGCACTATTCTCTCTATTCTGGTGCCTCAACAACTTTGTCCAACTGGTTCTCCTACACCACTCTTATTATCTGTATGTTATATTTCTATTTACTTCCCCCCATGCTACATACAGGCAGGTTCAGTTACTAAGAGCTCTTAATGGCATTTAGCTTCCCGTCCTGCCATCCCAATTTGTGTAATTTCAGGTTCCTTACTCTGAGAATAGATTTATACCCCACACCTAGCAGTTTTAGCAGAATTTTCTATGTCTCAGTACCATCTATTGCTGAGTATTTGGTCACACTTATGGTCAATGTTTGGTATTTCTTACTGTTCATTTTATAAACCTATTTTTTCCTGCTCTCTCTTTTTGGTCTGAAAACCATCCACCCCCCCCCCCCCCCCCAATTCCCCATGGATAAATAACACTTGAATTGCCCTGACACCATGGGCTGTCAACTAGCTTACTACTTTATACATAATAATGGTTCATGGATTTTCTACTTAAATGTTAACTGTCTAAACTCTAACTATAAATGGCATCTAGCATTCAAGAGTTCAGGCTGTCTGTAGCTGATATTATCGTTATACAGTATACACATTTAAATAAAAAAGGCTCACTTGCATTTGTTTCCCGATCATTTTCTATCATTTACCAAGCTTCAAATCAGAGAAAGAAGGCAGGGATGGCTATTCTTATTAAAAATGTTTCATCTTTCTTAACTCCATAAGAGCCGCTATATCACTTTAGTGGCAAATGGCAATCCGCTTATATCACTCTTTGTAACATATACTCCCCTAGCTTCATATAGCTAAACTGTCTTTATAAAACACGCACTTCTGGACCAAGCCTATTTTTGACATTTGTTGTTTACAAGTTAAAATCAGTATTTTTTGCTAGAAAATTACTTAGAACTTATATCTAAGAAATTACTTACTTAGATATTTTTAGCAAAGACTCTGAAGAATAAAATGGCAGTCATTGCAATATTTTATGTCACACAGTATTTGCGCAGCAGTCATTCAAACCCAATTATTTTGAAAAAAATACACTTCACTGAATTAAAAAAAAAAAAACAGTTGACACCCATGCGATCCGATTCCTGTCCGAATTGACAGTTTGCACTGCGATATGCAAACCGATCTGGGGGTGTCATTAACTTTGTATTGACACCCGCAGCGGTTCGCATAGGGCAGTGGGAACTGCCTGCGAGTTGTATGCAATGCGGGAACCCGTACTGGATTAACACGGGTTCTCGCATTGCAGCAGTGTGAACCAAGCCTTACAGAGGAGTTCTTTTGCTAGAAATATTGCTTTCACTGTGACGATTGCGGCGATACCTCACATGTCTGATTTAAATACTGTTTACATTTGTGGGCATGACTTACGTGTGTGTTTTTCTTTGGTGTGTGAGCACACGAGGCCAGGGGCACTTTAAAAATTATAAAAAAAATTTTCCACTGTCTCTTTAAAAAAAAAAATCAGATCACTTGTAAACATCCCTTGTGACAGTAATAGGTGGTGACATGTACTCTTTATGGAGGGATCCCTTCTTTGCACTTAAAAGTATTTAAAGCGGCAACATTTACATTTTGGAATACTAGGTATTTTTTCAAATCGGCACAATTGGCAGCCTACATTGGAGACCTGATCAAAGACGATTCCACAGGCCAAAGAGCAGAATGCGGCGGGAGGGGGGGTATCACCTCTCACTCCTTGTCCTAATGGCTGAGCCGCATTGTTTGTTATCACCAGAAAGCCGACCGCAAGCTGCAGGCTTCACCCGCTACAACCACTTCCTCAAAATGACGTACAGGTATGTCGTTTCACGCGAAGTGGTTAATAACCCATCAAAATGACAATGGGGGTTATTTACTAAAGGCAAATCCACTTTGCACTGCAAGTGCACTTGGAAGTGCAGTCGCTGTAGACTAGACCGCTGTATATATGAAGGAAAGCTCTGAAATTAGGGGAAGCTTTCAGTGCACTTGTAGTGCAAAGTGGATTTGCCTTTAGTAAATAAACCCAAATATGTCATTCCTCCTTGTGAGTTCATGCACTTATAAAACTTGCACCTGTGGTCCTCCTCTCTCCTGTCAGTGCCCACTCACCAGAACTTGTTGACCTCCTATATTTAAATAAGTAGGTTTTAAAGCAGAACCAGCCTGTCTTTATCATTCCTTGTCATGGGGACCCACTTCTATACACCCCAGTGGTCTTGCAATATACCTCCAATGTTTAGAACACATGGAACGCAAACCAAACAAAATCCCATCGCATTACTCTTTATTATTAAAAGTGCCCACAAATGACAGAAAAAATGCTTAAACTGTGCAGTGCCTATACTGGCACTAAATGAATCAGCCAGCCAAATGAGTTAGTCTTTGCACCGCTGCTCCACTCTCTTCCTAGATCTTGGGTTTGAGTTCCGATTAGCGGATATGGCATCAGGCTGGAAGTCCCTCCCCTATGTGTTTCGTTATTCATCGGATGTCCTCAGGAAGCAAACATGTGGCCATACTTCCCTGCTATTTATATGTTCTAGGGGTAGGGGTAGTAGGGGTATTCACAGGCACTAGGTGTTAGTGCCATGCTTCTAAGTTTTATTCTATAATATTAATAGGGAACTCTAATATATGAGACTGTATTGTACCATGTTAATCAATGATAAAAGTCTGGAGTAGAAGTGGATGGAAAGAAAAATGTTGTTTGATTGTATACAAAATATTATAGGAACACAAACTGGCCTAATGCCCCGTACACACGGTCGGAAAATCCAACCACAAAATCCATTGGATTTTTTCCGAAGGATTTTGTCCGACACTGGTGTTGCATACACACGGTCGGACAAAGTTGTCTGAAAATCAGATCATTCTGAACGTGGTGACGTTTGTTGCGTACGACGGGACTACGTAGAGGCTAGTAGCCAATAGCTTTGGTCTTGTAATGTGATCTGAGCATGCGTGGCACTTTGTCCGTCGGAATTCGCTACACACGATCGGAAAAAGTCCGATAGGACTTTGTTGTCGGAAAATTTGAGAGCAGGAGATAAAACTTTGTCCGTCGGAAAATCCGACGGAAAAAGTCCGATGGAGCCTACACACGGTCGGAATTTCTGACAACATTGTCCGATAGGACATTTTCCGTCGGAAATTCCGACCGTGTGTACGGGGCATTAGAGTGGTTGCCATTCATGTACTTATGCTCTAACAGACTTCTAAAAGGTTGCAGTCCATCTCAATTGTAAAATGCAGCATGTGGTAATGCTACTTTGGTTTGCATTCAATCATGGCACCGTTGGTTTGAGACCTACAATATGACATGACCTCTTTCACATGACAATATCACAAAGCAAGTGTTTGGATTTACAGCAAAAGACTAGTGCCAATGGGCTATGTCCCAAGATAGCATTATTTATAAAGAAAGTCTTAAAATAAACCTCAGTTGAAGGGTTTATGGCATTTATGGACACTATCTAATCACAATGCATGGATGTTAACATAAGCAATGAAATCTCCTGGCAGACAGATTATGAAATCTGTAATCTCTGCACCTGACAGGGAGCCTGTCATGTTGTGTTCAGATACAGATTTGTATAGGTGAGGAATTTAGCCTATTAAAAAATAGAAGACAGAAAAAAAGACAACTTTTGTAGAGCACAAAGAAACTGTTAAACGACCTTTAAGAGAGAGGAAGAAATCATTGTCGTTTTATAGAAACCTTGGGAGCCCTATTTACAGGAACTGTATAGAGGAAATATCAATAGATTTTCTCATCTCATGCAGTGGTGACCAGGAAAGGTCGCATGTACAAGTCTGAAACTTATTGGAGACCAAACACCAAAGACTTGTGAAAGGGAATCTAATTTCACATTTTATTTTTTTCTCCTATTCTTTTTTTTGGAACATGTCTTTTAAACCGTATATAGTACAATGTAACAGTAACTATTGTTTTTTTGTGCCATTGTGTGCTGTTTCTTTAACAGACTGACAATAGGTGTGACAATGATAGATAGATAGATAGATAGATAGATAGATCTGTGTCTGATCAGCTGCTTTGGAGTCCAGAGGAGAAATCTGGGGTCCCCTCCATAAAGAGGACCTGTTACAGCCCATGCTCTCACAAGGGATGTTGTTTATCCCTTGTGATTAGCAATAAAGTTGATTTAAAAAAAAAAAAAATATATATATATATATATATATATATATATATATATATATATATATATATATATTATATATATATATATATAAAACAGTGTAAAAATAAATTTTTTAATACAAATAAATAATAATAAAAAATGTAAAGTGCATTGCCCCCCCCCCCCCCCCCTGTACTCCCATGCAAAGGTGAAGGCTTACAGTATGTAGGTTGCGCACCCATATGTTAACAGAGTTTGCACAGCACATGTGAGTTATCGCCGTGAATATTATAGCAAGAGAAATAATTCTAGAATCAGATCTCATGTGAAACTCTAAACTGGTATCCAGTAATGGCTTTTAAAGCTTTGCCTATGGAGATTTTTAGGTACTGTAGTTTGGGGGCATACCACAGGAGTACACAATTTTAAAGTATGACATGTGGCAGTGTAACATCATCTTTTGTATTATGACAAACAATTGGGAATTTTATTTTGTTTTTGCATGTAGCACCCTCATAGTATAGGTGCTAGACTGTATATACCGTATTTACATGTGCCGGCGTATAACACGCACCCCAAGTTTAGGAGGGAATTTTAAGGAAAAAAACTTTTAGGAGGGAAGTTTAAGGGAATAAACTTTTAGGAGGGAAGTTTAAGGAAAAAAAACTTACATTTAAATGCCCATCAATGCAGCCTTATCAGTGTCCATCTGCAGCCTTGTCAGTGTCCATCTGCAGCCTTGTCAGTGTCCATCTGCAACCTTGTCCTTGCAGCCTTGCCCCAGTGTAATTTGCAGACTTGCCGTTTAAAAATGGTGCCGCCGAGATACAGAGCCAGATCTCCTATGTATCGGCAGCGCTCGATAGCTCTCGGCCGTTCTCAGCGGCTTTTGTCAGCTTTCGCCCGCTTTCGGCCGCTATCGGCAGCTCTCGCCCGTTCCTGGCGGCTTTCGGAGAATGGCCGAAAGCGCCCGAAAGCCGTCAAAAGCGACCGAAAGCCGCCGAGAACGTGCGAGAGGGTCACAATCGGCGGGGGATCGGCATATAACACGCACCCACGATTTTCCCCTGATTTTAAGGGGAAATAGTGCTTTTTTATACGCCGATAAATATGGTAGTTAGGTTAGTGTAATGTGCTGCAATTTACTAGTCAGGACAGCTCATGATGTTCTGGTGCTGTTAAGTTTGCCTGGGCTACTGCTGCCTTCTGGAAACTATTAGAGCTTTCCAGAAAATAGGTGTGAGCTAGGCAAATAGGCAGCATGAATATGAATTCAGCTCTGGCCAATTACAGGGGAGGGTGCCCATGAGCATGCTGGGTGCTGCAAATATATTCTGGGATCACATAAGCTTGGGGTATTTCCCTAAGTGGATTGCATCTGCTAGGGGAGAGTCTGCTCATTGTCTCCAATGACCAGTCTAGGGGATTTGTTTTTTGTGTTTTATTTGGAGAACTTGGATAGAAGAAGGGAATTAGTAGAATACTCCAAATGAACTATTCACAAGCGAGGACAACTCTCTTTGTAGATCTGTAAAGCAGACTATCTGCCGAACCATAGAGCATCTGAATGGAACAATGAGTCCCTTTTTAGCAGAAGGAACTCAGTGGATTTTAAATCTTCAAGACATTAGCCAGTGTCCACTTTATCTCACACACCCACTATGCTAACTTCTAGGACCAGAGGAGGAGTTCAGCAACACACACACCGTCTCAGGGACCCCTTTTTAGTTGCAGTCACTTTGAAAAGTTTCCTGCATTATTTTGGTGCAACATTTGATGCAACTGTAGCACCCTGATATTTAGGCAGGGTTGCTAGTAAATTTACCTGCCAGGTATAGTTACCTAGGCCAATTAATAGGAGATCAATTGATTCTACCCTAATTCTGGAATTGCTGCACTTCTCTCTTCTGTCACTAGATGGCTGGGTCTATGGTGGCATTAAATAAGACAAGGGCATTGCAAGGACAGATTAGGAATAAATGGGGTATCTCAGCCAATGGGCAGGGATCTTGTTGGGTCCCTTGGATTGCTGGTAGAGCCTATTTATTTGGGTGAGGTCAGGTGATAGCTGCTCTGTGCCACCTGGATGGCTGTCTGGGTGGACATGTGTAGTACTGCCCCGGGCTGCTAGGCCAGAGCCTGAGGCCTATCCCGGGGACATCTGGCTGCTAGGCTGTCTGAGGGCCTATCCAGAAGCAAGAGAGCAGCGCAGGGTTAGGACTGCAGATTGCAGTCCAACCAGAAGTGACGGTTCTGCCGGCCGGAGAACCTGCTGTGGTCGAAGGTAGAGGGGAAGCTGTCTCCACTAAGGAACCATCTTATTACCAGGGACCACCGTGAGTAGTCAAAGCAAGTACCAGTGCAGCATTCTCACCAACCGGGGACGAATTGAGAAACTTTGGCAGGTGTCAAGCCAGGGACCCAGCCAGTAGAGGTGACGCTTGCAGACCAGTCTTGCGTGCCAAGCCAGGAACTGAGCAGGCCAATGGGGTGATGCTTAAGGAGTATCTGTGAGTTCCAAGCTAGGAACCCAGCAGGGATGCGGGGGTGACACTTGAGGAAGTTACTCAGTGAGAGGATTGTAAGAGCTCAGGAGATCCAGTGGCAGTGGATTAGCGGGTCTAGGTGATAGACTGGGAGCTCAGTTGAGTGAAGATCGAAAGAGGAGATTGTGGAGAAAGTGAAAGAGTTCATTGCAACCTTTGTTAGCAACTGTTCAAGATTGTTGCCATAGGAGACAGCGTGTCTACACATGCAGAAGTACCGTCTGGCTGGGTGCCTTTCCCTGCATGGCTGTCTAATTATGGAAGTTTCAGAGTCTGCTAATTAACACTGCAACTACTAAAGGGTGTCCTGGCCCTAAAACCTCTCTCCCACAGTTCTGTTTAACCACTTGCCGACCGGCGCACACAGATGTACGTCGACAGAATGGCACGTACAGGCAGGAGGGCGTATATATAAGTCCCTCCTTTCTGCCTGTCCGTGCCATCGGGAGCGCGCCGGGAGCGGCGCGCTCCCGCGCCGGTCGGGACCCCCGTGAGTCCGATCGCGGTCCCCGCGGACTCGATCGCCGCGGGGACATCCGCGATCGTCTCACGGGACGGCTGAACGGGGAGATGCCGAGATAAACAGCATCTCCCCGTTATGCCTAGCAACTAGTGACGCCGATCTCTGCTCCCTGTGATTGGAGCAGAGATCAGCATTCACTAGCTGACAGCCACGCCCCCCCACAGTAAGAAACACACCCCTAGGCCTACTTGACCCCTACACTGCCACCTTATGGTTAACCCCTAAACTGCCAGTGTCATTTTTACAGGAATCAATGCATTTAAATAGCATTAATTGCTGTAAAAATGACAATGGTCCCAAAAATGTGTCAAAAATGTCCGATGTGTCTGCCGTAATGTCGCAGTCACAAAAAAATCGCAGATCTCCGCCATTACTAATAAAAAAAAAAAATATTAATAAAAATGCTATAAAACTATCCCCTATCTTGTAAACGCTATAACTTCTGCGCAAACCGATCAATAATCGCTTATTGCTATTTTTTTTTACCAAAAATATGTAGAAGAATACGTATCGGCCTAAACTGAGGAAAAAAAATGTTTTTTAATATATTTTTGGGGGATATTTATTATAGCAAAAAGTAAAAAATAATGCATTTTTTTCAAAATTGTCGCTCTATTTTTGTTTATAGCGCAAAAAATAAAAACCGCAGGGGCGATCAAATACTACCAAAAGAAAGCTCTATTTGTGGGAAAAAAAGGACGTCAATTTTGTTTGGGAGCCACGTCGCACGACCGTGCAATTGTCAGTTAAAGTGACGCAGTGCCGAATCGCAAAAAGGGGCCTGGTCCTTTGGCTGCAAATTGGTCCGGTCTGAAAGTGGTTAAGAGACAATAAATCTCTTTGCATTCAAGAAGTGTCTGGCGCCTATTAATCTACCTTACATTGCACCCACCATGCCTCGTAACCCACTGTACACAGAAGGATATCAGCTGTCCCTAACTCTGGAGGTCACCATTAGGCTGGAGAGGCCCGGGACTTGTCTACAAAGTTGAATAAAAATTGCACCAAAAGTTGCATGAAAGTTGCGCTCCAAAGTCACACTGGAAATCGTATTACTTTGGAGACGCGCTAATGTGAAAGGAGCCTTAGAACCAAAAGTTTGCCATGATTGCTTTTCAACTAAAACTCTCGTCCAAACTTTTTTAAGCAGGGAAGAGTTCGATCTTCTGTCAGGATTTTATTACAGTCTGTGACTCTACTGGGGAGATTTCCAATATCTATAGAATATAATTACAGGCGAGATTACCTCAAAATACCTTGTAGTTTGAAAGGATGACTGACTCTTAATTGGTTAGACTTAAAATTGCCATAATGCTCATCTCGTTTCCCTTTCTTTTTCTGTGCGATCTCTTTCCGCCTACCCTCAACTCTTACATATCAATATTCAATAGGGGTTTGTAATTTGCCAGTCAATGTTGTGTTATGCACCTATGCAGTCATGAATCTTAAATATGTCTTAAGCCTCATACACACGATAGGACTTTGTACAAACTTTGGATTTTTGTACAAAGGGCGTCGGCCCTGAACTTGTATTGCATACACACAGCAGGACTTTTTCAGCCAATTTTCACCAAATCACATGGTTTTTTTGCTCTTTACCGCCACCTTTGGTCAACTTCTGTATTGTTGTCTGATCTTTTGCATTGGTTCTGAGCATGCGTGTTTGTACTTTGTACAAAAGTCCTATGATTTTTTGTACATACGATAGGACTTTGCTCCATCTGACTTTTGTTGGCAGAAAGTTGGTCCGTTCGCACAGCCAACAAAAGTCAGATGAAAACTGAAAAAGTTGGTCCGATGGAGCGTACACACGGTCGGATGTTGGTCCAAAACAGCTAATTTGCATGTTTGTTTTCAAAATGTCTGATCGTGTGTATGGGCCTTAAGTCCTATCCTCTCTTGGTGCTTAGTTCCACCCTTGTCATTCAATGGTCAAATGAGTCTCATCAAACTTCATTCAATATCATTTAACTTTTCCCAAGGATAATAAATGGCCAACATATATATATACAGTTTGTTTGTTCCTCACTCAATATCCACTTGTTGCTTTTATGACTTACATAGACTCATGCGTTGATATTCACAATATTAATTGCTTTTTTACTGTTCACTATAATTGAGTTTTTATCCGTCACAGGATCACTTCTTCACTTTCACAGTTATTTATTCACGTTTTTATTCAGTTTTACACTTAAATAACTGTTTATATATCTTTCTTAATTTATATTTTTATGACATATATTTATGCTTTATTTATATGACATATCCATATTTATGCGATTAATTTAAATATAAGGGTTAAGTTCATACCCACGGACATTAGTACTCAAGCGCAACATATATACTCTTTTCAATTTCCATTTACCGTCAGTCTACCGGCAATGTTTGCAGCTTTTTCTTAAATTCCTATACTCAGCGGAATATCATCCAACCTTTCTTTTCATAAATGTTATTATAACATTCAATAAAAGCCAAAACACAAACCAGACAATAAAATATTGAATATAGGATTCAAGTATTTGTTTAGATCCAATACACTACACACATTTCAATAGATCTTCTTCAGGAGTACATGTGAACGATCAGCATAATGAAACCCATAATTATCTTTATATTAAAACCATAGATTTGTTGGAATCCTACAGGTGTGTGTTATCTCTCTCCCATGTGGGGGGGAGGGTAGGAGGTCCTCATAAGATATGGTATAAACAAAAGGTGTTAGGTAGCCCTCAATGGTCATCCATGATCCAATTAGATGGAAACATCAGTTAGAAGATAACATGTACACGCTTATTGACAAGCTGCTAGAGAAACCTTTGTTATCCTTGGTAACCACTTTTGTCTTCACACTGTATGAACTCTTGCACTGATGTCTTCATACCCCATATGTTCTGGTTACCTACATTGCAACCCTTTAGTAAATTCATACCAGGCAAGGCAAAGTTTCAAACATTTTACTTGAAAAAATTATCATGTTGACAATGACAATTGACAGTCCAAGATAAAGTGCAGACATTCCCTTACATTTGTAGACCCTAACAACAGGCTTGTGGCTGCCCCAGCATACCTATGCAAGAAAAGTCCAATGCTGACTGAGCCCATATCTGGAATTGAAAGTGATTATAAAGGTAAATAACAAACATGTCTATGCTTACCTTCTCTGTGCGATGGAATTGCACGGGGCGGCCATTAACCTCCCCTTTTTGGGTCCCCCGCCAGCGCTCCTGGCCCCTCCCTCTGTCTAGCGCCCTCATAGGAAGCGGCTTCTCCTGCTTGCACCTTAACTCCGCTGCTGCATCCATAGACAGCTCCCTCATCACTGGCTTTGATTGACAGCACTAGGTGCCAATGGATCCCGATGCCCCAGTAAAGCCAGCAAGACCTGGAAGGGAGTGGAGATCCAATGAGGGCTCAGGTAAGTAAAAGGGGGGGGCGAGGGCAATGCTGAAACCTAAAAATGTATTTCCTTAATGCAAGGAATGCATTAAGGTAAAAAATGTTAAGGCTTTATAACCACTTTAAATCTGACTTCAGCGAGATACGGCCATCCAGACCCCGGCAAAGGAACCAGGCAGAACATCCCTCTACGAGTGTGTGTGGATTCCCTTCCATGGCTCTCAGGATCCAGGCCCTCATCCTTTTTATAGCACACAGGACCAGGTGGTCAGACCCAAGAAAAACCCACCAACAAAAATTTGGGTGTACAGTTAACCCTTACCTTCCTGCTGGGGCAACAGTAGCCACTACCTGCCTACAAACTCAGTAAACATTTCCTTTGATAAGTACATGATTTCTTAATTTAGTAAAAAAAACTCCCACATTTTTAAAGAACTCCATTTTCGTGGGGGAAAAAACATAGCAAATAAAGAAAAAATAATATAGTGCATACAACTGTGACACAAATCATGTTGTAATTGAATGTTATATAAAATTACCTTTCCTTTTCAATCTGTAGCACTGTGATTTTCTGAAAAAGCAATGCAACATGGCTACCTGAAGGTGTTCTGTGCACAGAATGTGGACAGAATGCCCCCCCCCCCCCGCCCGAAACATAATTTCCTGCTTGTGTGATTGGCTCACCAACTTTCCCAGAAGTCTGCCCTAAGATAAAAGTCAGATTCCAGGCATCCCCTGCAACAAAAATTTCATTTTTGGTGAGATACATCCAATAGGAAATCACTGCTAAAGGGATGCAGGCCAGGCAGATTTCCTCATTAGAGCCCTGCAGGTGCACAGCTGATTGATAATTTTGAAACCACTCCCATTAGAGTTACTTTCCCACATGAATACAGACAAACACACATGGATTTCTTCATAACAAAAGGTAGGAATCTGATTTGTTAAAATCCTTGTATTGTATATAGATCTCCCAGAGGGGAATGTTTTTCTCTCAAAAAAAGTGGAGTTACGTTTCAAATAATTTGTAAAAGACAACACAGGTAGGAGTTACCTGTACATCACATCTACCCACTAAAATTTAGAACTATAGCTTTCTGGGGTTCTTTTCTTATCTAATTCCTTAAAAAAATGCATTAGATTGTAATCAGCTGATGTGTGCATTGGAACTCGCCTTTTATTTTCCTGCCATCTATGAGCTGCTTTCTGATTGGCTGCATTGAGTCTTGCAAAAGATTGTTCTTTGCATTCTTGTATAAATAAAATGCAGTAATGTTTTTTTTTTTTTTAATATTCATAAATTCCTGCTGCTCTTTACATGTCATGTTTTCTGTTATCATGGACAGATGGGAACATTTTTATATAAAGAACAAGCCATACAGACTGCTGATGTATCAGACATTGCTTAATTCAGGCAATTAAAAGGGTAAAAATTGCTTTAATTCCTCTCACATAATATTGGCAGGAAGTGATAAAATATAAAAAAAAAAATGTATTAATGGATGGATGTCGGATTAACTGCTCCAGTAACCGCTCATCCTTCTTTCCAGGCATTATCTCCATTCCCTTCTGGCTGGAACTACTTTGAATTGAATGAGGCTCTTCTGCGTAAATCAGTGACGCGCTTCTAGACAGATGACTTGTGTGCACCCTAAGGCTTCCTGTTACTATATTAGTACCGATTTAGCACAAGGAGCTATGAACCTAGCAAATGTTCATATAGACTTTAATTGGAAAACTCTGCTGCAGGTGCATTCAAGGATTCAACTGGTTCTACCATTAACTGACTGATCTGATGAAGCCTGATAAGTAAAAGATTGATCTGCTATGTCCATTTTCCTGTAAGTTAATAACACTAATAAATGGTGTTCTTTTGACATTATTAAACTCCAATATACTTAAAGAGTGTATATAATGTTTTGTGTAAATCTATTTTACATATTACGTTCAGGGTAAAAAAAATAAAATGCATTTTTTTTATTGTTTTCAGTCTTGCAAATAGGATATATTGAATCTGAAAAAATAAATGGGGCTAGTAAATAAGCTTTTCACTTTGCAAGGTAAGTTTCCCTTATCCTAATAAATGTGATGAATCACTTTGCAATAAATAAATACCCAATCACGTCACGGGAAAAATAAATGACATACTGTATTCTTGCTTGCACATGATTGGATGATGGAAGTCATCAAAGCTTCACCCTACAAAGTGAAAATTTCCCTACACAATGAACATTCTATTTGCCTTTAGTAAATGACACACTTTATATTTATCACTTATAATTGGCAAATATTTTTTTTGCTTTATTTGCATTTTCTTTGACATACGTATTGCAATGATGCAAGACAATGATACAATAGCATGACAAGTCTGTGTAATTTTATCTCTGACTGTTCCGATTTATTCACAACAATGAGAACAGACAAAACCCTGCACCCTGTATACTAGCCAATACAGACCCATATGGATTCTTATCCATAGCTGGTTATATCTGTAACATTTGGGCCATGTTACAGGCAATCTTAACTTCCAAAGTAACCAAGTTCAGTCGAGTGACACCGTAAAACTACATTCATCTGTCTCTACACTCGCTAGTTAAAAAGCATTGATAAAAATACATGCTTGATGGGGTCTATTTATCAATGTTTTCACCCAAGATTCATGTAACTTTCACCTAAAACCAATTTCCCACACAAAACTTAATTAGAAAAATGGATGAATCTTGGGTAGAAGTTGCTTGAATCTCAGGTTTGCCCGGAGGTTCCACCACAATCCACTCTAATGCCGCTTACACACGGTCGCATTTTCCGATGAAAAGCTCTCATCGGTCTTTTGCTGGCCGAAATTCCGATCGTGTGTACGTGGCATTGCAGTAGATTTACTGTAAAGTCACTCAATAGTGGCTTAAATGCTCCCCCATATAGTTTGCCTGAGTACCACCAGGCGGACTGATATCAGCCCAATGATACTCTAAAAACACAACAGCCCAGCAGGGGGGAGATCACTGAACTAACCTCACATGGTTAGTACAGCGGCTCCGACCGGAGCTGCCAGTTTTTTTTTTCATTCAACCCACCCGGCTTTAGAGTTACAAAAGAGAAGCAGGATTTAGAGTAGTCATCTTCGCAAAACCAACAGCGTAGAATAAAATAACTTCTATCTACTATTCTAGGTAAGTGCTAAAACCTAAGCCTACAAGCACATTCGCATCAATGTATTTTTGTGCCTCTGTGTTTTTGGAAAGTGTCAAGAACTTTTTTTCCCGCAAAATTCTGCATTTTGCATGTAATAGACTTCAATGGACCTGCATCCAAAACGCAAGTACTGCATTTTTACCACGATTTTACAATGATTTTGCTGCAATTTTTTTTTTTACATTCACTGTATATAGCTGGTTGGTAAGGAGCAGACCAGGTAGCCAGCCACTGCATCCTTAACAACCGATGAGTCATCAATTGTCAGCGGGCTTCCCCGCTGACAGCTGAATGTAAAAAGAAAAATACAAAACACAAAAAATGGCGTATGCCCCCCCCCCAAATAGTCTGGTATGGATTAGGAGGGGCCCCCCCCATGCCAAAACATTTTTAAAAATGACTTGGGGTCCCCCCCCAAAATCCATACCAGACCCTTATCTGAGCATGCAGCCGGGTAGGTCAGGAATAGGGAGGGGACGAGCAACCTCCTGAACCATACCAGGCCACATGCCCTCAATATGGGGGGTGGGTGCTTGTTGAGGGCATGGGACGTCACAAGGGCCGGGCTCTCCGGGGGGAAGTCATCGGATGGCCATGCCCCATTGCTATATAAGAGATGTCAGAAAGCGGGATGTCACAACTGAGGAAGACAGCCTCAGGACAAGAGTGGCCTTTTTTGTTTTTAGCGGGTAAATGGCAGTGAGGAAGAAGGCACCTGCTGCAAGGAAGAGGACAGCGGCACAGGAGAAGACAGCTTAGGGAGAAGACGGCAGCGGGAGAGATGGCGGAGGGAGAAGACAGCTCAGGGAGAAGACAGTGGCGGGAAAAGACAGCATCGGGAGAGACGGCAGCAGGAGAAGATGGCACTGGGTGAAACGGCGGCAGGAGAAGATGGCTCTGAGCTATTTTTTCTTTTCAAATATTTTATTGGTAACAAACAAAAACATTACATAAATAACAACAGTTCAGCTTTTTAGAGTAAGTGCTTACATAGTACTCAGTAATGCGCGTAAGGATGACGCAATAGTACAATACAAGGTGCTCAGGCCGGGAGAGCATAAGTGCACATATGAAATTAGGCAATTACAGAGTTGTAAACAGAATCGGGCCAGAGCCCCTATTAACAAGGTGAACAAACTGAAGGTAACACATTATATGGGTGGAGATAGGTTATCAGCCGAACCAGTCATAAGGAGGCAGAGCGTTACCTTAGATTTGGGGGAGGGGGGGCGAGAAGGGGGCCAGGAGGGGAAGTTGGAGCAGTAGTGTTAGATAGGGAGAGAAAGGAAAAAGGGGGGCAGCAAAGGAGAGGTGGGTCGGACGGCACACACAGGGCCGGGGAATAAGTTTTGAGGTTGGGTTTTTTATAAACGGGATTATGGCTCAAGGAGGCTGTTATCAAAGTCTTGGGGTAGGAAATGGTTGGTCCAGGGGTGCCAAATTTTTAAGTGTTTGGGGATCTTATCTAGAATGGTGGCCTCAATTTTGCTGTGAATCATTGCTTGGGTGACCCTGTTTTTAGTTTCAGCTATATGAAGGGTAGGGGTTTTCCAGGCTTTTGCAATGGTTTGCTTGGCAGCTGTGGTAAGGTGCAGAATGAGCCGAGTTTGTGCTTTAGTAAGGTGATTTGGGAGGAGGTTTAAAAGAGCCAGGGAGGGGTCTGGGGGGAAATCATCTTGGGTTAATGTAGAGATCATCTGGAATATTATTGCCCAGAAGCTGCGGACTATAGGACATGTCCACCATATGTGGAGGTGTGTGCCTCGCTCACCGCAGTTTCTGAAGCAGGTAGGAGGATATGATGGGAGGAACTTGGCAATCCTGGCCGGGACCAGGTACCATCTCATTAGTACTTTGTAGCTAGCTTCGAGTGCGAGGATATTTTGGGACGAAATTTTGGTGTTGGCCCAGACAGTGGACCATTCATCTGCATCCAGGTCTTTGGTAAGGTCTTTGGACCATTGTTGGGCATAGGGAGGGAGAGCACCTGGGGCAGAGGTGAGATAGGAGTAGAAATCAGATATGATACCTGGGGCGTGAGGGTCTGAGTCGCATACCTTTTCAAATATGGATAGGGGGCCTAGTGCAAAGCTAGACCCTAAGTGTGTTTGTAGGAAGTGACTCACCTGAAGGTAACGGAAACATTCCCTATTGGGAAGTTGCGTTGAGGATTGTAGAGTTACAAACGTTTTTATAGAGTTCCCTACAACTAAGTCACATATACGACTCAGACCGAGTCGCCTCCAGGTTTGGAAAGAGGTTGTTTCAGAGGAGGCTGGAAAAAATTGAGGATGATCTAGGAAGGAGAGGAGAGGAGTATGGGGAGATGTTAATGCAAAGGGGGTTCGTAGTCTATCCCAGAGTCTCAAAGAGTGGAGGGTCACGGGATTAGAAATGGGCCCTCGAAGAGGGGCTGGCAGCCATAGGACATTGGAGATAAGGGTAGGGTAAAGGTCAATTGCTTCCAGGCTCACCCAGATCGGGATCTCATGTTTGGCGAGGTATAGCGTTATTTGTGCTAGTTGGGCCGCATGGTAGTATTTAAGAAAATTCGGTACTCCCAAACCACCAGAATTTTTGTTGCGGAGTAGGATCTTCCTGGAGACCCTAGGTCTTGTAGAGCCCCATATGTACTTGAACACGCGGTTTTGGATAATTCTGTGGAAGTAGGGGGGTACTAGAATTGGCAATACCCTGTAAAGATATAGTAGTTTGGGGAGTAGCGACATTTTGACCGCAGCTATGCGGCCCAACCAGGAAATACAAAGGGGTCGCCAGGCGTTGAGAAGAGAGGTGAGATGGGTCAGCATGGGAAGGTAGTTTTTCTGGAATAGATCTGACGGGTTAGTAGTGAGCTTTATTCCTAGGTAGGGTAGGGATGTGGAGGACCATTGAAAGGAAAAATTGTTTTGAAGTTGGGTGAGAGTGGATGTGGGCAGGGATACATTCAGCGCCTTAGACTTTGACTGGTTAACTTCCAAGCCTGAGATCCGAGCAAATTTGTCCAGAAGTAGTAGGAGATTTGGCAATGTAGTATGGGGTGAGGTAATGAATAGGAGTGCGTCATCAGCAAATAAACATAGTTTGTGAGTGACTGAGGCAATCTCCAGGCCTTGGATATTGGGGTTTGTTCTAATTAGTTCAGCTAGGGGTTCAATTGCTAGGGCGAAAACTAAGGGGGAGAGGGGGCAACCCTGTCTTGTCCCTCTCTGAATTGGGAGGCTCTGAGCTATTTTTTAATAAAGGACTTTTCAAAAACTGACTCTTATATTTCTCTACATTTCACTGCTTTTTTGGTGAATGGGTAGGGGTAAGATGTACCCGTTACCCATTCACATGGGGGGGCTAGGATCTAGGGATTCCCTTGTAAATTCCGCCCGCAGACCCCAACAACCACCAGCCAAGGTTGTCGGAAAGAGGCCCTTTTCCCCATCAACATGTACAAAATATCAACAAAATATATATATAACAGTGTCCAAAGAAATTGTATGTTGTGATATGATGACTTGACTGCCGATGTATGGATATTAACATTCACTGCATAGCATTGCCCATGACCTTAGTAAAATTAAAGGCTTACCAGAAAGCCCTTTAGATAGGCTTAGTAAAGATTCCTGGATACTCCTTCCAAGCAGACGATCTTTCAGAGATGTCCAAATGAAGGTAAAAAACTATCACTTCCGGGATAGTCAGGAACACATCAATGGAATTTCCCCCATACGTGCGGCACAGACATCCAGTGGAATTCCAGTAATACAGGACCGCATATAGCGAAGGAAAACCGTCGACCCTGACACGCACACACGAACCACGCATGTACGGAACGATCAGCATGATCTGGAGCTTATTTTGAATCCTTGCAAGGAACACTTCATTGTTATGTATGTTTTTGTGCACCTTTTACGCAATTTTTAATAAAGGGAGTTAAAATGATTCTCTGCATTATTGGAGTTTCTTCTCCTCGGTTTTCCTTCGCTATATGCGGTCCTATATTACTGGAATTTCACTGGATGTCTGTGGCGCACGTATAGGGGGAAATTCCATTGATGTGTTCCTGACTATCCCGGAAGTGATCGTTTTTTAACTTCGTTTTGGACATCTCTGAAAGATCGTCTGCTTGGAAGGAGTATCCAGGAATCTTTACTAAGCCTATCTAAATGGCTTTCTGGTAAGCCTTTAATTTTACAAAGGTGACGGGCAATGCTATGCGGTGAATGTTAATATCCATACATCGGCAGTCAAGGCATCATATCACAACATACAATTTCTTTGGACACTTTTATATACCGTATTTATTGGCGTATAACAGGCACTTTTTTCCCCTTAAAATCAGGGGGAAACATGGGTGTGTGTTATATGCCGATCCCCGTCGATCTCTGCTGATTGTGAGCGAGTGCACTCAGCTCTTCTAGGCTCCGCTCAGAGTCATGCCCAGTCCCACCATTGGACCTGTGTTATGTCCATCATAGGGCGGGACTGGGCATGACTGTGAGCGGAGCCAAGAAGAGCCGAGTACACTTGGCTATGTGTATCTCGGCTCCGCCCAGTCCCTGCGATCTCGGCGGCGTTCGCTCCACTCCGCCCAGTCTCGGCGTCGATCTCGGCGGCGCCAATGTTAAATTCATCCAAGGCTGCAATGGACACTGGGGGCAAGGCTGCACTCTGGGGCAAGACTGCAATGGACATTGGGGGCAAGGCTGCATTGGGGCAAGGCTTCACTGACAAGGCTGCAATGGACACTGTGGCAAGGCTGCACTGACAAGGCTGCAATGGACACTGGGGCAAGGCTGCACTGACAAGGCTGCAATGGACACTGGGGGCAAGGCTGCACTGACAAGGCTGCAATGGACACTGGGGCAAGGCTGCACTGACAAGGCTGCAATGGACACTGGGGCAAGGCTGCACTGACAAGGCTGCAATGGACACTGGGGCAAGGCTGCACTGACAAGGCTGCAATGGACACTGGGGACAAGGCTGCACTGACAAGGCTGCAAATGACACTGATAAGGCTGCATTGATGGGCATTTAAATGAACATTTTTTTCCTTAAAATTCCCTCCTAAACTTGGGGTGCGTGTTATACGCTGGTGCGTGTTATACGCCAATAAATAATTGGTCTAAGATAAGTCTCTTCATTTGGGCAAATTTTAGACCACCATATGTTTATGGATACGTTTCATTTATCTTTATGTATGGACACATTTGATTCATATACAGTGAATGTAAAAAAAACACACAAAACGCAAATCACTGCAAAATCGCAGTAAAATCATGGTAAAATTGGTTACAAAAACACAGAAAGCACAGCATAAAGCACTACAGAAAAGCTCAAAAGCCACATGCATCGATGTGAATCGAGCCTTAAAGTATGAATACCAGCACAGTGCTTGTGCTGTGTCATTTGGCCCTTTGTGTCACCTGAAATACCTGGCTGATCCTACTTGATGCTGCCCTACCCCCTGTAAACTGACCACAGTTTATCATAGCTGCTGAGCCCTGACACCAATGTTCCTTTCCCACCCCTCCCCTCCTGCTGAAATACCTTGTTAATTGTCAGACAATCCCCTGTCTTCCATAATGCAATGTGTCCACTGTATATGCTTTATTAAAAAAATGCATCTGTATACCTTTTTTCTTAGCGCTTATCAGCGCTCACATGACCGGTTGCTTCTCGCCTCCTGACTGACATCAGTGGGGGATTCTCGGCCCCTCTCGCTGTAGATGTCAGATCATCAGAGGGGAGAGGCGGACGGTCACATGAGCGTTTCTAAGCTTCTCTTCTATCTTAGTTGTTTTGCAGACCTGTCATTATAATTCAAATTTATTTCTATATGTTGAAACACTGAAAAAAAAACTCTCCGGGCAAGCAAAAATGCATTTTTTTTTCCTTGCACGCGATTGGGTAGTCTTTGTGTATATAGGATTGTATACGGTATATATTTTTTCCCTTTTATTATTTGAACTAAATGGTGTCTCTTTTCAATCAGACTAACTATGAAACTATATTGTGATATTCTATGGATAATACTTTCATGTAATAAGTTGTATTCTATTTGTATATATATTTGTATGCAGCTTCACAATTATACGCACTTTTTTATTTGGCTATATGTATATATATATATATATATATATATATATATATATATATGTATATATATATATATATATTACAGATATTATAGTATAATTAATACATAATGGTAGTTTATGTTTGCATGATGTACAGCAGGGTTCGACAAATCCCAGGCGCCAGGTCGCCATTGCAACTAGAAATTGTGCCCTGGCACCTGGGTTTGTGTCACTGACAGGTGCCTCTGCTACAGGGCGGGCTGTGGGGTCTGTCTGGTAGTGGGGATGGAGGAGGAAGAGAGCGCTCAGCAGCCGCTGACATCCTCCTCCCTTCTCCACACACTGTTGGCAGAACAGTGCTGCGGTGTGTGAAACTGTATGTAGAGAGGAGCTGTCACAATTGAGGTTGAATTTCGGAGGTGGGCGGGACCCGGGGGGGGCGGGACCCAGCTATCCAAGCTATCCAACACCAGCCAATGGGATGAAATCTGGGCAGGCCACTACGTGTATGTGGCCCCACCCCTTTCTTAAACAGCCCAATCATTGACTGGATAGCTGCTGGGTCCCGCCCACCTCTGGCATTATGCTGAATTTGTCAGCTCCTCTCTCCATACAGTTTCACAGCAGAGCAGGCCTGGTAATATGATCCTAGAGTGAGAGCTCAGCTCCTCCCTGCAACCAATCAGCCCAATCACAGCACACTGACACTCAGAACTGTTTTAAGTTTTGTATCCAGTTCTTCAGTCAGAAGTACCCAGTACATTCACACACCACAGAGCTGCAGAGAGCATTCAGTTTCACATTTACACTATCGGCTGTGAAACCTGCCAGTGCCAACCAGTGCCACCTGCCAATGCCAGTTAGTGCCATCTGCCAGGGCCAACCATTGCCATCTGCCAGTGCAATCCAGTGTCACCAGTTAGTGCCACCTGCCAATACCAGTTAGTGCCACCTGCCAATGCCAACCATTGCCACCTGCCAGTGCCAACCATTGCCACCTGCCAGTGCCAATTAGTGTCATCCAGCACCACCTGCCAGTGCCATCTGCCAGTGAAATACAGTACCATCTGCCAGTGAAATCCAGTGCCACCTGCCAATGCCAGTTAGTGCCATCTGCCAGTGCCAGTTAGTGCCATCTGCCAGTGCCAACCATTGCCACCTGCCAGTGCCAATTAATGCCATCCAGTGACACCTGCCAGTGCAATCCAGTGCCACCTGCCAATGCCAGTTTGTGTCACTTGCCAATGCAAATTAGTGCCACCTGCCAGTGCCAATTAGTGCCATCTGCCAGTGCAATCCAGTGTCACCTGTTAGTGCCACCTGCCAATGCCAGTTAGTACCATTAAGGGCCATCTGCCAGTGAAATGCAGTGCCCATCAGTTCCAACCTCAATGCCGCCCCATCAGTGCCACCTCATCAGAGCACATGAGTGTGGGAGGAAAAAAACGTATTTGCAAAATTTTATTTCAAACAGAACAAAAGTTGATTTTTTTTTTTATATTTGTTCTTTTTTCGCTTGGCATCAGGCATGAGCAATTCTTATTGCGCGATGCCCCAGACATGCAGTTCTGGGCACTGGGCAGAGGATGTAAATAACTGGCTCCTAACTTTTTTAGCTGGCTCTTAGATTCTAAGCAAATTTGTCAAGCCCTGATGTACAGTATGATTAAAAATCTATTGTGGATGAAATAATATAAGAAATATGCTGCAGATATAATATTATAATAAATGTGTAATGGATATACAGTAACAATGTACATAACAGTATGATGTGTAAGTCATGCATATAATAGCACAATAGCAGCATGGTCAGTATACTGTTGTAATAAAAAGACACAGCTGCATACACTTGAAAGTGATTCACTCATTGCCATTGTAATCTAATGTTTCTCTGGAGTATGCTGCTATTTCACAGGCCACTGGGTCAAAAAACTCCTCTCTCTGTTCTTCACTTTCTCTATGCCTTACTTTTTCTATTGCTCTTTATTTGAGATTCTGGCTTCATTCGAGGACACGTTTCCCTGTCATGTCTGTCCTAGTGCCTTCAGAAATTACATGCTGACTTGGTAAGTAATGATTGCAATGTTCCTGATGTCTCGCAGAGCTTGAAGATGTTATACAGCAGTAGAAATCAACAACAAGTTCATTACTTTTAGGTAAGTTTTCTTTTTTTATTCTATGTTTTATTTTATTTTGAACAACTTTCTATACGAACAAACAAACATGATACAATTGTATGCCTACCACGAAATATAGCTTTAACACAATTCACTTTTGTTTTTTGGTAGGCACTAGGGATGAGCCCGATGTTCGAGTCGAACATTCGAGTCGAGTTGAAGCATTCGTCCGTTCACCGACCCGAAAAAAAAAAGCCAATCACCCGGCTTCTATCAGAGGAACATCAGTGCCTCACACAGAAAACAGCGGCTGCATTTTCTGTGCCCAGCAATGGCAGCTCGCCAGTGCCCACTGTGCCATCTACCAGTGCCACCTATCAGTACCCAACAGTGCCACCTACAAGTGCCCACAGTGTCACCTACCAGTTCCCACAGTGCCACCCAACAATACCCACCAGTGCTGCCAATCAATGCCCACCAGTGTCTCAGAATCAGAGCCACAGATCAGTGCTGCCTATCAGTGTCCCCTACCAGTGCCTACCAGTGCCCATCGGTGCCACCCATCACTGATCATCAGTGCCCATCAGTGCCACCTGTCAGTGCCGCTTATCAGTGCCACCTATATGTGCCCTTCAGTGAAACTCATCAGTGCCAATCATCAGTGCCACCTATCAGTGCCCTTCAGTGAAACTCATCAGTGCCAATCATCAGTGCCAATCATCAGTGCCTATCAGTGCCAACCATCAGTGCCACCTATCAGTGCCGCCTCATCAGTGCTTATCATTGCCACCTATCAGTGCCCATTAGTACTGCCTTATCAGTGCCCATTAGTGCCGCCTATCAGTGCCCATCAGCGCAGCCTATCAGTGTCCATCAGCGCAGCCCATCAGTGCCCATCAGTGCAGGCTCATCAGCACACATCAGTGAAGGAGAAAAATTACCTGTTTTAAAAAAAATTATAACAAACTATTTCTTTTTTTTTTTTTAAACATTTATTTTTTTGTTAATTTAGCAAAAAATAAAAAAAAAAACTGCAGAAATTAAATATCACCAAAAGAAAGCTCTATCTGTGTGAAAAAAAAAAAATTATAATTAAATTAAATTTGGATATACTGTAGCATTTGGATTTGGACACTGTCTTTTTTCTAGGCTTTATTGTCCTTTTCTTTACTTTTTCAAATTTTTTCATGATTTGCTTGTGATTTAATTTTGGATAAATGACCGCAAGCTTACATATATATATTTTTTATTATGACTGTTATTGTTTTTGTGTGCATTTGTTTAGACATATGTATGCATTTTAAACGTTGCAATGTTTTTAAAATTTTGCTTGAAATGTTGTTTGTATGTGGCACTATTAGAGCCAGGTGTGTTTTTGGGTGTATCCCAATTTGGGTGAACTCCCTTAAAAGGCCTGCCTGTTTAGTGTTACATTGGTTGTGAACAAACAAGCTATTGCTTGTGAAATGTCTACCATTGCCTTTATCTGTCTGACCCTTGACAATAAAGATGACATTGAGATAATTTGAAGTTCCAGTGTGCGACCAATTCCTTGTTTTGTACACTGTAGCATGACATTGAATGACAATTGTCATTCTAAAGGCCCGTACACACGTTCGGACTTTTTGACAACCAACATGCAAATTAGCTGGTTTGGACCAACATCCGACCGTGTGTACGCTCCATCGGACCAACTTTTTCCAGGTTGCATCGGACTTTTGTTGGCTGTGCGAACGGACCAACTTTCTGCCAACAAAAGTCCGAAGGACCAAAGTCCGACCGTGTGTACACAAAACCAACTGACTTTTGTCCAAAGTGCAAACACGCATGCTCGGGAGGAAGGACCAGCATGAAGAGGTCGGTCTTGTAAACCTAGCGTTTGTTAACTAGATAGCACATTCGTGATGTGTGAAATTCCGAATTTGCTAAATGCAGTGCACATTCTTTGCATTTTTAATGTTTTTAGATTGCATCGGATTTGTTGGTGATACCTACAAAGAACGAACATACATATTTTACATTGGATTTGTGTTCTAATGATTATCAATAACAAACGTTAAACATATTTTGAACATATTATTTATTGTTAATTCACAACATAAAAAAATTAAGTAAATTAATCTAGACATATTTTCTGTCCACCAAATTTGAACTAAAAAATTAAAAATATAAACAGAAAATAGTACACCCAAAACCAACAAACAAATATAGCCTATTAAATCATACTTTAAACCACAAAAAATATGCAAAATTAGTAGCCCCTAAACTCCCCAGACCACTGGCCTTGTTGGGCATCCTGCGGCTGATTTTGCCACTGACCACCATGCTGCTGAGGTGGCTGTGCTTGCTGAGGTGGGTAGGGTTGCTGAGGTGGGTAGGGTTGCTGAGGTGGGTAGGGTTGCTGAGGTGGGTAGGGTTGCTGTGGAGGAGGTAAAGTTGTGTGTTCCAAATTGCAGACGTGCGAGTTTGAGGTGAGCTCTCGTTTCCTGGCCTTGCTGAATAGCTGTATGATGATCCCTTCACATAGCTCCCTTTGGTCTGGGTCGATTTCTCTCAGCCTATTGGCTGTAAAACAGCCAAACCCTTCAGCACTATCGGGTGCTGTCGTTATGACTGATGTAGCCCTAGCCAGGAAGTCAGATGTGGCCTCATCCAGCTCGTGGCTCTTCCTGGCTCTTTTCTTGGGAGGGCGCAGGAGAGGGATTCTGCACTCTGTGCTTGGTTGGCTGCTGGGCCCAGCCTCTTCTTGGCTCAGAAGTTCCTCCTTTGTGAAAAAACAACATGATTTTAATTTGTGGTCATCAATCACAAACCTTTCATCTCTTTACTTTTCTAATTTTGAATGTGTCCAATTATTAAAGACTATCAATTTGACTCCATCATTTCTCATTCTTGTTGAAAAACTTTATGGCCACTACTTGTCCATTGATATGTAACTTTTTTTGGAAACACAACTAATTATTAGGCATACTAGCATCTAATTAGCAACATATCTAATATATATATATAGATAGATAGATAGATAGATAGATAGAGAGAGAGAGAGAGAGAGAGAGAGAGAGAGATGGCAAGATTTTAAACAATGCTATACCTGGGTCAAGCTGAGCTCCTCCTCTTCTTCATCCTGTGTAGTATCCTGCTCAGTATCGCTGACGTCAGCTGATGCTGAGGGTAAAGTTGACAGGGATTTTCTTGGGACCGTTTGGTCTTTTAAAAAAGCAAGGCTATTGAAGTACCATAACTTCGGAACATAGACCTCTTCAGTTCCTGCTCCAGAACGTTTGGATTCCTCAATTCTCCTGAGTTCCCTTTTGTGGACACTTCTGAGGGCACCAATTTTGTTTTTTACCATAGTGTAGGTTGCTCGGGGGTATACGGTTTTCGCCAAGTCCACAAGTTGTAGCCATGCTGCCAACCTTTTATTTTTGTCAGAGTATTCTTTATTTTTTACTTGCCACAGACAGGTGAGCTCCCTATACTTCTCAATAAATTGAGCAATGAATTCGGGTGAATTCAATTTTGATTTCATCGTTTGGATTGCTGCAAAACAGTAAAAAACAAACCATAATGGGTGGCGTATAGTTCAGAAGCTGCTCACAATATGGGCATTTATTTAAGCCAGGGGTGCCCAACCTTTTAAAGAGCGAGGACCATCGAAGCAACTTGGTAACTGGTCATGGGCCAAAATAATTGTAATGGACAGATGACAGGTTTGGATCTACCCCACATATGGCGAATGGATATGGACACAGCCCATGCTACTCTATGGGCCCTCCAATTCAATCTGTCAGGAGGGGACGTTTCCCCTTATTTTTTTGGCGTATCTGATTGAAGGTAAGCAGGGGTAAAGGGACATAGAGGGTGCATGGAGGGTCCGATTGGGTCCTAAGGCTGCTTTCACTATGATGTGCCACGTGCACCTGTGACTTACCTGCAGATTATCTGTACTTTATAGTGCAGCAAAGCCACATGTAATTACTAGACTTGTTCCAAAAAAAAAAAAAAAGTTTGTGTACATTGTTATCTTCAAAATAGCTAATTTCGGTAGGTTGTATTCGTTAATTAAAGTTACTACGTTTTTAAAAAACTAGTTATTAATAGTATACAATATTCGTTAGACAGAATCTCAAATCCTATCGAATTCATTCGTTATAAACGATAGAATTTACTTCGTATATTTGGAAATGCCTTCCTTTTATTTAGACATTCTGATGCATTTGTTTGTCGGAAAGCTGCCAAATTCGTCCGAACTTCGATTCGTTACGAAACGAATTGTACAAGCCTAGTATTAACCAAACTCTATACAGCTCAGTGCAGGTAACCTGCAGGTGTGTGTTTCAAGGTGGGTGTTTGCGCATGTTTACTATATTTAACAACAGTCCGAGTACTAAATTACATCTTCAAAGCAAAAGACAATCATTTGAAAGTACCAGCGTTAAAGAGAAATTAATAAAATGTACCTTTCGTCCGTGTCTACCTATTTACGAAAAGAAACATTCGTAAATACGTCCATTCTGAACTCTCAACATTTGACATTCGGAACATTCAGAAATAACGACAGTTTCCAAGTATCGTTGGTTCTGGATGTTCTGAATTATCAACTGTTGAGAGTTCAGAATGGACGTATTTACGAATGTTTCTTTTCGTAAATACGTCCATTCTGAACTCTCAACATTTGACATTCGGAACATTCAGAAATAACGACAGTTTCCAAGTATCGTTGGTTCTGGATGTTCTGAATTATCAACTGTTGAGAGTTCAGAATGGACGTATTTACGAATGTTTCTTTTCGTAAATACGTCCATTCTGAACTCTCAACATTTGACATTCGGAACATTCAGAAATAACGACAGTTTCCAAGTATCGTTGGTTCTGGATGTTCTGAATTATCAACTGTTGAGAGTTCAGAATGGACGTATTTACGAATGTTTCTTTTCGTAAATACGTTCATTCTGAACTCTCAACATTTGACATTCGGGACATTCAGAAATAACGACAGTTTCCAAGTATCGTTGGTTCTGGATGTTCTGAATTATCAACTGTTGAGAGTTCAGAATGGACGTATTTACGAATGTTTCTTTTCGTAAATACGTCCATTCTGAACTCTCAACATTTGACATTCGGAACATTCAGAAATAACGACAGTTTCCAAGTATCGTTGGTTCTGGATGTTCTGAATTATCAACTGTTGAGAGTTCAGAATGGACGTATTTACGAATGTTTCTTTTCGTAAATACGTCCATTCTGAACTCTCAACATTTGACATTCGGAACATTCAGAAATAACGACAGTTTCCAAGTATCGTTGGTTCTGGATGTTCTGAATTATCAACTGTTGAGAGTTCAGAATGGACGTATTTACGAATGTTTCTTTTCGTAAATACGTCCATTCTGAACTCTCAACATTTCATAATTCAGAACCAACGATACTTGGAAACTGTCGTTATTTCTGGATGTTCCGAATGTCAAATGTTGAGAGTTCAGAATGGGAATGTTTCTTTTCGTAAATACGTCCATTCTTCAGAATGGTCAAAATATAGTAAATTGGAATGTAAGGAGAGGGCATTCAACAGCTTTTTACACAGCTGGATTCAGGAGCACTAGTGTGCGACATCAGAGAATTTCGGTCAAGAAAGGTTAATTCTTTCTGTTTTATTAAAAGGGAAATTTCATCATGTCTTGAACTTAGATCTCTTGATATAAACAGACAATTGTACACCACCGCAAAGCAATGTTTACCGTCTGTGCGCTAAAAGTATACCTTTTGTTTGATTCTCATAGGGGAGCAAAGACTCAGGCACCCAAATCGCAGGGACGCCCCAGCTCAGCCAGACCCCCACCCTCACCGGGGCCACCACCCTCACCGGGCCAAACATCGGCGCCAGGACCCCCACCCTCGCCAGGACCCCCATCCTCGCCAGGACCCCCACCCTCGCCAGGACACCCATCCTCGCCAGGACCCCCACCCTCGCCAGGACACCCATCCTCGCCAGGACCCCCACCCTCGCCAGGACCCCCATCCTCGCCAGGACACCCATCCTCGCCAGGACCCCCACCCTCGCCAGGACCCCCATCCTCGCCAGGACCCCCACCCTCACCGGCCTGTTTGGGGAATTAGTCCCAGCGATGTGGAGGATGTTGTGGAAGAGGAGGTGGAGGAAGTGACAGAGATGTCACCAGGTGAGTGTCTGACACCACTGTTTCACCACTGTTGCACATAATCTATGTCTGGCCACACCTTTATTAATACATTATTTTTTCTTACTTTTTTTAGATGATGTGCTGGTTTTGGAGCAACCGTTCACTCAGGACAGTGCGCAGAGGCTCATCGGCCAAATAATGGGGTGGAACGGGGAAATAGATGCCATGCGCAATCGACTGAACATCATGCAGCAGCAAATGAAAGATATGATTGATATTTTGGCCAGAATAAATTAAATTTAAAAAATATAACTTTTCAATCATATCTAGTTCTTCATTTGCTGCTGCATGATGTTGACTCGATTGCGCATCATCATCCTTGCAAAGTTTATTTGTTTTTATTGTTTTTATGTTTTTCCAAAACTTGATTAAAAAAAAAAGAATATATATTTTTGAGGTTCAAAAAAAATAATCAAAAAATACCAAAAAAATATATTTTTGATGTTAAAAAAAAAATAATCAAAAAATACCAAAAAAATATATTTTTGATGTTCAAAAAAAATAATCAAAAAACACCAAAAAAAAATATTTTTTGATGTTAAAAAAAAAATAATCAAAAAATACCAAAAAAATAATCAAAAAATACCAAAAAAATATATTTTTTGATGTTCAAAAAAAAATAATCAAAAAATACCAAAAAAATATATTTTTGATGTTCAAAAAAAATAATCAAAAAATACCAAAAAAATATATTTTTGATGTTCAAAAAAAATAATCAAAAAATACAAAAAAAAAATATTTTTGATGTTAAAAAAAAATAATCAAAAAATACCAAAAAAATATATTTTTGATGTTCAAAAAAAATAATCAAAAAATACCAAAAAAATATATTTTTGATGTTCAAAAAAAAATAATCAAAAAATACCAAAAAAATATATTTTTGATGTTCAAAAAAAATAATCAAAAAATACCAAAAAAATATATTTTTGATGTTCAAAAAAAATAATCAAAAAATCCAAAAAAAAAAAAAAATGAAAAGGCACATGTGAATGTGCACAGAATAAAAAAAGTTGAAACAAAACCAATGTGTGCCTTCTTATTTCAATGCTCAATATCAGTATATTTGTTACGTGGTTGTAGTTGCATTGACCATGTACTCAAAAATGTGTGTAGGTGAAATACAGCACAATCTACAAGTTAGCTGGAATTGAGATGGATACCTCATGTTGCACATCAGGTTGGTTCAAACTAGTGGCAAAAAGGACAAAGATCATGGCTAGTTGCAAACATATAAGAAACAGACAACAGTCTTTCAAATTAAAGAATATTTAATTTTTTTATTACAATTGTAACTAATTCTCCAAAACATTTTGCTGCCAAGGCACTGCCCCTCGTCCAATAAAGTAGTCGGTGTATTGTTGGCGGACAACACGCCCGTTCTGGACGCCAAAACCAGCATGTGCACTTTCAAGTGCTGGCATCAAGGACTCTTCAGCTGGTTCACCCGTTGCCCCTAAGGCAATGTAGCTGGAAGCATTCCTCCGTAGAAAATTGTGGAGGATGCAGCAGCATAACACCACATGATTTAATTTATATTCAGCCAAATTTATGGCTGTTAAAAAGATCCGGAATCGGCTGGACATTATGCCAAAGGCATTTTCTACTACCCTTCGGGCACGAGAGAGCCTGTAATTAAAAATCCGTTGCTCTGGGGTCAGATTCCGCATTGGGAAGGGCTTTAGAATATGTGGCCCCAAAGAAAATGCATCATCTGCGACAAAAACAAAATTGAGGCCCTCCACATTGTCCTGAGCACGTGGCAAATTTAAGGTTCCTCTCTGCAGCCGGTCATAAAATTCTGTGTTCATCATAACTCCTCCATCTGAGTGACGACCATTAATACCAACGTCGGCATATAAAAAATCATAATTTGCTGACACCACAGCAAGGAGGACAATGCTAGAAAAACCTTTATAATTAAAAAAATAGGATCCTGAATTTGGTGGTGGCACTATCCTCACATGTTTGCCATCAATGGCACCTCCGCAGTTGGGGAAATCCCATAAATTGCCAAACTGCGCAGCAACATCCTGCCATTCCTGGCTGTTTTTCGGAAACTGTGGAGTCAAACAAATAAAGCCAAAATTAATACCGGAGTACATTAAATTGCAAACATATTTGACACAAACATTGTGGGCCAAAATAATATTCTAACATGTAAAAGTGCATTTCAAGAACAAAATAAAAAGGTACAATTATATGGTCCCTCACCCCCTCTGGTGGCACATTAAAAAAAGCTTAGGAAGGGGGAGTTGAATGAGTATCTGTTTTGGACAAGTAAACCTCAACACTTCCAGGAGAACTAAAGGCATTAAAATTTAAGTTTAATTTGGGTAAGCCATCCATCTTGACAAGATTATCAGGCCAGTGGACAGCAGTGGCGGTGCGTGCATAGAGGGCGCAGGAGCGCCGCCCCCCCTCTCCTGCACCGCTCTATCACCAATAGATAGATTAATGCATTGCATGAATCTAGCTATTGTCACCGCTGCCGCCCCCCTATTCAGGTGTCCGGCCCCTTGTCGGGCGCCGGGCATGTGAATTACAGCGGGGGGGGTGTTTCTGGAAGCGCCCTTTTAGAGCTGTAAAGCTCGAATAGGGGACCTTATTAGAGCGGTGTGCTCTAATAGGCTTCCAGAAGTGTAAACAGCGGGCGCAATGCTTTGCGTTCGCTGCTTACACAGTATTGTGTTAGCGAAGCGAATACATCGCTTCCCTAACACAGACCCGCCTCTCAGCCAATCAGGTTGCCGGTCTGTGTTACCGGTCCCCTGATTGGCTGAAGTCACAGGCGCTGTGAAGACAGGAGCGCGGGAGAAGATGAGGAGACACCGCTCGCCGCCTGACAAGGTAAGTGCCATTGGCAGCATTTAATGGGCACAGTGACAGCGTTAGATGGGCATAGTGGCAGTGTTAGATGGGCACAGTGGCAGCGTTTGATGGGCACAGTGGCAGCGTTTGATGGCACAGTGGCAGCGTTTGATGGCACAGTGAGGCTGTTTGTTTTGCGCACCCCCAAAAAATTGGAGCACCAGCCGCCACTGGTGGACAGGTAAGAAGTGGAATAAAACAAAAATATGAATGCACATTGACAAAATCTATACACATTTTGACATACATCGTACAAAATAATAAAAAGGATAATTAATTATGAGTATTTGTTAAGATGAAGTTAAAAAGCAAGGAAGTAGGCACAGCACAGGGATGTTGGGAGCTATTCATAATGAGCAAAAAAACATGATGAAAGTATAATTTGTCGATTTTGAAGCTAATCAGGCAGGCCATTACACTACATTTAGGCAACAATCTTAAGTCAAAACGGCATATGGCTGAATTGGTCACGATTAAGTAGCCAAGTTTTGGTCCAAACACTTCTTATCCCAGTATTGCGCCTATTTCTAGACTGGGCTCGAGTCACAGCAATGACTCCAAGCCCATAAACAGCACGCTCTCTCCTAGGATCGCGCAACATGGCTGGCCAAAACGGTCGGAAAGGAGCACGGACCGAAAAGTACTCGAATCACCACTGACCAAACGTCTGCTAGCTCGAAGTTAGCAGACGGAGCCCGAAGGGTGACGCGAGAGAATTGAACGTCCTCTTTTGAAGCGTCGTCAGTACGTTGTAACGTCACTACATTCGTGTTGGTTGACTCAAAAGTCCGACCGTGTGTATGCAATACCAACTTGAGGGCCAACGCCCTTTGGACAAAAGTCCACGGGAAAGTTGGTCCACGGTCCGACCGTGTGTATGGGGCTAAAGAGTGACAGCGCTGAAAGCTGAAAATTGGTCTGGGCAGGAAGGGGGTTTTAAGTGCCCAGTAAGCAAGTGGTTAAAGGCTTATATGCAAGTTATTGCCATAAAAATTGCTATAAAAAGTGTTTTGGGACCCGGGTCCTGCCCCAGGGGACATGTATCAATGCAAACGGACGTTTTTTTTCAGGAGCAGTGATTTTAATAATGCTTAAAATGAAACAATAAAAAATAAATATTCCTTTAAATATTGTGCATGGGGGGTGTCCTTAGTAGGCCTGTAAAATAGCGCATTTTTCCCGTGTTTGAACAATACCACAGCAAAATGACATTTCTAAAGGAAAAAATGCCATTTAAAACTGATCACGGCTGTAATGTATTGTCAGGTCCCGGCAATATAGATAAAAATCATTGAAAAAAACGGCATGGGTTCCTCCCCATAGTCCATTACCAGGCCCATAGTCCATTACCAATTGTGTGGGGGTCCCCACCCCAAATCCATACTAGGCCCTTCAGGTATGGTATGGATTTTGAAGGGGAACCACGAGCCAAAATTTAAAAAAAAATGGCGTAGGTGTCCCCTAAAAAATCCATACCAGACCCTTATCCAAGCATGCAACCTGGCAGGCTGCAGGAAAGGGGGGATGAGAGAGCGCCCCCCTCCTGAACTGTACTAGGCTACATGCCCTCAACATGGGGAGGATGCTTTGGGGTCCCCCCAAAAATCTTGTCTCTGTGTTGATGGGGACAAGGACCTAATCCCCACAACCCTTGCCTGGTGGTTGTGGGGGTCTGCCGGTAGGGGGGCTTATAGGAATCTGAAAGCCCCCATTAACAAGGGGACCCCCAGATCCCAGCCCCCCCATGTGAATGGGTATCGGGTAAATTGAACCCATTCACCAAAAAAAGTCAAAATGTTAAAAATAACAGTAGACAATTTGGTCCTTTATAAAAAAAACTGTCCCGCGATATCCATTCATTTGCGATCACAGTGTCCGACGTCCCGATAAAAAAAAACTGGAAAAAACTCCACCTCCATGGGTGGCTCCCACTGACTGAAGCATCTTCACGATGATAGCTGTTATATAGCTGAGGGCAGGGCCACCCAGTGACGTTAACGGGTGACACCGCCCCCTCTGACATTGTGTGACGTCACATAATGTCAGAAGGAGGCGAGGTCACCCATTTACATCACCGGGTGGCCCCGCCCTCAGCTATATAACAGCTGTCATCGCAAAGAGATTTCAGTCAGCGGGAGCCTCCCATGGAGGCAGAACTTTTTATTGGGTCGCCAGACACTGTGATCGAAAATGAATGGACATCGCAGGATGGGAGCGGGATCTGGGATTCCCTTGTCAAAGGGGGCTTCCAGATTCCCATAAGCCCCCCACCCACAGACCCCCACAACCACCGGGCAAGGGTTGTGGGGATGAGGCCCTTGTCCCCACCTTTTACTGCGGCCTGCGGCCTGCCAGGTTGCGTGCTCGGATAAGGGTCTGGTATGGATTTTGGGGGACCCCCATGCAATTTTTTAATTTGGGTGCAGGGTTTCCCTTAATATCCATATCAGGCCCGAAGGGCCTGGTAATAGACTGGGGGGGACCAATGCTGTTTTTTTCAAAATTTTTTATCTATATTGCCGGGACCCGACAATAAATTACAGCCACAAGCAGTTTTAAATTAAATTTTTTCCTTTAGAAATGTCATTTTGCTGCGGTACTGTTCTAAACACGTGAAAATGCAAGGCACAATATTGAAAGTTATATTTCATTTTTATTGTTTCACTTTAAGTATTATTAAAATCACTGCTCCCAAAAAAACTTCTGTTTTTAAAACTTTTTTTGCATTGATACATGTCCCCTGGGGCAGGACCCTGGTCCCCAAACACTTTTTATGGAAATAACTTGCATATAAGCCTTTAAAATTAGCACTTTTGATTTTTCATGTTCGTGTCCCATAGACTTTAACAGTGTTCGCTTGTTCGTACAAATGTTCTGGTGCGAACCTAACTGGGGGGTGTTTCGGCTCATCCCTATAAATAAGTAAATTTTCTCATTTACTTATGTGCGCTGATGAGATAGCACTGATGGGCACTGATGAGACGGCACTGAAGGGCACTGATGGGGTGGCACTGATGAGGATGCACTAATATGCAGCACTGAGGGGCACTAATAGGTGGCACTGATATGCAGCACTGATGAGCACTGATAGACGACAATAATGGGCACTGATAGGTGGCACTGACGGACACTGATAGGCAGCACTTATGGGCAATGATAGGCGGCACGGACAGGCAGCACTGATGGGCACTGAAAGGCAGCACTGACTAGTATCACTGATGAGCAGAAATTGGCATCACTGATGGACACTGACTGGCATCACTGCTGGGCACTGTTGGGGCTCCACTGATCATCTGGGCACTGATGATCAGTGCCTTGATTATCTGTACAGGTCTCCCGCTAATCGGCTTTCCTCTCTTCACACTCTGTCAGTCTGAGACAAGGAAAGCCAGTAACCAGAATTTCCATGTTTACATGTGATCACCTGTGATTGAACACAGCTGATCACATTGGTAAAGAGCCTTGTCATCCGCTCCCTATCGAGATCTGGGTCACGCCATGTCCCAGGGACACAGTGTGCAGGCAATTGCCGTGCTGCGCACTCCTGCAGTCGCGCAAGCACGGTGAGACCACAACAAGAGAGCACCCCGCCTTTCGTCATTTGTCTATACAGCGTGCGGGAGTTGGTTAAAGTAGAATTATGGGCTAATCCTAACAAATCTTAAAACTGTCCCCGCCCTACTCCTAACACCTATACTAACTAACTTGTGGAAAAAAAGGTGCATATACTTACCTATTTTCAGGCCTCTCCAGTCTGGTCATGTGGTCTACCCCTGGCACCTGCAAGGAAAAAGACAGAGCTCTTAACAACGACTGGTATTGCCTGTACAGTACCATCACCCATAGGCTTCAATGGCCCAGCCATTTGCTCCTGCCGCTTTCAATCAAATCATGTTAGAAAAGAATGGGGGCGGAGATGAGCCATGGAGGCAAATAGACTGTGCCCTTTGCAAAGTGCAGTTGCACTCTGCAAGTGCAGTTGCTCCAGAGCTTAGTAAATTAGCAGAAGCTCTGCTGACTTCCATCATCCAATCATGTGCAAGCAAAAATACTGTTTTTAAGTTTTCCTTGCACGTGATTGGGTATTCTTTGCAAAGTGAAGGTTTACCTCATTTGCTAAGCTCTGGAGCAACTGCTCTTGCAGAGTGCAACTGCACTTTGTAAAGTGCACAGTCTATTTTCCTTTAGTAAATCAACCCCATATGATGAAGTGAAAAGAGAAAAGCCTTTGATAGGACTATTTCCACTTGCTTATTTATGATCACTTTGATCTTTAAGCACGTATTAACCTTCACTCCAGTATACCCTGGTAGATTCTCTTACACCCTTAATGTCCAATTTCACAAGTGTTAATTAAATATGTTTTAACACAACATGGTTATTTACAACTTGCTATGGGGGCAAAGAATAGGAGGAGCAGAGATCGCCAGCAGGGGATCCCAGAAGAGGAGGTACAGGGCCGTTCTGTGCAATATTAAAAGACTTTATTATTTTATGTTTATGGATAGAAAAAGATACCGTAGGAATAAAAACTCTTGCAATTCTTTTTTTTGTTAGAGAGATTCCCCTACACTTTCTGTGTTATGGGCACAAAAGTAAGTGAGAATAAATCCCTCCAAAGCAAGGCAACATTTCCTCTTAGATAATTGTCAGTAACATAGGCATCCTCGTAGTACGATTCAAACTTTATTGTGTTCTGGCAATAATTGTAAAATTATGATTTTCCCAACACTTTCTTTCTAAATAACAGTGATCACTCATTGGGGAGTGGAAGATTTGGGAGGACATAGACATCAATAAATACCTGGCCAACTGTATGCAAAAAAAAGAAAAGTTTGGATTTGAGATATATTTCAGAGTTCCACATATGCCTGGAACCATGTAAACAGCCTTTTCTTTTAAAGGATAGTTATTTAGAAATTGAAGTGTACAAAGATTGAACTAAAGTATTGATACAGATATCACATTCCGAAATAAATTAATATGAAATGATTTGATAATACAGTAAATAAAAACACAAATCAATTCACATCAGTATTCATAGCTGCATATATCTACAATAGGGTTTTAAAATACTGTATAATAATTATGCTAACTCTTTCACAAGTATAGAGAGCTGAGTTACTAACTGTGACAGACCCAACCAGGACATGGGCTTTTGGAGAGGACTACAGGGTGGCCTCTTGCCTACTGACTATGGGCCCTTGCTTTTAAGGAAACACTACTTTTTGGGAGGTGTGTGCCTGGGGGACCCTTGGAGTGGTCTTGCTTTGGATTCAAGTCCATGTTTCCCCAAAACTAACAGACTCTGGGAACTGGAGGACCCATGTACATATTTGGGGTCTCTAGGCTCAAACCAGCATTAACTGCTTTAGATTGTGATACTAAGAGCAGATGTTAAAATTATCAGCTCAAAGCAACCTGATTCTGGGGCCTCCTGATATAAATTGTTTATGGTGTTATGGGTTAAGTGTCTTTCTCCCATTGTGTGCTTCCCTATTGTTAAATAAGTTCATTGAGTCACCTATTGTTTCTGTCTGCTAGTATTGTGTCCACTTCACCTTGTTAACAAATTATTGTTGGATGTTATATGTTTGTTGATTAACTTACTGTTTTAACCACTTCAGCCCAGGAAGAATTTACCCCCTTCCTGACCAGAGCACTTTTTGCGATTCGCACTGCGTCGATTTAACTGACAATTGTGCGGTCGTGCGACGTTGCTCCCAAACAAAATTGACGTCCTTTTTTTCCCACAAACAGAGCTTTCTTTTGGTGGTATTTGATCACCCCTGCGGTTTTTATTTTTTGCGCTATAAACAAAAAAAAAAAAAACGCATTATTTTTTACATTTTGCTATAATAAATATCCCCCAAATATATATAAAAAAAAATGTTCCCTCAGTTTAGGCCGATACATATTCTTCTACATATTTTTGTTAAAAAAAAAATGCAATACCCAATTATTGATTGGTTTGCACAAAAGTTATAGCGTTTACAAAATAGGGGATAGTTTTATGGCATTTTTATTAATCTTTTTTTTACTAATAATGGCGGCGATCAGCGATTTTTATTGAGACTGCGACATTACGGTGGACAAATCGGCCATTTTTGACACATTTTTGGGACCATTGTTTTTTTACAGCAATCAGTGCTATACAAATGCACTGATTCCTGTATAAATGACACTGGCAGTGAAGGGGTTAGCCACTAGGTGGCAGTGTAGGGGTAAAGTGTGTCCTAGGGGCGTGTTTCTAACTGTGGGGGGTGTGGCTGTGTGTGACACGTCACTGATCTCTGCTCCGATCACAGGGAGCAGAGATCAATGACACTGTCACTAGGCAGAAGGCAGTTTGAAGTTTGCATTGTAGTGCTAATATCCTCAAGACGGAAATGTCCTCCTGTGGGTTATAAAGTATGTGTCTGAGTTTCAATTAACAGTCATTCCTTGGTTCTATCCTAACATCTTGTCTGTGTATGAGCTTGGGGTAAAACGGGCTGGTATTAGCTCTCTGCTCGGAGCGGTTTGGCGGGCGGGAGGCACTGTTTGGCAGAAGGAAGCACCCAAACAGGGTGCTAAAGTGGTTCCTTCACACTAAGGTTGAATGAATAAACATGTTATTATTAGTATAATATTGATGACGATTTGAACTGAAAACTGTGAGGGGCTATACAAATGGCATGAAATGACGAACCGACTACTGCAATTGCAGGCCCAAAACCCAATAAACCACAGTAATGCATCCTAGAAAACACTTACCTTCGTACAGAGCGCTCGCTACTTCCGTTCGGGAACACGTGGGGCCCTCAAACAGCCTTATATACACTGCGCACGCGTCGAAGTCCGCCTGCGTCCTCCGCGTCGCCCGCCCATGACGTTCCTCCTGACGAGTATTCCCCGCCCCGCTTCCCCTCGTTGCATTGTGGGTGAATAAATTCATGAAGATGGCGGACACATTCTCAGCCAGTAGCGCGGAGGAAAGCCCAGAAGCGAACACATCTGCATCCAGCAGCAGATATAAGGCCACCAATATGGCCTTTGAAGAGATGGTGGAGATGGTGGACATCCTCCAAAGGGAAGATTACGACGGGGAAAATGGCCCCTACCCTCGACCCAACTTGCGCAAGGACAAGATTCTCACTACAATCGTCAGCACCCTGGAGCAGAAATTCGGCGTACGAAGGGGCAAGGATCAACTGCGCAAGCGATGGTCCGACATCAAATCCAGGGAGCACGATCAGTACAGGAGAATTCGAAAAGCCATCAAAAAAAGTAAGTCAAGCACGTGCGCTACTATGGTTATACTTGATATGTCTAATCTTGCGCAGATGTTATTAGCATTCGTACGTGAAACTTGCGCAGATGTTATTAGCATTCGTACGTGAAACTTGCGCAGATGTTATTAGCATTCGTACGTGAAACTTGCGCAGATGTTATTAGCATTCGTACGTGAAACTTGCGCAGATGTTATTAGCATTCGTACGTGAAACTTGCGCAGATGTTATTAGCATTCGTACGTGAAACTTGCGCAGATGTTATTAGCATTCGTACGTGAAACTTGCGCAGATGTTATTAGCATTCGTACGTGAAACTTGCGCAGATGTTATTAGCATTCGTACGTGAAACTTGCGCAGATTTGATGAAAGTTCAGTTTGTCTTCATAACGTTTATTGAGTTTACCTGGCTTTGGGTTGTTGGTGTTGTAAGGTTGTTTATTATTCTCACTATCTATACAATTACTGCTGTAGTAAGGGTTTTAGGGGTAACTTACACAGGGACTCCAGAAGCTGTTTTGGGGGGGGGGGGATAAATATGTTAAGCAGGGTGTCAAGCTCACAATTCCAGAAAAATGCTCATCATCTACAAATACTGTAGGTGGTGACTTTTCGAAGAAGTACACTCACCTGTCCCTTGGATGGTGCAGCTACAATCTCTGATCGTAAATCATGAAATTAATCTTTGCGGCTTCACTTCCCGGGTCACTATTGGGCATGCGCCAGTTGCGCAATGCAATAGGACTGGTCCGCGCGAGCTCGGGGACCCCTGTGTGTCCCAGCAGACAGCACGGTGGGACGGGATGTGGCGTATACTTCTGTGGGAGTCTAGGGCCGGATGTGTGTGCAAATACCTGCCTTACACAGGTATCTGCAACCCCTCCCCCTAAAAGGTTCCAAATAAGACACCACAGGGGTGCAGGGATACAATGAGCGGAAGTTCAAATTTAGGGTTGAAGGGCGGTTTAAGTATTGGAGTTTCATTAGATAGACATTTCAATTCTGTCTTCAAGTAGGATCTTCTAACAAACTGCTAATAATTGGACAACACTTTTAAACAATGTTTAATAATCCTATTTTGGCACTCAAATATCAGTGTGATTAAAAGTGTACCTTTTTGTGTTCCATTACCATAGGGGGCAAAAGACTCAGACGTCAGTCCGAACCTACGAGGACCTCCCGGCCTCACCAGACTAATTGGGCAGTTAGCCCAAGCCCACGCGTGGATGTGGCGGAACAGGTAGTTGAAGTGGATCAAATATGCACCCCACCAAGTGAGTGTCTCAGAACACAGATTGAGCTAATAAATTAAGGTCTGCATGTTTTTGACACTTTTTTTCTTGTGTTTTATCTACCCAACTTTTAGGTGATGCTGATCTGTTTGTGGAAGGACAAGCTGCGGAGCCATTTTCAACAGACAGTGCCCACAGGCTTATTGGCCAGATCATGGCCTGGAATCTGCAGCTGGAAAATATGCAGAAGGAGATGGCCACCATGCAGCAGGGAATGAAGGACATGATTGATGTTTTGGGGAGAATCTAAAGACCCCTTTTCCATTTCTTAACATCAATCATGTCCTTCATTCCCCTTTTGATGCGCTATGTTTTACAAATTTTAGAGGCCAAATTTTTAATATGCACACGGTGTGTCAACATGTGCTATGTGCCATCAGGGGATCTCAATGGACGCATTTTGTGTTTGCAACCCCTAATGCTAGTAGGTGAGAGGGAAGGGGTTTCACACACAAAACACGTCCATTGATTCCCCATGATGGAACATAGCACATGTTGACATTACCCATTTTCCTGTTAAATTAGTGTGCATATTCTAAATTTGGCTTCTACTGTTCATGGGTTACCTGTTGAACTTTGTAAGTTCTGGACTTTTACATTGTGTAAATATTTTCTAATGCTAACCCTAATTTTTTTACCATTTTAAAACATGTTTTTATGTTTGTTAAAAAAAATCAATCACAAAAAAAAACAAAAAATATGTTGTGAGAAAAAGACCAAAAAAATTTCAAAAATATAACATAAAAAAAAGAAAAAAAAATGTTTTTCAAAAAAAAAAAAAAAAAAAATATTAACCAAAAATACCAAAAATAACAAAAAAAAAAAAAACAACATTAAAAAGGTTTGGATGTGCACTAGAATAAAAAAAAAATGTTTGCACAAATTAAACAATGTGTGGCTTCTTCTTTTTAAATACTACCAGTTTGACCAAAACATGTTGTGGTTCATTGACAAAGGGGCTTATTTACTAAACGCAAAACAAGTTTGCCACTATTAAGATGTGCACTAGGACAACATATAAAACAGGCAAAATTAAAAGCTAAACAATACGAAAATACCAATATTTCAAACATAAATAACTGTATTTATTCTTTGTAAAACAAAAAGATGGTTTAAGGGTCTGCTGCCATTGCAATGGCCCCCCTACCATTAAAATAATGTAAATAACGGTCCCGCACTTGCTGGGCTGATTGTGGGGCCAAACCAAGACGGCGATTATCCAGCCCGGTCATGTCGCCTTCCACTCCGGCCTCAGGCCCGATTGGTAATGAGTAGGTTCCCGAATGTTTGCGTAAATAATTGTGCATGACACAGCATGCAAGAATAATAGTATTCAGTTTGTACTCTGCCAGATGTATGGATGTAAGGAGCAATCTGAAACGGTTGGCCATAATACCAAAGGCATTTTCCACAACCCTTCTTGCTTTGGCCAACCGATAATTAAAAATCCTCCTCTCAGGGGTGAGGGATCGTTGGGGAAATGGCCTCCTCAGGTGGTCACCCAGACCGAACGCCTGGTCGGCAATGAAAACGAACGGGAGTCCCTCCACATTATCTTCATCTGGTGGCAGCTCCAGGCCACCAGTCTGGAGACGATGACCGAACTCCGTGTGGTTGAAGACTCCTCCGTCCGACATCCGGCCGTTTTTCCCCACATCCACATAAAGAAAGTCATATTGTGCCGACACCACCGCCATCAACACTATACTATGGAACCCCTTATAATTCCAATAGTAAGACCCCGAATGGGGTGGGGGCACAATTCGCACATGTTTCCCGTCAATCGCCTCTCCGCAGTTGGGAAAGTCCCAACGGGCAGCAAACTGGGAAGCCACAGTCTGCCATTCCTGTGGCGTGGAAGGACACTGTGAAGTCAAACAGAAATATACAAATCGAATTAAAAACCAGGCAAAACACCTAACTAAATGCAACAAATTAACAAACAATTTGGAAGAACATATGTATTTATTTTGTAAGTCCTTGAAATAAAGCCAAAAGATTAAGGATAAGGGACAAATCTCTGATTGATGACCCCTCTGATGGCCCAGAGAAGATAATAATGGGGATGTGGGTGTGGAGTAATTAATTGTAAGGTCACACAATATACACATGCAATTAATTAAAGGGGTGTGTGTGGGGGGTGGGTTAATTACAAGCTGACCAAAACCACATGCAATTAATTAACGGGGTGTGTGGGGGGGGTGGGTTAATTACAAGCTGACCAAAACCACATGCAATTAATTAAAGGGGTGTGTGTGGGGGGGGGGTGGGTTAATTACAAGCTGACCAAAACCACATGCAATTAATTAACGGGGTGTGTGGGGGGGGTGGGTTAATTACAAGCTGACCAAAACCACATGCAATTAATTAACGGGGTGTGTGGGGGGGTGGGTTAATTACAAGCTGACCAAAACCACATGCAATTAATTAAAGGGGTGTGTGGGGGGGTGGGTTAATTACAAGCTGACCAAAACCACATGCAATTAATTAAAGGGGTGTGTGTGGGGGGGTGGGTTAATTACAAGCTGACCAAAACCACATGCAATTAATTAACGGGGTGTGTGGGGGGGTGGGTTAATTACAAGCTGACCAAATCCACATGCAATCAATTTAAAAATGAGGGTCAAGGGGGGTGAAAGGGGTGAGGGTCAAGGGGGGTGAAAGGGGGGGGGTGAGTAAAGCAGTACAATGGAGCTGGTAATATACATTTTTAACCAAAGAAAGTGACTAGGCTAGGGGTGTTTAGGGGGGCCAAGATTCCATGCTGGGGAGGTTGTTGCAAGGAAATATGCATGTGACCCACTAAATAATACATTCTTAAAGCTATTTTGATAAGTCAACCATAAAATACTAGACAAAAAAAAAAAAAAAAAAAAAGGAATAGGGGACATTCATAGAATAGTCCTATCATGGTAATTAGCTAATGATGACATTGATGCACTACATTAGCAAACATACAAGACATAGGTAATTTTAAAAGAGAAGACTTACCTTAATGTATTCCTCCTGCAGGACGTGGATAATGGCAGAACAGGTCTCTGGAATAATGAGCCCCAGAGCCTGGGGGGAGATGCCTGTCGTGAACTTGAGGTCCTGCAAGCTTCTCCCCGTCGCCAAGTAACGCAACGTGGCGACTAGCCTCTGCTCCGCACTGATGGCTTGCCGCATGCAGGTATTCTGCCTGGTAATATAAGGGGACAGCGAAGCCAACAGACGGTGAAAAATGGGGTCCGTCAACCGGAGATAATTCCTGAAATCATCAGGATTATTCTCACGGATCTCACGGAGCAAAGGCATATGCGAGAATTGGTCACGCTGGCGCAACCAATTCTTGGTCCATGAACTCCTCCTCACCCTGTTCATGGACTGGGCTCGTGCCAAGGTGTTAACCGCAACACCGAGCCCCTGCACAGCACGAACTCGTTCCCGAGTACGTCCACACTCCATGGCTTCAAAACGGTCGGCTGATCAAACAAACAACTTAACAGAACGCACTGAAGAACAGCAAGGCCTATGAAGAACGACCTGAAAAGCAGGAACGAGCGGACCAGAACGGCCTGAGAACAGGTAGGAACTGATCCACACGCACTGAAAGCCAGATACAAACCTCACAAGCACAAACTGAACGGCAGAAGCGAACGAATTAAGCAGAAGTCTGAGAAGCGCGAATCGTCTCTAACCAAACGTCAACTAACACGCGATACACACGAGATCAGCTGACGGTGCCCAAAGGGTGTCGTTTGGGATCTCGAGCTTCCTTTTTCTAGTCCCGTCGTACGTGCTGTACGTCATCGCGTGAACCGCCGGACTTTTTGCGTGATCGTGTGTGGTCAAGTCCGTTCGCTTTTTAGTCCAGCGTACCCAGCTGGAGAGTCCAGCGGATTGTCCGCTGGACTTAGGTCCGCCGGGAAAAGTCCCTTCGTGTGTACGCGGCATAAGTGTTTGTGCAGCTGCATTTCCCCCTTTTAAATAGACAACGTTGTCTCCTTTTAATTCTTTGAGGTTTTGCCTATGTGATCTCTTTTAGCTATAGGAATTTTTGAAGTGGTTTCTTATATAATTTGTTCTTTTTTCTACTATTAAAGTTTATTATATTAATCTAGCTACAGGTCTCCCGCCGTTCTTCTTGGGGGAATTTTCTTAGTTAATTTCTCCCTGTTTGTCTTGATATGCTCTAAGACCACGGTTTCTAACTGATGTCAGTTTAGAATTTAGTGGCAGATTAATTAAATCCTTATACACATGTCCTAATTAACTAGGTAGATCCGGGCCCCAAATATATTTTTTCTGGCAATCGTCTTATAGCCTAGGTCAGCTTCATGTAGAGCAACAATTCATTTTTTCAGATCCTCAGAGCGTTCTTGCCATGAGGTGCCATCTTGAACTTCCAGTGACCAGTATGAGAGAGTGTGAGCAATAACACCAAATTTAACACACTGAGGTGCAGGGGGCTGGGGGAGGCATGCTGCACATGGCCGCAACACAGCACACTTGGGGGGCACAGTGTTTTTAATAATTTTCCGGGGACAAATTCAGTGACAGTTTTGGTCTGGGAACAGTGTCCTTAGTCCGGGGACATCTGGTCACCCTACTTTAGAGTGATAATATTCTTGGCCTCTTATGTCAGCTGCACTGTATCACATTGTCATAATGGATTCACAAGTGAAGTTCGATTTTCACCTTTACCCTCGGAGTCCTATAGAAAGCTGTCTGCTGACTTTTCTGTGCAGCAACTATTCTGTACCTTTCCCCCCACTGTCCTGTCACAGTGTCTCCCCTCCCAGCAGCCCGGAACAGCCAAGCTCTGCTCATAACCCCCCCTTCACCAACCCTATTTACCCCTCCCTTCTCCACTCCCCAACTCTGCTCACCCCCATCTTCTCCATATCCACCCCAACTCTGCTCACCCCCCTCTTCTCCATATCCACCCAAACTCTGCCCATCCCCCTCTTCTTACGGTACTTAGGGTACTTAGGGAACTCAGTCAAGTAATTGCCAGACCATTGTTCCTAATTTTTACTGACAGTCTACTGACTGGAATGGTACCAGCAGATTGGAGAAAAGCCAATGTAGCACCAATATTTAAAAAGGGCCCAAAATACATCACTGGGAATTACTGTCACATACCTGGTATCAGAGCCCAACTGTAGAAGGAGACCTCTCTTACAGCCCTGGCTCGAGGACCACTGGGGCTGCAACATTGGTACAGAAGCGTAGCGAGGTAGGAGTGCCTGTATGATCCGTGGTAGCTGATACAGATGAGTAGAGAAGATCCACTGGATGAACTGGACTGGAAAGGCAGTAGCAGCGGTGATAGCAGGTGTAGGTCAGCGACCCCTGGATCTAGGCAGAGACTGCATCAGGACTAGACTGAAGCAGGTGAGACAAGCCGGGTCAAACACGGGTAATCAGGTAGTAACAGCAGGCAGAGAGTAGTCAGTAGGCAGGCAGAGGTTTGGCAACAGAAGATTAGCAGGTTCAGAAATAGCAGGGTCAAGGCAGGCCGTGTCAGGAGAGGAGAAGGCAGCAGTAGTCAAATGTAGCAGGATCAGATAAAAACAGCAGGTACAGGATCAGACTCAGGTAAAGCTGCAGATCAGACAGCACTGCACTGGAGCCGCTGCTGTCCTTTTAAAGGGGAACTGGCGCCAAGTCGAGTTAGAGGGTGCGCCTGTCGCGCATTGCCGTGCACACATGCCTGTCGCACATTCCCACACACACGCGCCTGTCGTGCATTCCTGCCCACGTGCGCCTGTCGTGTGTCACTGCGCATGTTCACGCACCGCTGCCCAGTGTGGTCCGTTCACGTAGGAACATATGTGCGCACATCCGTGCGCCTGTCTTACCACAGGGTATCCCTGACATTTACAGACTAGTTAGTCTAACATCAATAGTATGCAAGCTCTTGGAGGGGATGATAAGGGACTATATACAAGATTTTAGTAATAAAAACTGTATCATTAGCAGTAATCAGCATGGATTCATGAAGAAAGAAGCCAAACCAATCTAGTAGCCTCCCTGGTGGTAATCCCGAGTCTGGCTCGGGGCAGGAACTTCAGTACCAAAAGCGGTAACCCCGAGCCAGACTCGGGCTTGCGTTGCAGGATACAAGGGGGGGGGGGTCACTTACCTTATCCCCTGGATCCTGCGATGTCTCCCCCCCGCTGTGTGTGCGAGCTGTCTGCTCGCTCGATTCAAACAGTGCCGAGTGCCGCTGATCTCCGTTCCCTGCGACGTAACGACGCACGGGGGCGGAGATCGGTGCCAAATTCAAAAAAGTTTAAAAACACAGTACACATACAGTACTGTAATCTTACAGATTACAGTACTGTATACAAAAAATACACATCCCCTTTATCCCTAGTGGTCTGCCCAGTGCCCTGCATGTCATTTTATATAATAAAAATATTTTTTTTCTGCCTGGAAACTGGAGATTGTCCATACCAACCAAAAAGTGTCCCTTTATGTCAAAAGTGGTTTTAGACCAGCTAGAAAACACCGATAATAAATTAGAATCACAATTTATCATCAAACACTAAATTTAATGACAGCGACTATTCTGCAACTGAGCAAATTTCTGTGTTTTTGATTTGATTACATTATTGAATCATTTTTATATATATTTTTATTTTATTATAATTTATGATTTTGTGTTTCAAACTTTATCATACCCTCCCGTCTACTAGACTCTGGTTTGGACAGATTTAAGTGAGTTATTCATAAGAATTGCATGCCTACAATATAAAAACGCCAAATTTCCATGGAAAATAATTGTACCGCATTCAGCACAAAATTCCAGACAGAATCATACCGCCAGGGAGGTTAACCTTCTATGAGGAGGTGAGTTTCCATGTAGATAAAGGAAGGCCCATATATGTGGTGTATCTGGATTTTGCAAAAGCATTTGACACAGTTCCCCATAAACGTTCACTGTACAAAACAAAGATCCGTTGGCATGGACAATAGGGTGAGTACATAGATTAAAAACCAGCTACAAGGGCGAGTTCAGAGGGTGGTGATAAATGGGGAATACTCAGAATGGTCAGGGGTGGGTAGTGGGGTCCCCCAGGGTTCTGTGCTGGGACCAATCCTATTTAATTTGTTCATAAACAACCTGGAGGATGGGGTAAATAGTTCAATCGCTGTATTTGCAGACAATACTAAGCTAAGCAGGGCAATAACTTCTCCGCAGGATGTGGAAACCTTGCAAGAAGATCTGAACAAATGAATGGGGTGGGCAACTACATGGCAAATGAGGTTTAATTTAGAAAAATTTAAAATAATGCATTTGAGTGGCAAAAATATGAATGCAATCTATACGCTAGGGGGAGAACCTCTGGGGGAATCTAGGACGAAAAAGGACCTGGGGGTCCTAGTAGATGACAGGCTCAGCAATGGCATGCAATGCCAAGCTGCTGCTAACAAAGCAAACAGAATAATGGCATGCATTAAAAAAGGGATTAACTCCAGGGATAAAGCGATAATTCTCCCACTCTACAAGACTCTGGTCCGGCCGCACCTGGAGTATTATGTCCAGTTCTGGGCACAAGTCCTCAGGTAGGATGTACTGGAAATGGAGTACAAAGAAGGGAAACAAAGCTAATAAACCTCACCTACTATGTAACTATGTACTATGTAACTATGCACTTTTGAAAGTGCAGTTGCACTCTGCAAGTGCAGTTGCTCCAGAGCTTAGTAAATGATGGAGAGCTTTGCTGATTTCCATCATCCAATCACATGTAAGCAAAAATGCTTGTTTTTTTTTAATTTTCCTTGCGCATGATTGGATGATGGAAGTCAGCAGAGCTATCCATCATTTACTAAGCTCTGGAACAACTGCACTTGCAGAGTGCAACTGCACTTTCAAAAGTGCACAGTCTATTTGGTTGATTTTTTAGTAAATCAACCCCAGTGACTCCATTCACACTGATACATTTCTTTCTTTAATGTTTGCCTACACCAAAAGCAGAAGAAAAATGCATGACCAATAAATCCTGTGGAGCTCTTCACACCAGTCAATTGTGGGCCGTTGAGTAATTTTTGGTGCATGTTTGGTGTGGTTAAAAACGCACCAAAACGCACCGCCCATTGGAATGAATGGGAAACGCATAAAAATGATTTCATGTGTTCTTTTTTGCAAAGGCGCAAAACACACCAGAAACATGGTAAAACCAAGGTAAAACATTTTTTGGGGGGATTTCTGGATTTTAAAAGAAAATTTTAGGAGAAGCGGGCAATAGGATCGCTTCTCCTCTCAGACCCGCTTCCTGAACTGGGATTGGCCAGGAGGAGAATCTGGAAGACAATAGCGAATGTCAATTTGCTATTGTCACACAATTGGGTGGGCTCAGGGCGCAGCCCACCCTTTTTTTAAGACAATTAGAGGCTCAGGCTCTAATCATGTGCGTCTAAAAAAAAAAAACATTGTAATCCATGTGTCCAGCCCCCTGTATGTAGATTATTGGCTGTGCGCATGTACAGTATTAGGGGGCATGGACGGGCCGCCGGTGCTCAAAAGTGAGACTTCAGGGGTCTCTCAGAGGTAGATATCTTACCAAAGACCTCCCCCCCACAAATGTAGCAAATTATTAACTTTAATTAAAAAATCAAATACAAAAATTTATATATATATATATATTTTTTTTTTTAATTGTACCAAAAGACTAAAAATCCAAGCCCACTACGTAGCATAATTTTGCCACACCCACTGTTTTCTGCAGTGCGCTACACACGATGCAGGTCACTATCTTCCTGGTAGGGGTCACAGTGCATTACTTTGCCCAGGGGCCCATGATGCTGTTAAGGTGGCACTGATGGTTGTTTCTCCTTTCTGGTATGGTGGTGGAGAGAAAACTTGTACGTGGAAGTGAAACTGAACCTGAGAAAGGTCAGTTTCACTCTCCTACCAGACAGGAGCTGTGTGTCAGAGCCGTGAAAATCTGGATATACTTAAATAAAACATTTTAGGCAGATAAAACAGCTCCCATACTGTATATGCACTTTAACTGTTTAATTAGCAGTTTGCCCATAGTTGAACTTTAATCCAGGATGCTAATTCTTCTTTCTTTTCTTTTTTGACATTGCACTGGATTGACTTTTTGGTATTTGCAATGTTTCTTGTTTTGGTATTACTAATGTTTCTTGTTGTGGTATTACTATGCAAGTAGATTTTATCATACAGACTGCAATGACCTTAGAACTGCATTGTTTATATGGTGTACTGTACTTTGCACTCTTTTACAGAATAAGCCTCCTAGGTGCTCTTGCCCTTTGCAGCAAATAAGCAAAATCTAGCAATCACCCAACAAAGCTTAAATTAAAGCCATGAATTGAATGAAGACTCATCAATAAGAAAAATAACAGACTTTTACATAGAGAGATTCATGGATATCGTTTTCTATTTTCTCACCCCTCTTTGTGCCATGAAACTATTATGAAATCCATATAATACCAAGTAATAGCATTTTCTTCTTTATATGCAGTAATAATTTATAACATTAATCAGAAAACAATCCAGCCTTTCACAAAAAGGTATAAAGAGAGATGGTCTGTTTTATATAGTGGATGGAGCACTGCGCTGTGCCATCTACAGCAAACATCTCTGGGGGATGTTAGATGCTCCTGTCTTAGCCAGCATAACGACAAGCTGAATTATAACCAGACCAATTTTTAAGATGTCATAAAAGCCACAAACGGCTTTTTTTCTGCGTATGCAAAACTATTTTATTATGAAGTTTTTCAGAGTGAACTTTTTCAGGTTATAAAATTGCTAATGGAAAAGTTAAATGTTACAGCATCCTGAAGTTAATGACAAATAATTCCGTGGGTCTGTTTGAGGTCATGAACATTTAATAAAAGTATGTTAATAACCCTTTGCTGACCACAGTAATTATGGCCACAACATTTGGGGCTTTTTTTTCACTAGATTTTATTTGAACCTTTTATTTTGCATACCAGGTGTATTTAAAGTGGAACTACGGTTATTGTAAAAAAAATAAAAAGTTAAATACAAATACTGCCCAGTGATTAAGCACCGTCCTCACTCAGACCAGTTCTTTGCTGGTCCTTGGGTCCCTGGCGCTACCATCTTGACTGTGGGAAGCTGGTTGTGACTTCATACAGTTTCACAGCTGGTTTCCCACTGCCCATGTGATGGGCTGCATTTCCAGACTTGTCCCCCAGCCTTTCAAGGACATGTGACAAGTCCCAGGAGGTTGCGGGCGAGGGCGAACTTTGGCTATTCTTGCCTAGGCAAGAAAAGTGTGAGTGGGTACCTGTCAGAAAAAGGTACCTGCTCCCAAAAAAAAACTAAAATGTTATAAAAATGGCAGGGGGAGGTGGAGGGTAAATGGAACATTCACTTTTAAGTGAAGTTCTGCTTTAAAGAATAGGGTTATATCGTTATTAGCTGCCACTGGGACAGCTAAGTCTGCGGGTTGCACAGAAAAAGAACTGTAAAGTGTACCAGGCTTAACTCTATTACAGGTTTTTTTTATTTATTTTTTTAGTTTCTCAATATTTCCTGTCTCTGTGACATGCTGCCTTCAGGACAGGAAGTGAAGGTAAATCTGATCAATAGAGATAAAAACAGCAATAAAAAAAATCCATCAGAAGTTTTCACAGCAGAAGATAAGCTTTCACAGCATTAATGTGCATTATATTAAGGCAGCCTGTTCAAAACCTGAAAGTACCTAAAATTGCACATATCCCTTTTTTTCTAATACAATAACTGGCAACACACTACCAAGCATTGCCATGCCTTGCAGTGAACTACAATGCAGGTGAGTTGCCTTAGTGCATCACTGGGGTGCAGTAATGCATGCAGCAGTGTGAAAACTGTTATGACCAGATTAACCAAAATATCCTAAACTACATTTTCAGTTTTTCCATTGTTTTGTACCATTATTTTGTAACTTATATTTTTCTAAATTCAGTTAAGACATGTAGAGGGTATTCAACTGAATCCTTTTAAAATCTGTTTTAGATGTGATGTGAAATAGATATAGAAACTAACTAAAGGACATTTTGTTTGTGCAAGCACTCTGGTTCATAAACAATTTCTAGGTTTTAGTTTTGTAATAAAATACTGGTTCACAATTTTGTTATATTCTAGCACTGCTGATCTCTTGCAGCATCATTGGAGCCATCTTATGTATACCTGCACTCCAGCAATGGTTGCATGGCATCTCTGAGGGAGGGATTTCTGATGATGACAGGTGTGGACCACAGCTCTATAGTGTGAATACCAGCACAACTGATGATATGGGGAAAGATGTGACAAGCTGGGAACACTAGAGAACAATTAGCAGACAGGGGCAATCATCACCCTATGAAAATAAATGCCTGCAAAAGAACCTTCATGCAGGATCACTAGGTATTTAAATAAAAGCTGCATATTTAAGAATATTGAAAATAAAGCTTGGAATTAATTTAACATGTTAGAATTTTAGTCATTGTGTTTTGGACCCAATTTATGAGTGCCTGGATATTTGCCTGGATAAGGACAATTTTCCATAGCTCATTGACTATGTTAAAGTATATATAAAAAGATCCAGAAAAAAAACATAAAAGATGGATCTCAAAACTACTGACAATATAAAGAAAAAGAGACCAATACGTCCATAGGGATGGGGTACCTCCACAACTGTGCTGCTTAGTCCAAAAAAATGGGAAACAGATGGGGAAGGGACAAGTAGTTGAAAGCAGGACCAAACCATGGTATTAAATTGCTAGATTAATCTTTAATAATACAGAAATTTAACTGTGAACAAAAACCCTCGTTTTTAAACATGGGCAGTGTAAGCCACCATTCTAAACACCATAAAAGTTGTTAAAATGAAGAGACAACATTTGTCACTTGTCACTTTAAAATAATGAACACACAGGACGCAGCTGCAATGGTGCAAAAATGACCGCACTATACATCAAACATATGTACTTCCATATATCGAAGCCTTGGTGATCTGTGAGTGGGTAATTAAGACACAAAGCAATATTTGTCCCTTGCGAGGCTTGTTGTATGATAAGTTTGACGTGTATTCCCATTAAACACAGAGCAATTCATGGACTGATCTTCCGTGGATATCTGATAAAGAAAGAAGTGCAATATACTGCCTAAGGCAAATGTGTGTATTTTGATGCTAGTATAACTAGCGCAACACTAACTGACAGACAAATCCCACTCCAGCTGTTCTGTCCTGTACCCGACTAAAAACGGTCCATATACAGCCAGACAGATTTACACCTGGAATCTGGATTTTTGAATGTTGACTGGTCATCTGGATGCTCGTTTGGCTACTTTCTCAGGAGTGCACTATCATTAATTGCCCTCATCCCTATAATGCTGTTATAGCTGGATCCATTCACCTGGACTGTCAATCACTCAGTGAATGCACCTGAAGTGCTTTACGTTGGAATATCCAAAGACTCTGTTCAGTCAGTCACTAGTGCTTAAAGTATACATAAACCCATTTACTATATTCTCAAATAACCTTTTAAGGCCACATGCACATGGGCATTTAGCCCCAGTGCATGAGGCACCCAGGGTCGAATGCTCAGAGACAAGTTGTCAGCATTCTTGGCATTTGTCCCTGGGCACAAACTGCACCAAATGTAAGTATCACTCAGTGCACTAACCAGCCCCATCTAGCCGCAACAGCTGTCGGACTATAAAAGAGTTTGATAATTCAAAAACGAATAAAATTGCTTGGCTGGTGTTGATAGAGTCATTTTTAACTAGATTTAGTAATCTTAGTGGAAAAAAAAGCCATCCTAACTACATCTATCAGTTTTTACTTTATAGGTGATCTTCTGCATGGCAATCATTACCTGGGTCTCCTACCTCTGCAATGTCCTACTTATACATGAAGTGTTGATATCAGTATTTGTAAGAATTAATAATTTATATACTCCACCCTTGGATAATTTAATGTACTTTAATGCTTAGAGTCTGTAAAATTCTGTCCGTGTAGGAGTAGGTCAAATCTGTAAATCAGGCTCTTTGTGCAGAGCAGGCAAATCACTTTGTGAAAGCTCTTCAGCTTCATCTGCTAGCTCTGACTCAGGATTCAGGAGCTGGCTATAAACTTGACATAGTACTGTGAAGACGTAATGAAAACCTTTCCATTTCAAACCTTTCCCTGCACAGACTAACGTAAAAAAGCACTCAAGATTTCACTTAGTCTACTCTAGACAGTAAAATGGTCTTATAGCGTTTAAAATGGAGGTGACTGTCCTTTATTTCTGTATATACGCTTCAGCAAAAACAAATTATTAATTAATGCCTGTGAAAACATGTTAAAATTTTAAATAATGTTCCTTTGGACGTGGCAAGGTTTATCCCTTGCTTGACTGGGAAGGATAAATGTCATTAAGATGACCATCCTTTCACATATTATTTATTTATTACATACTATTCCGATCGCCCTCTCTCAGACGTATGAGAATCATTTTTTTAACATTTGTGTGGCATGGGAAGAATCCCAGATTAGCATAAATTAGGGTAGCTTGAAAGTTAATGCCTGTCTCGACCTCCCCGACATAGATTTATATTGTAAGGTGATGGCTTTGGTACGCATATTGATTTTGCATCACAACTCTGCCAATAAGCTATGGGTGCCATTATAAAAGATAATGGCAGGCAAGAATCTTGCTGGGGCACTGTGGATCCCAGCAAAACCTAGGAGTCTGGACATCACCTCTCACATTAACAATTTTAACTCTCTGGGATAGACTGAATGCATGTGGGGAGCTAGCCCCAAAGACCTCTCCTTTGGCTCCATTAGGGGGTTTCCACAGGTTCACACAGGGGGAGGATATGCCTTTTTGTTTCGAATGTGGGGAATGGATGGGGACACCACTTGTGCTAAGTTGGCCCCTACTAATAAATGACTACCCTTGGAAATTTTCAGGACTTTCCCTATGGATCTATGAAGATACGACAACTCTCTGACTTCATCCATAAAGTAACCCCTAAACTACTACCCCTAAACCACTATGAATTCCAATCTTTCAACATTTGAGTCATCGCCTTTCCCAGGTGTATAAACTTTTACTGGGTTCCTCTGTTACACAGTCCACCTTATTAGAAAATGGAAGAAAGAACTTGACATTGAGTTCACCCCACCTCAACTTTAAAAAGTCAAATGGCTCATGCATGCCTCTTCTATAAGCTCTAAAGTGCAAGAGTCATGATATAAGTTTTTAGGTGCTAGAAAACTCCTGCCTGCCTGGCCAAATATTTACAGGGACCAATTCAAAGTGCTGGAGGGGATGTAATCAAAGGGTATACTTTATCATACAGTATATGGTGTCCATGCCCTAAAATTTGAGATTTGATTTCTCCTTTGATAGAGACGACAACCACCCTCAAATCAATCAAGAATACACCCCCCCACTACCTCTTCCACAACACGCCCTCCTCCTTTAAGTCATACAAGAACAGCATGACCCCCCCCCCCCACACACACTTAATGGTGCTAAGAGCCTGATTCCAAGATTTTGGAAAACAAACTGCATGTCCCATCCTTCTAGACTGGAAGAAGGAGGTGGATAAAATTATGAATTGCGCCAATCACACTATTACTGTCAGGGCTCCACTTGCGACGTGCGGTCGAATCGGCGCACGCGCATGCGCACACGCGCCGCTGATTCGTCGAAACGAGGGTACGCGCCGGCGTGTCCCTCAGGCGCGCGTGCGTGCGCAGCGAGCGCGGGCACGCTCGTCGCGTGCGCACACGTGATGCGCTAGCGCTGTTTGGCGCCAGTTGGCCTTTAAAAGAGTGACAGCTGCACATGTCAGGTGCTGTTCGTCTACAGTTTGTCCCTTGTGAAACCTGCCTCGGCTTGTGTACTCCTGTTAACCTGATCCGGCTTCCACTTGACTCTGCTGCCTTCTCCATTCCTGATTCCAGCTTGTTGACTCTGCTTTGAACTGATACCTGAACGCTGACCTCCTGCCTGTCTGACCTCTCTATTGCCTGTGCCCACTTACCTGCCTGCCAAGTGTATCCAGACCCGGCCTGCCTGACGACCCCTCTGCCTGCTTCCCTGCATGCTGCATACCTCCAGAATTGCTGACGCCATCTCAGGGTCACCCTACATCCGGGCCCTGCTCCACTGTCTGCCAGTCTCTGCTGCTTCAGCATCCAGGAGATCGCTACTGACCAACTACATCTGCCACAGCATCCATTCCAGGCACTCCTACCCCGCTGTGCTCACGGGACCACTGTCTCCACTCCAGTGGGCCCTGAACCAGAGCCGTAAGAGAGGCCTTCTCCCAGCGAAGTCAGGCTCTCCACTCAGGTACCTAACAATTACATTATTGTCACCTAAACCCTGATTATAATGGGTTGATTATTATTAATCCTGCTGTCAGTTGCCGGTTCCTTAGGGGGTTCGGCTGGTGCTATATTATATCAGATGAACAAGGGAAAGTCCTTATATTAGCTAGAGAAATAGAATATGCAGTCCTAAAGTTCCCAATACTAAAAATGGAATAAAATATAAGATGAACAATCCTAAAAACTCTCAAAACAACATGTGCTTTACCATTAGTAATCCTGGAAAGTGAACTTTTTTTATATGGAGCAAAAGCTTAGGATCCCCCTTCACCACAATTTGCTGTTGAAGGAAAAAAAACCCTTACAATCCCGCACTGTTACAGTTATGTGGAAAAAATGCATGGATACGCATGTAACATATTTCTGTGAAAAGAAGTGTACATATATATACGTGTGTCAAAATTCTGTGAAAAAAGCTAGACAACTAAACCAAACTAGATTAGGACCCCCCCAAAAAGAGAAAAAGGACCCCAAAGTCAATGTTCTTTCTGTTCAGGTCCTGCAAAAGAAATTTCAAAACAGTCTGGGTATGATCCCCAACAGTGTGTCCGCATGAGTTATGCGATAAGAAATTCCATATGTTGCCACCACCAGCGTTCCAGCTACTCCAAAACAAGTGACTTCCAAATGAATACAGTGACTGGTATTTAGTGCTTTCAAGATATAGCTCCTTATCACCCTGTGAATCCACCACCATAAAGAATGGCCACTCACCAGATATAGGTGAGTAATAAGCCTTTGGTTTATTTAGCTGGATAACCACTCCTTCTCCTTGTCAGATCTCCACTTTATAAGTTCCGGATCAGTTAGGTTCAGAGAGCGTCCTTCTTTCTCAAGGAAGATAAAAAGATGCTCCCATAGCGTAATGTGTTTCAACAATTTATTAAAATATGCAGATAAAAACAAGAGGACTATTGCACTCACATGGGATGGTGCCCTCAAAGCCGACACTGAGCCTCTCCAGCCGTGTATATAAGGACCTCAAATCCCAGGCAGGACCGTTTGTGCTATAAACCGGTCTATCGTCTTCAATTGTTACCCAGCAGCCTCTACGCGTTTCGCATGTGTGTCTGCGTCATCAGGAAGCTTCCTGATCAGAGCTTCCTGATGACGCAGACACACATGTGAAACGCGTAGAGGCTGCTGGGTAACAGTTGAAGACGATAGACCGGTTTATAGCACAAACGGTCCTGCCTGGGATTTGAGGTCCTTATATACAGGGCTGGAGAGGCTCAGTGCCGGCTTTGAGGGCACCATCCCATGTGAGTGCAATAGTCCTCTTGTTTTTATCTGCATATTTTAATAAATTGTTGAAACACATTACGCTATGGGAGCATCTTTTTATCTTCCTTGAGAAAGAAGGACGCTCTCTGTACCTAACTGATCCGGAACTTATAAAGTGGAGATCTGACAAGGAGAAGGAGTGGTTATCCAGCTAAATAAACCAAAGGCTTATTACTCACCTATATCTGGTGAGTGGCCATTCTTTATGGTGGTGGATTCACAGGGTGATAAGGAGCTATATCTTGAAAGCACTAAATACCAGTCACTGTATTCATTTGGAAGTCACTTGTTTTGGAGTAGCTGGAACGCTGGTGGTGGCAACATATGGAATTTCTTATCGCATAACTCATGCGGACACACTGTTGGGGATCATACCCAGACTGTTTTGAAATTTCTTTTGCAGGACCTGAACAGAAAGAACATTGACTTTGGGGTCCTTCTTCTCTTTTTGGGGGGTCCTGTTCTAGTTTGGTTTAGTTGTCTAGCTTTTTTCACAGAATTTTGACACACGTATATATATGTACACTTCTTTTCACAGAAATATGTTACATGCGTATCCATGCATTTTTTCCACATAACTGTAACACTGTGGGATTGTAAGGTTTTTTTCCCTTCAACAGCAAATTGTGGTGAAGGGAGATCCTAAGCTTTTGCTCCATATAAAAAAAGTTTACTTTCCAGGATTACTAATGCTAAAGCACATGTTGTTTTGAGAGTTTTTAGGATTGCTCATCTTATATTTTATTCCATTTTTAGTATTGGGAACTTTAGGACTGCATATTCTATTTCTCTAGCTAATATAAGGACTTTCCCTTGTTCATCTGATATAATATAGCACCAGCCGAACCCCCTAAGGAACCGGCAACTGACAGCAGGATTAATAATAATCAACCCATTATAATCAGGGTTTAGGTGACAATAATGTAATAGTGTGATTGGCGCAATTCTCAATTTATATCACATCTTAACCGGTAATCATACAATCAGTATTTTTACTTTTTAGATTGCAGCCTTCACAAATATAGTCACTATAGAAGTTGGCGCTGGTACACCCTCTTGCAATTTTATATGGATAAAATTATGGTAGCTGAGCAATGGGTTCACACCCAATGGAAACAAGTTAGGGATATCTGTGTGGAATGGAGTGAATAATTACATTCCAGGCTCAGTAAGGGTAGGGGTCTCCTATCATCCCCCTTTGCCCTTCCACTACAGAAAAAGGTGTAGACTTGGCATAGTGCACACACATATTGTGTAATTTTATGTTTGTCAGATAGGTCCTAGGCACTTGGTATTTTTTGTTTCTTGTATTTATGTTTTGTCTTTCCCCCCTTTTTCATGTCCCTAAAGGTACATTTTGGACGCTTTGATCTAATCCTACCTAAATACTGTATGGAAGATACTGTCTACATTTTGTTGTCACTTTACAGTACTGGATAGCATGGTGTAGGGCTCATAAGCAATTTTGAATTGTACACATGACTAACTTTGCAATGTATTGTTTCTGTTGTCTATTCTTTCAAAGCCTGTCATACAGTTTGCTTGAGGTATACAATGTATGAAAACGTACAATTTTCTGTCATATGATAAATGTTTCTTTGATACCTAATTCCAATAAAAATGTGATTATAAAAAAAAAAATTAAGATATTGTTTGAGATCCTTTACACAGCTAAAATATATATAAAAAAGCTATTTGCCTATCCAGTTCTGAGATGTATACAGCTCTGTCACACATCACATCCCTGTCTGGAAGAAGAGGAAGGCTCTCAGCTGCAGTTCAGGATCACTTACATGTGTCGTCCCCACCCAGTGACTGGACAATGAAAGGAAAACAGCAGACTGATGAGCTCATCTCTCTTACTCTCTTCTTTCCTCTTATAAGCGTGTTCCTTACACTGCAGCTCAACAAATTTTCTCTTTTTACTGCTTCTCCCTTTCTCAAGTTGAGCTTTGCTGTACATGAACTGACATAGGCTGATACTAATTTAAATTCAGGTGCTTACGATGCTTGCTTTTAAAAATAAATCTAAAGTTGATCTAAAGTCTAAAGATTTTTTGCCTTAATGAAAAAACTCCCCTCAGGAGCGCACACACATGGGTACCTCCTTAGCACCTGGCTTGCTAAGGAGGCATCTGGCGTAGGGAGAAGCAGAAAGTGCCAGTGGGGAGCTGCCAGAAGATGAGATAAGGGACATCACACAGAGCAGGAAGGTATTCCCTTTTTTATTTAAAAAGTATAGACTTTAGTATCACTTTAAGGATGTATTAATTATTAGAGAGCTGCAGTAATGGAAGTCATACAGTATATTTGCCTAAAGTTCAGCTTTGAAGATTATTTTTTTAACATTTGCTTTGACCCAATGTGTTTGATAGCCAAATCAGATTTCCTTTAAAATTAGTTTGCGTTAAACTGTTTACGCCATTATATATCAAGTTTATGAATTTAAAGTGATGTATCAGAGGTTTAATTACAACAGAGTATAAAACTCTAAGATCATAGATAAACAGAGACTTTTTTAATTATGTACCCATAAGGAGGCATGATATAATAAATAGTGAAAATATTTGCCAGCACACCATGGAGCGACACAAATAGCGTCCATGATATAATAAATGAAACGTTATCTTACTGTATCTTACTAGAAATTGAATTTCAAATGACAAAAATATTTCAGAAAACTAAATAACAGGAAATCATCCTCCTTTCTCTACTAAGATATATGTTGCATATTTTCATATCACTCTTTAATTTAAAGCTATGCTTTTCCCATCAGCATATAAATAAAAATGGTTTATTCGACTACATGTCTTTAATTTCACTATGAATATTTAGCAAACCTACTAGATTTCTCATTAAAAAATGCCTTGAATTAAACATAATCCACATCAAAACTCTTTTTTTGCTATTTAATTTATGATTTCTTCCTAATAATCAAAGCACAATATTAAAATGGAATAACTGTACTACCTATTATTCCTGCATAGATTATATTCAAATTTACTGCAGAAAGAAAAGTTTGAGCAATAATTCAGAGGGTGGATTTGCTGATTTATTACTTCAACTCATGTGATATGTATCTTGATTTTAAGGAATAATTAGTAACTTTCTGAAACAGAAAAAAATAGGGAAGAAAAAAACAAAAAACTAAATGAGCAATAAGGAGATAGACATAGAATGATGTACTAAAACAGTATATTTTTGGTTGTAGTACATTTGTACACATTAAAACTGATCTCCAGACATGAAAATACCAATGCATTCATTAAAAATCAGTAAGTGGTCAATTATTAAAAAAGGGTGTCGCACAAATGTCATAAGCATACATCCAGCCTTCACAAATTCTGACCATACTTTGCTTGACCACTTCAGCCCCAGAAGGACTTCCCCCCTTAATGACCGGGCCATTATTTGCGATACAGAACTGCGTTTGAAAAAATTGCACAGTCGTGCGACGTTGTACCCAAAAAAAATTGATGTCCTTTATTCCCCACAAATAGAGATTTATTTTGGTGGTATTTGATCACCTCTGCGTTTTTTTTAATTTTTTTGTGCTATGCAAACAAAAAAAGAGCGACAATTTTCTGCTAACATACATATGCAAAAAAAAAAAAAAAGTAAAAAAACAAATGTATTCATCAGTTTAGGCCAATATATATTCTTCTACATATTTTTGGTAAAAAAAAATCGCAATAAGCGTATATTGATTGGTTTGTGCAAAAGTTATAGCGTCTACAAAATATTATTATTATTATACAGGATTTATATAGTGCCAACAGTTTGCGCAGCGCTTTACAACAGTAGGGCAGACAGTACATTTACAATACAATTCGATACAGGATGAATCAGAGGGCCCTGCTCATTAGAGCTTACAATCTAGGAAATAGGGATAGATTTAGGGACTTTTAACTTTTTTTAATTGTTTTTACTGGTAATGGCAGTAATCTGTGATTTTTATCGGGACTGCTAGATTACGGCAGACAAATCAGATCCTAAGTGACACTTTTTGGGGACCAGTGACACCAATACAGTGATCAGTGCTAAAAAAATGCACTGATCAATGTATAAATGGCACTGGCAGGGAAGGGGTTAACACTAGGGAGCGATCAAGGGCTTAACTGTGTTCCCTGGGTGTGTTCTAACTGTGTGGGGGATGGGCTCACTGTGACAACACAGAGTTTGCTGTTCCTGATTACTAGGAACAGCCAATCTCAGTGTTATCTCCTGTCAGAATGGGGATCCGCCTTGTTTTCTCTGTGAAGGGATATGTGGACATCGAGTCCCCGCCGCAGTATAGCTGCAGTGGGTGGTCCGGAAGTGGTTAATATGTTGATTTCCTATGATCATCGGTTCCATCTAGTGGCCATAATGCAATATATCCATGGTTGAGGTATTTCAGGAAAAAAATGCATTATCACCATTAGATGGGGCTGATAATAATTGGAGATCAACATAACAAGGAAAAACCAGGTCAGATCAACATAACAAGGAAAACCAGGTCAGATCAACATAACAAGGAAAACCAGGTCAGATCAACATAACAATTCAAATCAGGTTAGAATTTGTTATGGCTTAGCAAATGTTGTGACATTTATCTGAATTTTTTTTAATAAATAGACCAATAAGTGTATTCTACCTGCACCTGGAATAAATACCTGAATTTGACTTGATTTTAGTCTCTTGTAATCCTCTATGCAGCAATGGCAGTGTTTTGGGCCAGTTAGGTACCCTGCATTCACGTGTGCTGACAAAGAACATGATGATAGGAAATGAGAGAGGAGTGACCTCATCAGTCTGTTGCTATTCCTAAAAATTAAACCCAGTTTAAAAGTAGGCTACAACAAGAATAATCTTAGCTGCTGATAGCATCTGATTGGCAACACAATTGATGTTAATGTGCAGCACTAAAGCCCCCATTTACACCGATGCGACTTGTCATGCGATTTGACAGTTCCAAATCATATGGCAAGTCGGACCCTATTGCCGGCAATGGAACCGTTCAAATCGGTGTTAAGGCCCATACACACGATCAGACTTTTTGACAACCAACATGCAAATTAGCTGTTTTGGACCAACATCCGACCGTGTGTACGCTCCATCGGACCAACTTTTTCCAGGTTTCATCTGACTTTTGTTGGCTGTGCGAACGGACCAACTTTCTGCCAACAAAAGTCCGATGGACCAAAGTCCGACCGTGTGTACACAAAACCAACGATCTTTTGTACAAACCAATGCAGAACCAATGCAAAAGATCAGACAACAATACAGAAGTTGACCAAAGGTGGCGGTAAAGAGCAGAAAAACCAAGTGATTTGGTGAAAGTTGGCTGAAAAAAGTCCTGCCGTGTGTATGCAATACCAACTTGGGGCCAACGCCCTTTGGACAAAAATCCACAGGAAAGTTGGTCCACGGTCCGATCGTGTGTATGAGGCTTAACTCTGACTTTGCGGTGCTGCACTGAATTGAAAAAGGGTTCCTGCACTATTTTTTGCAATTTCAGGAGCGACTTGCATAGACATCTGTTCATGAAGTTGCACAGATGTCAGGCAAGTTGCACCTAAAATCACACTGACCTGCGGCTTTGAAATTGTGTTACTTCAAGTGAAGTAGCACAATTTCAATGTTGTATTCAGTGTGAACCAGGGCTTAGGCAACTCTGCCAGCAAATACAGTAAATTAATTCTTTCAGTATATCAAGCCTATAATTCAGGATTGACAAATACAAATCCTTTGACACTTGAAACATCTTCTATAGATGCATATAATCAGTATATTTAGCTTTTTTTAAGTCATTTTATTATGAATGAAAAATGACACATTGAAAAGGGGGTAAGGTGACAGGTTAGTAAGTAAGGCAAGTAATAAAAAAGTAATTGAAACCAAAAGAGTGAAAAGCAAGGCTGGATCAGTAGGATGCTAATGTTTAGGGGAGAAAGACAGCCATGCACAAATTACACAAAGAAATATGTTTTTGAAAGAAACACATGAGTGAAACTGGGATATGATAATGACTCACAAAATCACGCAAACTGGAATTTATTGAATATGTCTTTTAAAGCAGGCCTAACCTACAATTCTAATAAAGTATGGCCATACTACAAAGCTAACCTTGAATGTATTATGTGATGTCCTTTCAAGAACGCCATTCCTTGAGCTACATGATTGCTTCATAAAAACAGCAGCAACACTATTTTTCAACTGAACCACTGTGCCAATAATACATGAAAGAGAATTTAAATGAATGAATTTAAAAAAAAAGATCTGTGAGTTTTGGAATTATTTATTCATCATTTAATGCTGCTATAGAAATAATAGAGCAGTTAGATGTGAAGGGACAATTTGACCATCCTCAGGCGTGTATGTTGGTCACTGATCCTTAACCATCTCATTACAAGCATGTTACACCTTCTTCCTTACCAGATGACTTTCAAGTTTCAGTGCTGTGATAGTTTGACTGACAATTACTTGGTCATGTAACACTGTACCCAAATATATTTTTTATCACTTGTAGGATAGAGATTTCTTTTGGTAGTATTTAACCATTTGACATCCGCGCTATGGCCGAATGACGGCCACAGCGCGGATCTCAATTCCCGGGAGGCCGTCATATGATGTCCTCCCCTGTGCACGCTCCCTGTAGGGCACGCGCGGGGCACGCTGTGATCACTGAGTCACTGAGACTCAGGTGATCAGCGATCCGGGTAAGGGGTGGGCTGGCCCCTTACCATGTGATCAGCTGTCAGACAATGACAGCTGATCACATGATAAAAACAAAAGCTCAGTGATCGTTTTTTTTTCTCCTCATGCTGACAGCGGAGGAGAAAAAAAAAAAGCCGATCACCGGCTTATCTTAAAGGGGCATCGGTCCCACCTTGCAATGCCCATAAGTGCCACCTTGCAATGCCCATAAGTGCCACCTTGCAATGCCCATAAGTGCCACCTGTCAATGCCAATAAGTGCCATCTGTCAATGCCCACAAGTGCCACCTGTCAATGCCCACCAGTGCCACCTATCAATGCCCACCAGTGCTGCCAATCAGTGCCACCTAAAAGTGCTGCCTACCAGTGTAACCCATCAGTGCCCATCACTGCCACCTATCGGTGCCCGTCACTGCCGCCTCATCAGCGTACAAAAATGACGGACAAAAATTACCCATTTTATATTTTTATTTCGGTCTTTTTACATTTTTTTAACAAAAAATAAAAATCGCAGAGGTGATCAAATACCACCAAAAGAAAGCTCTATTTGGGGGGAAAAAAATATAAAAATGTAGATTGGGTACAGTGTTGTATGACCGCGCAATTGTCATTCAAAGTGCGACAGCGCTGAAAGCTGAAAATTGGTCTGGAAAGGAGGGGGGTTTAAGTGCCCAGTAAGCAAGTGGTTAATAACCACTGGATTTTTTTCCTTTTTTACTATATATATAGGAAAAAAGACCGACATTTCAAAAAAAAAAAAAAAAGTTTCCCTTTTAATACATAATCCACAAATGATGGTGTATAGAGATTTATCAAGCCTAATGGTGACTGCCTATCACATTTCTTGAGACCCTAAAATTCCAGGACAGTATAAACACCCCTAAAATTACCCCTTTCTGGAAGGTGGCAACCCCAAGGGAGTTGGCTGTAATCAAGTCTCGCTGTAATCTGATGATAACAATGTAATTGTTTTTGTGCTTTCTTTCTGTGATGTGCCCTGCCCAGCCATTGTATTACATAGCCCAGTCTTAAAGGGTCAATAAAGGATTTTTTTTTTTTTTAAATAGTAAACATGCTATACTTACCTCCACTGTGCAGCTCGTTTTGCACAGAGTGGCCCCGAACCTGGTCTTCTGGGGTCCCTCGGCAGCTGTCTCGGCTCCCTCGGCAGCTGTCTCGGCTCCCTCCCACAAACACTCCACAACTTAATGTGTGCTTGCGGGTGCGCTCCCGTGATACAACTGGTGGCTAAAGCCGCTCACTGTATTACTCAGCCCACCCCCCGGCGCGCCGCGTCTTTTGGATGTGATTGACAGCAGCGCGAGCCAATGGCTGCGCTGCTTTCATTCCATCCACTCTAGCCAATCAACGGCCAGGGTGAGCGGCGAAGAGGACTTTGGGGGCGAGCGCGGGACTTTCGAGGGGTCAGGTAAGTATAAAGGGGGCCTGGGGGGGCGGCATTGACGGATGTTTTTTCACCTTAATGCATAGAGTGCATTAAGGTGAAAAAACTTTTACCTTTACAACCCCTTTAATGAGGTTAAACACAAACTGTTGGATGATGCCACCATTCATGCTTAGCTTTTAGAGAAGGGCATAAGATTAGGCTTTGTTGACACTTCCAGTGCTGGCTTATCAGGGGACAAGCTATAGCAATCAGATAAAGCTTTATAACCTCATACGGTGATGTCTGTCTGTGCCCCACAGATAGTCTACCTATCTGGCCATATAAGGGGACTGTCATCTAATGTCTAGTCTGTATAAAAATTGTTCAGTCTGACGTGTATCATAATAGTGTCTAGTGTTAAAGCACACTCCAGCCTGTCATGATTCAGTCAAGAGTGAGTAGACCTAGATTTTCACGTAGTTTTACTCTATTAGTAGTGCCAATAAACCCAGTTGTAAGTCACTGCTAATCTCTTTAATGCTAATGCTAATCTCTTTAATGCCACGTATACACGATCGGAAATTCGGCCAGCAAAAGACTGATGAGAGCTTTTGGTCGGAAAATGCGAATGTGTGTGTGCTCCATCTGACTTTTGCTGCCCGAATTCCAGCCAGCAAAAGATTGAGAGCATGTTCTCAATTTTTTGGTCGGAAAAAAATTCCGATCGCCTGTAGCAATTCCGACGTGCAAAATTCCTACACATGCTTGGAAAAATTTGACGCATGCTCGGAAGCATTGAACTTCATTTTCTCGGCAGGTCATAGTGTAGTACGTCACTACGTTCTTAGCGGTTGAAAGTTCAGCAAACTTTTGTGTGACCGTGTGTATGCAAGCTTGAGCGGAATTCCGTCGGAAAAACCATCCAAGATTTTGCTGACGGAAATTCCGCTCATGTGTACGCGGCATAAGATTACATAGTAAGACTAGGCCAGCATGCTTTCTATAATTGTAATCAGTGGCAGACAGAAAGCCAGGTGGCCAATCTAAATTAAATATAAAACAAGGGGAAAGAGAACATCCACGCTAGTGTAATATTGTTTTTAAAAAGCAAAAAATAAGATCCTCAATCAATACACTCACATTTAGCAGGAAGTTAAATAAGCATGTCAGTATTCTTAACCACTTCAGCCCCGGACCATTTGGCAGCTCTATGACCAGAGGACTTTTTACAATTTGACACTGCGCTGCTTTAACTGGTAATTACGTGGTCATGCAATGTTGTACCCAAACAAAATTTGCGTCCTTTTGATCACACAAATAGAGCTTTCTTTTGATGGTATTTGATTGCCTCTGTGATTTTTATTTTTTGCGATCTTAACGGAAAAAGACCGAAAATTTTGAAAAATAATAATATTTTCTAATTTTTGTTATAAGAAAAATCCAATAAACTCAATTTTAGTCATACATTTAGGCCAGAATGTATTCAGCCACATGTCTTTGGTAAAAAAAAATGTCAATAAGCGTATATTTATTGGTTTGCGCAAAAGTTTTAGCGTCTACAAACTAGGGTACATTTTCTGGAATTTACGCAGCTTTTAGTTTATGACTGCCTATCTCATTTCTTGAAGTGCTAAAATGTTTTTTGCTAGACAATTACTTAGAACCCCCAAACATTATACATTTTTCCCTAACACCCTAGAGAATAAAATGGCGGTCATTGCAATACTTTCTGTCACACCGTATTTGTGCAGCAGTCTTACAAGCACACTTTTTTTTGGAAAAAAAACAACACTTTTTTGAATAAAAAAATAAAACAACAGTAAAGTTAGCCCAATTTTTTTTTTATATTGTGAAATATAATGTTACGTCTAGTAAATTTATACCCAACATGTCACGCTTCAAAATTGTGCCCACTCGTGGAATGGCGACAAACTTTTACCCTTAAAAATCTCCATAGGCGACGTTTAAAAAAATCTACAGGTTGCATGTTTTGAGTAACAGAGGAGGTCTAGGGCTAAAATTATTGCTCTCGCTCTACCGATCGCGGCAATACCTCACATGTGTGGTTTGAACACTGTTTTCATATGCGGGCGCTACTCACGTATGCGTTTGCTTCTGCGCGTAAGCTCGTCGGGAGGGGGCGCATTTAAAAAAAAAAATAATTCTTATTTATTTTACCCTTTATTATTTTTACATTGTTTATGTTTTTTTAATTGTGTCGCTTTTATTCCTATTACAAGGGATGTTAACATTACAGGACCTCTTAAATATGAGAGCTGGAGTCAAAACAAGGGAGTGTTTCGACTCAAACTAGCCACAGATTTTTTTTTTCAGGAGGAAAAAAAAACAGGTTCCACCTTCCACACAAGTGAGGTGGATGTGGGAATGACCCTCACCAGGATGCTGCATTCCGACAGCTGGACCCTGTGCTGTCAGAATACACAAATCAGTGGCTGCAGCCTCTGATCAACAAAAGTTTTCCAACTTGTCTGTTCAACAGAAGTCAATTATCAGATTGACTTCTGTCGAACAGGGATGCCCACAAAAGCTTGCCTCCTCTCAAAAGCTTCCTGCTACAATACCTAAAAGGCATGCTTTGTTGTCAGCAACATACTATAGAGCAGAGCTGCGCAGGGAAAACTTTCTGGTGTGTCTTCTGGGTCTCATGTGGTCTGATGTAAAAAAAAACAGTGCAATGGCCATATGCGGAATATCACTGTGCTCTGTTCTCACCCAGTGCAGCTTTACTGCAGAGCTCAGTTGTGCAGTACTGTATGTCACTACTACCACTCCACTTAGTGTCATCTGTTTGAAGAACAAGTACTGTGGAATGTCTACAAAGGAGGAGGTAAGTAAGGTGGTGACAGAAAGAGGCGCATAGGTGACAACATCCTTAACATCATTATGCCATGTCCTTTGACCTAAAGCTACAAACCAATAGTATATTATAAATATAGTATCATTTCATTTGCATTGCTACTATGGTAACCCATTGTACTCTGTATAGAGGTCTTCCTAGCACCCCACTGTACTTCCATAATTAAAATAATTATGATTGGCTTCAATGACAAGTGACCTCCTGAATGGTTGGGAAAGAATAAATGTATACTTCTTTGATGTGAATGGCTCAGAGGTCTAGTAAAAAAAAAAAAAAAAGAAATACACTACATGGCTACTTTATAATACCTACCTACCTATAAAACAGAGAGATAGTAGTAGAAAAATCATCATTGGAAATCTCAAGTTTGAAGACGAGCTGTGTTAGACAGAAATGAGGGTATTACTTTAAAACTAGATAAAGAATAAAACATGTATTGTCTAATATTAGAATGCAAATTGACTTTCCTGTAATGCTGGATGATTGAAAAATTTTAGGGAAATGTTCTGCTATGAACGATTTAGCATAGAAATGACAAGTGTAAATCAAAATAATGTTCATCTAAAAGACATGGACAAAGCACCTGCAGCTGGCATATCTGCAGCTGTCAAAACAAATTATAGCGGATCAACTAGATGGGTTGTTGACAAAGCTTTGATTTAAATAATAAAGTAGATTTTTCTTCTTCGTGGTAAATATATGATATTCTTACAAACAACAGTTTTCTGTTTCAATTTAGTTCATAAAAACCTAATAGAGTGCAAGAGTTCCACTATTATAGAGCTGTTTTTAATTTACTTATGGATACTTCTGAAAACTGAAATGCACCTGCTTATTGAGAAGTGTGTGGCTCCCTTCTCCACTCCTCCCAAAGACTTTTTCACAGGCTTATCACGTGGCTAAAGGAGGAGAAAGAGGAGAGAACACAGCAGCCCCGGGTGTCTGCATCTCCAGACATGCAGTAAGTCATTGAGCACACTGTCACTGTATACAGCCCTAACCTGCCACTATACCACCCCAACCTGCCACCATACCACTCTATACCACCCCAACCTGCCACTATACTGCCCAATACTAACCTAACCTGCCACTATACCACCCCAACCTTCCACTTTACTGCCCAATACTACATACCTCCCAACTTTTTGTGATGGGAATAAGGGACGCCTATCAGCAAAAGTATACAGGCATAGGACACACCCCTGGCCATGCCCTCTTAAAGGAGAATTGTACCAAAAAACAAGATTGGTTAAACCCACAAGTGCTTTTTTTTTACCACTACTATTCCTTTATATTGGCTTATATAATTTACAAATACAGCAATTTATAAATCAGATGAAAAGTTTAGCGCTGGAAAACACTTTTTGATAGATAAAAAGTGCATTTTTAGGGACAGAGGGACATTGCTTCAAATCAGGGACAGTCCCTCGAAATCAGGGACAGTTGGGAGCTATGATATTAAACTAACCTGCCACTCTACCACCCCAACCTGCCACCATACCACCCTATACCACCCAAACCTGCCACTATACCACCCAATACTAACCTAAGCCACTATACTACCCCAACATGCCACTATACTGCCATATACTACCCTAACTTGCCACTCTACCACCCCAACTTGCCACCATACCGTCCTATACTAACCTAACCTGCTACTATACCACCCTAACCTGCCACTATACCACCCTATACCACCCCAACCTGCCACTATACTGCCCAATACTAAGCTAACCTGCCAGTATACCACCCTAACATGCCACTATACCACCTTGTACTACTGTAACCTGCCACTATACCACCCCAACCTGCCGCTATACCATCCAAACTTGCCACTATACTCTGTCACTACATACTGCTCACTGACTTCCCTGCCACTACATACTGCTCACTGACTTCTCTGCCACTACATACTGCTCACTGACTTCCCTGCCACTACATACTGTTTACTGACTTTTTTTGTCACTACATACTGCTAACTAACTTCCCTGTCACATCATACTCCTCACTGACTTCCCTGTCACTATATACTGCTCACTGAATGCCCTGTCACTACATACTGCTCACTAGGGATGAGCCGAACACCCCCCCGGTTCGGTTTGCACCAGAACATGCGAACAGGCTATAATGTATTGCCAGCTCCCGGAAATATAGATAAAAATCAAGGGAAAAATCTGCGTGGACCCCCCCAGTCCATAACAGGCCCCTCGAGTCTGGTATGGATTTAAGGGGAACTCCACGCCAAAATGAAAAATAAATTGTCATGCCCCCCCCCAAATCCATATCAGACCCTTATCCGAGCATGCAGCCTGGAGAACAGGATAGCGGGGGGCAAGCGAGCACCCCCTCCCTCCTAAACCATACCAGGCCACATGCCCTCAACATGGGGAGGGTGCTTTGGGGTTCCCCCCAAAGCACCTTGTCCCTATGCTGATGGGGACAAGGGCTTCTTCCCGACAACCTTGCCCCAGGGTTGTCGGGGTCTGCGGGTGGGGGGCTTATCGCAATATGGAATAACAAGGTGGCCCCGAGATCCCGCCCCCAATGTTAATGGGTTTTGTGTACATTGTACCCCTACCCATTCACCAAAAAAAGTGTCAAAAAGTACCCTTTTTTGTTCTTTCTTTCTATTTTTCGGTCCATCGTGCGACATGATTAAAGATGGATGGACATCGCGGGACACTTTTTCTTTTTTAATAAAGGAATTGTCAAAAACTGTCTATTGTTTTTACTTTGTGACACTTTTTTTTGGTGAATGGGTAGGCGTACCCATTTGTGTCAACAATGCATGTCAACAATTTCAAAAAATTTAAATACTAATAAAAAAAAAAGAATCACTTTTATAGTATTACATTATCTTTCATCATCAGAACATCAGCATTAATAATTTCAGATTAGACAACAATGGCTTACCTTGAGACTCATATCACATGAACCATCGCAGTAAACCTAACACTAATGTTCCCAGTAGAGTTTCCTTTCCCCCTAACACTAGCTCATCTTGTCAATGGGCCCTTCCTGTAACCTTGATGTAGGTACACATAACTCTTAGTACAGTAAGTCCTATAGTAACCATCTCTGTAACCCTTAGACTAAGCTTAACTCTGGTGTTTAATCTTCCTGTAACCCTAAAGCCCCATACACACGCTCGGACAATCCGCGGACCAGGTCGGTCGGACTTTGTCCGACGTACTTTGTCCGATGTTGTCGTTGCGTACACACGGTCGGACTACGTTGTCGGAATATCCGGTCCGGAAGAACGTCGTGACGTAAGTCGTCGTCCACGAGATTACAAAAGGGAAGTTCAGCACCACGTCAGGCACCCGTTGGGCTCCTTCTGCTGATCCCGTGTTTATCGAGAGTTAGTGGAAGTTTGGTGACTTAAGATTCGCGCTTCTCAGTTTTCTGACTCAGATCGTTACTGCTCTTCAGTTTGTGCTTGTCGTGCGTATCTGTTTATTAGTGCGTGTAGTCAGTTCGCATTTGTTGGTCATTGCGGCCTATATCTTGATATAGGACGCTTTGATTTGCACTGCTTATTGTCTGCTCGTTGCTGGTATTCACTTCGTTCTTTCAGGCCTTGCTGTTTATCGGTGCTTTCTGTTTGTCCGTTCTGACCAGCCGACCTTTTGTGACCTTCTGAGCGATGTTTCCCGTGCGTACTCGTCGCCGAGTTCGTGCTGTACGCGGAATTGGTGTCGGGCTTTTAGCTTTGACCCAAGACCCGTCCATGAACAGAGTGATGAGGAGTATGTGGACCAAGAATTGGTTGCTTCAGCGTGACCAGTTCTCGCACATGCCTTTGCTTCGTGAGATCCGGGAGAATAATCCTGATGATTTCAGGAACTTTCTCAGGATGACGGACCCCGATTTTCACCGTCTTTTGGCTTTGCTGACCCCCTTTATCAGCCGGCAGGATACCTGCATGAGACAAGCCATTACTCCGGAGCAGAGGCTTGTTGCCACGTTGAGGTACTTGGCGACAGGGAGAAGTCTTCAGGATTTGAAGTTCTCTTCAGGTATCTCTCCCCAGGCCCTGGGAATCATTATTCCAGAGACCTGTTCTGCCATCATTCAGGCCCTGCAGGAGGACTATATTAAGGTAACATTTCTACTTTACTATTCCCTTCTATGTATGCTCTGTTTGCTAATGACTTGTATTTTTGACCTCCTTCCCTAATTACCATGATTGCAATATGTTCTAATATGCTGTGCCCCTTTTCTCCTTCATGCATTTTTCCCTTCACTTACCTCACCAGCATGCTCTTCTGCCCCAATAGACACCTATGGCCTACTCACTTAAGCAATGTCTTTTGTCTGCTGCATAGTATTGTTTGCCCCAAAACACCCCCTAAAATATGCACAAATGTTTGCTGTGTGGTTTACTTCATGTAGAGCCCCCTTTTTTTGTTCTTTTGGTGGGGGGGGGGGCAAACTCATTAGGAACCCCCTCCCCCAACTGCTCTGTCAGATGGTACCAATCCTTTATCTGCTGGCTTTCCCAAGGTCCATACACACTATATACCTACCTCTTTATAGTGCGCATCTTTAGGGATGAATTCAGCAAAGCATGTAGTGCAAGGGACTGCCTCCATACATTCCATTTCCTATTTTTTTGTCTTCTTTCCCTCCTATTAGCTTGCTTGGTAATTTAATAATGTCACACTGTGCCTGCCTTTTTTGGGGGGGGGGGGGAAATGTTATTTGATCTTTCCTGTGGCCTGCCAATAGTGTTAAGTACAGAGGGTCTGGCCAAACTAGGCCACATTATTGAGCCATTTGCCAATCAATGAAGTGCAGAGGGTTACCTGTCCACCACCCCCCCCCCCCCAAAACCATAGTTATTGCCAATGTCCCATCAGAAGTGGGGGGATTGATGGGGGGGTGAGTAATCTGTGAAGGGGAGCCTCTACTTTTCTGTGTAAATACTTTCCAGCCTCCAATTTTATACAATGCTCTTGTTCCAAGATGTTGATTGTCTAATCTGCTTGCAATGTTTAGGTGCAAAGTGACTAATTTTTTTTTCTTGTTTCACTCCACAGTTCCCTTCCACGCCACAGGAATGGCAGACTGTGGCCTCCCACTTTGCCAGCCGTTGGGACTTTCCTAACTGCGGAGGGGCAATTGATGGGAAACACGTCCGCATCGTCCCACCGCCCAACTCGGGGTCCTACTATTATAATTATAAAGGGTTTAATAGTGTAGTGATGTTGGCGGTGGTGTCGGCAACATACGAGTTTATGTATGTGGACGTGGGGATGAACGGCCGGATATCGGATGGTGGGGCCATTACGCACACGGAGTTCTACTGGCGTCTCCAAAGTGGCAGTCTGTGCTTGCCACCTCCAGAGGAGAATGCCGAAGGACTCCCCTTCGTCTTTGTCGCAGATGAAGCGTTTGCGCTGACTCCCCATGTGATGAGGCCGTTCCCGATGAGGACCCTCACCCCGGACCAGAGGGTCTTCAACTACAGGCTGTCCAGAGCCAGAAGAGTGGTGGAGAACGCTTTTGGCATCCTGGCCAGCCGCTTCCGCCTGTTTCCTGACGGCATTTAACTTGGCGGAATACAAACTGAACCACATAGTTCTTGCCTGTTGCATATTGCACAACTTCCTCAAAAGACATAACAGGAACTATGTGGTGCCCGTTGGCCCAGATGTGGAGGGCCCTCCAAATGCGGACCTCACAGCCCTTCGAGTGGCACGTCCAGGCTTGCCCCCTCTCAATGCCCGCGTGGTCCGGGACCAATATATGGAATACTTTGTGGGTAGGGGGGCCATTGCTCTGCCTGACGATGTGTGAGAGGCATTTTTTAATAAATCTGATATTTTAACCAACCTCTGATTTCTTGTCATTTCAGTCTTCTTTTTAGCTTATTTTACTTTGTCATTTTTTCCCTTTGCCTTCGACAGTGGTAATGCACTTTCTGGGCAAAAGGAGGTAACAGTCTCTTCTTCCCAAAAAGATTATTCTCATGTGTGTTTGCTACCTAATCTTTGGTCTAGAGAAGGTTTGTCCTGCATAACTGACACCCAAAATACTCCTTTTCAGCACCAGGTCTGACATGTGTGTATTCTCCAAAATGCTGTGCTCCGTGTTTTCGTACAAAGCACTGTGGGTGTCATTTACATAAGTCAAATCCGCTATGCTCTACAAGTGCATTGAAAAAGTTCCCTGGGAAAGGAAATTGCAGTGCAAAGTGGATTTGCCTTTAGTAAATAACACCCATTGCCCCCCATATCCTTTACATTTTACATACATAATGCATTGTTTTATTTAAATAAGGAAGTCACACATTTTGAAAAATAAAAAAGTTTACTTGGAAAACATTCACAAGTGCGTTTACAATCTTCACGCCAAAACTGACAACATCTTGGTTATTTACAACATTATTTACAAAGATTACGCAATTGGTAAAACCAGGCATGGAGCTAAGCAGAACCTATGAAGTAGGAAAGTTCAACTTTGTAAAGTGAAGACAAGATCAGACATGACTATATGTTCAAAGTGTGTTTGATCTTGCCTTCATCACATGGGGGGGTCACCCCCGAAAAGTGGAAATTTGGAACATGCACACAATTTGGTTCTGAAAATGGTCATTAGATGGTAAAACACATGCCTAGAAGCTTCAAAAGTGCCATTTTCCATCATGGGGATGAATGGACGTTTTTTGGGGGTGCAACCCCTTCACCACAACCACTTTCGTAGTTCGTAAAGTGTTTGCACCCCCAAAAAAACGTTGCCATTCATCCACCATGATGGGAGCTAGCACATGTGGACACAATGTGTGCATGTTCCAAATTTCACACAGTTTTTAAGTTGCAAATGTGTTCAGAAGCTGGCACAAATGTGTGTAAATTACTTGGTGCTTTTTCATATTTTTCCTAAAACATCAATGATGTTCTTCAATTTTTGTTGAACATCATTGATGTTTTGCTTTATGTAATCTAGATCTCGATTGCAGACCATTATCTCTCCGATGAGTACGTGGGCACTCTCTGTGGTAAAGTGCGATTTTTCTTCCACAACATCCACGTCACCTAAAAACCACAAACAAAAAAAATGGGGTGTTGGAAATGAGGCAGCCATACATGGATTAGCTTACCAGTAGCTGTGTTCTCCCACACTCACCTGTTGTGGTGACAATTTCTCCAAGTTCGATGATCTCTCCTTCCTCCTCCTCCTCTGCTTCTGCTCTTTCCCCTTTTTTGGTAGGTGTTGGTTTGGGGGTTTCCTCAGACGGCCCAAGTTTTCGCTCCCCTATGAGAATGTCCAAAAGGAAGATTTAGCAACACAAGCTATTGAGGGCAGAAATAGGAAATGACAAACATTGCTTGAAAGTGACGGACACTATTTTAGTTTGGCCAGTTACAAATGTCAACTACATGAATGAAGTCACTTTGTAAAGGTGCTAAACTGACTAGCTTTTTGGTAGAAGTTTGTGTGATGGAGACCCCCCTCTAGTATCCACTGGAGCACATGTGTGGAAAAGCATAATAAAAAGGGGGTTTGGGTGTCCCAGCACTAGTGCTCTAGAGTCCAGATGGGTAAACAGCTACTGAGTGACCTCTCCTTTACATTGAATAAATTGGCTTTACATTCTTGATGACATTTCTAGTGAGAACAAACTTCCTTTCCCCAAAAAAACACCAAACATCGTATTATAAGTGGCCGAACGATCGAGGTTGCGTACGATCGAATGCACACACGACCATGACAGTGGCAGAAAGATCGAGGCTGAGTACGATCGAATGCACAGACGAACCTGAAAGTGGCCATTTTGGAATGTACAACTTGGTAAAAATCAAAACACAATGGAGCAGTATGCAAGCAAGAAATCAAACACAAAACACAACTACTTACTTTTTTGAAGAATTCTCTTGATCTTTCTGTACTGATCGGCCTCCCTCAGTTTCAGGTCTGACCAGCGTTTCCTGAGTTGCTCCTTGGATCGTTGTACCCCAAAATTATTGTACAGCCTTCTCACAACTTTAGACATGATCTTGGCCTTGCGGACATTGGGGTTGAGGTAAGGCCCATACTTCCCATCATAGTCGCTCCTCTTTAATATGTCCACCATCTCCAACATTTCTCCAAATGACATATTGGAGGCCTTGAATTTCAGGTTCCGGGATCGGGACGTTTCTGCCTCCGGACTTTCCTCGTCCTCCTCCTCGTTGGTGGGATATTTGTGGCGCACCTGCTGTGTCCCCGCCATGTGCTCTCCCCACTACGCCGTAAAGAGAAGGGGTGGGGAATAGACGAGAAAGATCGTCAGGGGCGGGCGGAGTTTGAAGCATGCGCAGTGTATATAAAACGTCACACGCCTGTGTCGTAGCCACGATCTGGGAGACGAGGGGAGAGAAAACTCACACGAGACGATCGCTACAAACGAAGGTACAATTTAACGTTGGTACATAACTAGCCTAGACTGATTTGAACTTGAGGCTTCTTTATGGAGAAGATTAGGAGAGTTTAGCCTGACATAATTTTGAGGGTTTTGTGTGTTGTTGTGTCTTGCAGAGATTGATATGAAGGGATTCAACGACATGAGTTTTCTCCCCCTCGTCATTGCCAAATACAGGGATTTTCCCATATTGTGGCAGGGTATACACCCACATTACACCAACAAACCAAAGAGGCACGCAGCCCTGGAGGAACTTGTGGAATTTGTCAAGCCAAGGTTCCCCACGGCAACTGTTGATGATATTAGAAAGAAAATTGGCAGCCTGAGGAGTGCGTATATCAGGGAGAGGAAGAAGGTCGTGAAGTCTGAGGAAACTGCAACTTCAGCAGATGAGGTCTATGTCCCCAAGCTCTGGTACTATCAGAGTCTCCATTTTCTGAAGGACCAGGCTGATGTCACGGAGCCAACCTCAACTCCTCCTTCCACGCTTCCTTGCGCACAGCCCACCCCTGATGAGGCTTCCGAGGAGCAACCTGGGCCTTCCAGTCTGGAAGAGGTGGAGGAGCCCAGCTTGTTCCAGGTATAGTAGTTTTGCTACCATTTAGGGGAATAATGAATGATGTTCACTTAATTCAGGATCGCCAATTGCTTAGTTCCTAACGTGTTTGACATATCAACAGACAGTGGTGTGGGAGACATTTGGGGCCAGAATCTAAACTGCTGGGCTGAGAATTGTATGGTTTTCTATTTGTAAACATTTTGCACCAGTCACTAGATGAGAATTGTGTGTGTTTGATGAACAAATAACTGAAACTATGTCCCTTTTTCCTACACAGGAAGACCTCAGCCAGGAGGTGGCTGTGGAAGGTGGCAGTCAGGAGGTGGCTGTGGAAGGTGGCAGTCAGGAGGAGGCAGGGGTTAGTGGCAGCCACCAGCTGGGTAGTGGCAGCCAAGAGGGGGCTAGGCCTCGGAGCCTGACTGACACCCAAACCCCTCCCCTCCGCCCTCCGTACAAAAGGGCGAGAAGGGGGGGTTATGCGGCACAGTCAGCGCTCCGGATGATAAGAGAGGCTTCAGACTCCCTACATGCCACACCCGCCGACGAGGAGACCTTTGGCTCGGTGGTTGTCACAAAAATGATGGGTATGGAGGTGAGGCAACGCAACATGTGTGAGGGGCTCATCCTCCATGTCCTAAATAAGGGTAGGGCTGGGGAGATGACCCCAGTCACACATGTTTGCCATAGCTACCATGCTCCACCTCCTCCTCCTCCTCCTCCTCCTTCTGCCACCCCACCAGCACGACAGCCACAGCGTGGAAGGAAGCGTGGAAGGAAGACCTGAGAGTGACGACCTGGAATCAGTCTGGTCTGAGAGAAGATGGAGCCTCTCGTAGTACCAGAGCCTGGGGACCTAGATGGCATCTGCTGCAGTTCCGGATACTTTGGACTTCACGACCAGATTGCACTCCCCTTAATATACGTACTCCTCAGGCCCCCAATTTTCTACGCTTGAACAATGATGGTTGCCGTGGGGGGCCAAGGCTTTGCAAATTCCCCAAGTTTCACCATGGCTGCGTTCCTCTTTGGTTTGTTGGTGTGACCTAAATAAAGGTTTTTTTGATTTGAAATAATCATTGACTATTGTGTTTTACTTTGCTACAATGACAGTTTTTCTTTGAGTAAGCAGGTACATTTCACTAATCCTAAAGTAGAATTAACAAGGGGCACCAACAACAAACAAACTCCTAGTAAATGTAAGCAAGAAATACAAATGTAAATAATGTGTTTTTGGTAATTTGAGACACACAACCCCCCTCCAAAAAAAAAAAAAAAAAACATTCAAATATGTATTCCCCCAAAAAAAAAAAAAAAAGACAAATCATGGTAAAAAAATAACAAAGATTCTTTTCCGTTCAGAGTAAAAATAAACATGTAGTGTATAAATGGTGCAAAGTAATAAAGAAGTAAGTTTGTGAGAAGTGCGGGTGAATAGGAGCAGCTAAAACATGTCATTCTTGTTGCATTGTAAAGAAAAAGAGAATGCGCTGCATTAAAGACATTTTAACATTGCAGCGTGACGAATGTGCTGTGTCGATTAGGAAAGGTAGTTTTACCTGACCGAGCGCTTCCGTCACAGAATTTCTTCTGAGCATGCGTAGCACTTTGTCCGTCGGACAAGCGTACACACGCTCGGATTTGGTGTGATCGGACCGGGTTGACGGCAAATCTTTCCAGCAGGAGATAAGACTTTGTCCGACGGACAAACCGACGAACACTGTCCGATGGTGCATACACACGGTCTGATTTTTCAACAACCTTGTCCGATCGGACCAAATTGATGAAAAAGTCCGACCGTGTGTATGGGGCTTAACTGTAACTCTTATGCCGCGTACACACGGTCAGAACCTTTCTATCAGATTTTCCGATCGTGTGTATGCAATTCCGACACACACAATTTCGACGCATGCTCGGAAAGAATTCAAAGCATGCTCAGAAGCATTAAACTTCCCTTTTATAGTGCAGTCGAACATTTTTTAAGGCGTGGTGTTATTGACCGTCGGAATTTGGTGTGAATGTGTGTAGGCAAGACAGTTTGAGCGAAATTCTGTCGGAATTTCCGACGGGAAAACCATCAGAGCTTTTTCCAACGAGAATTCCGACCGTGTGTGCGCGGCATTACACTAATCTCTGCTGTACCCCCACACTAACCCTCATGCTGACCTTTCCTATGTCCTTAATATATACCGACATAACCTTCACTTCTCTTGCTTTAAAACCTTTGCACCCAAGACCTTCCTGCATTAAAAGATATCTGCACCAAAGTCCTTGTGCTGGAATCTACCACTTCAGGTTTTAAAATTGGAGGTTGTTTTAATATGTCTGACACAGAGGGGGAGAAAAATTACCAACTCTTTTTCATTTGGCAACAGTGTGAGCAATGCATTCACTTCATCGTCTCATCTTCATTATCATCATTTGATTCACATCTTTCCCGCAATACAGCAGAATTTTATATCTCACTGGCTCACAGACAATAATCACACCACTTTTATTCTCTGTCTGAGAAATGTCAACAAAATGACATTAATTATTAATATTCTTGGAAAAAGTTATGCTGGAAAGTCACAAACTTTATTAAACAGTACAGTCAAAAATCAAGAAATAAAGCTTATTGTAATATCGCCCCATGTCTGATCTGGAATGCAATAACATTACCATGATCAATTCATCTTTTGTTCTCAGTCTGTAATGGTGTCTTTGGTGCTAATAATTTAGGGACGTGATTGCTTTCATTACTGAGACACTATTTTTCTTCGATGAAAATTGCAGGAATTTCTTCTCATTTCACTTTAGACCACTGCAATTGCCTTGCTTACATTTGACAGTGTCTTTTCCATCAAAAAAAATATGGTTGCAATCAAATATTGATTTGAAGCTTGGAATACAATAGCCTGAAGGACATTTTCCAAGGACAAAGGGTAAACAATTTTTATATAAGCCCATTTATCTTTGTTTTTCAATGTTTTTTTTCTTCTTTCTTTCTTTTTTATCACTACAGATATGCAAAACATGTTTAAATTTGAAACAGTCACAAATGCTTTTCAAATGGCAGAAAATTTGTACAGTACCAGTACTGTAACAAACATGTGTAAAAAGCCATAAAGTTGGGGTAAACAAAAGTTTTCAATTATTAAAATGGCCCTGTTGCTAAAATAAAAATGAAAGACAAAGAACCCCCTGGTTAAAAGAAAAGTTATACTTGCCTCCTTTATCCCCTTTGCTGTATTGCAAAGATGTAGTTGCCTGAAGAGTATCTTCAGAATCCAACATTTCCAAAGATGTCAGATTTCTTGTCTCCCCTACACTTTGTGGTTCCTCTACACTTTGTTGTTCCTCTACACTTTGTGGCTCCTCTACAATTTGTGGCTCCTCTACAATTTGTGGCTCCTCTACACTTTGTGGTTCCTCTACACTTTGTAGTTCCTCTACAATTTGTGGTTCCTCTACACTTGGTGGTTCATCTACAATGTGTGGTTCCTCCTGCTGACCTTTTTGTCTCTACACTATAGCAGTAATGTTGAATCTGGTGGATCTAATCACTGAGCACAGCGAGGGGGACATTTATCCAACACATTCATTTTTTTATGTAGACCGTGCTACCAAACATGTGAATCACAATTACTAAACTGTTTGTCACATGTAAGGGCTCATTTACACTTGCTTTCTAGACTTGTGCACAACGGAAAATTTTATTTAATTTCGTTTACATTTGTAAAATACATAATTTTGTTCTGTTAATTATTTTTCAGATATTTCTGAAAAGTATTGATATTTATTATAACGAATAGATTTGTTTTTTGGATAATTCGATATTTATGTATGTATATATATTCGTGATAATGATTCGTAGTTCGGAAAGTCGTTTGTTTTTTGAATTTATTAACACACACAATGACAATATCTCCTCTTCTCTGCTCAAATATAATACAACACCCTTCTCACTCCATTCTCAGGAATGCACTTTGCCAGTAATCCAACCTCCAGCACAAAATGAATCAGCTGACTGGACTGTAATGCCCTGTACACACGGTCGGACTTTCCAATGGAAAATGTGCGATCAGATCGTGTTGTCGGAAAATCTCGTGTGTGGGCTCCATCAGACTTTTTCCATCGGAATTTCTGACACACAAAGTTTGACAGCTGGATCTAAAATTTTCCGACAACAAAATCTGATCGTTTAAATTCCGATCGCGTGTAGACAATTCCGATGGACAAAGTGCCACGCTGGCCTCTTTATGGTCCCGACGTACGTGTTGTACGTCACCTCGTTCTGAACAATTGGATTTTCCGACAACTTTGTGTGACCGTGTGTATGCAAGACAAGTTTGGGCCAAAATCTGTCAGAAAAAATCCAACGGATTTTGTCGTCGGATTGTCCGACCGTGTGTACGGGGCATAAGATTTATTTTGAGTTGACCCTTTGTTTCATTAGACCTTTAACGAATTAACGAATCATGTTGAATTTTTATTCGGACATTTAGATGCATCCGAATGTCCGAAAGGTGCAAAATTTGTCTGACGTTCGATCTATTCCAAAACGAATTGCACATGTCTATTGCTTTCGACTTCAACACACATTAAAGCACCTACCACTTGCTTTTTTAAATGTGTTTTTAATGCTTCTGTGATGCTTCAGTGGTGCTTCGGCGGTGATTTAATGAAGCTTGGCAGATGCCCTGTATGTGTGTTGATCTCTCATACCTTCAATTTCTCCAAAACAAAGTGAAGCTAAAGCTGAATAAAAGTCTCTCAAAAGCTTCTGGTGGTTCAAGCAAGCTTTGTCATAGGCTTCTATGGAGCCTTTGAAGATGCTTTGAAGCACCACTAAAGTGACATGGGGTATCATTTTTAAAAGTGGAGCCAAGCAAAGCAAAGCAAATGCAATGTGTGAAAAGGACTGTAAGCTAACCATTTTGTTTAGTGATAGGTGCTTTGACTGCCATTCAGAGAGCTTTAAAAATGCGTGTTGAAAGCGATGTTTTGAAACAAGTGTAAACGAGCCCTAAAAGTGAACAAAAAAAGTAAACAACACCAGAAAATACAACTTATGTCCAATGAGTCCCATTCAAATAATAGCTGCACATAACACAATTACTTGTATCATCTCTGTTTTTGCAAGATGTAAAGTGCAGTGTATGTGTGTTTCTTTTAAATTATAATCCTAAATATCCTTTTTCCCAGCTTCTCTGTGCAGTCACATGATCTCCTTCTGCTCTGCTTCCTCGATTTAGGAACAGCGGTGGTGTTTTTTTCAGGTCCTGGTGGGTGATGATGGATATACATAGAGGGACACTATTTTTTTATTTTTTATTTTTTAATAAAGGACTTGTCAAAAAATGGTTATTGTCTTTATTCCTTTATGAAATCTTTTGGTGAATGGGTAGGGGTACGATGTACCCAATACATATTTACATGGGGGGGCCTGGTATCTGGGGGCCCACTTTTTTAGGGCAGCTTGTAGATTCCGATAAGCCCCCACCCACAGACCCTGACCACCACAGCCCAGGGTTGTTGGGAAGAGCTCCTTGTCCCCATTAACATAAGGTGCTTTGGGGCCAGGGGGGCAGAGCCCCCCTCCCCCAAAGCACCCACCCTCCATGTTAAGGGCATGTGGCCTGGTATGGTTCAGAATGAGGGACCTGCCAGGTTGCATGCTCAGATAAGGGTTTGGTATGGATTTTGTGTGTGTGTGTGTGTGTGTGGGGGGGCTCACGCCCTTTTTTTTTTGTATGTACAACGTGTATATTTTCACTGTACCACAACCCATGTAAAGTACAAGATCAAGAACTGATCAAGGATCCAAAGTGTTTCTTGAATTTTTTATACTATTTTTCTACTTGTGCATTTATCTTTCATTGAACTGTATATATTTTCATTTTGCTTCCTATTTGAACCGAGGAAAGATTTAAAAAGATGTAATAAATGAATGAAGAGTTTTCAAGAGAGCAGTGATATGAAATTAGCTTGCAACAAACACAGTAATAAATGCCCTAAATAGCAAGTAAGCAAAAGTTACAAACTTACCTTTCTAATGTGTTGACTGGTATGAATAAATAGGCTACATGACAACACTATATTTTCATCCCATCTCCCTTCCTTGTTGAGGCTGTGGTTAATTAAACCCAGGGATCCACTTTGACGAAGATGGATGAAGTTGTTTAAATTATATTGGTTGTGCAAATAGCTACTTATAGTACTTTCCCATGGAGAATTAGCCTAATAAGATGTTCATTTATGGCTTCATTAGTCAATCTTTCAGCTGGATACAAATGGAAAAAAATGTAGTAGAATTTACTGTACACCTTTCCTGACCTACAGATATTTTATGTGAATTACCATATAATTTTTTGAATCCTAACAAAAGAATTACAACTGTGTGACGGTGTATGGCAGAGAGACATTTGTCATCTTATAGCAGAAACTTCATATCCATGTACAGTATCTGCATCTGGTGAAGATGTTAGATTACCATAGATCATGAACTGACACTGAGAAAAATAAGCCCACAAGTGCATGCCTGCCCCTCAAAAAAAGGAACTTTCCATTTTTTTTCGTATTTTTTCTTTTATAATATTCTTTTTTGCCTGCTTAATGAAAATCAGCTGCCAATGGACATCTGCAATAATCTTAATCTACACTCTTCATATGAGTTAGTGTAACCTTACCTTCCAGGGATTATTACACTTGTATTTATTTACTTTCTTCTCTTGCTTTTAGATCAGACGTGTCAGGTTATATGTCTGAGCACAAATTGGAGACAGGGGAGCTTCCAAGGGTGCTTTCTGCCTTATGCCACATACCCACGATCGGAAATTCCACCAGCAAAAGTCCGATGAGAGCTTTTGGTCGGAAAATGCAACTGTGTGTATGCTCCATCGGACTTTTGCTGGCAGAATTCCAGCCAGCAAAAGATTGAGAGCAGGTTCTGTATTTTTCGGTCGGAAAAAGTTTCGATCAGAAATTCCGATTATCTGTACCAGTTCTGACGCGTAAATTTCCTACGCATGCTCGGAAACAATTTCACGCATTCTCGAAGCATTGAACTTAATTTTCTTGGCTCGTCGTAGTGTTGTACTTCACCGCATTCTTGACGGTCGAAAGTTCAGCGAACTTTTGTGTGGCCGTGTGTATGCAAGCCAAGCTTGAGCGGAATTCCGTCGGAAAAACCATCCAAGATTTTTCTGACGAAAAATCTGCTCATGTGTGCGGCTTTACACTGATTTAACATTCTTGCTTTGACAAGGAGAGAATACAAGTGACATTTCTCCAAGCTGAAAGTGAGGATTTTTGCCAAATTACAACAATTAAAACCATTACCAGACTTCATAGCACCATGTTTTTCCAACATTCATACCACCTGTCATGTTCTTGGACAGTGACTATCTACCCTGATAGATTTTGTGACACCAGGGTGATTTTATAAACGTGACTGAATTTGGGAGTATGTTCCAATACTCATTTGAACTCAATTTACCTCCCATAGAGGTAGAAATTAGGTAGAAGAATTGGAAGTAGAGAGGAAGAATTGGAATGTATTTTAAAGGTCAACTTCGTTCAGAAAGTAAAATCCAGGAAATTATGCAGCTGTGTTAAGGTCATAAAGCCATAAATACCTAAACATATTCAAATGTTTCCCTTATCTGAGTTTTACATTCATTGTTCCAATAGTTTTTTTGGTCAGGCACATAAGGGGGGTTTACTAAAACTAGGGAGTGCAAAATCTGGTGCAGCTCTGCATATAAACCAATCAGCTTTCAGGTTTTGTTGTCAATGCTTAATTGAACAAGCTGAAGTTAGAAGCTGACTGGCTACCAAGCACAGCTGCACCAAGTTCTGAGTGCTCAATTTTTAGGAAATCTCAACCATATAGTCTTACCAATTATAATATACAATTTCCCTCACTGATGACGGCCATTTTTTGCCAGAGGAGCAATGAGAGGTGGTGATTCATTGGTAAGTTTTGCTGACTGCAATAAAGGTGCGTAGGTCTGAATGGGTGGTTTGGGAATTCTTTGTCCATGCTCAGGATAAGGCCACCCCAGATCAGATCATTAGGTAACAATAGATTGTACATGGCAGAATATTCAGGTGCAGTCATGCCAGGTCAGGATGAATAATAAAGGCCCTGGGTGGATAGACTCTGTTCCCGATATATCTTATCATATTCAATTTTTATCTTTGAATGAAAAGTGCCTTTATCTATTAATTTATAACAAGCATATTTCTCTAAAATACAGAATTACCCATTTAAAAAGAATACTGAAAAACTTAGATAATTCCCTTAAGATCTTTTCATCTAAAATCTGTTGACTAATGTTCCCCTGAATGATTTTTCAAGCAGAGGGAATGTTAATCTATGTAGCTCTTTATAGTTTGGAACATACAGCTCTGCATGCTCCAAGCTGTAAAGCCCTGCTGTGACTGACAGCTCTGGGTCTTTACTAATAGTCAAGAATATTTCTTGATCATGGTTACCAATCATGTGATCACCATGACAGCTGCCACTTGGGGGACATTTAGTAAAAAGTTCATATTAAATGCACCACAGTTTGTGTATCTGCTGTTGTGAAGTGACAGATGTATCATAATGTCACAGTTCAGTGTAATAGGTGTGACAGATGTTCTACACTTTCGCATTATTAAAAAGTATGGCATAATTGCATAATTGCCACAGATTTACCATAGAACCGCTTCAGATTTAACCACTTGTCACAATTTGCAAAAAATCTAATTTCTGCGCCTGTTTAGGTGGTGGTCTGTATTACTTCCTAATTTAGCGACAGATCAGCATGTTCATTCAAATGACAAATTTGCACAAGCAGGCTGATGCTCACAAACTTATCATGATTATAATTGCAAGTCACTCCAAAAGTTCACCCCAATAAAGAGCTTATGTACTGAAAATGTTATACATGCATTTGAATTCTGCAAAAAAGTGTAAGGCCTCATATACACTACAGCTGCTAAATTTAGGAGCAGTTGGGTGTTTTTTTTCAGCAGCCCCTGGACTCTCCTCCATGTTATCTTATGTGTACATGTCGTTTATAGTAGTTTGTGATTGTAACTGCAGTAAACCGCGTTTATGCTCGTTTGCATTTATAAGCATTTTTAAAGGGGAATTTTTTTTTGAACATATAAAAATGTGGAAAAAACACAAATTTCACCACATGCTGTTGCCTGCATCAATTGATGAGTCCAGTAGTGAGGAACTCTGGTCCTCTCACGCAATTCTCTAAGTCTTAGGAGCCTCAGCAACATCAACATCAGGAGCATTTCCTCACACATGCTCTTGATGGGATCCATAATGAAAACAAAAAATAAATAAATAAGACAGCTATCTACAGGAACACTGCTAACTGTAACTTACAGTTAAAATCACTGCATCTAGCGAAATCTAAGACCAAGGGGGTCACACACAGGCTGACGTCACCTGACTCCTCCCAATGTGTTGCATCACTATCACGTGACTTTATCAAGCCCTTGTTAAAGTCACGTGATAGTGACGCAACTCGTTGGAAGGAGCCAGGTGAAGTCACTTCCGGTCACGGCCGAGACCAGAAGTTTGGTTTCTGAAATGATCAGCTTGTGTGTGACCCCCTCAGTCTTAGATTTCGCTGGATGAAGTGATTTTAACTGTAAGTTACTACATTGTTTTAATAAAATCAGTTTGTTATACTACACCATGAGAATTATTATTGCTTTCCCTTTGTGCAAGCTTATTGATCACCCGATTGAGTGACAGAGATTCCATGCAGGCGAGTGTTTGATCCAATGCCTGATATTCTGTTCAACAAGGTGAGCGGCCACTGCACCTATTGGTGGATTGTACTTATCTCCCTGGATTAAACACCGTATTGCATTTTTTTTAGCACTGGATTCTGAAGCAATTATCTAGCACTTTCCTTCATGAACTTTTTTTGATATTCACTTTTTCCAAACCGGACTATTGTTCTACCACACACTATGGGTATTTCTGATTTTTTTTGGCACTTACTGTGTGTTGCGTTTTGTTTTCGATGAATTTTGGTTTAAGTGACACTTTTCATTTTGTTTATTATTTATATATTTATGTATTTTTTCACTTCTACGTGTGAGTATTCCTCTTTTCAGTTTATTTAGAAATAGATTTAGCGCCATTTCACATATTTTGTCTATCTATATTTCATGTATGTGGGGACACTATAAAGAGTGGCAGCTTTAGCCTTTGAACATTAGACACTGTTTTGGAACACAGTATGCAATAATTTAATTACAAATTTTTTTGTTTTCAAACACAAAGTAGAGCACTAGTTTTTTTTATGTCACTATACAGGCTGTGAATTCAGAAACTGCCTCCCATAAGTTACATATTCAGGCCCAATACAAAGGTACAACAAGAGATTTATCTAAACTGCACAACAGAGTAATACTGCACATTCACACAATAATATTTTTTTCAGTTGTGGTTCAACACAGCACATTGCAAACTATCCTGTGTGTCCTGCTAAAGATGCACGGTCCCGTGAATGCAAGAAAATGAGACATTAGAAAAAGCTGTTAAATTTATCCATAGAATATATGACACTTCAATTCCAGATAAACTTGTGTGCACTGTAACTGTATTACTGCTTCTGCTAACAAGGGCTATGCCATTATCTTGATTCTTGATGCAGGATCTGCTTTCTCTATATTGCATGAGGAAATCTACTGTATGTACTTCACAAATGAACCACATACTACACTTACTCTGAAACTGGTTAGATATCTTTGATACCCCAATTCCTAAGCTTGTTTGCCTGCCAGTGACTGTAAAATGTCAATCAACTAGTGTGCAAACTGAATTCTACATTGTAAATAAAGGCACCTCTCTACTGGGTAGGGATCTTTTCATAGCCCAAAACTTAAAATTAGTGGACGTTCTTTTTTTTTTTTAAATCAAAAATAAAGTTTATTGAGCATAAAATTTCGACTGGTACAAAACATGTTAGGCATTAGTGGACGTTCTTTACCAATCAGCCACACCTCACTGGGCTTTGCAAAGAACTTTGCACACAAGTGCAATCAGATTTGTAACCAGTGTTCCAGAAATCAAGAGAAACCAACCCTTCTGTGAAAGAGAAGCTGATTCCTAAGAAATTGTTAGACATTCTACAAAGCCAAACTCATTAAATAAATTGAACCCTATACTGTCACCTTACAACATGATTAGATATAAAATGTCCATAGTCTATGGCTATAGTGTTCTTGGATACAGCCTCAATTTTTTTTCCCCAAACAAATAGATTAATTGAGAGATTTAACAGAATCCCTAAAGAAGATCTTCTGATTGCAAACCTTACTGAAAAATTATGGAAAGTTTTTGCTACGTAGTTCTTTCATGTCTACAGAGTGACTAGGCATGCAACTACACAAGCATCACCAGCTGAACTACATTATTATTATTATTTAAGGTACTTATATAGCGCTGTCAATTTACACAGCGCTTTACATATCCATTGTACATTCACATCAGTCCCTACCCTCAAGGAGCTTACAATCTAAGGTCCCTAACTCACATTCATATATACTAGGGCCAATTTAGACAGAAGCCAATTAACCTACCAGCATGTCTTTGGAGTGTGGGTACATGGAGGCCACATGTGCACTAAACTACATCTTTCAGACATACAAAGCCCAAAAAGTCTAGCCCTCTGAAATTAATAGCTGCTAATGGCCCGTACACACGATCAGAAAATCATATGAAAAATACAGATTTGAAGCAATCATATGATAATCTGATGGTTATTACACAGCTTTCGAGAGCCGATCATGACAGTTCATCTGATATTATCTGATGGGACAAGCATGACAATTTTTCTCGTACGGTACTAGTTTGTATGATTTTCATTTAATTAGTACAGGTGTCATTCAAAAATACAATACAAATACACTACAACACATTACATGCTTCCAAGTTTTGATTCTGTCGTACTAGAATTTTCGTCATTTTAGTAAACTCTTCATTTCCAATATGAGACAATCAGGCAAAAAACAGACAATCATTCTTCAATGTGTTCCAGGCATCAATGAGATGAAAGTAAGGCATGAATTTGATTGGAAATGTGGTGCTAGGGAAGTGCACTTTCAGCCTTAATTTCTAGTACTGTATATTTAAAAAACCTGGCTAAGTGAAACGCCCTGCTTACAGTGACAAGCCAACAATGAACCTCAGATGGTAGTATATGAAATGCAGTCATCCCGATCCTATTAAGCTGGCCATAGATGGTTTGAATCTTGGCTGGTTCAGCAGGGACTGGCTGAGATTCGAACCATGTATGGGCAAGCTGATTGTACCCAAGTTGATCGATCGATCAACTTGGGTACAACCAGCCTGTCAGATTGTTCATGCTATTATTGCATGTGGCCATAGTCGCTGGCACTAATCGATGTGTATTCTCCTGGCCAAGACTGCACCCCTGCCACCTTCCCCACTGGGAGAACACAGTTTATCCGTGGGAGGGATTTCCCCATCAACACAGTGCTGATGGGGGAAGCCCTCCCATGGATAAACTGAATAATCAAGCGATTCTCTTTCCTGCAACCACAAGTTGCACAAGTTGAATCTTTAGGCAGGGCTTTTCAGAAGTTTCATTTGAAGTACACTTTCATATTCCTACTGATAACAAGCAAACTGGGGACAAGAAACCTTGCCTATGTCTAGTCATATTCAAAAAGTCAGAAGGCCTGCTGTGTGGACCAATGGCTGTGAAAATGCATAGTACAGTTTGAGATATTATTCTTTATGCTATTTTTGTCATATTTTTTTTTTCAATAATTTTTATTTATAATTATTATATTTATAAAATATTATCCAAATACAAGTCACATTTTGTAAGAAACAAGGTGTTATTATTATTATATCTGTTACAGAAGGACATCTGAGATGCCTCGTAGTTAGTATTAAACAGTAACACAAATATTGCATTTATACAGCACATATTCAATTTGGCATTAAAGTAATTGTAAATGCTCTTTTTTAGCAAAAAAAATTAAATGACATAAGCCTCCTGGCTTAAGTGCCCCCATAAAAAGCCCCTTTCTATGGGGGCATATGTGCTGGCTCAATTCCAAGCCGCACTGTCTGCGTTTATTGATACAGACAGCAGGGTTCGGCCCTGCCCCCCCCCCCCCCCCCGCTACCTTGTCACTAGATTTGATTGACAGCTGTGAGAAACAATGGCTCCCACTGCCTCAGCAAAGCTTGAAAGACTAGGAAGTAAGAGGAGAGAAGAGCTGCAGATGGGTACAATGCTGTCTCAAATAAGGGATCAGAAAAGGGGGTGAGGAGGGATACTGATGCCTAAATATTTTTTACCCTAATGCAAGGAATGCTTTAAAGTCAAAAATGTTTAGGCTTTATAAACACTTTAAGGTGGAAGAAAGGAAAGCAAAGAAGAGCAGATAGAGTAAAGTCCAAAATATTGTATGAAAAACACTCCATATGCATCTTGTTTGTGTGTATATTTTAATATTGAAAATGGAAAAATACTCTTTTGCAGGAGAATTTGTGATCTCCATACCGTTGGCCTATAAATTACATTATTTACAGCTGCTACTTGTATAATACTTTCTATACTCTGTAAAAGAAAGTTCCAGTTCCTGTTATATTGTACTCACAGGTGCCTGAACTTTTTATTACATCAGTATAATATATATATATGTCAAACTGGTGATAATAAAGTCCACGTAAAAAAAATCAAATCCACCGTTAATAGGAAAGCTCAGACATTCCAACACCAAAACTTGTAAAGACTGACCACGTGATGTCACCACCACCAAGGATAGATGTATAGAGTACGTGTAGGTTGAAAACAGATGATGAAGATAAGTACGGGGGAGGGGCCATCATCCTTTCAATAGCAACCTCTCCCCTCATCTTTCCCGCTTCTCATTACCCCTCTCTTCTTTTAATCCTCTCCTTTTCTCCCCTGCCCTCCCTCCTCTCCCCCTCACTTTTTCCCTTCTCTTCCACCCCCTTCTCCTTTTTCCACCCCTTATCCTCCTTCACCCTTTCCCACTTCCCCGGTTTTCCCTTTTAAGCAGGGACTTGCTATAACTGGTTACATATTTGCTATATATTTCTTACTTTCAGCAGTTGAGTGATATATTGATGTGCACGATCACTATTTCCCTGTGTTTGCTGTGGGGGGAGACCCTCTGGTGCCCCCGTCCTGGCTGCCGTCGAGTGCTGGCTCCTCTTGGGTAAGCAACTCAGTGACCATTCCCCTCCGCCATTGTTATTATTGTATATGTCATTGAATGTGTCATCATATCATTATGTTTCTGTTACAGATGGTACTTTATATTAGTCCTCCTGAAGAAGCGGTTATTTTATGCTAAAAATGTAGAGGGTTTACTGTACATTGAGGATTTATTACATCTTGTGTCTTCAGCAGATGTCTGAGGGTACCACATTACCAGCAGAAGTTTAATAACACATGACTTGAAGATATTGTTGCTTTTATTCATGTATGTGGATATGTGTTCCTTTTAATATTTTGTATCGATAACAATTAATTTTTTACTACTATGCAATTGTAAATCTTGGGAATCTGAGATAGTCCATTTTCTCTTTGTTTCTGGGGGCATAGTGGAAATTGTCCCTGGTTTTCTATAATGGATAGATGTATGCTTACCAGCTGGTTTTGACCCTCTAAACAGAGAAGTAAAAAAGCTCCTGTGTATAATGAACTCCAAAGAGAACTCCTTCTACTTCTAGCCTCACCGGTAGTTTCACCCAATGGCAAAAGGATCCAGCAGTATATTATTCAAATCCACATCCACACTTCCATGATTGCTCAAACGTGCTCCACATATTGTAAATCTTAATTAAAAACCACTTCATAAATGACTTCTTTCGGGGCCCTGTAGGGGTGCGTAGGGCGGAGCTACGTGCTGACGTCACAGCGCAACCAGAAGCAACAGAGCTTTTATCTTTTATGCCGGCTGGATTGTATTTTTTTTTGTGCAATAATATATGCGTACAATCCTTAATTAAAGTGTTTTTTTAATTAATATTAACACTATGTGGAGCACATTTCCTTCGTTGAGCGTTCATGTCAGTGTGGATATGGATTTGAATAATATACTGCTAGATCCTTTTTCCATTGGATGGTACTACCCCTGAAGCTAGAAGTGGAAGGGGTTCTCTTTTGAGTACATTATACACATGCACTTTTTGACTTCTCTGTTTAATGGGTCAAAACCAGCTGGTAGACATACATCTATCCTTGGTGGTGGTGACATCACATGGCATCTTTGGAAGTTTTGGTGTTGGACTGTTTGAGCCTTCCTATTCACAGAGGATTTAATTTATTACCCGGAACTTATTATTCATGGTGGACAACTTTTCTTTTCATATAGGACTCACCAGTGTGACATATTTAGTTATTTTGTTCATTTTCGTTTTTTCAAATATGACTTTGTATTTCATTATCGCAACAGATATACTTTTTTTATTGATTTGACTGTGATGAATAGTACTGTTGCAGCTTTTAGGCACTTGTTTTTGGTATACACACTAAAGCCAGGTATACAGGTCTTTTTATGCTTGTTAACACATCACTCTTTAACTACCTGCCCTCCAGACTATAGGACACTGCACTCTGAAACCCTGGATGATCTGTTATTTAAACAGTGACCATCCCACTTTATTTGAGAGTTCTGGTTTGTCTTATCCTGGTTTCCATAGTCCACAGCTGGCTTCACTGACCAAAGAAAGGGCAATGGGTGGAAGAGGACAGCTAGGGGGGCTTAAAGGGATTGTAAAGGATCTTTTAAAAAAAATGCAGGCTCGATCTTGGACTGTGCTTTGTGTGTCTATTAATACACACAGTGCAGCTTGACTCGGCCTCCCCCACTCCCTCATCACTGGATTTGATTGACAGCAGCAGGAGCCAATGGCTCCTACTGCTTTCACTGAGCCCAGTGAGGAAGGAGAGGACACTGGATCCAGATTGGGCTGAGGTAAGTATTTAAGGGGGCTGGGAGAGAGCTGTACATAAAAGGTTTTGTTACCTTAATGCAAAGAATGCATTAAGGTAAAAAAAATGTAAGCCTTTACAACCACTTTAACTTAGCTTTTGTTAGAAAGCAGAGCCAACATGCAGGTGCCTATGAAACTGCCAACATTAAAGGAACCCTTTACTAGTAGTTAGACTGTCATTATGACCCATTTGCTTTAATACCTTGAACCCATTTCAGTAAAAAGTGTGTTTGCTAAGGGCTGCTTCTGATTTTCTCAGTCTGTCTACTTCTGGACCATTGAGTCAAAATGTAAGTCAGTAGATCAGCCTGGCTGGTGAATACACCTGTGCTCCTGGCATGTTTAGTTTTAGTATGCCCACAGTTTGCTTGCTGTGATGGAAAGCCACAATGACCATAGGAGTAAGAAACAGAAGGGTCAAGAAGAGTTACAATTTTAGGAGAAATCTGGGTTTTAGGACTGATGATCACCTTTAAAACACATTTAACTCACTGGAAGGAACCTTAGGGGTTTCCTATTCATGAAAGTTACTGTTTATTATTTTTGAAGTGATAACTGCAATATTACAACTCTTCAATTCTCTCTCATTGTCAAGTTAATATTTGAGAGAAAAATAATTAATTTAATTATTTTACATTTACATTTTAATGTTGAAAATCTTAAATAATAATAAAAAAAAAATCATAAGGGGTTATGAACCAGAAGTCTGAAAAAAATGAAGACTGATAGTTATCAGAAATAATTCTCTCCAGTTTAATACAGATATCTATACAGTAATACAATAGTCATAAATAATTTTAAGTTCAAACATACTACAAATGCAAGTAGACTGAGCAGAGATTTTTATGAAAATTTTATCTCAGATATAAAGTCAGCATACGATTTAGTTAGTGCTCCATGCATTATATTGTTGAAAATTGTTTTCTCCAGGAACATCTCCAGGGAGATATTTTTAACACCAAGTTTGAGCGCAGAAAATTGTTTAAACTAAAACTTAAGTATGGGCTAGTTCAATTTCTTAGGTAATTTAAAAGTATACTTTAAATATCACATTCTCAGTTTAGAAAAATACATAACTGTTTCCTTGTGTTCATACAGTTTATTTAGACTTATATTTCACATGGGTGAGACTTGACATAAAAACATGTTGTATCTGCATGCACTGCTATTGATGTCTGCTGCTAGCTACGCTTAGATGATCTGTGGGCTGAAATAAAGTGAACATTGCTACAGCCTAGAGCTGCACGATTCTGGCTAAAATGAGAATCACAATTTTTTTGCTTAGAAGATAGATCACGATCCTCTCACGATTCTTGCAGCGTTTTCGCTTTATTCATTGAAGTGTATTTTTTCCCAAAAAATTGTGTTTGAAAGACCGCTGGGCAAATACAGTGTGTCGTAAAATATTGCAGCAATTGCCATTTTATTCCCTAGGGTCTCTGCTAAAATATATATAATGTTTGGGGATTCTAAGTAATTTTCTAGCAAAAAATATTGATTTTAACTTAAAGTGGTGTTGCACGGAAAAAAACTAATCATTAAAGTTCCTAAAAAAAAAAAAATTTGGGAATTTTTTTTTTAACTCACCTCCAAATGCCTGTTGCTTGGGGGTCCATAGTCTGCCTCCTTCAGTGCCTGGGCTGGTGACATCACTTCCCCTCGGCGCAGGAAGGGTTCAGCTCTGCCCCCTCCCTCCTGTCAGTCATTTGGGACACGTGACAGGTCCCAGATGACTGCGTGGCCAATCACGGAGCGCGGCACCACTCACGCATGCGCAGTGGGTGCCCACAGTTACAATGCTGGTGCTGCCAAGCGGAGGGGGGGACGGGCAGGGCCCTGGAACAGGTAAGTGTCCAATTATTAAAAGTCAGCAGCTGCAGCATTTGTAGCTGCTGACTTTAATTTTTTTTTTTTATGGAAACTCCTCTTTAAAGAAGTGTCAGAAAAAGATTCAAACTTTAAGTGGTTAAACTTCCTGCATTTACACGTTATTTAAAACTTGGCAGACTGCCCTTTTATTTTACAAACATGTGTATCCCTTTGATCTAAGAAGGAAGCTTAGTTACAATGTTTCATATTCTAAACTTGGCAGACTGCCCGGATGTTTTCTTTTGACAGCTGAGTGAGCAGATAGTCTCTCCACTTGTTATATGAAAGAATCAGCAAACTCAGCAATATAGATCGTCAGAGGGGGTGAATCGAGGTCACAATTTTTTAACGATTAATTGTGCAGCTCTACTACAGCCTCTGAGATTTAATAAATTGTAATGCAGTACCAACTTAGCAGGTAGGTACAGAAACAGGAGCCTGTTACTATACCAGATCCAAGGGCAGTAACAGGGTCATTGGTAGGTAAAGGGAAGCAAAAAGTAGGCAGTGCAGTTCCAGATAACTAGCCAGTAATAGGGTCAGTGGCAAGCCAATATCAGCAACAAACAGGCAGGAAGTAATCCAAGACGATAAAGTATATGCAGCCAGGCTGGTTTAGCATCAAAGTGCAGCTCAAATCAGACAAAAACAGCTCAGTATTAGGTATACGCTGACAGTCTAGTCTAAACTTAGGCTATGACAGAATTTTACTTGTTCAGGTGTTTGGAAAACGACCAAACTAAATTGATGTTTCGCTAAATTGAACTTCCTGGCAGCAAGTTATACATTAGGCAGTGGTATTACCACTGCTACTAAATGTAACAGCTTCCCTTTAGACTGGTAGTTAGGAAGCAGGTAGCCACTAGCCTCTTAACAACCATGATTCATCACTCAGATAGAGATTCCTGACTGACAGCAGAATAAAAAACAAAGGGGCGGATGTGTAAAAAAATTGGTGTGGGGTCCCACCAAATAATCATATCAGATACTTCAGGTCTGCTATAAATTTTAAGGGCGACCTAATGCAAAAAAAAAAAAGTAACAAAAATGTGGGGTCCCCTTAAAATCCTCACTAGACTCAGATCTGGGAAAGCAGCCTAGCATGTAAAGAAAGGAGGAAGATGAAAGTCCAGCTCCTGAGCCATACCAGGCCACATACCCTCAACCCTTGTCCTGAATGTTGATGAGGACATAGACCTCTTCCCCACAACACTGGCTTAGGGGTTGTTGGGGTCTGTGGGCAGGGGGCTTATAACAATCTGGAAGCCCCCTTTAACAACTTCTCAAGGAAAGTGTGGGGCAGTGTCCCCTCATGTTGTGAGGACCTGCAGGTATGGAGTGGAGGCAAGAGAATGCTGTGAGCCCAGGGAAAAAGGTTAGGAGTTCCTGGGACCGACAAGTTGCTTGGAGCTTGTGTACAGAGGCTCAGCGCTGGTGCTGCAGAGGACTGCATGCCATACCACATGCTGCTAACTGAGAGACTGCTGCAGGGTTCAGCACAGAGACTTTGATACTGAGAGCCAAGGCAGGGAGAGAATGTCCACTGTAAGTATAGTGTTAGTGTGCCAGAAACTGACTGCTGCTGAAAAAAACTGTGGGCATGTCTGGTGCTTCTGTTGCTTCTGCTTTTAAGACACTGTGCTAAGACAAGTTACCTCTGTCATGCTTCTGCTCCTTCAGAGTTATGCAGTTTCCAGCTTCCACCACCTGCTACAGCTGCAGAAAGCTAGCTTGGAAGGGCGGACTCATTTGCTTGCCACTGGGGGACTGCTTGGGACAAGAACCAGAGTCATCAGTGGTGAGAAGCCTTTGGCCTTTATTTTGTTTATACAATTGCATGTGCATTGTAGTTAGGTTGTTGGTATTCTTGTTGCCTCCTCCGTTGAATTACATCTATTAGTATTGTGTTATCATCTATCCTCCATTCCAATTTATTGTGGGGCTGGGCCATTTGACAGGCCTGTGGGGAATAAACAGGATTATTTCATGTCAAATATCAAACTGCATTCACTTTACTGTTATTCTACTTGTCTACCTACCCTTTTCTTCTACAGGGCCTCTTAAAAAAACCAATTGAAATGTTTACAGGTATGTCAGTGTAGTCTTGGGTCCCCACATGCAGGGCAGGGCAGAAGGGACCCAATACATCCAGGTGGTTCCTTTTGGGTTGAACGTTACATCTCTGTTTTGTGCTGAGCTGAGCATTTGCTGAAGATATTATTGCTTGATGTTACCAGCACTGATTAATCCAAGCCAGCACAATAGCCATATGCGGTACTTGGCATCATAGTCACCTAATTTTGAGGAAAAACTATTTTGTCACAACCAGCTGACTTTTTGTTTAGTTTTTCCATAGTATGACACCGCAGTTAACATTAGCACATTTTGTATAAAATATATTAATATATTCCTTTTGTTGGCAGTATTCAGACTAGCTACTGGAACAGAGTCCTTGAAATAGTCAAGTCATGCTCACAGAAATGTAACACCCTTAATGCATCAGTTTATAATTTGTGGCTGAAATAAAAAATTAAAAATGTGTTACCCAGTTTAATGATTCTAGCGCCAAATTCCAGAATGATATTTTCACACTTTAAATGAAGTAGTTTGGACACTTCTACAGTTGACTGGATTTTTTAATGGTTCTGTAATATCCTATAAAATCGTTTCTTTAATCACTGGTTTTAAATATGAGACATTAATCATGCTAAATACATTGGACACAGAGATTTAATATCACTATACTGATATTATTCAGGCTATATTTTATTAATAAATGTCACAAGGTTGATTTACTAAAGGTTTGTCAGGTCAGCAAACTTGTGTTCTCTTCAAGTAGCCAATCAAGTTAAGGAAAACTAATGTAATTATCCTTAATTTTATTGAGTGTTTGAATAAGACAAAGGTTCGAACATCTCACAAATCTTGGGTTAATGTCATCCATAAAACAATAGTAGGTTATGCAAATAAAAAAAAAAATCAGCTAATTTAAATCTCACCAGAGTCACCACCAAATCTGTGGGGGGTAATTTGCTAAGGCAGTTAGGCTGGGTTCACACGGGGGCAGTGCGGGTGGCGGCGGTAAAGCAGCGCTATATTTAGCGCTGCTTTACCGTCGTTTTAGCCGCGGTATGCGGCCACTAGCGGGGTGGTTTTAACCTCCGCTAGCAGCCGAAAAAAGGGTTAAAACCCCCGCAAAGCGCCGCTGCAGCGACGTTTTGCCGGCGGTATTACCGCGGTATCCCCGCGGTGTCCCATTGATTTCAATGGGTAGGAGCGGTATAGGAGCGGTGAATACACCGCTCCTTCATCGCTCCAAAGATGCTGCTAGCAGGACTTTTTTTACCGTCCTGCTAGCACACCGCTCCAGTGTGAAAGCCCTCCGGCTTTTACACTGGAGTTAAAGGACCCGCTTTTTTCAGGCGCATTACAGGCGCTATTTATAGCGCTGTAGCTCCTGAAAAACGTCTGGGTGTGAAAGGGGCCTTAGCAGTTTGAATCTCGGCTAGTTCAGCAGGAACTGGCCGAGATCTGAACCGTTTATGGGCAGGCTGAACATACCAAGTTGATCGATAGATCAACTTGGGTACAACCAGCCTACTGGGTTTTACCTGCAATTATCGCTAGTGGCTAATACAGCCACTAGCAATAATCACTTTCTTCTCCTGGTGGGGATGGCTTCCCTTGTCCCCCCAACAGGAGTAGACAATCACTCGGCAGGAGGTATTTCTCCATCAACACTGTCTGTGTTGATGGGGGAATCAAGCAAATTTCTTTCCTGCAACCTGTGGTTGCAGAAAAGAAATTCACTCCATGTATGGCCTTCCTAAGGAGTACATTTTTCAATAAGAAAGGATTTTTTAAAGAAAACCAATTTTCTTTGAACATGGTTGGACAATTAAAGTGTAGCTTCCTTAGCTAAAATGTATACAAAACCAGAGAAAATTCCCAGCTCAACTTGCCAACCAGTCTGCTACCAACCAAATTATCCTGTCTAACAGTTCGTGTTAAAACCAAGGGTTTAGTTAGCACACATTTGCAAATAAATGCGTAAGCTGCAGAGCAACTCCAAGGCAACCTGATATTTCTGCAGTCCCAACTCATTTATGAGAGTCTCCACAGTGGAAGCACACGCATTCTAATGAATAGATGGAGGGCAAGTGAGCCGATGGTAGCCCACCCCTCAATAAAGACACAGGAGCACACTGGACACCCAGCATATAGCATAATGGCAGCAAATGTGTCCAGTGTGTCCCCTCACCAGTATAACATCATTAACAAACAAATGGCCACTGCCCCCACCTATAACAGGCCTTCACAGCAAGGAACACATGGAAGAGCAAAGCATACCACACAAAAGGGTTATTATTGTGCAGAGCTGGGGACTATTTCTTGCCCTGACTTTTTTTAAGTGCTATTATGCTAGCTACGGCACTTGCTGGGGATTGTCATTGCTGTCCCTGGCACATACTGGGGATTATTGCTGGGTAGGAGACAACCATGGGCAGATACATTACATATGTGCTAGGGATCATTGTTATTCCATTACTTTTTCAAATCAGTGCTTCTACATTTGTGCTCCTACAGCTACCTTAAAATTATTTGTGACACATTTGATATTTCTCTGAACAAGATCCTTTATGAAAGATTTGAAAATTCAAAAAGTTGAGAGAACAGGGATCCACTGATAAGAAAAAAATTAAAGAAATAAACCAAGCCATTTAACTACCATTTAACTACTAGAAACTAACCTAAACATTTTCCTGAACTAGCCTGCAATAGCACCTAGGTATAGGAACCACAATCCATTGTTTGCAGGGCCCTGAGAACTATCCAATAAGTGCCAGAGGACTGCACGTGGCCTCTGGGCTGCAGGTTGGGCACCAGAGCTTGATAGATAGATAGTCAAATAGATAGACAGACAGATAGATAGATAGAGATATATGTAGATAGATGTAGATAGATAGATAATAGGTAGATATGAAGTGCAAATAAATATATATATCAGGTTCGTGTGACCCCTCTGTACACCTGGACAGGAGGAGCAGTGGTGGAGCTTGCATATAGATTAACCGATCTTCCCCTTTTCTTCCTACAACCACCGAATGCATGAGGCATAGTGTTTACTGTGTTTCAGTTTGTGAATGAATGGGAAGCTCTGTACAGTGCTATTCCTGTCCATTCATTCAGTACGTTCAGTACATCTGAGGCTGCAGAGATAGAGATTGAGGGTTGTGTCCTCAATCTCCTATCTCTGTCTCATAGGTGAAATATCAGAGGTCTTTTGAGAACCCTAACATTTCATCAAAGCCCCCCAATGGGGCTCCTAAACAAATGGTAACAATTATTTAAAAAATGAAATAAGAAAAATAAAAAACTACTGACACCAGTGGTGGAACTACAAGGGTCACAAAAGTCGCACTTGCGACCAGGCCCTGGCGTTCTGCCACAGGACTCAGAGAGAAGGATCCCAGCCGGGCCCTTCATGGTTTCTTGGTCCTGAAGCTTCTAGTTATGGCACTGATACTGTAAATATATATTTTTTGGTTGAATAACGAAAGAGATTTAGATGCTGAAATAATGTGCTTTTCTTTATGAGATGCTTGATTTATTTTGTTTATATACTATGTTATGACTCTGTTCAGATTGAATGAGGATTTATTTGTATAAATGGCACCACATAACCAATAGCACAATGTAAAATATTACTGAATTGTGTTTACTAATCACTTGCAATGACATAATGTTGTTTTATTAACATTTTTCAGAGTTATTTTGCATGCAAATACAGAAAAATGGTGAACATTTCATTTTCATAAATAGTTTGCAGGTTGACATGAGAGGTAGAGGGAAAAGTACGGCATTATTATAACTCATATATCAGAATTATTCCACATTATTGTACAACAGTGACAAAGGCAGGAGGCAGGAAAAAAAAAATTGGATCAGGTTAGAAATACTTGAAATTATAGGATTACATTTTTGAATTGAGGATCGGTTTTAGGTATGCTAAAAAGGGCAAAGTGAATGGCTTTAGTGGGGACAATGACCTATGGGATTCCAAAACAGGATATTCTTTTTTTTTTTTTTTTTATCTTTTTTCATGTTTACATTTTCCATAAAAAAGCATCATAAATCCATACATTTTATTAATGACAATTTCTCAAAACATATAAATATATCCCCTCCTCCACCCCACCCCCCCTCACCCTTCCTTACCACCCTACCCCTAGTCAAATTTCTTCCTCTCACCTCTATTTGTACAGCTTTCTTTGAGTTCCCAGCTCCTTCTCTATTACTCTAGCATTTTATATATACAGTATATTTCTTAGATTCCTTAAATTCTGACCATTTTCCCAATATACTGTTGAATCTTTCTACCTGCCCCTTCAACACAGTGGAGATTTATCTTGTTGGTATTTTTGGGCTTTCTCTGGCGTTATATACCATCTTACTATACACTTATAGTTAATTTCTATTATATTTATATCAGTTGCATAGTCATAGACTGCTCCAATCATTTTTTCCCCTTGTTGCTCTTCCAGATGTATGCCCATTTCCTGTTCCCAATAATGAATGAATGGGGGTATCCCCAGCCCCTCTAACTTCATAAAAATACCATAGATCGGAGATACCCCATGTTTCACTGGTGTCTGTACACTACATAGTTGTTCTATTGGGTTCAACTTCCCTCCATCTCTAATTGGCTGGGGTAATGTATTTACAATGTGTTTTAGCTGTAGATATCCCCATTCATTGATCTACATCCGCTCACCACTGTGCTTTCATTACTCAAATGATCTAATTTTCCCTTTATCTACTACATCTTTTAACTGTGCATTTTCTATCCAACTTTCAAAAAGTGTCCAGTTCTCGGGCAAAAAATAATTTGTTCCTGAAAGTGAGATTAATGGTGAGTTATAGTGCCATTTTTCTTGTCTATAAATTAAATCCCAAACTTTAAAAACATTTATTGTCAACTCGTGCGCGTCCTTATGAAATTTTCGATATTTTCATGGTATCCAAATATTCTTGCGCAACTGTCTTACTTAGTGTATTTTCCATTTTAACCCATCTATTTTTACTTTTTGTATTTACCCATTCTGTCATACGTGCTATTATAACCGCTTTATAATATCTTTTTGTATCTGGTGTTGCCAAACTCACGTGTTTTTACCCCTCTACTTATTAACGTAAACTGTACTCTGGGCTTTTTATCTTGCCATATATATTTTAAAATCATTGTTTTTAATGTTTTAAAAACAACTCTGGGGGAGTGCTATTGGTATCATTTGAAACTTATACTTATACTTATATTATATAATATTTTCAGGAGGATTACCATTTTTAACATATTTATCCTTCCTATCCAGGATAGTAGGCATATTGAAATTTTTCTAATTGAGGGCATGTGGCCTGGTACGGTTCTGGAGGGAGGGGGGGCCAATCTCGAACCCCCCTCTTTTCCTGCGGCCTGCCAGGTTGCGTGCTCGGATAAGGGTCTGGTATGGATTTTGAGGGGGACCCCACGCCATTTTTTTTAAATCCATCCCAGACCCGAAGGACGGACGGTAGGACGGACCCGGTTTTTGCCTGGGGTATGGGTTTTATTGATTCCTGCATCAATGGCTAGGCTGGAGTCTCCTCCATAAATGACTAGGCCTTCAGTAAGTGGTGCAAGTGTGTGGAAGAGGAATTTAAAGAACTTTGCCTGCCCCTTGTTTGGCGCCTAATATGAAATGAGGGAGTAAAGTTGTTCGTCTATGAGGACCTTTACCAACAAAAATCTCCCCCCCGGTCCTTGAATTCAGATACCAGGGAAAACTGAGTTTTGCAAGAAAGGAGCAGGCCTACACCATTGGTCTCATTGTCAGAGTTCGCTAAATAAAATCTGGGGAATTTGGCATGAATGAATGAAGGGGTATATTATTTAGGGAAATGTGTTTCCTGTAGGAACAGTATGTCTATTTTTTGGGCATGATAATGTTGGAAGATTTTCCTTCATTTTACAGGGGAATTAAGTTCCTGAACATTGTGGGTGGCAATGCGTAGAGCTGGTCTATGTGTGGTGGGGTCAGCCATGGAGCAGCATTGAGGGAAAAGCGGGTGATTCCCAACCACCTACCTTCGTATCCGGGGTTAGTGCCAGTGCTCAAGCTGCAAAAAGGTTTACCGCGTCATCCACCCGGATCCTGCAAAGGAGCGAGACCACATCCGTCACTGAAATAAAAATTAGAAAGGTGAAAGAGAGGAAAGAGAAAAAGAGGACAGAGAAGAGATATAGTAGTAATAAGCTCCAGGGGAGAGGGGAAGTCATACCAGCCTCACCAGGAGATACAATCATGGTGTCCCCCATCTAGTGGGGGATTTCCCGACCAGAAGCGGAAAAACCGAAATGGTTAACGGCTCTGAGTATGAGAGGAGGTGCATTGGACCCGGTCTGTCCTCCGCGCCCCTAAATTCTAACTAACAAAAGACAAGAAAAATTTTAAAATACAAGCAATCAGGGTATCTGCCCCGTATAACCTCAATCAGATAAGTCAGAAACCAGGGGTTAATCAGGGTATGGGCAAGGGATTTGATTTGGGGTGTGCAAGAGATCAAGTAACATACAACTTGGGGCTGTGCTCTGTGAATCTGGTCGTGAACCAGACATGGGAGACTGGATAGGGAAATCGAACAGAACATAAGGAGAAGGGAGGATGGGGAGGGCAATAAATGTTCCCTCTAGGTGCTCAATGATAGTGTCCCTGGACCAGACAAATGGGGGAAAGTCAGTCTAAAGAAATTTTCCTCTGGCTTAGGTGAAGTAGGCTTCGTATGACAGACTTGATATGACCAGTGGGTCAAATTTGGGTGACATGTAGGGAACCCAGGGATTCTCAGGAGGTGCCATGGCCAAGGAAAGGTTTGCGTGAGTTCAGATGTCTAAGAACATGGTGGAGAGAACCGTAGAGGTGGGAGCCCGAGTTGCCGGGGGAGCAATAGGGCTTTAAAGTAAACTAGTGAGGAAATCAAGTTGAGTGTTGATGCCTGGGAGTTCAGGTGTGACCAGACCCAGAAAAAAGTGTTTGGAGAAACAGGAGGGAGCTCCTCTAAATCATGGGGGAAGTCCTTCCTTGGCTTTCTTGTTCCTGGGCTTCGTCCAAAGGGAGGTGATAGGGCTAGTTGGAGGCGGACATTTGGTCAAGCTGGACGCAGAAGTCTGCATTGGAGAGGGTGGGTCCTTGGGAAGTAATCCTAGTTTCTGCAGCAAGTGTTCTCCATCCTGGAATGTGGAGAATCTGAAGGGTTTACCATTGAAATCATACTTTAGGCTGAAGGGGAATAGCCACCAATATTTGACATTCTTTTGTGTCAAAACCATCAGAAGGGGTTTAAGCGCCGCCTTTTCTGAATGGTGAAGGGGGAGATGTCTGCGCAAATTTGGATTGAGTGCCCCATCAGTTGGATGTCTGGGGTGGTGCGGGTTCTTCTCATAACCTCTTCCTTGAAATTGTAGTAGTGTGTTTTGACCACAATGTCGCATGGGAGGCAATCCTGGCGGGGAGGTCCCAGGGCCCTATGTGCTCGGTCAAGCTCCAATTTGTGAGCATGGATGTCGGGATGAAGCTTTTGATTAGCATGTGTACTGCTTCAGGAACATCTGTGACAGACTCAGGCAGTCCCCTAATTCGAAAATTAAGTCTCCTGGACCTGTTTTCAAGGTCATCGATTTTTGCCATGGCCCTCTCTAGTTGGTTGTGACATCCACTTTATTTTCAATGCTGTCAATGCGAGTGCCTAGGAGTTTGAGGTCTGCTTTAATATCAGAGGTGATTCTGGCTGCGGTCTGCGTTAAGCCCCTATCTAGCATCTCTGGAAATAAACATAAAAAAATAAAACATAAAACATAAAAGTAATGTCCTGGGGCTGTGAGGTGAGTTGATCTGTCCCTTGACATAAGACATTAGGCCATCTTGGATTTTCGGCCGTTTCAGAGGAAGCCTCTGGGAGAGCTAATAGGGCTGCCTCTTATTTTGACCCCACAATGTTTCTTGAGGTATTCTGACCTCTCCAGTCCCGGATTAATTGTGTGGGGGCTAGTGTGCTCGATTCGGGGAGCGCAGAATGCCTGGAGCGGGACGGAGCTCCGTGTTAAGGCGGCCATCACACAGAGCGCCGCGCATGCGCCTTAATTTGGGATTTTCATAGGGAGACAATCAGCTTCTACTTTCCTGCTTATCCCTTTTCTTAGTGTATCCCTGGCTTAAACTTCACAACCCGCACATAGGCTGGGCTACAGAGGAGATTAGGTCCTGGTCCGAGACCTGCATCCAGAACTGCATTAAAACTGCTGATCAGTTGCCCATTTTTACCTCTTGTGTGGCCAGTACCAGTCATGTGCCTTTCTTACAGTGCTATTCGGATCCCGATCATGACAATGTTTCAAAGTGTGACTCCAGTTTGCATAACCATGTGCCTTTAAATGACTCAAAAGACAATGACAAGTCTATTGAATTTTCTACAAGCCACCTCTCCTGCCAATTGCCACAGCCTGAATCCTCTCCTCCTAGAAGACAAACTTACCCATTGTCTCACCGCCTTGAGCCCTGTTTGGAAACTTCCTCTAAGTCCTCAGAAGTCAAGCCCACTGGATTACCCCTATCTTTGCCTGTTGCTAAACTCCCTGGAACGCACAGCCAGGCTAACTTGTCTGCAAGTTCCGCAGTCGTTACACCTGGCGATGCGATTCAGGTAGTCGCTACACCTGGCAATGCAATTCAGACAGTCACTACGCATGGCAATGCGATTCAAACAGTCGCTACACATGGTGATGCGATTCAGAAAGTCACTACGCCTTGCGATGCAATTCAGACAGTCGCTACAGCTGGCGATGCTGCCCAGTTGGCCTCTGTACCAGTTATGCCAGTCCAGCCCATACCTATTGAGCCTCCTGCTTTTTATTATTCAGGACCTTCTGTAACCTGGCCTCACCCTACTTCTACAACACCCATTCAAACCTGTCTATGAGGTTCAGTCCATCCTTTGGATGGACTGTCTCATTCAGCCAGGTGGGGCTTTCAACCTTTTTTTCAGGGCTCACTTCATTCTGCTCGTGTTTCAACTTTCCAGCTTGACTCCTGTGACACGTCACCTGCTAACCAACCTGACCTCGCTGATCCACTGACCTCTGCCTCTGCTCCTCATTCCAGCTTCCAGGTTTTGGCTATTGCATTCTCCCTGTCTGTGTCCATCTGCAAGGTGATTGATGTGATCAGTCACTTGTTATAAGCAAGCCAAACGCTCAGTCCCTTGCTTGTTGAGTGATACCTGTGTTGTTCCTGATCAAGCTCCCTGTCTGTCTGCCCTGCTTTGCTTGCTAGTTTGGATTTCCCTGTGTACAACTTTGGACCGAATTATTGGACTAACTCAGCCTGCCTTTTTGCCTGGACAGTCATATAACCATGCTAGTTGACTGCTAACTGCAAGAATCTCTTTGCTTTGCTCGGTTCGCATCTGCCCTGGTGTGGTGGCCAGGCACTATAGCATTGTGTATAAGTCCTGGGGGCAACCAAGTACCGGTAGGCCTGCTTGTCTTAAGGGTAGACATGGGAACTGTCAAAAAATTTGTTTCGTTTTGTTTCGTCCCATTTCGTATATAAAAAAAATCGTAATTTGTAATTCGTGTACGAAATTCCGTTCAAATTCGTACGAAATACGAATTTTGTACGAATCGTAATTTTTTTTTCGAATCGTTACGAATCGTTAGTAAAGTTACGAATCGTTACGAATCGTTACGAATCGTTAACGCGGCTAATGAATTGTCGGTTCTCATAACACAGAGAACAATTCGAATCCAACTACAAATATCGAATTTCAATTTCAAGTAACGAATCGTTACGAATCGTTATGAATAGTTACGAATCGTTACTAAATCCAACTGCAAATATCGAATTTCAACTAATATGAAAGAAATTATAATAGCGGATATAACGAATGCTTTGAATGCTTCGAATTAATTTGAGATTCAGTATATCTAATATAGAGAACTGTTCCTGCACAAAGTGTCATTTTTGCAGGAAAAAAAGCTATTTAAAATCACTCGCGGCTAATAAAAAGTCGGCTACGTAACACAGAGAACAGTCATTCATTGATCAAAAAAAAAAAAAAAGCGTGGGGGTCCCCCCAAATTCAATAACCAGGCCCTTCAAGTCTGGTATGGATATTAAGGGGAACCCCAGCCAAAAAAAAAATGGCGTGGGGTCCCCCCCAAATATCCATACCAGACCCTTCAGGTCTGGGATGGATTTTAAGGGGAACCCCGGCCAAAAAAAAAAAATGGCGTGGGGTCCCCCTCAAAATCCATACCAGACCCTTTATCCGAGCACGCAACCTGGCAGGCCGCAGGGAAAGAGGGGGGGACGAGAGCGACCCCCCCTCCCACCTGAACCGTACCAGGCCACATGCCCTCAACATTGGGAGGGTGCTTTGGGGTCTAAGACCCCCAAAGCACCTTGCCCCATGTTGATGGGGACAAGGCCTCATCCCCACAACCCTGGCCGGTGGTTGTGGGGGTCTGTGGGTGGGGGGCTTATCGGAATCTGGAAGCCCCTTTAACAAGGGGACCCCCAGATCCCGCCCTCCCTGTGTGAAATGGTAAGGGGGTACAAAAGTACCCCTACCATTTCACCAAAAAAGTGTCAAAAATGGTAAAAATGACAAGAGACAGTCTTTGAAAATTTCTTTATTAAAATCTTCTTTCTTCTGGTCTTCCTTTCTTCATCTTCTCCTATCGGCATCTTATTCCATCTTCTTCTTCCTCCGATCCGCTTCTTCTTGCTCTGGTCTTCTCGTCCTTCTCGTCCGGCATCAGCGTCGGCGTCTCTTCTGGGCCGCTCCTCACAATGGGAGGCTCCCGGTGTGTGAGGCTTCGCTCCGGCTGACAGGTCTTTTATAACGGAGGGCACCTGGTGACCCCGCCCCCTCTGACGCACGGGGACGTCATGGGGACTTCCCTATGGCTTTCCCCATTATGTCAGAGGGGGCGGGGTTACCAGGTGCCCTCCGTTATAAAAGATCTGTCAGACGGAGCGAAGCCTCACACAGCGGGAGCCTCCCATTGCGAGGAGCGGCCCAGAAGAGACGCCGATGCCGGACGAGAAGGACGAGAAGACCGGAGCAAGAAGAAGCGGATTGGAGGAAGAAGAAGATGGAAGAAGAAGATGGAAGAAGATGCCGGAAGGAGAAGATGAAGGAAGGAAGACCAGAAGAAACAAGAAAGAAGATTTTAATAAAGGAATTGTCAAAGACCGTCTCCTGTCATTTTTACCATTTTTGTCACTTTTTTGGTGAAATGGTAGGGGTACCCTTACCATTTCACACAGGGGGGGGGCGGGATCTGGGGGTCCCCTTGTTAAAGGGGGCTTCCAGATTCCGATAAGCCCCCCGCCCGCAGACCCCCACAACCACCGGCCAGGGTTGTGGGGATGAGGCCCTTGTCCCCATCAACATGGGGACAAGGTGCTTTGGGGGTCTCAGACCCCCAAAGCACCCTCCCAATGTTGAGGGCATGTGGCCTGGTACGGTTCAGGAAGGGAGGGGGGCCGCTCTCGCCCCCCCCTCTTTTCCTGCGGCCTGCCAGGTTGCGTGCTCGGATAAAGGGTCTGGTATGGATTTTGAGGGGGACCCCACGCCATTTTTTTGGGCTGGGGTTCCCCTTAAAATCCATCCCAGACCTCAAGGGTCTGGTATGGATATTTAGGGGGACCCCACGCCATTTTTTTTTTTTTTTGGCTGGGGTTCCTCTTAATATCCATAGCAGACCTGAAGGGCCTGGTTATTGAATTTGGGGGGACCCCCACGCTTTTTTTTATCAATGACTTCAATGAATGACTGTTCTCTGTGTTACGGATCCGACTATTCATTTGCCGGCAATAGCCGCAAGTGATTTTAAATAGCTTTTTTTTACTGCAAAAATGACATTGTGCAGGAACAGTTCTCTATATTAGATATACTGAATCTCGAATCATTCGAAGCATTCAAAGCATTCGTTATATCCGCTATTATTATTTCTTTCATATTAGTTGAAATTAGATATTTGTTAGTTGTTGTATTTGAATTGTTCTCTGTGTTACGGGAACCGGCAATTAGCCCCGAGTGATTTTAAATAGCTTTTTTTCCTGCAAAAATGACACTTTGTACAGAGACAGTTCTAAGCACAGGAAACATGCCCCCCCTTCATAGGCATACTATATATATATATATAGTATATACTCTATAGTATGTCTGTGAAGGGCATGTTTCCTGTGCTTAGAACTGTCTCTGTACAAAGTGTCATTTTTGCAGGAAAAAAAAGCTATTTAAAATCACTCGCGGCTAATTCCCGTAACACAGAGAACAATTCGAATACAACTACTACCAAATATCTAATTTCAACTAATATGAAAGAAATTATAATAGCGGATATAACGAATGCTTTGAATGCTTCGAATGATTCGAGATTCAGTATATCTAATATAGAGAACTGTTCATGCACAATGTCATTTTTGCAGGAAAAAAAAGCTATTTAAAATCACTTGTGGCTATTGCCGGAAAACGAATTGTTGGATCCGTAACACAGAGAACAGTCATTCATTGAAGTCATTGATAAAAAAAAGCGTGGGGGTCCCCCCAAATTCAATAACCAGGCCCTTCTGGTCTGCTATGGATATTAAGGGGGACCCCAGCCAAAAAAAAATAAAAAATGGCGTGGGGTCCCCCTCAAAATCCATACCAGACCCTTATCCGAGCACGCAACCTGACAGGCCGCAGGAAAAGAGGGGGGACGAGAACGGCCCCCCCTCCTGCCTGAACCATACCAGGCCACATGCCCTCAACATTGGGAGGATGCTTTAGGGGTCTGAGACCCCCTCTTTGACAATTTCTTTATTAAAATCTTCTTTCTTCTTTCTTCTGGTCTTCCTTTCTTCATCCTTCGGTTTCTTCATCTTCTCCTTCCTGCATCTTCGTCCCCGTGCATCAGAGGGGGCGGGGTTACCAGGTGCCCTCCGTTATAAAAGACCTGTCAGCCGGAGCGAAGCCTCACACACCGACGCCGACGCCAATGCCGGACGAGAAGCACGAGAAGACCGGAGCAAGAAGAAGCGGATCGGAGGAAGAAGAAGATGGAAGAAGATGCCGGAAGGAGAAGATGAAGAAACCGAAGGATGAAGAAAGGAAGACCAGAAGAAAGAAGAAAGAAGATTTTAATAAAGGAATTGTTAAAGACCGTCTCCTGTCATTTTTACCATTTTTGTCACCTTTTTTGGTGAAATGGTAGGGGTACTTTTGTACCCCCTTACCATTTCACACAGGGGGGGGCGGGATCTGGGGGTCCCCTTGTTAAAGGGGACTTCCAGAATCAGATAAGCCCCCCGCCCGCAGACCCCCACAACCACCGGCCAGGGTTGTGGGGATGAGGCCCTTGTCCTCATCAACATGGGGACAAGGTGCTTTGGGGGTCTCAGACCCCCAAAGCACCTTCCCAATGTTGAGGGCATGTGGCCTGGTACGGTTCAGGCGGGAGGGGGGGCGCTCTCGTCCCCCCTCTTTTCCTGTGGCCTGCCAGGTTGCGTGCTCGGATAAGGGTCTGGTATGGATTTTGAGGGGGACCTCACGCCATTTTTTTTTTTTGGCCGGGGTTCCCCTTAAAATCAATCCCAGACTTGAAGGGTCTGGTATGGATATTTAGGGGGGACCCCACGCCATTTTTTTTTGGCTGGGGTCCCCCTTAATATCCATACCAGACCTGAAGGGCCTGGTTATTGAATTTGGGGGGACCCCTATGCTTTTTTTTATATCAATGAATGACTGTTCTCTGTGTTATGGAGCCGACAATTAATTTGCCGGCAATAGCCGCGAGTGATTTTAAATAGCTTTTTTTTCTGCAAAAATGACACTTTGTCATTTGATACATTCGAATTCATTCGAATTCATTCGAATTTATTCAAATTCATTCGTTATATCTGCTATAATAATTTCTTTCGAATTAGTTGAAATTCGATATTGGTAGTTGGATTCTAATAATTTGGAGCTGAAATTCGTAAACGGAATTTTTCCTGCAAAAATTACACTTTGTCATTCGAATTCATTCGAATAAATTTGAATTCATTCGAATCCATTCGAATCCATTCGAATCATTCGTTATATCCGCTATAATAATTTCTTTCATATTAGTTGAAATTCGATATTTGGTAGTCGGATTCGAATAAATTTGGCGACGAAATTCGTAAACGGAATTTCGTATTCCGTACGGAATTCGGATTCGAAAAAATTCGTACTACGGATTCGTAAATTCGTACGAATTTCGAAAAATTTGTACGAATTACGAATTCGTACGAAACTAATCGCATGTCTACTTAAGGGAAAGGGGGCTGCTATAGGTGAAGCACACAGTAGCCAGCTATAGTGTCTGACGACCTGCGTTGGGGTAGACGTGACACTTTAACCGACGCTGTAAGATGATTATATAGGTTTTTAATCCAATGGATCATTTTAGGCCCTAACCGAAGATTTCACAAACAAAAGACATCTGTTTTTTGAGTGCTCACCTTTAAATACACCTTGACCGCTCTCACCACATCAAGAGAATATAGTGACCTTTCTTTCAGAGAACGAGGTTCTGAAAAAAAATGAAGGCAGAACAATATCCTGGTTTAAATGAAAAAAACCTGACACTACCTTTGGAAGGAAATTAGGATGAGGCCACAATACAACCTTATCCTTAAGAATAATCAAATATGACTCTTTAAAAGAAAGAGCAGCCAACCCTGATACTCTTCTTGCAGAAGATAGGGCAACCAGGAAAAAATATGTTCCTTATCAAGAGGACAAAGGGAAAATCCTGTATTGGCTCAAAAAAGGCTGTTTTAGTAAAGCCAACAGGACTAATTTTAAGTCCCAAGGATTCAGGGGTGACCTAACTGGAGGATTAATCCACGTTTCCCCCTGAATAAAAATACGAACCCCATCTATAGGAATTAAAGGATCCTACCTATGACATATTTCCTGGGGTGCCAACCCTGGAGACGTACAGTATGCCTTCCAGACTTCCTAGCATAACCAAAGTAGAAACTACTGAAACTGACAGCCCACGGTCTTATTTTAGAATGTGGGTCTCAATAACCAGCCAATAACTTAGCGTTTATAAAGAAGGATGGAACACCGAACCTTGCGAAATAAGGTCTGGCCACAGTGGCAGGGACCAAGGGTCCCCTACCACCATCCTTATGATCTCAGCAAACCAAGATCTCCTGGGCCACGATGGGCCATAAGAATCACCTCCTTCCCTTCTGGCATGATCCTGCGAAGAAGGCACGGAAGCAGAACAGGAGGGAAAGCATAGATCAGAGAAAACTGATCCCATGGAAATAACAAGGCATCTGTTTCGTATGCCATCGGATCCCTTGTCCTTGACACAAAGTTGTCGATCTTGTTGTTGAACCCGGACGCCAATAGAAGCATGTCCAGAACTCACCATCCTTGGCATATTGACAGAACGATGCCGGGGTGAAGGAACCATTCTCCCTGAAACAATAGTTGGTGACTCAATTAGTTTGCCTACCTACATCACTAACCTTGTCTGAAAATACCAAACAAATCATCCTCTTTCTTCCTCCCAAGACCTCCTGCTCTCTAGCTCCCTTGTCATCTCTTCAGAGAAGCCTATCTGGCCCCCACTTAACAACTTTATTTTCTCCATCAGCCCATCCCTACAGTTATTACCTCTTGTATTCCTTAACCCTCCCTCTTAGATTGTAAGCTCTAACAAACAGGACTCTCTAATTCCTACTGTACTAAATTGTATTGTAATTGTACTGTCTGCCCTTATGTTGTAAAGCTTTGTGTAAACTATCAGCACTATATAAATTATGTATAATAATAATAATGCTAAAAACAACTGTATATGCCAAAACAAACTGATTCTCCCTTTGAAATATAAAAGCTGGTGAAGAATAATACCCACCTATGTGTAATCAAAACAGAAATATCAGTTATTTCATCAGATGAGTTCACAATATTTTTTATTAATGATATGCAAACGCATGTTCTTTCATCTCCAATAATATAGACACAGCATTTTATAAAAAACTGATTTGGTATTTAAATGTGAATATGCTAGTTTACAAGTTAACCATCGTCCCTGGTTACCAAAGTGGTCAGATCAATAAAATGAATAAAGGATGGGAGCTCTACAATTTACTAATTAAGCAAGAGATAGTCTTCAAAATCCCTGGATACCGATCTTGTAGTAGCTGGTATTGTTGATGAGTATAAAGGGAATATATCAAGAAAGACTGGGAATTAAGTTGTCACTTTCAGTATGTCCTTATTAAGGAGTTTATGTACTGTATGAGCAATCATGCCTGGAAAAAGTGCTTAGAACACACTAGTTGTTGAATTACTGGTTGTAAGCAATGGGAATACACACTGTTGTTCAGCACTGTGATTAAAAGCGAGTATGTCTTCTCCTTGAGTACTCTGTGAGCTTTTACTGCAATGTATACCTGAACATCATGTTGAATTTCACATTTTTACATTTTGTATGCTTCATAATGTTACTTGAGTGTTTTATGCTCTTATGTAGTAGATTACCATGCCATTTTTAGAGCATCTAAATTGTTTATTTATTGTGTCTGTGTGATTTCAGCCATACAAACGGTATGGCTGAAATCGCATCGCATTCACGACAAAATGGTGTTAGGACCCTTTTTTTGGTCTGCACTGGAATTGGATCGCATGGGTGTTCACACCTATGCGATCTGATTCTTGCACCATTTGTCAGTTCGCACTGGATCTGCGAACCGATCTGTCATTAACTTTACATTGACACCCGCAGCTGTTTGCAGATGTCAGTGTGAACCTCTGGTGAGTGACATGCGATGGAGTACCCGCACTGGAATCGCGTTGGTTCCCGCATTGCATATGTGTGAACCGGGACTTAAAATGAGACTGAGACAATACCAAACTCTCTATAGTGGTTAATCTACAGATATCTTTTCTTATTAAGAGCAAGCATTTAAAGATCTTAAAATGATATCTAAATACTGTAAAGCAAACACTGCAGTAATAACTCAATGTGCTCCCTAGAAATACTGCATTCCTTTCTACAATAAAATTATTTTTTTTTTTTTTTAAGGGGATGAAAGGGATGAAGAAAGAATGGGTCCTTCGTCACCCAATGTTCAAGGCGATGTAGCGCTGGTATTTTTGCCTTTTAGTGCTATGTAATTTTAAACTATGGACAATGCTATAAATTGGTATTTGGCACCATCTAGTGGCACAAATGTAAAAGGGACTGTTTGAAGAACATAAGAAAAATGTTACAGGAAGTGACCCAATTGTTTACATTGTACAAGGACTTACCTACCCAAATGCTAACTCACCTACCCATTAACACTCAGTGACTGAACTGCATGCTGGGTGGGCTACAATGGGCCCCATGCAGCCATTTCCTTTCTCTTCTGGACGCATGGCCTGCCTACAAGGAGCTGTGAGGAAGTGTTCCAGAGAGCGCGGCCTACACCAACTGCAGAGCGAAGCAACCAGCTACTCTGCCTCATACCTGTGTGCTGGAGAGACAGTGTGACCGGATCTGGAAAAATCCAGAGACACCTGACAGAGCCATCAGAGGGTCCTGGTCATCTTGCGGAGCAGAGCAACGTGACGGTGCCGGCTGGCAACAATCTGAGACAATCTGAGAGGAGGTTTACAGCTTTCCAGACCTGGTGTGGCAAGAGTGCTGTCTCCCACAGTTTGTTAACGTATTTTACATACTTAGACTTAGACAACCACAGTGTTGCTGGGACCTGTAGTTCCGCAAAGGGGCCGCACTCAGTTAGACTGAATTCAAGCAGGCCTGGAGCCTATGTTTCACTGAGATACCACCACTGTGCGGTTCAGTGACAAATATTACTGGAGGCAGTTATAAGTGTGTCACACCATCGGAACAGTTTAAACCATCAGTTTATATTGCCTTTTTCTCTTGTTAAAACCCTTGGATTACAATACACTGCAGTATAATAGCTAGCAGAAGACAGAAGACCAAAGACTGCATGTTCCACTGAGAGGCCTTGTACATAGTCGCCATAGCAAGGGACTGCACCATACCTCAAGGGGGAGTTATTGAGCAAAGTGTACTGCACTGTACAGTATTTATATAAGATTGTATTACTGTGATTAGTCAGCGTGCTGGAAGTGGGAAGGTGCCCAGTGTCACTCGGGCGCTAGTCTCACTTGGAGATGTGCTTGCAAGGGTTAGCCAAACAGGCTTTACATATTAAGAAGTTGTAAATATCCATTGCATTGTCACATTACACTTGTGTGTAACGGTGCTGTTATTGTAATTACTGTTTATACCAGTTCTAGTAAAATCACATTCTGGTTAATTACAATTGGTGTACAGTGTTGTTCCTTTTCCTACAGGTGGAGCAACAGATACCCTGGTAATGGTAAAGGTATATCATTGGTATACTGTTATTGTGGGATTGTCCCTTATTGTCTAGATTCACACCAACACTGTTCCACAGCTGTGTCAAGTGGGTAGAGCCAAATTACTGGGGGTGGAAGAGCAGAGTACAAGCCCAATCAAATATCAGCAGCTTCTTCAGGGGTCAGTGCTACAGCGGTTTATAATAGTGGTGTTTTTTTATTTTTATAACTCTGCAAAAGACAGATTTTCTGTATTTCCATTATGTTAGTTGTCATTATGGGATGAAAGCATAGTCACAGATCAGAGATTTTCCTTTCATGGTCTAAGGTAGGCATGCTAGTGCTTTAACCTTTTCACCCAAGTGGAAAAATGAAATTATGGAAATTAGTCTCAGGACTCAGGAGTAGAGAGGGCAGATAAAGGGAGTATTACATAGATGCAAACATAGCAATAAGACATTCATATAGGCCACATAAATGTAAGTCCTGAATAAATATGGATAGCTATGTGTTACTTGCAGTCAGCCCTAGGTATCTTAAATTACCTTTGCCATGTTTCTTCTGCTGCCCCTCTTGGGCATAGTATTGAGCAGGAGGGAGAGGGTGTCATGTATGCCTCACCAGTAGTAATCTTTGGTAATAAAAAGAAAATGTAGAAGTGTGTTTGTGTGCTTGTGACTAATTGTCTCCTATACAATAAAACCATAAGCAGTAATTTTTTCTGTCTTTTTGTCACACTCACCTGCTGAAGCAGACATTAAAGGAGGGTTCAGGGTTTTAAAAAAAGAAAAACAAAGATGCATATCGCCACTGTGCAGTTGGTTATGCACACAGTGGCCCCGATCCTCCTCTTCTGGGGTCCCTCAGCGGCGCTCCTGGCTCCTCCTATTCTCGAGTGCCCTGTTGGAGAAGCGCTCTCCTTTGTAGACACCCATGCGGGCATGCTTCCATTTCCTGCTTCAGCGTCTATTGACACAGAAAGCAGGACTCGGCCCGCCCCCCGGCGCCCGCGTCATTGGATTTGATTGACAGCAGCGGGAGCTGCTATCAATCTATCCAATCAGAACACGAGACACCGGTCAGAGCTGGTGTGCTCATTCCCATTGTGGGAAACACAGGGCTCAGGTAAGTATAACAGGTGCCAGCTACACGCACAAGTGAAACACCTTCCTCCGGTGAAAGTAGGCGACAGAGCCTGCAGCGGTATTTGGTCGGGCCTAATGCGGATGTACAAATGTTGAGGCCAGGACAAGTACAGGCGATAGTAGTCTGGGTTGCTGACAGTTCCTTCACATTGTCTCCCACCCAGTCTCCTGCTGAAAGATCAGAGTTGGCACCTGCAGCCGATGTCCATCAGTCTTTCACCTCACCCCCTTGCAAATCAGCCAAGCAGTCTGAGCCCCAAATCATGCAGCAGTCTCTTCTGCTTTTTGATGACTCTGTTAGCAGGGTTTCCCAGGGCCATCCACCTAGCCCTGCCCCAGAAGTGGAAGAGATTGTGTGCACCGATAACCAACCACTTATGTTTCAAGATGAGTACATGGGAGGAACTTCGCAGCACGTCTCGGATGATGATGAAACACAGTTGCCAACTGCTGCTGCTTTCGCAATTGTGCAGACCGACAAGGAGGGCAGGGGTAAAGACTGGGTGGAAGATGATGTGGAGGACGATGAGGTCCTCGACCCCACATGGAATTAACGTCATGCAGGTGACCAGTGTAGTTCGGAGGAAGAGGCGGTGGTTGCACAGATCCACCAGCACAGCAGAAGAGGGAGCAGGGTGCACAAGTGGAGCGTCCATCCCCTAGACAGTATGCCTGCTACTGCCCAACGCAGCAAGGGACCGAGCACACCAAAGCCAGGTCCAAGGAGTTTCCTAGCGTGGCAGTTCTTCAGACACAATGTGCTGATGACAAGACACGAGTGGTTTGCACACTGTGCAATCAGAGCCTGAAGCGAGGCATAAACATTCTCAACCTGAGCACAACCTGCATGACCAGGCATCTAAGTGCAAAGCACGAGCTGCAGTGGAGTAGACACCTCAAAAACCAAGAAAGGTCTCTGTCTCCTCCTGCTTCCTCTTCTGCTGCAGTATCGGCCTCTTCATCCACCTCTATAGTGACAGTGGCGCCTGCCAACCCGCAAACAGAGGATCTGCCAGCAACACTACCACCTGGGTCACCAACCATCTCCACAATGTCCCATGAAAGCGTTCAGCTCTCTATCTCCCAAACACTGAAGCGGAAGAGGAAGCATTTCAAAATTCCTAGCCTTTGAAATGCTGTCATTACGTCTGGTGGAGAGGCAGAGTTTTAAAAGCCTGATGGCATTGGCTGTCCCACAGTACGTTGTGCCCAGCCGCCACTACTTTTACAGGCGAGCCATCCCTTCCCTGCACAACCAAGTGGGGGACAAAATCATGTGTGCACTGCGCAACGCCATCTGTGGCAAGGTCCACCTAACTACGGATGCGTGGAACAGTAAGCACGGTCAGGGACGTTATATCTCCCTAAAAGCACACTGGGTAAATGCAGTGTCTGCTGGGCCTGAGGCGGATAGCAGTTTGGCGCATGTCTTTCCACCACCGAGGATTGCAGAGCGCTTCAGTTTGCCTCCTGTTGCTAACTCCTCCTACTCTGCTTCCTCATCCTCTATCACCTCCTCATCCGGTCAGCGTAACACCTTCACCACCAACTTCAGCACAGCCAGGGGTAAACGACAGCAGGCAGTTTTAAAACTTTTCTGTTTGGGGGAAAAATCCCACACCACGCAGGAGTTGTGGAGGGACATGGAACAACAGACCGATGAGTGGTTGGTGGCAGTGAGCCTCAAGCCCAGCCTGGTGGTGTGCGATAATGGGCAAAATCTCGTAGCAGCTCTGGGCCTAGCCAGTTTGACGCACATCCCTTGCCTAGCGCATGTGCTGAACTTGGTGGTCCAGAGGTTCCTTAAAAATTACCCCGATATGCCAGAGCTGCTGCAGAAAGTGCGGGCCGTCTGTGCGCACTTTCGGCATTTTCACCCTGCTGCTGCTCGCCTGTCAGCGCTGCAGCGTAACTTCGGCCTTCCAGCTCTCCGCCTCATATGTGACATGCCCACAAGGTGGAACTCCACCTTGCACATGCTGGCCAGACTGTGTGAGCAGCAGCAGGCAATAGTGGAGGGTCAGCTGCAGCACGCACGCGTGAGTCTCTCTGCGGAACAGCACCACTTCACCACCAATAACTGGGCCTCCATGCGAGACCTATGTGCCTGGTTGTGCTGTTTTGAGTACTCCACCAACATGGCCAGTGCCGATGACACCGTTCTCAGCGTTACTATCCCAGTTCTATGCCTCCTTGAAAAAACGCTTTGGGCGATGATGGAAGAGGATGTGGCACAGGAGGAGGAGGAGGAAGAGGGATAATTTCCAAGGCTTTCAGGGCAGTCATTCACAAGTGGCTACGAGGGTGGGTTCCTGCACCAACAAACGCCAGATACACAATTGTCCAGCAAGGGCACAATTCTGGAGGATGACAAGGTGGAGGATGAGGAGGAGGAGATGGAGGAGGAGGAACCATGTTCACAGCAGGGTGGCACTGGTGCATGGCTGGGGGGATACAGAGGACACAGACGATACACCTCCCACAGAGCTGCTGCAGAAAGTGCGGGCCGTCTGTGCGCACTTTCGGCATTTTCACCCTGCTGCTGCTCGCCTGTCAGCGCTGCAGCGTAACTTCGGCCTTCCAGCTCTCCGCCTCATATGTGACATGCCCACAAGGTGGAACTCCACCTTGCACATGCTGGCCAGACTGTGTGAGCAGCAGCAGGCAATAGTGGAGGGTCAGCTGCAGCACGCACGCGTGAGTCTCTCTGCGGAACAGCACCACTTCACCACCAATAACTGGGCCTCCATGCGAGACCTATGTGCCTTGTTGTGCTGTTTTGAGTACTCCACCAACATGGCCAGTGCCGATGACACCGTTCTCAGCGTTACTATCCCAGTTCTATGCCTCCTTGAAAAAACGCTTTGGGCGATGATGGAAGAGGATGTGGCACAGGAGGAGGAGGAGGAGGAGGAAGAGGGATAATTTCCAAGGCTTTCAGGGCAGTCATTAACAAGTGGCTACAAGGGTGGGTTCCTGCACCAACAAACGCCAGATACACAATTGTCCAGCAAGGGCACAATTCTGGAGGATGACAAGGTGGAGGATGAGGAGGAGGAGATGGAGGAGGAGGAACCATGTTCACAGCAGGGTGGCACTGGTGCATGGCTGGGGGGATACAGAGGACACAGACGATACACCTCCCACAGAGGACAGCTTTTTGTTGCCTCTGGGCAGCCTGGCAGTGTCTCTGCAACAACCGCCGATTTGCCCACATTCTAACTGGTGCTGATTACTGGTTGGCCACCCTGCTGGATCCCCGTTACAAGGACAATGTACCGCCCTTAATTACCTCACTGGAGCGTGATCGTAAGATGCGCGAATACAAGCTCACGCTGGTAGATGGGCTGCTGGTGGCATTCCCACCTGACAGCGGGGGTACGGTGGAAGCACAAGGCGAAGGCAGAGGAGGAAGAAGAGGTCACCAATGCAACCGGGGCACCGCCAGCACCTCAGAAGGCAGGGTTACCATGGCCGAAATGTGGAAAAGCTTTGTCAGCATGCCACAACAACCAGCACCACCAGCTGAGATGGAACGTCTTAGCAGGAGGCAGCATTTCACCAACATGGTGGAACAGTATGTGTGCACACGCCTACACGTACTGAATGATGGGTCTGCCCCCTTCAACTTCTGGGTCTCCAAATTGGGCAGATGGCCTGAGCTTGCCCTTTACGCCTTGGAGGTGCTTGGCTGCCCTGCAGCCAGTGTATTATCTGAATGTGTATTTAGCACGGCAGGGGGGCGTTATCACAGACAAGCGCAGCCGCCTGTCCATAGCCAATGTGGACAAGCTCACATTCATTAAAATGAACCAGGCATGGATCCCACAGGACTTGTCCGTACCTTGTGCAGAATAGACATGTATAATGGTGTTCTGACAAAAACTATCCGGCCATCGGATAGTGTCCGGCCCGTACTGCGCAGGCGCAGCGCTTGCGCAGTATGGAGGACAAGGAGATTCCGAAAATCTCCGAAGATAAATGGCGCCTGCGCACTGAGTGCAGGTTCAAGCCCCACCATCCAAGTGGACATACGGTAGCACATAGTAACAGGGTCCCTCACTGGCTCACTTCGCTCGCCACGCTTTGGGCACGGCCTCGCTTCGCTCGGCTTGAACCTCGGATGGTGTGGCTTGAACCTTGACTCACCGTGCAGGCGTCATTCGTCTTCGGAGATTTTCGGAATCCCCTTGTCCTACGTACTGCGCAAGCGCAGTACAGGGCGGACACTATCCAACGGGGGACAGAATTCGATACATCACCGGCCTTACCCAGCCATTTTTGTATTTTTGATCTTTCTCACTCTTTTGGGGTGTACCCTAATTTAAAAAAAAATGTAATCAAAAACAAAAAACAGTGTTGGCTACCTCGTCCTCCTCCACCGCCGCTTCCACCTACACAGCCACATCCATCGCCACCTCAACCTCCTACTCCATATGGACCTCGTCCTCCTAGGTCAAGATTATTATTATTTTTTTTTTTAATTTCAAAGTATTTTATTTTCCCACTAGCTTATCCATTAAATTGAATAATTTTTTTCATGAAAGGGCGTATTCTGGTTCATTACCACCATATGTTTGGCATCGTGCCATTGAGTTTCTGAGGTTCTTAATGACTTCCTGTACCTCTTCTTCTGAGAAGGGGGCCTCCAGCATATTAGTTTTTATTTTTATGTATTTTATGTTATTTTAAGTTATTTCCCTATCCACATTTGTTCGCAGAGCACTTGCCATGCTCTTAACAACATGTTGCTGCTATTTGCAGCCCTCTAGCCCTTACTTTTTTAGAGCCATTTTAGTCCTCAAAAGTTTGGGTTCGGGGTCAAGTTCGGGTCAAACTCAAACTTTTTTCCGAAGTTCGGCCGAACCCATCGAACCTGAACATCTAGGTGCCGCTCAACTCTAGTGTCTATGGATATTCAGACCGGGGAAGACGATTGATGTGTTACCCAAGTATATCTCTGCAGGTATTGGTCTACATGAGAATAATTTCATCAGGGATGACTCCCTAAGCTAGTTCCCAAGATCATCACCCCACCCCTATGGGTGCTCACTGTGGAGTGAGAGAGCTCCAGGACTTCGCCCAGCGAAGCCTCCCGCCTATCGCCCCTTGGCCTCTCTCAGGAGATGTACTAGCCGGGTAGCTCCCAGGACATCGCATCCCCCAGGATTGGGCCAATGGGTCCCTTTCCATGAGTGTTTGACCAAAAGTGATTGACTGTACCCTGCGCTGGGTAAACTAGCATATATATATGAGGTTGATCTGTGAGGTGCCTACGTAATGGCTTATACCCTGTCAATCCAGTATCTGTTCATAGATAGAAAGAAAGAGAGAAAGGAGAAGACAGGAGAAAATAAATATTTGGGGAAGGAAGAGAGGGGAGTGGGATAGGATGCAGGATAAAGTAGCGTGGTCTCACTGGTAAATCCTTCATGTTAGTAGGTGACCCGGGTAAAGCGGGATCTTGATATATGTGGCCCATGGTTCCCAGATCCCCTCAAAGCATTGTACCGTGTCCCGCAGTTTCGCCACTGTTTGTTCCTGTATCATGATCCACAAAAGTTTCTGTTTGGAAGCCAAGATTGACACAGTTGGAGTTTTCCAGGCTTTCGCTAATGTGATCTTGGCTCCCAGACACATAAAGAAAATGAGTTGTTGTGTGGTCTTAGGAGTGTTGTGCACTCTGCGGTTTAGTCCCTCTTCTCTTCTTCCGATGTTGACACAACGCTCTCTCCCGCTGTAATACTGTGTGCGATGTGCGCAACGACTTATATAGGCATGGGGTGCGGTCATCGGGTGATGTCACATGGTGACCCCACCCCATATGACGTCAAGTCCCAGGGCATGCTGGGTCTGTGACATCACCCGGTGACCATGACCCATGTCTATATAAGTCGTTGCGCACATCACACACACGGTATTACAGCGGGAGAGAGCGTTGTGTCAACATCGGAAGAAGAGGGAAGAAGGACGGAGAAGACCGGGCCACCACTAGTAAAAGAGCTGGAAGAAGATAGCGGAGGAGCCCGGAAGAAGAACCGGAGCGTGGGAGAAGAGGCCGGAGAGTGGGGGAAGAGACCCCCGAAGTCAGAAGAGACCCCCAGAGCTGCCTAATAAATTACTTTAAAAACCTGTCTAGTGTGTTTTTATATTGACACTTTTTTCCCCAGGTGAATGGGTAGGGGTACAATGTTCCCCATACTCATTCACATAGGGTGGGGGGCCGGGATCTGGGGGCCCCCTTATTAAAGGGGGCTCTCTGATTTTGATAAGCCCCCCGCCCACAGACCCCGACAACCAACGGCCATGGTTGTCGGGAAGAGGCCCATGTCCTCATCAACACAGGGACAAGGTGTTTTGGGGTAGGGGGGCCGCAGTGATGAGGCTCGCAAGGTTGCAATCTCGCCAATAAAATTGGCGAGATTGACACAATATCGCGATCACCTCTGTATGTTCCTCTTGGCTGCATTGGACCCCTTTGATGTTCGTATTCGCTCTTATGGCTATGGCCAGTGTCTCGACAGCGATTGCGAAAATCAAGGGCGATAGAGGACAGCCCTGTTTGGTCCCTCTGTGAATGTCGAAGGACATAGCGTATTGACCCATTAATCGCACCTGATATTTAGGAGTTGAGTAAGGGGTGTGTATCATTTTAAGAAATCCGGCTCCAAACCCCCAGCATTCTAGAATATCAAAAAGGTAGGGCCACGACACAGAATCTAAGGCCTTCTGCAGGTCAAATGACAACAGGTAGCCTTCCTGAGTGGGGCCCCCGTCCCATTGGGACTGCAGAAGGGCAATCAGATCCGAACCTGAAGCCCACTTGATCCCTGTGGATGTAACTAGATATGAAGCTTGACATCCTGGTTGCTAGGATTTTTGCCATTATTTTGAGGTCGTTATTGATCAACGAGATAGGACAGTAGTTACCAACCTTGCTTGAGTCTTTACTAGGTTTGGGTATGACTGATATAAAAGCTGAGTTTGAATCGTTCAGAAGGGGGGCTCCATCCCGGAGGGAGTTGAAAAACCGGGCTATGTAAGGTGCCAGTTGTGGGCCTGAATTTCTTATAATAACAGACCGAGAAGCTGTCAGGCCCAGGGGCTGAGGCTAAGTTCAAGGATTTTATAGCTTCCAGTATTTAATGTGATGAGAAGGGTTTGTCAAGTAGCTCTTTGTGCATTTGCTTTAGGTGGGGTAGATTAAGGTCCTGAAGAAACTTTTCTCTGGCTCTGGAATGTGTATGAGGTGTTTTTTCATATAGGCGCGAGTAAAAATCATGGAACAAGTCCATAATTCCCACTGGGTTCTGTGTTAAAGTGCCTGACGAGGTACGAATTTTAGGGAAGACCAAGGTGCGAGTCCGCGGGCCTAGTTTAGCTGCAAGCTTGGAGCCTATTTTGTCTTTCTGATAGTAAAAGCGTGCCCCTGTCCATCACAGATGCTTCTCAGCTGAGGTGGTGAGGGAGAGATTTAGTTTAACTCGTGCCGAGTCGAGCTTTGCCAGGCTGCCCGGGGTAGGGTTTCGCTTATGGCGCTTACTCAGCAGACGGAATTCCTCTGTGAACTGTAAGACTTCTGCCTTCCTTTCACTTTTGAGTTGAGATGAGAGCTGTATGAGTCTACCCCTCATCACCGCCTTGTGTGCTGCCCATAGAGAGCCTGGCAAATCAACTCGGTGTCGTTTTCAAAAAAGTATTCAGTTAAGGCTGTTTCTAATAATTTGCAGTGAGACGGATTGCTCAAGAGCGTTTCATTGAGACGCCATCTAAAGGGTCCTCTCTCCCCGACCCTTCCCTGAGAGTCATTGTCATTATGGAATGATCAGATAGGGACATGTCATATATTTTGGAGGATCCTACCCTTGGGATTATGTGTGCTGGGACAAAGATGTGGTCTATCCTAGAAAAAGTATTGTGAGGAACAGAGTAATGCGTATAGTCTCTAGTTCGAGGATTCATCTCTCTCTAGATATCGATCAGGCCGAAAGATTGAATGGTTTGAGATACTCGAAGGCTGCGTTTAGGAGGGCTTTTGGTTTTTGGCTTCAGGGGGTCGAATTTGTCTGAGGAGTGATCGAATGGGGTGTTGGAGTCTCCCCCCAGGATCACTGTGCCCAGGAAATGAGGCTTCAAAGTCTTAAGAGTAGTATCGAAGAATTTGTCTTGCTGTGTTTTTGGGGTACAATATGAGACAAACGTGTAAGTCCCCCCATTTATTGTTCCAGTAACTAGGATGTAATGACCATCAGGGTCTTTAATGGTTTTCGAATGGGAGAAGTGTATTTTGTTCGAGAAGCTAACTGCCACTCCTCTCGTTTTGTTGACCGTATTAGCTAAGTGAAAGTGCGTGAAGTTTTTATGCAGGAATGTGGGATTGTAGGTTGCAGGAAAATGTGTCTCTTGGAGCAGCGCTACATCTGCCTTCAGTGTATGTAACTGTTGCATTATTTTGCATCTCTATCTCTACCACCAGAGTACCCGCCACCTCACCACCTGCCAGAGTACCACCAGAGTACCCGCCACCTGCCAGAGTACCTGCCACCAGAATACCTGCAACCAGAGTACCTGCCATCAGAGTACCTGCAACCAGAGTACCTGCCATCAGAGTACCACCAGAGTACCCGTCACCTCATCACCTGCCACCAGTGTACCTGCCACCAGTGTACCTACCACCAGAGTACCCGCCACCTCACCAGCTGCCACCAGAGTACCTGCCACCAGAGTACCTGCCACCTCACCACCTGCCACCAGAGTACCCGCCACCTCACCAGAATACCCGCCACCTCACCACCTGCCACCAGAGTACCTGCCACTATGTCCAAAAGGGTGTACACCCCAGAGGAGGCATTCCAAATACTCAGTCTGAGCGATGAGAGCATCGGGGAGCTCTCACCGCTCAGTTCTGTTTCAGTTTCTGGCTCAGAATATGAGCCCCCTGAAGGCAGCACCTCAGTATCCGAATTGGAGGAGGAAGCAGTCCCTCCTAAAAGAAGACGGTCTGAACCCCAGGCATCTACCAGCAGTGCCAACGGCGGTAGACCCCAGGAGGAGAGGCCCAGTTCAAGCGCTGCTAGACACCAGGAGGAGAGGCCCAGTGCGCGCCAAAGAATTAGGGCCCAAAACCAGCTGCCAGAAAGCTTGGCAAACCCATTGCGGCTGCCTTCTACCACAGGGTCAGCCACGATCCCCCCTTTTACAGCACAGCCAGGTGTGCTGGTCAACACTGCAGGTTTTTCCCAGATGGATTTTTTTTAATTTATTTTTCCCAGAGGAATTGTTTCAAGTCATCATGGACCAAACCAACCTTTTTGCCCAACAATTTATCACAGCCAACCCCAGCTCCAGCTATGCCCGCCCTTTTGAATGGCGACCCCTAACAATTGCATAGCTGAAATTGTTTTTAGGCCTAACGCTAAACATGGGGCTTACAAAAAAAAATGAGATACATAAGTATTGGTCGACTAAATCTATCCATCACATGCCAGTTTTTTCTGCAGCCATGTCCAGGTCCCGATACGAAATTATTATGCGCTTCCTGTATTTTAGTGACAACTCACAGTGGGGGCCCCCCCCCCCCCCCCCGGAATCACCCAAAATTTGACAAGCTGTATAAAATTCGCCCCCTAATAATTTTTTTTCCAAAAAGACAAAAAAATATATCTGTGGACGAATCCCTGGTGCATTTCACAGGCCGGCTGGGTATCAAACAAGACATCCCAAGTAAGAGAGCGAGGTATGGCTTGAAGCTCAACAAGCTCTGTGAAAGTGCCACCGGTTATGTGCCCTCCTGTGTGTGTACGAAGGCAAAGATTCCCAGCTCCAGCCCCCTGAGTGTCCATCGTACATGGGAATTAGTGGGAAAATTGTTTGGGAGTTGGCATTCCCACTCCTCCAAAAGGGGTATCATATCTATATGGACAATTTCTACACTAGTTTGCCCCTTCTCCGCCACCTGTACCTAAAAAAAAACATTGGCCTGTGGTACAATAAGAAAAAACCGAAAGGGCTTCCCACAGCGTCTTGTCGCCACAAACATTCGAAGGGGGAATCGGCCAGCTTGAGGAATGAGGAAGTGCTGGCTGTGAAGTGGAAGGATAGTAAAGATGTGAATATGATGTCCACCATCCACAATGACACCTCAGTGGAACTTCACAGAAGACGCGGTCCCGTTCGCAAGCCTTCCTGCATCAATGCATATAATAAATTTATGGGGGGGGGGGGTGGATTTAAATGACCAGATGTTGCAGCCCTATCTGTCAACAAGAAAATCCCTTTTTTGTTACAAAAAAGTTGCAATTGACATTGGGAATCGGACCTCAACTTGGACCTGTCGCCCAGAGAATGGGAGAGCATCTTCACATTTATCCATAAGGGGTCTCTTAATGTGTCAGTTCAAGAGAATAGATTTAAGATTTTCTCCAAGTGGTATAGAACTCCCGATCGGATCCACAAGTTTCATCCTAGTCTTCCACCCACTTGCTGGAGATGCAATAACGCTTCCGGCTCATTACTTCATATTTGGTGGGCCTGCCCGCTGATCCAACCATTCTGGACGGAAATCCAATCTCTCATCTCCCGCCTCACAACTTTTGACATTCCACTCTCCCCCGCCCACTTCCTGTTACACTATACTTCTGCCTCCACGAAAACATATAAGAAATCCCTTACTCTCCACCTCGTCAACGCTGCTAACCAATGCATCCCTGTGCACTGGAGGAGCTCTTCTCCCCCGGTGATAGAGGAATGGATTCGTAGGGTAGACAAAATCGAAGAGATGGAAAACCTGATCCACCAAACCAGGGATAACACGTCTGCGCATGAACACACTTGGGCGTGCTGGAAAAACTTTAGACAACAACCCTCCAATCTATCTACTCTCCCCTGAGTTCTATTGTATCTTACACCCGTTACATACATGCTACTGCCTACCTGACACTCACAGCCCGCACTGATACCTGTCTACATATTGATAGATATCTGCCCCAGGCTCATCGCCTCCCCCACTACATATCACCCGCACTTATACGTGCCCTACTCCCAATAGCTCCTCCATACCTTACCGGCTATTTGTACATGACCCCCTGGTGGCTTGACTACTTCCATTGATTATCACCCTAGTTCCACACTTACTCTTTAAAGAGACTGCGCCCATCCACAGCAAGATCCCTAACGGGGTGGATGGATCGAGTTACAATCTTTAATGCGAATACCACACTCGGTCGCTCTTTTACATTTACTACCCCCATTTTGTACACACCCACTTGATGTATACCTCTTCCTCCCCTTTTACCTCCTTCATAAATTGTGTTTATCCACCTCATACTCCCTGAAATATATTGCTATGCATTTCTCACTGTTTGCTGTTGTTTATAGGATGTTACTCCGTTACAAACACGAAGACTTGCTTCTGCTTCTGGACTCTAAAGACTACTTATACCCTCTCTTTATTTTGGCATCCTTATGTACACCTGAATTATCTGTAAGATGTTACCTATGTTATTGTTGTCTTTTCTCTGTAACTGCCTGGTTAAACAAATAAAAATTTCTTTAAAAAAAAAAAAGTTGCAATTTACTTTTTTCATTTGGCCCTTTTAAATTCCTTTATAATTTACCAAAAATCCTCAGCAACACCCACCACCTTCATAAAGTATATCGAAGAAATTGTACTTTACTAATTTATCAAGAAGAATTCCCCCCAGAAAGCATTCGCTCAGATTCTGGCGTCAGGCTACATGAGCGTCATTTTCCGGAACATATTCCACCAACAGCATCCGGAAGACGACGCCAAAAAAAATGCTGGGTGTGCACTAAGAGAGGAGTTTGGAAAGACACCAGCTTCTATTGTCCCGATTGTCCCTCCCTACCTGGCCTTTGCATCAAACAATGCTTCAGGCGATATCACACTCTGGACCACTATTAGCCCATATTTCCAATAGACTGCCATTTCCCCCCAATTTCTGTCATGAATATTTCCCTGCCTCAACCAACCATATCATTGTCTTCCATGTGAACTGACCCTGGCCTGTTTCTTGACTATGCCTCTGCCTACCGTCTGCATTGTTTATCTGCCATGTTTCTGCCTTTCAAGTGAACTGACCCTGGACTGTATCGACTATGCCTCTGCCTACCGTCTATGTCTGCCTTTTACCTGCACTGACCTCGGCTTGTTGACCATGTTTTTGCCTGCCCCTTGGACTGATCTTTTACCCTGCTACACAGGGGTCTCACATATGTGAGGGGCTCCAGAATAGTGTTCGGAGTTCAGAAAAACTGTTTTCCTGTGTTCCCATAACAGGGTCTGGTTGTCTGGAGGCTTCAAAGAGATTTGGGTGGGAGAAGCCTCTACCCCTGTCCCCATTCTTCCCTGACCAATGCCCTAAGCTTGATGGTCCTGTCTGCTCCCTGGAAAAAATACTCTGGCTGTGCTGACCATACCTCTGCCTGCTGCCTTTACTAATTATGGACAGTATTCCTGCCTGCTGCATGGACGATCCTTTGATCCTTTTGCTGCTGCTGACCACATCCCTGCCTGCTATCTGAACTAATGCATTGGCTGTGTTGACAACATCTCTACCTGTGCTGACTATTCCTGCCTGCTGCCTGTTTTGCTGTCGCTGTCCACGTTCCTGCCTGCTGCCTGTTTTGCTGTCGCTGTCTACGTTCCTGCCTGCTGCCTGGACCGATGCTCTCCTCTGTGGACCACTGCACTACTAAAACCGCAGGTAATCTTTTCTTTACCCTTTGCTCAGCAGAATGTATTTTGGTTTGTAATTGGTATGTACAGTACATGCTATGTGTTAGAAATATGAAGGGCCTTCAACAATGTGATAGGTTGGCAGGAATTTATGTGTGTATGTTATGCTCCTAGAACACCTGACAGTGCTACTTGGGCCTCTGTATCTGGCCAGGCTGTGTAAAAGTCTCACACATGTGGTATTGCCATACTCAGGAGGAGTAGCAAAATGTATTTTGGGGTGTCAATTTTGCTATGTACATGCTATGTGTTGGAAATATCTTATAAAAGGACAACTTTGTATAAAAAAAATGCGTTTTCATTTTTTTTCCACATATTACAAAAACTTTGGGAAAAAAATGAACCATTCAAAAGACTCATTATGCCACATAGATTATACGTTGGGGTGTTAGCTTTCCAAAATGGGGTCATTTTGTGGGCGTTTCCATTGTCCTGGTGCTCCAGGGCCTTCAAAAGTGTAATAGGTGGTTGAGAAATGAGATGTGTAATTTATGCATGTAGAACGCCTGACGGTGCTATTTCAATGTTGGGCCTCTGTATGTGGCCAGGCTGTGTAAAAGTCTCACACATTTGGTATCGCCATACTCGGGAGGAGTAGCAGAATGTATTTTGGGGTGTCAGTTTTGCTATGTACATGCTATGTGTTGGAAATATCTTATAAATGGACAACTTTGTATAAAAAAATGCGTTTTCATTTTTTTTCCACATATTCCAAAAACTTTGCGAAAAAAATGAACCATTTTAAAGACTCATTATGCCTCATAGATTATACATTGGGGTGTTAGCTTTCCAAAATGGGGTCATTTTGTGGGCGTTTCCATTGTCCTGGTGCTCCAGGGTCTTCAAAACTGTAATAGGTGGTTGAGAAATTAGATGTGTAATTTATGCATGTAGAACGCCTGACGGTGCTATTTCAATGTTGGGCCTCTGTATGTGGCCAGGCTGTGTAAAAGTCTCACATATTTGGTATCGCTATACTCGGAAGGAGTAGCAGAATGTATTTTGGGGTGTCAGTTTTGCTATGTACATGCTATGTGTTGGAATTATCTTATAAATGGACAACTTTGTATAAAAAAAATGCGTTTTCATTTTTTTCCCACATATTCCAAAAACTTTTGGAAAAAAATGAACCATTCAAAAGACTCATTATGCCTCATAGATTATACGTTGGGGTGTTAGCTTTCCAAAATGGGGTCATTTTGTGGGCGTTTCCATTGTCCTGGTGCTCCAGGGTCTTCAAAACTGTAATAGGTGGTTGAGAAATGAGATGTGTAATTTATGCATGTAGAACGCCTGACAGTGCTACTTCAATGTTGGGCCTCTGTATGTGGCCAGGCTGTGTAAAAGTCTCACACATTTGGTATCGCCATACTCAGAAGGAGTAGCAGAATGTTTTTTGGGGTGTCATTTTTGCTATATACATGCTATGTGTTGGAAATATCTTATAAATGGACAACTTTGTATAAAAAAAATGCGTTTTCATTTTTTTTTCCACATATTCCAAAAACTTTGGAAAAAAAATGAACCATTCAAAAGACTCATTATGCCTCATAGATTATACGTTGGGGTGTTAGCTTTCCAAAATGGGGTCATTTTGTGGGCGTTTCCATTGTCCTGGTGCTCCAGGGTCTTCAAAACTGTAATAGGTGGTTGAGAAATGAGATGTGTAATTTATGGATGTAGAACGCCTGACGGTGCTATTTCAATGTTGGGCCTCTTTATGTGGCCAGGCTGTGTAAAAGTCTCACACATTTGGTATCGCCATACTCAGGAGGAGTAGCAGAATGTATTTTGGGGTGTCATTTTTGCTATGTACATGCTATGTGTTGGAAATATCTTATAAATGGACAACTTTATGTAAAAAAAAAAATGCGTTTTCATTTTTTTCCACAGTTTCCAAATACTACTGGAAAAAAATGAACCATTCAAAAGACTCATTATGCCTCACAGATTATACGTTGGGGTGTTAGCTTTGACCTGGTGCTCCAGGGCCTTCAAAAGTGTGATAGGTTGTCATCAAATGAGATGTGCAATTTATGCTCGTAGAACGCCTGACGGTGCTACTTGGATGTTAGACCTCTGTATGTGGCCAGGCTATGTAAAAGTCTCACACATGTGGTATCACTATACTCAGGAGGAGTAGCAGAATATATTTTGGGGTGTCATTGCAAGTATGCATGTGCTGTGTGAGAGAAATAACTTGTTTTTATGACAATTTTGTGCAAAAAATATTTTTTTTTTATAATTTTTCCAAGAATTTTGGGAAAAAATTACAACTTCAAAAAACTCGCCAAGCCTCTTACTAAATACCTTGGAATGTCTGCTTTCCAAAAAGGGGTAATTTGGGGGGTATTTGTACTTTCCTGACAGACTCCATGGCAGCCTACATGTGGGTTAACCCCGCCTCCTCTCCAATGCTATAGGACCCCATTCCCATAAATGAACACTCACCACTCCATACTGTGTTCCTTTTTTGTCCTCCTCCTATGGACCTTCACATTCTGTTCGTGTCCGGTAGGATCTCAGATTTTTCCTGGAAAAGCATACCTGTGCGGTGCAAAGCTCTGTGCTCAGCCATGGGCAGGCGAGTAAGCTTTTGAGGCTGGATGTTTTTCCCCCCAGAACGGGGTGGTTTTGCCTCTGTATGCTCAACAGACGGTTCGCACGGACGTCGGACGGATGAGTCATCAGCGGCTGGCAAGGTCTGCATCTTTATATTACTGGCTCCATGGCAGTTATATTTGTTTTATATGTGTATTCCTGGCGTCTAGTGTACTTTCCCCCCTGGATGGCGGCTGGAGCGCTTCTGCGTTTCAGCTCGCCGTATGTTTCCGGGTTCTCGGCCGCTTCGGCTGCCTGCGCATGCGCACCAGCCTCTGGCGAGATCGAGGCCTGGTTCGCGCAGGCGCAATCCGACAGTCGCGCATGCGCAGTACGGCATTCTCCACGGCGCAGGTGCGAGGTGGAGGGGCGGTGACGTCACGGGCGGGGAATTCAAATTCAGAGCTGCTGCTTCAGTTTTCTCTGGGTTCTCCAGTGTATTGGAAGCAGCAAGCCTGTTCCCCAGCCCCCGGTTCTCAGGATTATCTACAAGGTCAGTGCATGTTATGCCTTTTATTATATTGGACAATTTCTTTTAAAAAAAAATATATATATATAAGAGGAATTATTAAATTTTAATTGAAATGCTTATATGTGTATTTAAAAAAACAAAAAAAAAAAAGGTGACATTTTTTGGCTCTGGCGGATATATATATATATGTGTATATATATTAAAAAAAAAAAAAAAAGTATATATATATATATGGATATTTATTTTCTTGGCATGCATTTTCCTTGCTAGTTTGGCTTGTTGCTTAGGTCGCATTTTCTCTTGCAGACTGCAGTATTCATATTGTGACGCTCTTCGTCTAGAGATTATGGACAATTCACCGCCTTTAAAGCGGTGTTCCGGCCAAAATTATACTTTTTAAATAAAAATACCCCTATAATACACAAGCTTAATGTATTCTAGTAAAGTTAGTCTGTAAACTAAGGTCTGTTTTGTTAGTTTTTAGCAGTAGTTTGTTATTTTATAAACTTGCAGCAGGCCGTGGTCATCTTAAGTGTGGGCATCTGAAGCCAGACTGTATTTCTTCCTGGATCTCATCCTTGCAGATCTCGTACATGCTCAGTGCAGCACAAGCAGTGTAATAGGTTTCAGGTCAGGTTTCCATAGCAACGGCAGTTTGAGAGGAAGTTGCTGCCCCTTCCCAGGAGGCATTGCAAACAGGAAATGATGCGATGGGTCGCGGCCAGGGAGGAGGAAGTGAAAAATGAATACAGCAGATATACAGTCTGTGCTGAAAAAAAAGTAAAAAAAATATCCAATTTGTTTACAGTGCACAGTTTAGTGAGGGATGCTGAAGAGTTGTAAAAGTGGGTGGAACTCCACTTTAAGTGGCCAGCCCTTACGCACTAGGTATGTGCTGGTAAGGGAGGGGTTGAGGTACAACTGCATTTTATTTGCATTTTGATGCCAATGTTTTTCCCCTCCCCCCAACCTTGTTTGTGCTTTAGCCCTTCCAGACCGGATTTGCAGGATAGGGACCTTGCCAGGCCACAACAAAAACAATCGTCCAGATCCAGGCAGGAATCTTCGCATGGGTCTCATCATCAGAGGAGAAGTTCACATTCCTCCTCCAGACACCGCTCCCACCGCCATGATGAACGCTCTGATCGCAGAGCATGCTAGGTTTGCAAGACTCGAGTCCCGGATGGCAAGTCATTGTGTGACAGATGTTTTGCCAAGGCGGTCGGGGAAAAAGACACGGAAAACCAGCGCATGGAGTCCCTGGTAAAGCGTGTCGTGCAGCAGTCGCTTAAGGACATGGAGGTTCCTCACACATTGAGTCAATCAACGACTGCATCTGGTCCCCAGACTGACGAACCCCGTGATGACCCGGGTACGTCCCAGCCCTACGGGGCTTCCGGTGAGTCCTCTGGAGAGGAATTCCCAGCCGATGAGGAGATCGGGGGCTTTGACTTTGCCATGGTCTCGCCACTAATTAAGGCAATTAAGGAGGCCCTCAAGTGGGAAGAAGCATCTACCCCCCCCCCCCCCCCCCCCCCCCCCCAGCCAAACAGAAGAAATTCTTTAAGCAGCTGGGTAAAGAACGGCCAAACTTCCCTCTACTCACTGAACTGAAAGTTGTTATAGAAGAAGAGTGGAGCAAGGTGGATAGGAAATCCTCCATGACCAACAAGACTTCCAGGCTATACCCCTTTATGATGGAAGAGGTGAAGCATCTGGAGAACGCTCCGCTCGTGGACACAGCGTTGATGCGCCTGGCTAAGCACGTCACTCTCCCGATGGAGGACTCTGTGTCCTTTAAGGATGGCCTAGAGAGGAAGATCGACCAAGACCTCAAAAGGATCTACGGTCTTGCTGGAATGGCCTGTAAACCTGCCTTAGCCCTAGCGGCTATGTCCAAGGCCATGGAGGCTTGGACTGAAAATGTGGACTCCTTCCTGAATGGTGTGTCGGTCGAATTGGCCAGAAGTTCAGCAGCAGCAGAACTAAAGCTCGCAGCGGTCTTCCTGGGGGAGGCTTCCATTGACCTGATACGTCTGCTAGCACGCATTATGCTGTCCTCAGTCACGGCTAAGCGCGCTTTGTGGCTACGTCCCTGGCTCGCCGATCCTGTTTCCAAACAAGCATGGTGCAAAATCCCCTTTGAGGGATCTACATTATTCGGTAACAAGCTGGATGATGCCATAACGCGTGCGACAGGCGGTAAGTCGGGCTTCCTTCCCCAGGACAGAAGATTGCTCGGGCGGAAGAAGCCCCAGTTTAAAAGGCGCAGTCCAGAGCGCTCAAGGGATGCACGCTCCTACAAGCCTGGAAGGGACTTCAGGAGGAATTGGAGCAGAGGGCAGAGTTCCTTTCGCAAGTCCGTCACGTCTGGTGGACGTGAGCCACCCAAGTCCTTCTGAGATTGCGCCCGCCCAGGCGGGTCGGGTGGGGGACCGTCTATCCCTCTTCCGGCACGTCTGGGTGGCCTCAATCTCAGATTACTGGGTCGTCAAGACGGTCTCGTCGGGTCACAGATGGACCTTCTCCAGCGTTCCTCCTCCCAGGTTCATGTCCACCCTTCTTCCTCGTTCGGAAGAACAGAGACAAGTTCTACTGTCATATGTGGAGCTGTTAAAGGCTCGGGGCGCAGTGGTCCGGGTACCAGAAGAAGAACGGTTTCAAGGAATCTACTCTCCCCTCTTCTTGGTACAGAAGAAAAGTGGATTGTGGCGCCCGGTGATAGATCTACCATACCTAAATCGGTTTATAGAGTATGGAAAATTCAAAATGGAAACCCTCCTAACTATACAGCGAACCATCCAACCATGGGATTGGATGGTCTCGATCGACTTAAAGGACGCTTACTTTCACGTCCCGATAGAGGAAGGCTTCCAAAGATTCCTAAGATTCCATGTCGGTCAAGACCATCTACAGTTTATCTGCCTCCCCTTCGGGTTGACGACCTCCCCTCGGGTCTTTTCAAAAGTGCTCCTGGCAGTGGTGGCCCTGATCAGGCTAAAAGGGATAAGGCTGTACCATTACCTGGACGATCTTCTGGTTCTGTCGCAAGACAAAGAACAGCTGTTGGTTCATCGCGAGCAGGTGATGTCCACATTGTCCAGCTTCGGGTGGCTTCTAAACATGGCAAAAAGCCAGCTAGTACCAACACAACGGCTAGTTTATCTGGGTGCCCAGTTCGACACTCTGCAAAGTACGATCTCGCTGCCGGTGGAAAAAATCCCGACCATACGGGAAAGAGTCTCTCGAGCTCTTCACACTCGGTATCTAAGGGCCTCGCAGTGTCTCAAGATCGTAGGGACAATGGTCTCTACGACTCCTATGGTCAAGTGGGCCTTGTGGAGACTACGCCCGTTCCAGTCAGGGTTTCTGAGACAGTGGAAGACGGGAAACAAAAACCAGGACATACGGATAACTTCAACAATGAGGAACAGCCTCTTCTGGTGGCTCCAACGCAGGAATCTCCTGACGTGTCACTCAATAGCTCCCATTTCTTGGGTAACGGTCACGACCGATGCCAGTGGGACCGGCTGGGGGGCCCTCTGCGGATCGGACCTTGCACAGGGCAAATGGGACGCAAGTTTCCCTGTTCCAGGGTCGAATATTTTGGAACTCCGAGCAGCTTGGTGCACTCTCCAGCACTTCTCCCATCTCTTGAAGGGGAAATCGGTGTTGTTACGGATGGACAACACCACAGCTGTCTCCTACGTGAAGAGGCAAGGGGGCACCCGGAGCTCTACTCTCCTCCGGGAAGTGGAACCCATTCTATCATGGGCACAGAAGAACCTGGTGAATATCTCTGCAGTTTTTCTCCCAGGGGTTCAGAACACGCAAGCAGACTTCCTGTCACGCACCCAGTTGGACAACAACGAGTGGTCCCTCCACATTCAGTCCTTCGAGTGGATCATATCGCTGGGGGTCAATCCCGAGGTAGACCTATTAGGCCTTAGGACAGATGCCCTAACAGACCAATGGAAATTCAAGAGGGCCTATGCCTTCCCTCCACTTCCACTAATTCTCAGGTTCCTTCAGAGGCTCCAGACAGAAGCAGTAGAGGTAGTGACGATAGCTCCTTACTGGCCCAACAGGCCTTGGTTCCCTCTGCTAGTCCAGCTAAGTGTACGGAAGCCGATGCCTCTCCCTCTCAGGCCGGACCTTCTTTCTCAGGGGGCGGTACTGCACCCTTGTCCGGCAGTACTGAGACTGATGGTCTGGTTCTTGAGAGGAAGAGGCTAGAGTCCATCGGATGTGCTTCTAGTGTAATTTCTACCTTATTAAGCTCCAGGAGATCGAGTACGAACAAGGTTTATGGCAGAATCTGGTCCAAATTCGTAAACTTTTGCTCATCTACAGATAGATCCTTTGAACATCCAGGAGTCCAGGACATCCTCGGGTTCTTACAAACTGGCCTTGACCTTCCCTTGTCCATAGGCTCTCTCAGGGTGCAAGTTTCAGCCTTATCAGCCTTCTCTGGTACCTCCTGGGCAGTCCATCCATTGATTCGTCAATTTTTTCGGGGGGCCTCAAGACTCAAGCCCCAAAGGAAGTCTAGATTCCCCAAATGGGATCTTCCCCTTGTCCTTGACTCTATCTCTGGACTAAGTACGACGGGGCCATCCCCGCTTTCCATCAAGGACTTTTCAGAAAAAGTTGCCTTCCTAGTGGCAGTCACTTCGGCCAAGAGGGTATCAGAAATTGGGTCACTGGGCTTCGAAGAACCCTTCCTGACTTTCTTTCCGGACCGAGTGGTCCTCATTCCTATGTTGGGATCCAACCCTAAGGTAACTTCGGTGTTCCATCAGAACCAAGAGATTGTTCTACCTACCTTCAGATCACCAGGATCCAATGATATTCATCCTTTGGACGTTGGGGAAGCTCTGAGAGAATACCTTTGCATTACTTCCGCCTTTAGGCGTTCGGATCATCTCTTTATACTGCACTCAGGCAGCAACAAGGGGAACAAAGCTTCAACCAGGACTCTGGCATCCTGGATCGTAAGAACCATACAACAGGCTTATAGGGCTAAGGGCTTGGCTCCTCCTGAGGCGGTGACGGCACATTCGACTAGAGGAATGGCTACTTCATGGGCGGCGGCCCGGCACGTGGCTCCTGATACCATCTGCAAGGCAGCTTCTTGGGCCTCTATTAATACATTCATGTCGCATTATTGCGTTGAACCTGCTTCTTTATCCTCTGTAAACTTTGGTTTGAAAATTCTATCGGCTGATAGATCAAATTAAATATTTTCTGTTTAAAGCATACCCACCCGTGTGGTCGGCTAGTTATTTCCCACACGTAGGCTGCCATGAAGTCTGTCAGGAAAAAGGAAAATTTATTATCAAATACTTACCGTAATTTTCCTTTCCTGATGGACTCCATGGCAGACGGAGTTCCCACCCATGAGTCATATGAGTAGGCTAGTTACGGAACACAGTATGGAGTGGTGAGTGTGTTAATTTATGGGAATGGGGTCCTATAGCATTGGAGAGGAGGCGGGGTTAACCCACACGTAGGCTGCCATGGAGTCCATCAGGAAAGGAAAATTACGGTAAGTATTTGATAATAAATTTTCCTTTTTCCTGGCTTGTTAGGGTCTCAAGAAATGAGATAGGCCTTCAGTGCATCAGGTGTGATCAGATGTGATAATTTTCAATGATTTGCACCATAGCTTTTAGACGCTATAACTTTCACAGCAACCAAATAATATACACTTATCTGGGTTATTTTTACTAAAGATAAGTAGCAGTATACATTTTTGCCAAAATTTATGAAAAAAAAATGTTTTATTTGCAAAATTTTTCAATAGAAACTAAAAAAAAGTGTTTTTTTTTTTTTAATTTCTCAATTTTTTCGCTAATATTGCAAAAAATAAAAAACCCAGCAGTATTTAACACCAAAAGAAAGCTCTGTTTGTGAGAAAAAAAATGATAAAAATTTGGTTTGGGTAGCATGTAGCATGACTGAGTAATTGTCATTCAAAGTGTGCTTTGAGCGCTGAAAGCTAAAAATTGGTCTGGTAAGGAAGGGTGTTTAAAAGCCCTGTATTGAAGTGGTTAAAGTAAGATCCGCTGAACCCTGGGCTCCACTATTCCATAAGGGAAGGAAACAGGGTGCTTGGTCAAATAAATTTGCAGTAGAACCCCCTGAACAAATAAGCATACTAGGGTAAACAAGGAAAAAGTATGAAATCCTGACATTTAGGACTGCTCATAAAAGCTCATGATATGATAAAAAAAAAAATGAAACGAGGAACAAAAACCAAGAAACCTGTAAAACTGTGGTAGTGCTGCACTGAGCAGTAATTGGGAGCAAAATTCCTTAAGGATCCGTAGGCCATTCCTGAGGTTTGCTCAGGATAAGCAAATCACCACTACTATGGCTACAGTTAGGCCACAATCTCAGTCCAAAAGGAAGTCAGTAGAAGAATGAGGCATGGAAAGTTCATATTCTTGCTCATGGTGGAAAGGATTCTCTTGATCTTTTGGGAAGTTGTTTCTGCCACACTTGAGTTATGGGGCTCGTAGGAAATGGTCTTTTGGAAGAAGGTGCTCCTCTAGTAGTGGACATCGGTGGTAATTCCTAAATGATCAATCCGAGTTGTAATAGGAGTCGTTCCCCATCATGGAAAGAGGAGAAGCTGTATGGTTTGTTGTGGTATGAGAAGTTTAAGCAAAGCAGGAAGGCCCATCTATAGGTGATCTCTTTGCCCGCCAGGACTTGGAGTAGCGGCTTCAGTGCTCACTTTTGTACCGTGTATGGGGACAGATCCGCAAAAATTTGAATCTGGTGTCCCATGATTGTCAGTTTTTCTGCCGTTCAGGATAGTTTCATCACTTCCTCTTTGACCGCATAAAAATGTGGTTTCACTATTATGTCCCTCGGAAGCCCGTCAGAACGAGGAGGTTGTAATACCCTGTGAGCTCTGTCAAGCTCCATGCAGTGTTTTGGAATATTAGGGATTACATTTTTAATGAACTCCTGAACTGCCAGATGGGTGTCCTTAACGGATTCTGGGAGACCCCTAATTCGGAAATTGTAACATCTCAACCTATTCTCAAGATCATCTATTTTGGAGGTGGCAGTCTCTAGTTGGTCCTGGAGCTCCTGGATCCTATCAGTATTTTGATTTATTCTCAGAATAGCTTGGTCTGATTTTTGCTCATTCACCTCAATTCTGGCCCCTGTCTACTGCAGATCTGCATGTATGGAGGCTGTGATCTGTGCTGCAGTGTGAGATAGGCCTCTGGACAGGATTTGGTGGCCATCATAGAGGGAAATTCTGTGGGGGAGAGAGATGGATCTCTGGCCTCTGTGTCCCATGGATCCGTGCTTTGGAGCAGTTCCTGCTGTGGGGTGAGGGCTCCCCCACCTAGTATTCTCCCTAGGTAGGGAGGTAGTCACTGCGGCATCAGATGTTTGGGAGGGTGGTAGGGCTTCATGATCCTGGTCAGCTCTGAAGGAGACAGCCGCCATTTTGGGATGGCCAGTCCGTGCTGCTGCCGAGTCTAGCGCAGGGGTGAGGCTCCTCCGGGCAGAGCCTGAAGTCATCGGGCTGATGAGGAGTGTGTCCCCGGCTGGCAGGTGTGTGTGCTAGGCTGGACTCAGATGGCTGCTGCGGTGTTCATTAGACCAGAGTGGCACGGAGCTCCCGGTCTATGTGGCCATTTTGGATGCTGCCGCGAATGCGCCTAGAATCCCATATTTCTATACCTATTCTAGGTCAGTGACTCTGAATGTATTGCAGCCAAATTATTAGTATAACATAATTTTTGAGTGCTCAGCAATGGCAGCACATGCAGTTTTCTCCTGGCAGGTGTATTGTTTATGGTGGACTATATGTCATTTTTTTTTATTGTAATTTTTTTCTATATAGTGTGACAGTGATGTGCTTTGTCACTGTGTCGGAATGGTTAGATGTCACCAAGGTTTCTCACTTATGGAGGTTGGGGGGGGGGGGGGTTGGGATTTCTGTTCTGAGTGGAGAAATCTGTTTTTTACAGTTTTTTCCAGGTTTGGTAACTCTCAGATTGGGTTCTGGAGCTCAGAGGCTTTAGAGGCTTGGAATGGATAGTCTTTAACCTTGGGTCCACATTTTACTGGAAACCAGTATCTTGTGCAGGTGTACACAGCCTTTTTAGCATAAGGGCTGTCTATGGCTCAAGGTTGTTTCTCTGTAGACACATTTCTGCATGAGTAGCATGTGTGAACAGACACTAGGAATATGTTTGTTCTGGCCTCAAGGAAAGGCGATCTGACCAGGCCATTGCCTGAGAGAGGTATTAAGAGACAGTATGTAAATAGGCAGCATTTGTTGTTGTGACACCGAAAACCCTCACAAGGGTAATGTGTGATTTTTTTTTTATTTTACTTTTGAATATAAGTGGGAAAATAACCCAGAAATATACTTCAATGGCTGGACTGAAGTCCATGAAAGGTGCTACACTTGAGCAGAACCCCACAATAATTATTGTCAGTGGGAAGTGATAAAATAATTTTTATTTATTTATAAAAGCTTGGCTCAAGGGATGATTCTCAATAGATTGCAGCGAGGTAGCTGCTCTGCTCTGATTTAGCACCGGGTTCCCAATGAACATGCAATTCGGTCCGTCAGAGATGTGGCCCACTTCCATCCACATTCCGGTCCCAAAGCAATCGGCACTGCGCACCTGCCCCTCCCTGGTGAAGCGGTGGTGGGGGGCTATCCCAGGCCAATCTGGGCTCCGCAGCAGAAATTTGATTTATTATACAAACATTTAATAAAGGGTTTATAATGATACCAATGTTGTCTCCTGAAAGATGGGACAAGATCCTCATAGAAGTGTATGGGGACTCCTAACTGTGAGTAGTGCATACATAATATTTTTTTTTACTTACTTGACCTAAAAAGCTAATTTACTGTAAATGTTAAAGAATATGCCAACCCAACATTTTACATTACTGATTTGTACCATGTACTTGTATGAAAACGTATCCTGTCCTCATTGTATTGCTTCCTTTCTGTGAAATACCTGTTGTGCCTGCCAGTCCATCTGCTTTCCTACTAAAAACTGACCACACTAGGCATGGGAGCACAGCGTGGTCAGTTTTCTGTCTGTGCAGAGAACTAAGCCTACTTTCCTCCAATGATCAGACTTTTTCTGATACGCCCCGCCCCCTGCACAGCCATTCACTGGGAAGACTAGCATTCTGCTGTTTTTCCTCCCCTAGCTCTCTGAGCTCCTTAGGCAGCTGAGAACAGAGAATGTGATCACTTGTTAAAAAGGTGTTTATAATGTTTCTTTCTACATATACACAAATATTTTGCCTTTTTATTTTATATTTTAAACTGAGTGGGTTGTTTTACAAGGTGATTATTTACATATACTTTAAAATGTTACTCCATAATCCTGAACACATTTTTTAAAAATACATACAGTTTTGTGAAAATGTATTTGCCCCCTTCTTGAAAAAGCCAGCAGCTACAAACACTGCAGCTGCTGACTTTTAATAAATGGACACTTACTTGTTCCAGGGGCCAGCGATGTCGGCAGCAAAGGCCGATCAATCACTCGGCTCTCTGCTGCTGCCGGCACCATTCTCAGTGAGGGAATCAGGAAGTGAAGTGTTGCGGCTTCACTTCCCGGTTCCCTAATGCGCATGCGCGAGTCGTGCAGTGCAATGAGAATCGCCTGCGCTGTCTCTGGGACCCGTGTGTGTCCCAGCAGACAGCGGCACAGGAAGAGGCATAGACTCCTGTGGGAGTCTATGCCCAGAAGTGGGTGTAAATACCTGTCTTAGACAGGTATCTGCACCCCCCTCCCCTCTGAAAGGTGCCAAAGGTGACACCGGAGGGGGGAGGGTTCCGATGAGCGGAAGTTCCACTTTAGGGTGGAACCCCGCTTTAAATTTCACTTGCCACACCCAGGCCTGATTACTGCCAGACCTGTTGAATCAAGAAACCATATAAATAGAAGCTGTCTGACAAAGTGAAGCACACTAACAGATCACAAAAAGCCACACATCATCCCAAAATCTTAAAAAATTCAAGAACAAATTAGAAACAAAGTAATGTACATGTATCGATCTAGGAAGGGTTTCAAAGTAATTTCTAAGGCTTTGGAACTCCAGTGGACCACAGGGAGAGCCATTATCCACAAAATGATATAACTTGGAACAGTGGTGAACCTTCCCAGGAGTGACCGGCCTACAAAAATTACTCCAAGAGCATGACGACGACTCATCCAGGAGGTCATAAAAGAACCCAGAACAACATCTAAAGAACTGCAGGACTCACTTGCCTCAGGTAAGATCAGTGTTAATGATTCAACAATAAGAAAGAGGCTGGGCAAAAATGGCATCCATGGGAGAGTTCCAAGGCCAAAGCCACTGCTGACCAAAAAAGAACACAAAAGCTCATCTCACATTTACCAAAAAAAACATCTTGATTATCCCCAAGACTTTTAGGCAAAAATCTGTGGACTGATGAGACAAAAATTCAACTTTTTGGAAGGTGTGCATCCTGTTACATCTGGCATAAAACTAATACAGCATTTCATAACAAGAACATCATACTAACAGTCAGACATGGTGGTGGTAGAGTGATGGTCTGGGGCTGCTTTGCAGCTTCAGGACCTGGACAACTTACCATAATTGATGGAACCATGAATTCTGAGCTCTACCAGAAAACCAGAGAATGTCTGGCCATCAGTTTGTGACCTCATGCTCAAGTGCACTTGGGTTATGCAGCAGGACAATAATCCGAAACACAACAGCAAGTCCACCTCCAAATGGTTCAAACAAAGCAAAATGTTGATTTTGGAGTGGCCTACTCAGAGCCTGGACTTAAATCCAATTGAGATGCTGTATCATGACCTTACACAGGCTGTTCATGCTGGAAAACCCTCCAATGTGGCTGAATTAACCACATCAATACTGGGCACTTTTGCCCCCTTTCTTCCCAGACCATTTTTCAGCTTTCAGCGCTCTCACACTTTTACTGACAATTGCGCGGTCATGCTAAGCTGTACCCAAAATGAAATTTTTATAATTTTATTCGCACAAATAGAGCTTTCTTTGGTGGTATTTATTCACAACTTTTTTTTGCGATATAAGCAAAAAAAGAGCAGAAATTTGGAAAAATAACAATATTTTCTTTATTCCATTTTAAAAGAAATCCAATAAAATCAAATTTTGTCATAAATTTAAGCCAAAATGTATTCTGCTATGTGTTTTTGGTAAAAAAATCCCGTTAAGTGTATAATAATTGGTTTGTATGATCACGGACATATGTACGCAAATGATCATGTACAGATGTGAGCAGGTGATCATGGACATATGTGTGCAAATGATCATTGGGACATATGATTTTACTGTTATATATGTGGGGGACATGTGTTTTGGGGATTATTAGTATGTGGGGACATGTGTTTTGGGGACATGTGTTTGAGGGACATTGTGTGTTTACTATGTGTTTTACATGTGTGGTGACATGTGTGTTTACACTAGACTGATGATCAGTGAGTAAAAAGCTGTAAAAAAACAGCTAATACTCACTGATCACCAGCTGGCTGCAGAGATCGGCTCTCCTCTCCTCAGCGACCACTTCCGTGTGAGTAGAGGAGAGCCTGTTTGTTTACATCACATGACGGCCGTGATTGGACATGGCCGTCATGTGATCAGGAGGGCCAATCACAGAGCCCTCCTGCCTATCTAAGATGCGGCGTGTCCAGGTGACACGAGCGCATCGGGATCGCGCCGCTGCGTGGGAGCGCTCCTTCTGAGGTACGTTTCTGAACGTCCACTCAGAAGATAGCCACTGCACATAAACGGCTGAGTGGGAAGTGGTTAAAACAATTCTGCAAAGAAGAGTGGGCCAAAATTGCTCCACAGCAATGTGAAAGACTCATTGCCAGTTATTGCAAACGCTTGATTGCAATTGTTGCAGCCAAAGGTGGCACAACCAGTTATTAGGTTTAGGGGGCAATTACTTTTTAACGTAAAGCAAGGCAGGTTTGGACAGCTTATTTGCCTTAAATAAATTAATCATTTCCATGAAACCAATCATTTAAAAAATGCATTTTGTATTTACTCTGGTTATCTTTGTGTAATATTAAAATTTGTTTGATGATCTGAGTTATTTAACCACTTAATAACCGGCCCATATCCGAAAAACGGCTACAGGGCGGTTTCTTATCTCTGGGAGGCCGTTAATTAACGACCTTCCAGAGAATCGTTCCCGCGCGCCTCCTGGGGCGCACACACGGGAACATCCGTGCTCGCCGGGACCCGGCGCAACGCGGATCGCAGTAAAGGGCCAATGACAGCGGCCCTTTACCACGTGATCGCTCCGTCCAATGACGGAGCGATCACAAATGTCAACAGAGAAAGGTCACTGAAAGTTCATCTCTCTCCTCTCCTCACACCGATGCAGCGTGAGAGGAGAGCGATCTTGTGCCACACAGTGAGATATTTCATCTTAGCAGTGCCCAGCAGTGCCCAGTAGTGCCCAACAGTGCCCAATAGTGCCCAAAATCAGTGTCACAACAGTGCCATCTGTCATCCGTGCCACCTGTGCCACCTATGTCACCTCTGCCACACCAGTGCCACCTCTGTGCCACCTCTGTGCCATACCAGTGCCACACCAGTGCCACCTCTGTGCCACACCAGTGCTACCAGAGCCACCAGAGCCACACCAGTGCCACATCAGTGCCACCAGTGCCCACCAGTGCCCATCAGTGCCACCTGTGCCCATCAGTGCTCATCTGCGCCACTGCGGTGCCAAACCGGTGCCGCCTGTGCCCACCAGTGCCACCTGTGCCCACCAGTGCCACCTGTGCTACTGCAGTGCCACATCAGTGCTGCCTGTGCCTACCAGTGCCGCCTGTGCCTACCAGTGCCACCTGTGCCCACCAGTGCCACCTGTATCCACTAATTTGGGTTATTTTTACCAAAGATATGTAGCAATATAAATTGTGGCCAAAATTTATGAAGAAAAATTTATAATTTGCAAAATGTTATCACATAAACTAAGAAAAATGTATTTTTTTTCAAAATTTTCCATCTTTTTTTATGTATAGCGCAAAAAATAAAAAACCCAGAGGTGATCAAATACCACCAAAAGAAATCTCTATTTGTGTGAAAAAAAGGACAAACATTTCATATGGGTACAGTGTTGCATGACTGAGTAACTGTCATTCAAAATGTGAGAGCACCGAAAGCTGAAAATTGGTCTGGTTATTAAGGGTGTTTAAGTGCCCAGTGGTCAAGTGGTTAAGTGTGACAAATGTGCAAAAAAAAAAAAAAATCAGAAAGTGGCAAATACTTTTTCACACAACTGTATATATAGCATAAAACACTGCAAAGTCATAGGATACACATTTTACTTTTGTAAAAAAAATATATTAGTTATATACAGGTATATATGCACAGTATATATAATTTAATCATCTGACTAATCCCCCAAGACATTATTAATGATCCTGTAACAAATGGGTTGAAACTGTTATGTTTTCACACAGCTTTGGCAAAAAATATTCCTTCACCTGGAGAGGTATTTTACTATTTTTGGAAGAAAAGGATTAGCCCTGAAGTGTTTTCATGGGATTATGATGCTGATGTAAGTCTATTTACTTCTTTGCATAAAATGTATATTTTTAAAGTACGATCCCATGGTGTTGTGTGTGGGAGTTAATGAGGGGGAGATGAACTGAGCTGTTTAACATCCACAGAAGTAAAAGAATCACATGTACATTATTCATTTATAATATAAGCAATAGAAAGTATTACATTTTTCTTTAGGCTGTTTTAATAAGAACAGACTACACAGAAACTATTTTTTGAATTAACCACAAATCCAGCAGTGTCTAAGGGTATGGAAAGATGAATTATTCTGCAAAAATTGGATATGAAAGAAGTAATTGCTGTAGTCCAAAAAGTGTGCAGCAACATGAAAACCACAATAACCATAGACTAAAATTTAAAAAGAAAAAAAGAAAAATAGAATTTAATATCTACTATATGTACAGATAGGTCTAGAATTGCAGTCCAGCAGCCCTGTCATCAGCCAGAAGTTAAAGCCTAAAACTGGATACACACTATACAATTTTCTGTATATTTTTTTCCTTTACTAAAACCATATGATAGGAGGTCAAACCTTAATGCCGTGTACAGACGATCGGACATTCCAACAACAAATGTTCGATGGGAGCTTGTTGTCGAAAATTCCCACCGTGTGTAGACTCCATCGGACATTTTTTGTCGGAATTTCCGACAACAAAAATTTCAGAGCCGATTCTCAAATTTTCCGACAACAAAATCCGTTGTCGGAAATTCCGAGCGTGTGTAGACAATTCCGACACACAAAATTCCACGCATGCTCTGAATCAAGTATGAGACGGAAGCGATCAATCTGGTAAAACTAGCATTCGGAATGGAGATAGCACAGTCGTCACACTGCACATTTTTTAATCTTTTAATGCAGCGCATTCTCTTCTTCTTTCTAATGCTAGAATTATGAAGTTGTTTTGCTGCTGATATTCACACAGACTTCTGACAAACTGATTTCTTTATTATTTCTTGTGATCTCATGAATAATATTTTTTATTTTTTTCATCAGATTTCCATAATAATGTTTTGAATTTATTTTTACAGTGATCTTTTTTTATCTTTTTTTATGAAGATCTCCTTTTCTTTTTATAGTGATCTACTTTTTTTTTTATCAAGATCTCCTGTTTTTTTAATAGTGAGCACTAGGGATGAGCCCAATGTTCGAGTCGAATGTAAGTTCGAGTCGAACATCGGATGTTTGCCTGTTCGCCGAATAGCGAACAATTTGGGGTGTTCGTGGTAAATTCAAAAGCCACGGAACACCCTTTAGAAGTCTATAGGTGAAATCAAAAGTGCTAATTTTAAAGGCTTATATGCATGGTATTGTCATAAAAAGTGTTTGGGGACCTGGGTCCTGCCCCAGGGGACATGTATCAATGCAAAAAAAAGTTTTAAAAACTGCAGTTTTTTCAGGAGCAGTGGTTTTAATAATGCTTAAAGTGAAACAATAAAAGTGAAATATTCCTTTAAATTTTGTACCTGGGGGGTGTCTATACTATGCCTGTAAAGTGGCCCATTTTTACCGTGTTTAGAACAGTCCGAGAGCAAAATTACATTTCTAAAGGAAAAAAAAAGTAATTTAAAAGTACTTGTGGCCATAATGAATTGTCGGTCCTGGCAATACACTTAAAAGTTCATTGATAAAAATGGCATGGGATTCCCCCACAGGGGAACCCCGAACCAAAATTAAAAAGAAGATGTGTGGGGGTCCCCCCAAATTCCATATCAGGCCCTTTAGGTCTGCTATGGATATTAAAGGGAACCCTGCTCCAAAATGTAAAAGAAAATGGCGTGGGGGTCCTCCTCAAAATCCATACCAGACCCTTCAGGTCTGGTATGGATTTTAAGGGGAACCCCGCGCCAAAAGAAAATGGAGTGGGGTCCCCCCAAAAATCCATACCAGACCCTTATCTGAGCATGCAACCTGGCAGGCCGCAGGGAAAGAGGGGAGATGAGAGAGCGCCCCCCCTCCTGAACCGTACCAGGCCACATGCCCTCAACATGGGGAGGGTGCTTTGGGGTAGCCCCCCAAAGCACCTTGTCCCCATGTTGATGAGAAAGGCCTCATCCCCACAACCCTTGCACGGTGATTGTGGGGGTCTGCTGGTGGGTGGACCCCCAGATCCCGCCCCTCCCTGTGAAAAATGGTAATGGGCCATCACTCTATTGTCTTCCTTACACACTTGCTTCCAGGCTATGGCTCTGGTGTTGGAGTTGTGGCAGGAGGTGGAGGAGGAGGATGATGGTCAAACTCACAAACCTGGCTTTGGCTTGTGAGTTCGCCCCTCAACCCCTTATTTAGGGCTTGTAAGATAGCTCCCTCACAGAAGAGGCGTTGGTCCTCCTCCATTTCCTGCATTTTGCAGGCTGCCACGCAGGCATAGTCCTCTTGAATATTGGGGGGGGGGGTTCTGAGGGCCGCAGTAGCCTTCCGAAATAGCCTAAGTTCTGCCTCCTCCAGATTACTGCTCTTCCTGGGCTTTTTTTTGGAAGGTGGAGGGGAGGGATCTGGGATTCGGGCAGGCTACTGGGTCTGGCCACCTCCTGCCTGCCACTTACCCCCGCCACCTCCTGGCTGCCACTTTCCACAGCCTCCTCCTGGCTGAGGCTTTCCTGTGTATGAAAAAGGGACATAGTTTTAGTTTTTGGTTCATCAATCACACACAATTTTCAGCTCTTGACTGTTGCAAATTGAATGTTAACAAATAGAAAAGACTATAATTCTGACGCCAGGATTTTTCATTCTTGTCCCAATCATTTATGGCCACTACTGTCTATTGATATGTAAAATACTTTGTTAAATCAAAAATTAGTGATCAGTAATAACATCTAGTTAACATCATAAATTTTTTGCCAAGAAATATGCTGAACAATGCTATACCTGTCTTAAGCTGGGCTCCTCCACTTCTTCCTGGCTGGAAGGCCCAGGTTTGAAATACGAAGCCTCAGCTGGGGGGGAAGGAAGCGTTTAAGGAAGACTGGAGAGTGCTGGCCTGGGTTCCCTTTGGTCTGCCCAAAAATGCAGTCTGTCATAGTACCACAGCCTGGGTACATAAATGTCATCTGCTGCAGCTCCTGACCTCTGGGAATCCTGGACCTTCTTGCGCTCCCTATTATATGTGCTCCTCATGCCACCAATTGTGGCCTTCAAATAGTTGATGGTTGCTGTGGGGATCTGCGGCTTCACTAATTCCAACAATTGATCCAGTGCTGCCTGTCTCTTTCTTTTATTGTTGTAAAAGGGGTGGTTTACCTGGCACAGACAGGGCAGCTCCCTGTACATATCAATGAATATGGGGATAAAGTCCTGATCATTCAATATATCCATTTTCTCTGCAAGACACAACACAAGACAAACCCTAATGTCAGGCTAAACTCTCCTAATCTTGTCCCATTATAGGCCTCAATCTATAAGCAGTATAGGCCCAAGTTAAAATTGTACCTTCGGTATCACGATCGGCGCTTCCGCTACTTCTTCCTCCGCTCACAGATCGTACGTACGACACACGTTGCGCTTTATATACACTGCGCATGCGTTAAACTCTGCCCGCCCCTGACCTTCTATCTAGTATATTCCCCAGAACTTCTCTTTCAGTGCAGGGGGAGAGCACAGAAAGAACAAGTGCATGAAGACAGCAGCAGCAATGACAAAAGCCTGGAGACACAAACGTCCTGATCCCGGAGGAGATTTAAGGCCTCAAATATGGCCTTTGTAGAGATGGTGGAGATGGTGGACATGTTCAAGAGGGCCGACTATGACGGGAAGCATGGACCTTACCCAAAGCCAAATGTGAGAAAGGCCAAGATCATGACTAAAGTTGTGAGAAGTCTGCCGAAGAATTTTGGGGTACGGCGATCGAAGGATCAACTGAGGAAACACTGGTCAGACCTCAAATTGAGGGAGCAGGATCAGTTCAGAAGAATCAAGAGAGTGCTGCAAAAAAGTATGTTTTTGTTGTGTGTTCCTATTATTATTATTATGTTTGTGCTGCTCCATGTGTTTTTCTTTACTGTTGTACAGTTTAAAATGGCAACTTTCAGGTTTGTGGGCACAGTAATCGTTTGTAGTAAACATTGTTCGTTCGCCCACTAATATGATGTTTTTTGAAGATGCAGGTTAACTACATTTGGTCATGCCTATTTGTATTAAAATAAGTTTAGTACATTGTTGTCTAGATGGGTTTGTAACTAGAATGAAATGCAAACTTTATTCAGTGTAAGGAGACGACACTCAGCAGCTGTTTACACATCTGGACGCAGGAGCACTAGTGTGGGACACCAGAACAAACTTTTTAGGGTGTCCCACACAGGTGCTCAAGTGGATACTAGGGGTGTCTCCATGTGTGATACTTTACCAAAAAAGATAATTATTCCAGCTTTGGAAAGGGAAAAAAATCATGTGTTTAGCTTTGAACTCTGCCAAAACAGACAATTGTACGACATTTCAAGCAATGTTTCATATTCCTATTTCTGCCCTCAAATATCTGTTTGCTAAGTATACCTTTATTTTATTCACATAAGGGAGAAAAGACTCGGGAAGTCTACGGTCACCAGGGACCCCCCCCACCTCATAAAGAAGGGGAAATCCCAAAACAACAACCAGAGGATGTGGAGGAAGGAGAGATTTATTAAGTGGGCATAATAGTGATCACATCAGGTGAGTGTCTGAGACTACAGATTCAGGTAATAGATGTATGCCTGCATATTTATAATACATGGTGTTTTTTTTTAGGTGATGTGGATGTTGTGGAAGAAGAAACACATTTCACAAGTGCACAGATCCTCATTGGGGAGATCATGGTGTGCAATCGTGATTTACAGAAGATCAAGGAAGACATCAATGATGTTGAAAAAAGACTCAAAAACATCATTGATGTTTTAGGCAGAATCGAAAACACACCAACATTTATCAAATTGTTTCTATTTTTCTAACTTCTCTCCAAAATGTTGAAAGCCAAATTTTGAAGATGCACACAGTGTGTCAACATGTGCTATCTGCTATCACGGGATATCAATGTACGCGTTTTGTGGGTGCAACCCCTTCCTCGCAACTAAAGGAGATGAGAGGAAAGGGTTGCACCCCGAAACTAGTCCATTGATCCCCCATGATGAGAGCTTGCACATGTTGACATTAGGCATGGGATCAGGAGAGAAATCCCCATTTTGACTCTCAATTTGCATGCATCATCAAAATTTGGCTTTCACAGGGGTGACATCACCCTATCTGATGAAGGCAATATCACCACATTTTGGACATACTAATGTCTGATATTGCCTAAAATTTCTCAAAGTTGAACTTTGTAAGTTCCTGAGTTGTGTATTGTTTTATGGTTTAAAAAACATTCCTGTTTACCACAAAAAAAGGATATTTCTAAAAAATGTGATTTAAAAAATGTGTTGGTTTGTTCAAAGACCCTTTTCTAAATGCACATGTGAATGTGCACAGAGTAAAACATTTTCTACTCAAAAATGTGTGGTTTCTTCTTTCAATGCTCAATAGCAGTTTTTTGCTTAAAGTGATGTTCCCATTATAAAAAAAAATAAAAGTCAGCAGCTACAAATACTGCAGCTGATGACTTTTATTAATTAGACACTTACCTGTCCCAGGGTCCAGTGATGTGGGGGATCAAAGCCCCGCTCATCTCCCCCTCCATTCGGCGTGACTGGCCGCGCAAGAGGGAGGGTCCAGAGTAGACATGTGCAATTTGTTTCGTTTTTTTTTTTTCGTTTTTCGTTAAAAATCATTATATTCATTCATTCATTATCGTATGAATAACCGAACGATTCGCTAAAATTTTTAAAGAATAACGAATGTTCGAATCAAACGAATTCGAAAAACAACGAAAATCCGAATTGACCAAATTAGAAACAACGAAACTACGAAAAAATAAAATCCGAAAACGAAAACAGGAACAACGAAAATCGAAATGAGCGAAAAATTTGTTGAATTGGTAATTTTCCGTGTCCCTTACAATGGCGCTGCTTAACGTGCTTCGAATGGATTGAACGAAAAAATTCGTACATTCGTAACTTTTTTTTCGATTCATAATTTTCCGTGTCTCTTACAATGGCGCTGCTTAACGTGCTTCGAATGGATTGAACGAAAAAATTCGTACATTCGTAACTTTTTTTTTTTTTTTTTGATTCGTAATTTTCCGTGTCTCTTACAATGGCGCTGCTTAACGTGCTTCGAATGGATTGAACGAAAAAATTCGTACATTCGTAACTTTTTTTTTGATTCGTAATTTTCCGTGTCTCTTAAAATGTAATAATAGCATACACATTACATAAAATTATGAATTATGCTCCGATTACGAATCTACGAAAACAATGTTACGAAAGTACGAATAAATCAATCTAACGAAAGTACGAATGTAACTAAATCTACGAAAATACGAATGCGTACGAATTTCGAATAAACGAAAAATAAAAAAAAATAAAACGGAAAAACTAATCAACGAAAAAAAAAACTCTTACGAAAATACGAATCGTTACGAATACGAACACAGACGACTTACGAATGTACGAATCTTTACGAATACGAACACCGACGACTTACGAATTTACGAATCGTTACGAATCAACGGAAACGAAAGAAACAAAACGAAAATAAACAAATTTTTCTATTGTGCACATGTCTAGTCCAGAGCTGAGCCCATCCTGTGCCGAGGGGAAATTACGTCAAGAGCCCAGGCACTCAAGGAGGCAGACTATGAGGGACCCCCTAGCAACAGCCAATTAGAGGCACATTCATTAATTATTTTTTTTTGGGTGGAACACCACTTTAAGTTGTTGCTTACAGTGACAATGGGGGTTATTTACTAAAGGCAAATCCACTTTGCACTACAAGTGCACTTTCAGAGCAGTTTCAGTGCACTTTCAGGTGCACTTTTGCAGTGCACTTGTAGTGCAAGGTGGATTTTCCTTTAGTAAATAACACCCACAGTGCTTTATAATTTGCATCAATCAGGCCATTTACATCACTCCAAAAAATAAATTCATGGTGTGGAAAATATGAATATTTTTTGCATTAATGCATTACATACATTAACAACCAAAACAAGGTGTGTGTGTGTAGCAGAACCACAACAAAATAGTTAGCTGAAGAAGAGATTGTCACCTCATGTATCAAAGAAATTACGTTTGCACTGCTGAAGAAAGTGGGCAAAAAAAAAAAACCCATTGGATAACCTAGGAGACAGCTAAAAGAAACACAAGCAGTAAATCAAAGGAAATATTATTTCATTTTAAAATACAAATTTAGTTAAAAAAGGTTTCTTACATTTTCTGGCATATCAATGGCCCCCCTAGCCGCAAAGTACTCCATATATTTTAGAAGTACCTCGCGGGTGCTTTGGAGGGGCAAGCCATTGAGAGCTGAATGCATAAATAATGTGTGTTACTTTGGCTAGCCCCTCCTTACTTACACTATTGGCAGCCCACTGGACAGGTAAGAAGTGTCATAATACAAAACTATGAATACACACTGTCAAAATTGAAGCACATTTTTACATTCTGCAATTACCTATCAAGATAATAGGAGAACAAAACTTTAAACAATACCATTAGAAAGTATTCAGGCAGGTCCTTTCGCTACATGCTTTGGTGAATTCATCCATAAATATGACCACAAAAGAGGTAGGTATAGTGTGTATGGGTTTGGCAAAGTCAGCAGATAGAGTATTGGTATCAGTTGACTTAGCGGTTGGAGGCAGGGAGGGTTTCAAATGATTTTCTGACCCCAAAAAAAGCCTCTGGCACTCTGCCTGAATTTAAGGACACAAGTAACATTTGTAAACATTTTAGGGGGTGTTTAGGGTAAATCTATAGAGCTGACAAAATACATTGTTAAGTGACTAGGCTAGGTGTGTATGGGCCCATGATAGCATGCTGGGGATGTTAGTGAAGGCAAATATGCATGAAGGACAAAAAAGGAACTTTAAAAAAATTCCAGCGGACAAAGGGGACATTCACTGCATATTACAATCATGGTAATTAGGGAATGATGAAATAAATTCAATACATTAGCAAACATTTAATACATAGAATGTGATATTAAAGGAGAAATCTTACCTTAATATAGTCTTTCTGCAGAACGTGTATGATGGCAGAACAGGACTCTGGAATAATGATCCCCAGAGCCACGGGGAGATGCCTGTCGGGAACTTTATGTCCTGCAGACTTCTCCCCCCGCCGACAAGTACCGCAAGGTGGCAACTAGCCTTTGTTCCGGAGTGATGGCTTGCCGCATGCAGGTGTCCTGCTTCATAATATAAGGGGACAGCAAAGCCAACAAACAGTGAAAAATGGGGTCCGTCATCCGGAGATAATTCCTGAAATCATCAGGATTATTCTCAAGGATCTCCCACAACAAAGGCATGTGAGAGAATTGGTCACGCTGGAGCAACCAATTCTTGGTCCGTGAACTCCTCCTCGCCCTGCTCATGGACTGGGCTTGGGTCAAAGTCGGCTCGTCAGAACGAACTAACAGAACACACTGAAAATCAGAAAGGCCTGAGAAGAGTGAGAAATTCAGAAACGGACAAGAACTCACTGAAAGTCAAATACGTTATATAAAAATACGCACTGAAAACCAGATACGGACTGACTACACGCACTGAAAATCAGATCTGATCCCACAAGCACAAACTGAAGAGCAGTAACGATCTGAAAAGCATGAGGCTGAAAAGCGCGAATTGTCTCTCACCAAACTTCTACTAACACAAGATTAGCAGAAGGAGTCCAAAGGGTGGCGCACTGGCTATTGAACTTCCTCTATATATTGCCATCATACGTGTTGTACGTCAGCGCGTTCTTGACGATCTGAATTTTCGACAACATTTGTGCGACCGTGTGTACATCTGTTGGAAATAAATCCCAGGATTTCGTTGTCGGAATGTTAGATCGTGTGTACGCGGCATAAGAGTTTCAATTTGTATGCAATTAGGCAGGCCCTCTCACTACATGGTTTTGGTAAATATAAAAGAAATCAGACAACAAAAGTTGTATAGTGTGTATGGGTTCCAGCGTAAAAATTAGCACAGAGGGCATAACTTACAGTTAGTAAGATCTGTCCCTTGTGCGGATTCCTCTTCTGTCAGGTGAAATCCTCTTATGTCCATGGCTTCCTCCTGTAACATGGTGCTTCTGTTTTGCCAGATATACGTCGGCACAATGGCACAATGTAAACAAGGCATTTCCCCGTTCTGCCTTGTGACATGACATAGATCACTGCTCCCTGTCATCGGGAGCAGTGATTGCTGTCATGTGAGTGGAAGCCCATCCCCCCCACAGTTAGAACCACTCCCTAGGACACACTTACCCCTTGATCGCCCACTAGTGTTTAACCTCTTCCCTGCCAGTGTCATTTACACAGTAATCAGTGCATTTTTATAGCACTGATCGCTGTATAAATGACAATGGTCCCAAAATAGTGTCAAAAGTGTCCGATGTGTCTGCCATAATGTCGCAGTCACGATAAAAATCGCAGATCGCCGCCATTACTAATAAAAAAATAATAGTAATAAAAATGCCATAAAACTATCCCCTAATTTGTAGACGCTATAACTTTTGTGCAAACCAATCAATATACGCTTATTGTGATTTTTTATTTACCAAAAATATGTAGAAGAATACATATCGGCCTAAACTGAGGGAAACATTTTTTTTATGTATTTTTGGGGGGATATTTATTAAAGCAAAAAGTTTAAAATATTTTTTCAAAATTGTCGCTCTTTTTTTGTTTATAGCGTGCAAATCTTTAGGTAAGTCTTTAGGTTTAACAGACTCTGGGATACCGCAGATTTTAATGTTATTGCGTCCTCGAGGTCTGCGAGCTTAGATCTGACCCAGAGAGACTCATCTTTTTGGTCATGACATTTGATCGTGTCAGTGCACTCTTCCATTCTATTTTCAATGGAATGTACCCTATTGTCCATACGTTTCATTTCTAAGGAAAATGTATTTATCAAGGACGATAGGTTAGTCATTAAGGAGGATTGCAGGGACATCAGCATATCCTTCATAGTAGTGTCCAGAACTGGTTGTCCCAGAGTTGGGAACTGTGCTATAGAGGATTGCAGGGATGATATTGCTGTGTCATTATGTAGGCCTGTACTCACAGTTTCTGAGGCCTTGCCAGAGAGATCCATCTTCATCCTTGATTTCGCTGGGCTGTGGGAGACCGGGGTTGCAGGGGATGATTCCCGGGAAGGATCTGATGGAAACTTGAAGGTCATTTCCAGTGGATGGTCTGCTGCTAGCCCTGGATGGCTCAGGGAAAGTCGCTGTGTGCCTCCAGCGGCGCCATCTTGTCCTCCATGCTGAGGGCTGTGGCGATGGTGTAGGAGAAGGCCTGGAGCCTCTTTGGGCCCGTTTCTTGGCCCCATTTGCAGGACATAAAGGCAGCGGATATTGCTGGGGAAGTCAGGGGGATCGTTGGAGCCGTGGATGTCGCTTTGGAAGCCCCCAGAGGACTTCGGTCCGGTGAGCGGAGCTCTCAGCTCAGGCAGCCATTAATGATCGCGCGCAAGCCACGCCCTGCCATTTGGTATTTGATCACCCCTGCGGTTTTTATTTTTTGCGCTATAAATGAAAAAAGAGCGACAATTTTGAAAAAAACACATTATTTTTTACATTTTGCAAAAATATATAAAAAAAAATTAGTTTTCCTCAGTTTAGGCCGATACGTATTCTTCTACATATTTTTGGTAAAAAAAATCACAGTAAGCGATTATTGATTGGTTTGCGCAAAAGTTATAGCGTTTACAAAATACGTTATGCCGCCAAGCCATTCATAACGCACAGCGCACTTTGTGCATGCACAGTAGGAGACTGACTGTGAAGCTGCAAAGCTTCACTGCCAGTTTCCCCTACAAGGAATTGGGGCGGCAGCACCCAAGAGCCGATTGAAAAATCAGCTTGGGTGCTGACATCACAGGATCCCTGGACAGATAAGTGCATTAATATTAAAAGTCAGCAGCTACAGTATTTGTAGCTGCTGACTTTTAATTTTTTGGTGGGGGGCTGGAGCTCCGCTTTAATTTTTTTTTTCTTTTTTTTGCAACATCCCCAACCTTGTTCATTATGGAATGGGTATGATTTTTCTAGTAATAAGAACAGTATTAATATTTCTAAAAATAGTTTTAAATGTAGTAGCATTTTTATTTAAGAGTTAATTAATTAGTTTTTTTTTAAAACAATCAATTTTTATTGTTTCTACCAAATATATTTTAATCCAGTATAACAAATTGCTCTTCAAACCTAAGCAGGCAGATTAAGTGATCTGTAACTTTAACCACTTGCCTACCAGGTACGAACACCTCCTTCCTGACCAAGCCATTTTTCAGCTTTCATCGCTGTCGCATTTTGAATGACAATTGCGCGGTCATGCAACGCTGTACCCAAATAAAATTTTTATCATTTTTTCCCCACAAATAGAGCTTTATTTTGGTGGTATTTGATCACCTCTGCGGTTTTTATTTCTTGCGCTATAAACAAATTAATAGGGACAAGTTTGAAAAAACGCAATATTTTTTACTTTTTATTATAATAAATATTCAATTTTTTATTTATTTTTAAACATTTTTTTTCCTCAGTTTAGACCGATACGTATTCTTCTACATATTTTTGGTAAAAAAAATCGCAATAAGCGTCTATTGATTGGTTTGCGCAAAAGTTATAGCGTCTACAAAATAGGTGAAAGATTTATAGCATTTTTGTTATTATTTTTTTTTTACTAGTAATGGCGGCGATTTGCGATTTTTATCGTGACTGCGACATTGCAGCGGACATATCGGACACTTTTGACACATTTTTGGGACCATTCACATTTATACAGCGATCCGTGCTATAAAAATGCATTGATTACTGTATAAATGTGACTGTCAGGAAAGGGAATAACACTAGGGGGCGCTGCAGGGGTTAATATGTTCCCTATATGAGTGATTCTAACTGTGGGGGGAGGAGACTGACTGGCGGAGGGGACCGATCGGTGTCCCTATGTACAAGGGACACTCCATCGGTCTGTTTACACACACAGATCCACGTCCTGCTCAATTACCGGGCAATCGCGGGTGCCTGGAGGTCATCGCGGCCGCCCGGCACGCGCATCGGCTTCCCAGCTATGCGGTGGGTACGCGCGCGCACCCTTCCGCGGCACGCCCCCTAGTGGCCAAAAAGCGAGCACCGTCATATGACGGCGGCCCGCCACAAGAGCTGCACCGTCCCGCCCTCATTTGACAGTGGGCGGTCAGCAAGAAGATAAAGAAATCTCATGCCACCAAATGCTATTCCTGGATCCCTTAAACTATTTTGTTTTAGTGCTCATTATAACACGTAGAGTGACAAATGTTAGGGTCTACATGATATGCAAGTAAACATAGGTTCATAAAGGGCAGTGTGCTTTGTCTAAAAATATTCACATTTAAAAAAAAGAGGGTTAATATAGAGAATTGCATTTCAATAATGAAATTACATTGGATGCCATTCAACATTTTCAATTTACATATCTATACTACTTAGCAAGCAATGTATAATATTTATGAGTTCCTGTGGAACATTTCAAAATAATATATAAACTAAAGAAGAACATATGTGTGCATACCAACTGGACATCTGCCAGAAAATGATACTAATGTCACATAGTAGCACCAATTACTTCATAAATTGCGCAATATGAGTATTTAATATTATGTCAAGATGTTACTAAACGATGTCAAGCTGCCAGTTAGTGATGGAAATGTGTCATAATGTTATCTTGAAAATAAATTTACAAATTAGTCAGGGCACATCCACTGCATGCTATATTAGATCTGAAAGGGGGGGAAGGTGCAAACATTTTTCGACCAGTATCATGCAAGATACGATTGTGAGGGTTGGGCAAACTGACCCTAGTGCTGGGCAGTAAACCCTGCAACCTTGAAAACGACAGATGGCTGAATCATTTACAAAGACGTACCAACATACAACTATCTGGAAATCATTATAAAGTTTATATTTTTTTTCAGTTTGAACAATTATTTGGTATTAGAAACATTTTATTTATCATATTATGTATTAACACTTTACATTCATCATGCATGTAAGCATATTGGTACCTTCATAATATGCACCAGCAGTTGTTTCAAACACACATCTTTCGTCTCTAAAGCCTCGTACACACGATACGATTGTTGGCCAACCGAGCGTCTGATTTTTGTCAAAAGGGCGTGTGCCAAGATCTTGTCTTGCATACTAACGGTCCACAAATTGTCGGTCGACAACACAAATGTAGTGACGTACTAGACGTTCTACGAGACTATAAGCGCCACCCTTTGGCCTCCTTCTGATAATTTTGTGTTGGTAAAAGTTTGGTGAGTGTTGATTCGCACTTTTCAGTTAGTTTCTGAACAACCGTTCGTCAACCAGCCATGTTGCGTAATCGAAGGAGAGAACATGTGATTATTGGGCTAGGAGTTATTGCTTTGACCCAAGTCCAGTCCAGGAACAGGAGGAGGAGGAATTCTTGGACCAAAAATTGGTTGCTTAACCACTTTCAGACCGGACCATTTTGCTGGCTTAAGACCAGACCACTTTTTGCGATTCAGCACTGTGTCGCTTTAACTGACAATTGCGCGGTAGTGCGACGTGGCTCCCAAACAAAATTGACGTCCTTTTTTTCCCACAAATAGAGCTTTCTTTTGTTGGTATTTGATCGCCCCTGCGGTTTTTATTTTTGCGCTATAAACAAAAAAAGAGCAACAATTTTGAAAAAAAAACATTATTTTTTACTTTTTGCTATAATAAATATCCCCCAAAAATCTATAAAACAATGTTTTTCCTCAGTTTAGGCCGATAAGTATTCTTCTACATATTTTTGGTAAAAAAAATTGCAATAAGCGATTATTGATTGGTTTGCGCAGAAGTTATAGCGTTTACAAAATAGGGGATAGTTTTATAGCATTTTTATTAATAATTTTTTTTTACTAGTAATGGCAGTGATCAGCAATTTTTATTGTGACTGCAACATTATGGCGGACACATCGAACATTTTTGACACTGGATCATTGTCATTTATACAGCAATCAGTGCTATTTAAATGCACTGAATCCTGTATAAATGACACTGGCAGTGAAGGGGTTAACCACTAGGTGGCAGTGTAGGGGTTAAGTGTTCCTAGGGGCGAGTTACTAACTGTGGGGGGGGCGTGGCTGTGATTTAGTGAACACTGATCTCTGCTCCAATCACAGGGAGCAGAGATCAGTGTCACTAGTTGCTAGGCAGAACGGCGGCGATCGAGTCCGTGGGACCCGCGACCGGACTCACGGGGGTCCCGACCGGCGCGTGATGACACGGCGGCAATCTTGAAGGGGACGTACCTGTATGCCCTTTTGCCTGCCCTTGACATTCTGCCGACGTACATCGTCGTGCATCAGTCGGGAAGTGGTTAATCGTGACCAATTATGTCATATGCCATTGTGGTAGATCCAGGAGAATAATCCGGATGATTTTTGGAATTATTTCCAGATGACGGACCCCTGCTTTGACCAACTCTTGGCATTGGTGACCCCCTATATTAAGAAGCAGGACACATGTATGAGGCTTTCTATCACTCCAGACCAGGGATCTCCAAACTATGGCCCTCCAGCTGTTGCGGAACTACATTTCCCATGAGGCATTGTAAAACGCTGACATTCACAGACATGACTAGGCATGATGGGAATTGTAGTTCCTGAACAACTGGAGGGCCATAGTTTGGAGACCCCTGCTCCAGACCAAAGGCTCATAGCCACCTTGTGATACTTGGCTAACCAAGGCAGGCAGCACTTTGTGTTCCTGGGACATAATCCAGGACACTTTTCTTCTACAGCACTGGAACAAAACCATAGGCCTCTTCCAGGCTTTTGCCGGTGTGGTTTTTGCCACCAACAGGATAAAGAAAGATAGTTTTTGTTGTTTAGTCATGTTGTGGATGTAGTGGTTAAGGAGGGCTACGTTAGAGTTGGGAGTGACTGTAGTATTAGTCAAAAGGCCAATGATACTAAAGGTTTTCTGCCAAAATTATCTAATGCGGGGGCAGGTCCACCATATATGCATCATTGTACCCTCTAGCTCACAGCCCCTAAAACATAAGGACGAAGTACCTGGGAACAGTAGCGCTAGTCTAGAGGGAACATAGTACCATCGGAATAATACTTTTAGACTGGCTTCTATTAGAGAAACATTACATATACTTTTGAAAGAACACGTAGAGGTCTGAAACCATTCTGTTGTGGTCCATGTACTCCCCGTGTCTTCCTCCCAGGCCCAAGCATAAGTTGGTTTGTCTACATTCGATATTCAAACAGCATTTTATTCAAACATCAATCAGATAGCTGCAACCATAATCACAAGGATCCTCCCATGTGATCAAGCCACTTTGTGGTGAAACGCATCAAGGAGGTGGTGGTTCATTGGGAGGAGTGAGCGTGATTGCAGCTATCTCAGGGATGTTTAAAAAAATGTAACTATTATTCAATTGTTTTCTTTTATGACAAGTGGCAATTGACTTATTTTGAGTAAGCACACATAGGCAGACTAGAGGAATGGTGCTGGGTCTTAGGATGTATCAACTAACAAAAGATTAAGGTTGCACGTCAAAAGAATCGCCTCACAGGGGGCTGCTATGAGTAGGCTTTTTGAACCCAGTACAGCACTACTATAGTATTTGTAGTTTACAAAGGTATTTTACTTGCCGCATTCTAATTAAAGTAACATTTTAAACTGAACCCAATTTATTGAAATCCATGTACTGTGTGTCCTACTGGATTGCACAATTCTTGCTATTCAAGCAAAATCCTTTTCCGGATTTCCACTTTTACAATAAAAACATTTTGTACTCCTTTTAAAATTATTTAATATTTTTGCCATTTTCTGTGCACATGGAATATGTCACCTTACCCTTGACAGGATACAGTGCCCCAAATATTCCACTTTAACCTTTTTCAGATGTTACCGAGAAAAGTATTAATGAAGACTGACCCCATTGTCACCTTCCTTTACCTTTTCCGTGAATTCCATTACTCTGACATTTTTATGATTTTCACTCATCAGTTTTACAGCAGCCTCAGATGCTAGCATTAAACATTAACCCTTTTACTCCAGGAATAAAAAAAAATCCATCTATTTAAAGCTGCTGTCAGCGTTGAATGGACACATTGTAATTGCCAATTTCCAAGTGTTAACTTTGTATTTGCTATTCCATTATTATATTTTGTTACAGACCTATGTCTTGTTTACGCTGGGATTTTGTCTGTGGGAAGCACATTAGGGCAGGAAGGAATGAAAGGAGGGATTAGCATGGGCAGATGTAATATCAGGTGGAGAACAGTGGGTAAGCATACTTGCTGGCACCGTTAGTTTAGAAATAATTACCTCTGCAATTAGCATGCTGTTTTTAAGTGACCTTTTTTGTTTAACCTGTGCATAGTACCACCCCAAATCTTTCAGTGCAGCGGATAAATATTTGCTATCAGGCAGCTTTGAAAAAAAAAAACACAAATGTGCATACCGTTTTACAGAATTATAAAATGTAGATTCTGTGAAATAAAGTAAAATGCTAATTTGGATATTGGTGCATTATTTTTGGCATTATCAATTAGATACACTCAAAACCAAATGTCTTGTAAGGTATCACCATGAAAGTCAGATGATGGGCAGTAATTCTTGCACCAGACTTAAAAGTCCCCAATGTGATGATTTTTAGGTGACACAGGTTCTCTTTATTGAGATATGTAGGGTCTTAAAACCCTGCATGTCTCCCCTGTGCTCCTCTAAATGTTTTGCAATGAAGATTGCACTGTAAAACATTATTTCCCGGCTGATCTAGTCGGGGGCACCGAGAGCTTGACCCGGAAGTGACGTCAGAGATGTCGCTTTCCAGTTCACAAGAAGAAGGGGAGGAGAGTGGATGTGTATCTGCTCTTCTCATTCCCCTCTAGCCGCAGGCACCTTCCATGGAGATCCCGGGCCCACCGATGGGCAGGTTGAGCCTGGTAAGCATGTCAGGGTGCGGCGCGTGGGGGGGGAGCGCTGATACCAGGGGTTGTGAAAGCAATCAGGCGGCAGCCGCCTGAATGCTCTCATCTGACAGGCAGGAGTCTGTTTCTGTTACACCAGAGTCTACAACAGTCCCTTTTACATCAGAGTTCTCCTTTACATTGGGTGTGGCCTTGACAGGAAGGAGTGGGTTGTTTTTTTTTTTTAATATATGTTTATTGATTTTTCTTTAGACAAAACATAACAGAACATATCCATATATATACGCTTATACAGTATTATCATGTAGACAGTAACAACGCATAAGCATTACTTGGTAAAGTGGCAGTATAAACAATATAGTCTCAAAATAACATTTAAGCCCCATGGGGCTTACAGCTTGTGGCCAACTGGTCACATATTTGTCCCGGTCCCTCAACGGAGGAAAAAACTGATACCAAAAAGTGTATCTATAGTATTTAACTGTGATTTTCACAGGGCTCATTTGGTTACCATTACTCAATAGTACCCTGGTGCTAACATCCACTCATACAACACTCATACCCATTCACACATCCCATCCATCCATTTCCCCAGCTGAGAAATGCAGCTGGGGGGGGGGGGTACTCCTCCCACTCCCCCCTACCCTTAGTAGTAATCATATGTCGTGCTTCCAGCTTCTTCGCTAGGATAATAGGTGTCATGTCCCTCCCCTACAAAACAAAAGGGGGAGGAGTTGAGACACATTTACTGTTGAGACAGTGGGGTATCCTTCCAAAAGGAATTTTCAATATCCAGCCAAGGCTGACAGATTTTATAGAATTTCTTTGCACATGCCCTTCTTTAATAAATTAGTTTAAAGATTGGTACAACCTTATTTATCATACGATACAACATTTGAATAGTGGGAGCGGATACATTCTTCCATTGTAGTAATATCAATTTTCTAGCATAAAAGAGTATCATGCGGACAAGGGTCCGTTTGTGGGTTCTGGGTATGTGTTCATTAAGGATGCCTAGGAGCCCCACCTCAACAGTGCGGGGGGTCACTAGGCGCAACTTGTTTTCAAAACAAAGAGAATAGGTCCCCCCAGAACCCAGAGCGGACCGGGCAGGACCAAAACATATGTGCATAACCAGCATTAGTACAGATGCATCTAGGGCAGGAGGCCCCAGAATCATATCCCATGCGGGCCAGACGGGCCGGCGTGTAGTGGAGTTGGTGTATAAATTTGAATTGTACATATCGGTCATTTGACCAAACAATATCCAAAAAACAGGCCTCAGAGGCCTCCTCCCACCCCTCCTCTGAAAGCCCAGGGATATCGACCATCCACTTCCGCTGTGCAGTCCTAAAGGGAGAAATCCCTTTGCACTTTGACTGCAGTCGGGAGTAGACGGTCGTGACTAGTTTTGTAATGTCAGGGCACGACATCAGTGCCTCAAGCGGAGATTCTGCGAGCTCCAGGGTCAGGTCATGAAACTGCGCACGGACAGCATGACGTATAAGGAGATATTTGAAGTAGAATTTATTTGACAGTGCACTGTTAGCATTTAAAACTTCAAAAGAGATAAATTCCTTGTTAAGAAAAATGTGGGCGGCATGGGTAATACCCAGGCGTGTCCACCACAATGCATCAGGGTGGCCCATGAGCTGGGCGGCTATAAAATAGTGTCGCAAGTTCGGGCAGGCCAGCCCCCCATCCCCCTTAGGGGCCTGGAGAGAAGCCTTCGCTATTCTGGGATTAGCCCCCTGCCAGAGAAAGGTGTATAGTAACGAGTCAATTTTTTTGAAAAAAAAATTTGTACAGGAAGATAGGAGATGCCCTAAAGGCATATAAGAATTTAGGTAGGTATATCATTTTAAATATGTTCACCCATCCTATCAAATTTAACGGTAGTGAGGCCCAAGTTTGCAACCTGGTCTCCATGTGTGCCACAATTGGGGCAATGTTAAGCGATTCAAAAAGGGATAAATCCGCATTAATATGAATGCCCAGATATTTAAACGTGGACCTGACAGATAGTTTAGAGTGAGATAGGTAAATATAGTCCTGTTTGGGGCCTATGGGAAAAGCAACAGACTTGTCCCAGCCCACCTTTAGTCCCGAGACCTTCCCGAACTCCTCCACCACTTCCATTAAAGTTTTGAAGGACTGTTCAGTGCCATCAAGGTATATTAGCGCATCATCAGCGTAAAGTGATATCTTCTCTGTAATATTACCATAGCAGATGCCGCCCACCAAAGCCGTCTGTCGCACCGCCAGAGCCAGTGGCTATATGGCAAGCGAGAACAGGAGTGGCGAGAGTGGGCAGCCCTGTCTTGTTCCCCTGTGTAAAGAGATGACATCAGATACATCCTTGTTCGTACATATTCTCGCCATGGAATTAGTGTATAGCAAGCAAACCCATTTAATAAATTGGTGACTAAAACCCATACGGGGCATGGTTTCCCACAGAAAGGCCCAGCTCACAGTATCGAAAGCCTTCATTACGTCAAGTGACAACACTAGGCCACTTTTGTGCTCAGTGTCAGCCCTATGGATATGTATGAACAGTCGTCTAATGTTATCGTATGTACTCTTTCCAGGCATGAATCCTGTCTGGTCCCTATGGATAAGATGTAGGATTACCTTTTGCAATCTAACTGCCAGTACTTTGGCCAATATCTTAACATCGCTATTCAGCAAGGAGATTGGACGGTATGAGCCGCATTGTAACGGATCTTTATCAGGCTTGGGAATTACCACAATCAGGGCTTCGCACATGGAGGAGGGGAGAGTGCCCTCCTCCATTTCCCGCCTGAACTGAGAGTGTAATTTCTGTGCCAAGTTTTTCGCATAGTGTTTGTACCATTCAGCGGGCAGACCGTCCAAACCCAAAGTTTTATTCGGGGGGAGTGAGTATATGGCAGTGGTAATTTTGTCTACTGTCAAAGGGTCGTTTAAAATAGAGTTATGTGAGTCCTCCAGTACAGGGAGCTGGAGAGATTCAAAGAAACCCAGAGTTTCCCACTCAGGCGGAGAGGGCTGGGATGAATATAGGTCTTCATAAAAGAATTTAAAAGTAAGGTTAATGGTCATGGGGTCTGATGTGATGGAACCATCTGGCACTCGGATTTGCGGAATAGTTCTATCAACATACTCCATGCGGGAGAGATATGCTAACATCTTACCATTTTTCCCACTATGCTCAAGCAACCTGGCCATCAAAAACCTCTGCTGTTTCTGTGTTGCATCCACCCTGTGGAGATCCAGGGCCCTATGCGCCCCCACCAGGACCCCATGAGAGTCCGGGGTGGGAGACGCAGAGTACTGGGCCCTAGCAGTCTCCAAAGAGGATTCCAGGGCTAAAAGTGTGGCATGGAGGTTTTTCTTGTGTCTAGTAGTATTAGAGATGTAGGACCCCCTCACCGTTGCCTTAAAGGCATCCCAGGTGGGGCCAGGGGGGGCTGATCCTTCATTATCCGACCAAAAGTGGGACATATCCTGTCCAACCGGGTCCTGTACTTCGGGGGTGTAGATCCAGCAGGGGCTGAGTCTCCACTACCGAAAAGAGGGTCGGTGACCCAACACTAAAACTATTATAAGAGCTGAGTGGTCTGAGATCGTCTGTGAAAGGTATGCGACCGACTTAACATAAGGGACCATATCAGGGGTTCCCAAGGCATAGTCCAGCCTAGAAAGAGTACAATACGTTCTGGATTGACAGGAGTATGCTTTTGTCAGTGGATGGTCACGCTGCCAAAGGTCAATGTAATGAAAGGAGGCACCTCATTGGCTAAATAATTTGGATTCATATTGGAGGGGCCTCAGTCTGTCCAGACTAGGGTCCAGGACAGAGTTGAAGTCCCCCAACACAAGGGTAGGCAAACCTGGCAACTTAGAAAACTGTAAACTTAAATCAGTAAAGATAGCAGCCGTGACGGGAGGGGGAGCATATACTATCACTAAAAGCAGTGGGGTAGCGTGGATTTTACACAGTAAAAAAACATACCGACCCCTGGGGTCGATAATTACTTGGTCACAGGAGAAAGGGAGTCCCTTCCTTATAAGAACAGAGACCCCCTGGCATAATTAGAATATGTGGAGTGATATCCATGTAGCACCCAGTGTTTCTTTAAAGCAAGTATTTTGGAGCCTAGGAGATGTGTTTCCTGTAGGCATAGTATCTGTGGTCTATGCGATTTGAGAAATTCAAATAGGGAGGCTCTTTTAAATTTAGAATTTAACACCCGGACATTCCAGGAGATGCACGTGATTATGGACATGACGGGGGGTTGAAAAGGGGCCCATAAATGCTGGCTCCAAACTGACAGTTGTCACCGGCATGGCTGCAATCTAACCCTGGGGGGGAGCAGGAGAATAAGAGCACCCATACACACACACACGCCAAACATCCACGCAATCACACATACCAATGCACATACATTACCAGTTGAAATCCACATTGATTTTGTTATTACTCCTGCCCCAGAAACAAGGGGCCGGCTTTGTCCCGAAACTTCTAGTAGACACTAGGAACATGGCCAATACAGGCAAGTCAGCAAACAACTTTGATCAGTCAACGATCAGGGGTGAACAAAAAATGCAGCAACTCAATCTTCTACTTGAAGTTCTAGTAGACAATAGGAACATGGCCAATACAGGCAAGTCAGCAAACAACTTTGATCAGTCAACGATCAGGGGTGAACAAAAAATGCAGCAACTCAATCTTCTACTTGAAGATCTGTAGCCTCTTGTCGAGCTGTAAAATAGAGTACCTGCCATAGGTACTAAGAACCCTTAACCATGTGCGTTTACATCAAAAAGGGAAAAGAAGATTTGATAATAAGTATAAAAATGAAGACATAATAAAAATTAAAATATGTCCAAAAGGAATAATTAAATGTGTCCAGATATAAAGAAAACGGGTGACTTTCGTGCTTGTGGAATCTCCAGGTGACTTGGGTGCTCCCCCTCAAGGCTCCCCACTCACCAGCTCCTTACACCCCTGCAGGGGTAACGGGCATGTAAATCAAATCCCTCTGGCTGGTCCCCTCCGGTTTTCCCAGCTCCAGGTCCTGTAGATCAGTTCCAAGGTATATAGGTCGTCCTGTTGTTTTTAAATATGGGAATGCATAGATCTGGTCCTCATAAAGAAAAAACGAAGGCTCCCATGGTGTAGTATATTCAAAAAAATGTGTGCTTCCGTTTATTTAAAATAATTAAAACAAGTTACATAAAAGCATAACAAAATAAAACTGATATCCAGCTGTGTATCTTACAGTACACTGTAATAGCGGATAAGCTGGATAGGAAAAAAATCACTGTTTGGAAAGCACGAGCGGTGAACGAGCGGCGTGCGTTCCACTCGCTAGACTTCCTGGAAGTGACGTAGTGTGCGTGGCTAGGATGACCTATATACCTTGGAACTGATCTACAGGACCCGGAGCTGGGAAAACCGGAGGGGACCAGCCAGAGGGATTTGATTTACATGCCCGTTACCCCTGCAGGGGTGTAAGGAGCTGGTGAATGGGGAGCCTTGAGGGGGAGCACCCAAGTCACCTGGAGATTTCAAGAGCACAAAAGTCACCTGTTTTCTTTATGTCTGGACACATCCACATTTAATTATTAATTTTGAACATATTTTTATTTTTATTATATGTCTTAATTTTTATTCTCATTATCAAATATTCTTTCCCCTTTTGATGTAAGCGCACATGGTTAAGGAACACCTCGAGTGCTCTGTATGTGCACTATGAGGGGAAGGTTCTCTCTTTAATATAAACATTTGCTATATATATTTTTAAAGCAACCGCTATATATTATTGTACTTCACTTACAGGTGCTCTTTTTGGGTTTTACTTGTTTTTGTATTTTTTGTTTTTTTTTGCTTTTTTTGCTTTTTTGTGAATGTTTTGGTCTTCACTATTTTGGATTGAAATTTAATATCACATATGTAATATTACATTAAGTTTTTTTTCTGCAAAAAATGTATGGCCACTGGACACTGATCGTGTGAATTCATGCACTTTTAGATATAGGTGTACCCAGATGAGTCTGGGTTTAAATTTCAGTTAGATTAACTGATTGCGTCATATGTTTTGGCACTTATATATGGTTTTTAATAATAGTTTTTTCACTAAGACGTTACTGGAAGGTATTGTGCGGGTTAATTGGACTATACCACACACTTTCTGCCAGCCCCATATGCCCCTGGGGCATTGAGTCCTCATGATAGAGGTCACCTCTAAGCATTCAAATAAACCATTTACATTTGCAGTCCTGGGCAAACTTATATGCTATAGAACCTATTAGTTCAAACACTCATGCTATAGGTAGCGCCACTGACCCCTATTTTCAAACTATTCACAAAACCTAAATACACCACTGTTGATTCCCCCGCCGACAGGTCCGTACGACGTACGAACCTGGCAGGGAAAGAGTTTGCCCCGGTTAACACCAGTGTGTGGCAAACTGAAGCTCCAGTTTCACTGCAAAGAAAAAAGTCAGTTGTTCAGCGTTCCGTCTGCGTTTTAGGTGCGAATCAGCTGCAAATTCATTAGTAACCCCTGAAGTGTCTAATTAGATTTGCGAATTTTGAGCTAGCCAATCGCTTGTTATCTTTTTGTGAGGCTGCTAATAAAAAGTTTGATTTTTGTGTACACTTCCTGGTTGTCCAGGAGTCTGTATTGTGTGTTTTGTTTTTGTTAGCAAAATGTGTGCTGCTCTGCCTATGATAATGCCAACAGTTGTTGCTGCAACAGCAGCAATCTTGCTTTAAGTAGAGAATAGGAGAAGGAGGAGGAGAAGAAGAAGATATTGGGTTCATCCCATCATTGCAAGTCGTGAGGAGAGAGGCCAGTTCATGATCTTGTATGCAGACCTCCGTGTGCATGAAGATACATTTTTCAATTTCACATATGTCAATAACTAGGTGAGTAATTTTTATGCCAAACAATACTTTATTTTTAGCCATTGATCTATAGTATGTTTTTTATTTTAAAGACCCAAGTCCATCAAGTATAACCTATGTGTGATTATGTCATTCTTATATTATTGGAACTAAGCAGTGTCCCCCCCCCCCCCCCCCCACACAAAATACAAACAGAACATTATTTGAGCATGCAGCCTAAAAGGGCACAAAAAGAGAGTCAGCTAGAACCCCCCTCCTGGAGCAAACCAGGTCATATGGCCTTAACATGTGTAGTTTGTTTTTTTACCCCCCAAACACCTTGTCCCCAAGTTGATGGTGACAAGGTGCTTTGTGGGTGGCGGTGTACCCACGCCGCTTTGTTCTGCAGTTTGGGATCAGACAATTGTTATTGTTTAATTCAAAGGCCAGTGTAAAAATCTCTTGTGAAATGAGGAAAGGTTTTGTTTGTTGTAGGCCACTTATTTAACCAAAATTTATATTTTAACGAAGGATGCAGGCCTTCTTCCCAGAAATAAAGTCCTTAACCACTTACCTTATTATTTTTTAGACAGTAGGCCCAAATGTTTTTCAGACATGTATGTATTTATTTAATATAATTTTACTTAGTTTTGACAAATTGCTTGGATTAATCTCCCCTCGATTGGAGCGACAGAACACGTGCTACAGAATAAGTATCCAGCCTGCTGAAAGATTACTGATCACATTAAGGTACTTTTCATCACTGATGTGCTTTATCATGTGATTTATTGACCATGTAATCGAATGTCTTTATAACTATTCAAACCTGTGTATTTGAAAATATATGACCCAACAAAAATTTGAGTAATAAGGATTTATTCAGGTATCTCAAAATAATATAAAAATAAAACATTTCCTCATGTATTGAACATAAATTAAGTAGGAAAAATGTACAAAAATAAACTTGGCTCTCAAGTAGGCCTCTTCCATCTATTTTGCAAAAAATGTGTCCTCTTGGTCCTCAACCTTGGACAGACCTCATCACAGATTGTGATATGTTTTTTGGAAAGGAGCCTCATAGGAGTAGTGAGTGGCGGAAGCTGGGTCATCACTGGCAGTGTGGGGAGCAGGCCTATCCTCCCCATGTTGACTTGGCACATACATACCTTGATTTTGTGGGGGGGCCTGATTAAAGGAATTGGGGATGGGATGGGATAGGGAAGGTTACTGTGTGGCACTTCATATCTGGAGATTGGCTTTTCATAACTTGAAGGATAGGAGGGGCGATTATAGGGGTAAGGTTGGTGTTGCTGCTCAGGGTAGTGCACGTATCTTGGGTAGTTAAGGGGAGGTCTTTGTTGGGGCACATTTGGCACTTTAAATGAAGCTTCCTCATGAGGCTGGGAGAAGGAGGGCAGCACTTGTTCTATAGTCTATTCGCATTTCAGTAACCCTCTGGGGGTGCCTTTTTAATTAGAGGGACAAAACTGAGCGCCAGGATCGTATCAGAACATAAGAAAGCATCCACCTTTTCTGTCATGTTTTTTAACATTTCTAATAAGCACTCACTTAGGTCAGGTTGGGATAGAGGTGGTCGCCTCCGTGGCACTTTTCCTGGCAGAACAATGTCTGCAGGAGCAGAGGAGGGCCCAGGGATAGCCTCTGTCACTGCACATTGTTCATCTGGATTAGTTTCCCAGAGATTTGAAGATGTTTGGATTAGTGATAAATCCTCTGTGCCTTCTTGAAATTCAATCGGTGCTTGGCCCTCTGATTGTGGTTCTGGTTGATTATCAATTACATCTTGTTTCTCCCAACTAGCTTCTGTCCTGTTTGAAATCCAAAAAAATGTGTCACTAGGCATAATCATTGTTAAGAGGTTGTGAGATACATAGATGATCTAGATGAAAACTTACTCCCTCATCTCCACAATGGGTTGCAGAAAATCTAAGTCCCTGGCAAACATATAGGGTACCCTAGGCGCTGCCCCCCGAGCCACTCCTTGATTCTTTGAGGTGCCGGATATATTTCCTGTAAGCATCACGCATGCTACACCATCTTGTCTGTAAGTAGTGCACTGAAAAATAGAAAACACAAAATTAAAAATGTTTTTGGTTTGCTTTTAGGTACCTAGCAACAGGACATTCATTTGGAAGTTTGCATTATGAATTCAAGGTTGGAAAATCAACTATTAGTGGCATCGTTAATGATACCTACCTAGTCATATGGGAAGAAATGAAGGATTTGGTTATGAAGAAGCAAAAAAAACAAGAATGGTTGAAGGTAGTGGAGCTATTCTGGGAGCGATGCAACTTCCCCAACTGTCTTGGAGCCATTGATGGGAAGCATGTCCGCATCCTCAAGCCTCCAGCTAGTGGGAACCAATTTTTTAATTATAAAAAATATTTTTCGTTGGTATTAATGGCAGTGGCAGACGCAAATTATAAATTTATTTATATTGATGTGGGTTCTTATGGCAGCAGCTCGGATTCTAGTGTATTTTCACATTCCTCATTTGGCCGCATGCTGTGTGAGAATACACTAGACTTGCCCAATCATTCTCCCCTGCCCGGTACAACAGAGCCTCCCCTCCCACATGTATTTGTCAGAGATGAAGCGTTTGCACTTTCGGAGCACATGCTCAGGCCTTTTTCAAGTCGCTCTTTGACAACAGAAAAAAGAGTATTCAATTATAGGCTGACTAGGGCACGACGAGTAGTAGAATGTGCATTTGGTATACTATGCAATAAGTGGAGATTCATGCATGCTTCTATAAACCTCAGTATTGACCATGCTATCAGTGCTGTTAAAGCAGCCTGTGCACTGCACAACTATGTGCGTGAACGAGATGGATATTTATTTGAGGATTCCCTGAGCCATAACATGGAGGCGGCACAGTGGAATGTTACTAGGGGCACCACTACTGGTACACATATTTGTGGGGAATTTCAAAAATTATTTTTGTCACCAGCTGGGGAGGTGCCTTGGCAGATGAATTCTATATAATCACAAAAAGTGTGTATTTGTTAGCATTATATTATCAGGGCCTTTACAGAGTTAAAAGTGTGCTGTAACAAATGTTTTTGGTGTCATTTTGGTCATGACAAATAAAAATTATGTTGATCACATTTGTGGTGTATATTATATTGGTAACCTTACCTAATCTAAGATTATTAATTCATTTAGGGACTCCTCCGTCGCTGTCTGACGCTGTTATGTGCACAATGTTTAGAGCATGTGGCCTGGTATGGATTTGTGGGTGTTTTTTAAAATATTAGAAATGCAAAAAATGTACAACATAAAAAAAAACTACAGGACAGCATCTACAGGTGTGAAAGGTAAAAAAAAAAACATACATTTGTGAGCCTGAACTTGGGTAGAGCACATGCTCCACTCTGGCAAGAGGTTTCTGGCAATTTCCAGCCACGCACGTTTTTTAAGAACGTTGTCCTTATATTTAGGATGCCGGGTGTCATAAATCATCGGTTTCTCCCTCACAAGTCTTATCAGCTCCTCACAATCGACGTATTCCTTCGCCTTTGATGCTTCCTCCAGTCAGCAGCACAAAACACACAGGGGAGGAACAGAAAGAGTGGGAGGTGTAGGAGGAGGGGAGATAATTTATGTTCACACCGCAACACAGCTGCGAATCATATGTGTGCCCATAGAAGATAATGGCCCGGTAATTCGCACCGCAATGCCCAAAAAACGCACACGTTTTTTGTGCAATGCGCAGGGCGAATGCAACGCACATATGTGAACAAGATACATTCCTTTGAATGTATTTTAAAATGTCCTGCTAATTGGATGCGGTGTAAGCCGCATCTAATTCACATAGGTGTGAACGGGGGCTTAAAGTATCGCCTATAGATAGTATAATTTACGTGGTTTGTCACTGTTGCATGGGCATGCACAATTCCAAAGCATGATATGTTTGGTATCTATTTACTCAGCATAACATTAGCTTTTATATTTTACAAAAAAATGTAGTTATGTATTGTGTTTTTGCGCATTAAAATGCCAAAAAGTGTATTTTTTCCAAAACGAAATGCGTGACATAAAAAATTGTAAAACCTGCCAATTTATTCTCTAGGGTCTCTACTTTAAAAAAAAATATAATGTGTGGGGGTTCTAAGTAATTTTCTAGCAAAAAAACCTGATTGTTACATGTGAACAAAAAGTGCCAGAAAAAGCCTTGTCCTTAAAGTGGTTGTAAACCCCATTCATGAAATCTGAGCTAGGCACATGTATCTGTATTGTTTACTTATCTCTCTCCAAAGCTCTAGATCCCATGTCTTTGGCACCTTTCACACTTGGGCAGTGCGGGCGTCAGCGATAAAGCAGCGCTATATTTAGCGCTGCTTTATTGTCGTTTTAGCGGCGGTATTCGGCCACTAGCGGTGCCGAAAAATGGTTAAAATCCCCACAAAGCGATGCTGCAGCGCTTTGCCGGCGGTATTGCCGCGCTGCCCCATTGATTTCAATGGGTAGGAGCGGTTTAGAAGCGGTGAATACACTGCTCCTTCACTGCCCCAAAGATGCTGCTAGCAGGATTTTTTTTACCGTCCTGCTAGCGCACCGCTCCAGTGTGCTTTCACACTGGAGTGAAAAGACACGCTTTTTTCAGGCGCTATACAGGCGCTATTTTTAGCGCTGTAGCGCCTGAAAAACGCTTCAGTGTGAAAGGGGCCTTTCTGTTGCTCTGTTCCTCTGTTATCAGCATGTTCTAGCAAGTTCTCTGACACACGAGATAACAGTAGCTGGAAATTTGTGTCAGGGAAGCTTACAGATAGATAAGCAGAGAGCTTGTCTATTCACAGTACAGCTCTGCATGTTCCTTCTTTCCTCTGCTTATGTGGAGGGAGAGTGTGCCTTTCCCCAAATAAGCCCAGACTCCACACCCACTGCTGAGGAAATATGATTTTTAACATGATCTGCACTTTCTAAAGAATGTAAAAAGGGAAAGACAGCAGATATACATGTAAAACTTATGTAGGGAGATTTGTTTCATCTCTGTGTATCATCTGAGACTATTCACTTCACTGGGTATAGGAGAGGGTTTACATCCACTTTAAGTAGTTATACACATTGTATTATTGTTGTTCTAAATATTTGTAAAAAAGAGTTTGGATTTTTATTGATATGATGTATTTGACACTATTTTGGCACAATTAACCACTTGCCGACCGTTGCACGCCGATATACGTCGGCACAATAGCAGCGGTGGGCATATCTGTACGTCCCCTTTAAGAGGCAGGGATAGCAGGTGCGCATGCCGCATACAGCGTGACCGCACCCGTGGGAAAGGCGATCTCCCAGCGATTGCATCACGGAGCCGCAGAACGGGGAAGTAAACAAGGCATTTGCCCGTTCTGCCTTGTGTCATGACAGAGATCACTGCTCCCTCTCATCGGGAGCAGTGATCGCTGTCATGTGACTTGAAGCCCATCCCCCATCGCTCCCTAGGACACACTTAACCCCTTCATCGCTCCCTAGTGGTTAACCCCTTCCCTGCCAGTGTCATTTACACAGTAATCAGTGCATTTTTATAGCACTGGTCACTGTATAAATGACAATGGTCCCAAAATAGTGTCAAAAGTGTCCGATGTGTCCGCCATAATGTTGCAGTCCCGATAAAAATCGCAGATCGCTGCCATTACTAATAAAAAAAAAAAATAATTAAAATGCCATAAAACTATCCCCTATTTTGTAGACGCTATAACTTTTGCGCAAACCAATCAATAAACGCTTATTGCAATTTTTTTTACCAAAAATATGTAGAACAATACATATCGGCCTAAACTGAGGAAAAAACATTTTTTTTTATATATTTTTGAGGGATATTTATTATAGCAAAAAGTTAAAAACAATGCGTTTTTTTTTCAAAATTGTTGCTTTTTTTGTTTATAGCGTGAAAAATAAAAACCGCAGAGGTGACCAAATACACCAGAAGAAAGCTCTATTTGTGGGAAAAAAAGCACATTAATTCTGTTTGGGTGCAACATCGCACGACCGCGCTATTGTCAGTTAAAGCGACGCAGTGCCGAATCGCAAAAAGTTCTCTGGTCAGGAAGGGGGTAAAATCTTCTTATTTAGGGGTGTGAAGGGAAAATTAAACCCACTGACTTCTTGTGCTAATCCTTGTGCAAAGACACTGTTGTTTTGCCCTGTGTGGAGAAAGTGACAGTGTTTTGTTACATTTTGTTTTTTGTGTCTGCCTAGAATTCAAATGTATTTGAACCACTAAGTGTGAGTTACATCCCCGAGACTATCTGGCTATGGCTATATCTCCTCCTGCCAATATGTATGTACAGGGATGCCTGAGTAAGCAAGCTAAATTTTGCCAGTAAGGTAAAATAAATACTGCAAAACCTTGCTGCCAGCATGAGCATGACTTTAATAAATCACACCAAAATATTTCTATTCAGATTTTTCAAATACTTTGCAAAGCTTCACAAAACAATGTTCTTTCACCTGACGTTGACTCTAATCTATGCTTTTGACTCTCTTCTCCTATATGTTTAAAAATTCCCAGAAATCTCAATGTTGCATTCAAAGTTCTCAAAAGGCTGACTTATGAGAAAAAAAAATGATCATGCTTTGAAAAGCTTTACATTCCAGATTTCAGAAATATGTATTTTATTGCTTGAAACTTTCATATGAGGAGAGCAAAGGAGGTGAAGCGGAAATTGTCCCACATGGCACAAAAAATGACACTGCTTTTCTAAGCTCTTCCTATTCCATTCTCTGTGCCTTCAGTGTTAAATTAGAAATAACTTCGGTTTTGTACTGACTGCACATTTCATCCTTCTTCCAGAGCATCCTTTTGTCCTAGCTTATAGAAGCTTTGAAATAGTGTGATGAGGGTTAGCATTGAGAGAAATGATACAAAGAGGAATTAAACTCCACTATATTTTTTTTTAAACATGGGCCCCAAGGAGATTTATGCCATAATATGTTGGGGGGACATAAGAAATTTTACTGTCAAAGGAAGCCCTCAGCGCTACGCTGTCAGCACTCCAGCTGGCCCTTGGTTTGCTTGGTTTGGCCACTTGAATAGCCAGGCCACAATGACATCACTCCCATGCGTGCACACGGGAGTCACATCATCAAGGCACAGAGAGCTGCTGTATATGTATGCTGAGCTGCCCATGCATGGTTTCTGTAATGCAGTGGTGCTCTGTTTTTATTTATGTTAAGGATTGCTATAAATGTACATTTTAATTTTAATAAAAATAATAATAATAATAATTCATTTTTAAATATTGATCCTGCCAGTAAGTGATGTCCTCACATAGGGTGGCAACACAAAGTATCTCAATGAAGCAGCAGCATTGTCCAATATTGTGGCACACAGTGTGCCTGCACATCTGGATTGGGCCCATTGAGTCCTGACAATCCTGACAACCCCCAGTCACCCACTCTGAACCACAGCACCCCCAGGTAGGATAATCAGGGGCAACATCAGAGTAAAGGTATAGTGTAAAAAGACCGCGCTGACCCAAAAATTAAATAAAGCAAAAAATAACAACTATATATAGGCTGCAGTAATATGGGATAAACAAATAGCAAATGGTAACGAAAGACTGCGCCACAGAAAATAGATACAAATGACAGTGATGCAAATGACAGTAACGGTCCAGCATCAACCAATAAACTAAATGGTAGCTGGTTTCACAGAAAGTTCTGACAGTTCATTAATATGAGCAAAAAATGGCGATAATAAAACACTATGATGTATCCAGATCTTCATAAAACCACCGCTGTGCACAATTAAAAGGAAAGTGAATCCCACCACCGATATTAAAGCTGCTTACCGGATGGTATTTTGTAAACAGCTTTCATATAGGTACAACTTCTCACAAATAGGACTAGACGGTCAACGCCACACTTCTCCAGATGTACAGAAGCCTTTAAACTCATCAGCCAATAAGTGTCATAGCGGCATGGCCCATGTAAATTGAATTAAAGAAGACCATAGCGTGATACTGTATATAGGTACTAGGTTTATTAAAAGATATAAGAGCTACTCACAATAAGGCATAAAAACAAGGATGCCAGCTGGCACACATGGAGCCCTTCCTCCTTCATCTGAAGCGCGGTGCACTACTACACGCTGAAGAACACACACTGACATTCTATTACTGTATAGAGTGAATAGATTGGTCTGTCCCCACTCCTCACATGTGTGATTTAACCCTATCCCCCCTCCTGTTTCCCTCCAATTTCTCTATGGCCTCTGCTTTAAAAAAATATATAATGTATTGGGGTTCTAAGTAATTTAGTACACAAATGGCTGTGTGTTGAGTTATTTTGAGGGGACAGAAAATGTACACTGTTATACAAGCTGTACACTCACTACTTTGTAATAATTGTAACTGATTGTAGCAAAGTGTAATTTCTTCAGCGTTGTCACATAAAAAGATAGAAGAAAATATTTACAAAAATGTGAGGGGTGTACTCACTTTTGTGAGATAGTCATATAATTGCTAGCTTACACTTACAATTTAGACTTTATATCCACAACAAGTAAAATGATGCATTAATGTGAACTACATGCAAACATTTATGCACTATAACGAACTTTGGAAGTGTGGTAGGCCAACCACATTGTGTGATATATCAGTAATTTTTTAATGTAAACTGCTCTGGGAACGCATTCTACTCTAATCCATTAGCGAGAGAAATAGATTAACTGCGGGAGCTAATGGCACAGTGCAGTATAAATATTTACATTAGTGTATGACTACATAGTTTTATTAGTAGGTCATACATCCTCTTCCATGCTGTATGTCTTCTCATTTATTATTAGATATTAATGTGGATTTATTCCCCAGGTAGTGATAGAGTTTAACTGCAATGCAGAGCAAGGAAACAGCGGCTTCTACTTTGTTTAACTGCTTGTGAATTGATTTTAAGGTTCAAATGGATTGTGGTTTTCCTGCTGAATAGAGGTTCAATGGAAACATTGACAGCTAGAAATATTTGGTTTATTTAAACAATTATTGATTAATTCTTTAACTCTTTATTTAAATATTGTATTATTTAGTTATACTTTTATTCTTGCAGCATGCATTCATATAGCTGCATCCTGTAAACCAATGATGGAATCTTCACCTACATAGAACTATTATTAGTCAAACCATCACTGGAGATCATGACTAATTCATAAAACCTATTTTCTGTAATATTTAATATAGGGTAATGCTGCATATTCTATTCTCTTTATAGTTATATTCTACTTGGCATAATCATCCACTATATGGTCTACACTCTAAAATCGAATTTACATTACATAACCGTGCTGAGATTATTTAGTTGTCACATCATCTTAATGATAGAACCACCAATCTCTATATTCTCTATTTTTATTTCTCTTTTTTTTGCCTCCTTTTTTCGTTAAAGAAAAAATCCAGATATGAATATTTTATACATAGTTACAATGGTTCAACTATGCATATACCATACCTGACCAATGACCCTGGAATGCCGCGTACACACGATCGTAAATTCCGCCAGCAAAAGTCCAATGAGAGCTTTTGGTCGGAAATTTACGACCGTGTGTATGCTCCATCTGGCTTTTGCTGGCAAAATTCCAGCCAGCAAAAGATTGAGAGCAGGTTCTCAATTTTTCGGTCGGAAAAAGTTTCAAACGGAAATTCCGATTGTCTGTACCAATTCCGACGTGCAAAATTCCTACACATGCTCGGAAACAATTCAACGCATGCTCAGAAGCATTGAGCTTAATTTTCACGGCTCGCCGAAGTGTTGTACATCACCGCGTTCTTGACGGTCTAAAGTTCCGAGAACTTTTGTGTGACCGTGTGTATGCAAGCCAGGCTTGAGCGGAATTCCGTCGGAAAAAACATCCAAGATTTTTCCGACGGAAAATCTGCTCGTGTGTAAGCCACATAATCTGGAAATCACTGAAGTAGACTTCCGGAACTCCAGTGACCTCCACTTGCTTCTGGATCCTGTGCTGAGCAGCTGGCCTGCTGCATTCTGAACACAAGAAGTTGTCAGCTCAGCATGGGCCCCATTCAAAGAATGCTATTATAATCATTAAATCTCATAAACTGTTAATGTCGTTTCAAGTGCCATTTTCAATATTTAAAAATCTGCAGCTTTTTTATAATAATAACAGGTGATCCTGCCATTGGGATCTTTGTTCAGGCACTTTTTGTTATAGAGTAGGAATGCTCTGTCCCCGTTTCCCACTAGGACTTCTGTGTTGTCACCCTGTCACATGGGCTTCCAATGGAGACTCCAATAGGCCAATTTTAACACCCAATATGCAGGCATGGACCACTGTTGTCACCATCAGGAAACCTGTCTTGCCTCCATGCAGCCATTGCTGCAGGAGATCAGCAACACCAATATTCTACAAAAGATACAAAAAAAGGTGTAAGCAAAGGTTTTATTAAAAAAATGAAAAGTCACTTATTTATGATCCACAGTACTTTAACAAACTAATTGTCATCTAGCTAGGGTATATATCTGCTATATCTATTTCTACTTGCCATCTCATCTTAATAAAATTAACTACCAAAAATTCACATTCCAGGTTAACCAATAGAGTTTGAGCCTGTTTCTGACAAGACCCTTCTCTTTTAGCAACTGTGCAGCACTATGCCACCAAATCATTACTGAGGAACTGCAACTATGTGTTGTGTGGTCTATTGGATTGTGTGATCTCGAGTGAGGCTCGGGGTGAATTTTCAGTACCAAAAGGGGTAACCTTGAGCCACACTCAGGATTGCATTTCAGGATCCAGGTACAGTTACTTACCTTGTCTCCAGGATCCTGCGATGTCTCCCTGCTGGGTGTGCGAGCCGTCCTTCGCTCGATGTATCACAGCACCGGGCTCTGTTCCCTGCGAGCGTTGAGATGCACGGGGACAGAGCATGGCACCCAATTTAAAAAGTGAAACACACACAATACACCCAGTACACTGTAATCTTACAGATTACATTACTGTATCAAATAATTTCACATCCCTTTTGTCCTTAGTGGTTTGTCCAGTGCCTTGCATGCAGTTATATATTATAAATACTGTTCTTTCTTCCTGGAAACTGGAGATTGTCCATGGCAGCCAAAAAGTGTCCCTTTACATCAAAAGCGGTTTTAGACCAGCTAGAAAACAGCGATAATAAATTAGAATCACTTGCTGAATTGAGCGATAGTGATTCGTGGGGAAATCCGTTATCAAACACTGAAAGTAATGACATCGACAATTCTGCAACTGAGCAAATGTCAGTGTTTTTGATTTGATTACATTATTGAATATTTTTTATTATTATTTGTTATAATTATATATAGTTATTTATTATATTATAATTTATGATTTTGTGTTTCAAACTTTATCATACCCGGGCTGTCTACTAGACTCTTGTTTGGACAGATTTAAGTGTGTTATTCTAAAACAGAAAATTTCCATGCAAAACATTGTACCGCTTTGAGCATCAAAAATCTGAGATAAACATACCGCCAGGGAGGTTAAGCAAACCCCCTTCCTGCCCCTCTACTGATGAGAAGAAACCTGCCAACTTTGGACCATGTCTTGTTTTTCATAGTCTGGACACGGGGGAAAAAAACATGAATGTCGATCTTGCATCGCAGTACTGCTTATCCAGTGTCTTTACAGCAGAAACAGCTTTGGACAATGAAACAGGCAAAGAACCTTGCTACATACTAATGGCCGAGTCTGAGAAAGAATTCTCACAATGCCCTATTGCTGCAAATAATAAAGTATTGCTAGGAGCAAAAAAAATAAAAAAAGTAAAATTATTATGACTACAAGAAATGATAAAAAATTTAATCTCATGAAAGTTATACTTGTGTTTTTATATATATGACCATATATCCATTTATATATATATATATATATATATATATATATATATATATATAAAATATATACTGCATAAGTATAAAGTGATATATAATAAAAATACTATTTAAATAATAAATAAAAAACAAATGTCATTTATCACCTTCAGACTGACTCACAGAAGGACAATCTAGATAGGGATATTCAAAGATGACATGCATAAAGCTGACTTTAATCCTTGTTCTGCTTGGTTGGTGATCTCGTAATGACCCAGCCTGGAGCAGTGTATTGATTACCTAGAAAGCTGATTTGGTATATTCAGTTTAATTCGAACTACAAAATACAATTTCTGCTGAGACCACATGAAAGATCAGCCAAGATGCTATGTAAACTCCATTGCCTGACAGCTTTATGATAACTACCAAAGTATCAGTGGAAATCCTTTATGAAATGTCTTAGGATGGAAGGGTCAAAAGCCTCAGTGCTTTAAAATTCCATCATATTATTGATGTCAATAAAATCCTTTGGGGACAGAGGAAGAGATGATAGTTTAGAGCATTTCCTGTGAAATGCCTGGCTAGGGCAAACCAGAACGAACAGTTTACTAAATAAACAACATAATAAATGAATGCAGGCTCCAATACTGCCTACAGTACAGTATGCTGCCTACAGGATGCTAGTTTAGAGGGGGCTTATGCCAGTGAAAACTGTCTAGCACTATGAATTATGTAACTGCAAATATGTTTATAGTAGGTTATTCCATAAGGGCTAGTTTACATGGGAATTTTCTTTTTTGTGCAGCATTGCTGTGGCTGTTGAATGCGATATATACACAAACTGATCATAAACTGGCTTCAAGCTGATCTTAAGCTGACCTTAAACTATTCTCATATGTGCAGGTAGGGTAATCCTAAACCTGGTCATACATGCACTGATTTCATGCAGGTTAAATTAAAGAAATCCAACAGATTTTTTTCATATATGTTAAATAGAGTGGATGGGTTAATCTTCCCTGCTGGCTATAATATCTTGACAGCCAAGATCCCTGTGACATCATTGACCAAATATGGTCATGTTCATATTGAGTCAATGACATTACCCAGGAGCCCCGTCCCTTTGTTTATACTCAGCTGTTATCCAGAAGATTTGACATTTGTGGGTGAGCAGTCATCGGGAGAGGATTGTGCCTGTGGGCTTTTTTCTGTGGACTAGGTCGGAGGGTGATATGATTTCATTGATTTTATTGATGTGGTTTCTAGGGGGGTCCCTCCTGGCAAGGGACCCCCCTGTTGAGGGCATGTAACCTGGTATGGTTGAGGAGGGAAGACTGCATGCTTGTCCCTCTATTTCCTGGCCAGCCAGGGTGCATGCTTGAAATAGGGTCTAGTGTGTTTTTGTTTTTTTTAGACGGAACCCACAGTTTTTTTTATTTATGCATAGAATTCTCCCCTAAAATGTAAACCAGACCCAAATGGTTTGATATAGAATTTGAGAGGGGGGGGGTGCTGTTTTCTATTTGTGTGTGCCATCCCCCTTGACATCAATACCAGACCCTCAGAAAGGATTAGGGTCTGATATAGATGAAGAAAATCCCCAACTGTTTTCTTACAAACAGAAGTGAACATCCAGAGCTGTCATTTGCTGGCAAATTAAATAGTATTGTCCTTAAAACAATATAAAATTGATGCTCCCCACCAAATGGAATTGTATTTATTTTTTATTTGGTACATTTTCCCAAAGGCAGTGCCCAGCCTCCCATGCCATTTGTTTGACAATCCCTTGCCTGTTAGATTAGAAAATTATTGGTTTTTAACATTCAGCATCTATTGACTTCAATGGGTTTCAGATTTCACAACCCAAACCTGCCCCAAACTGAACCCAGGTATGTGTGGCTCATCCCTAATAGTTAATAGGGATAGGCTGAATGGACCCGAATAACAAACCTCATTAAAGTCAATGGGACCAGAACGTCAAGTACCCATTTTGAAGGCTTATATGCAAGTAATTGAGCATACAATGCTTATAGGGGCTCGGGTCCTGCCCTTGGCACATATATCAATAAAAAAAAAAAGTTTGTGAAAAACGTCATTTTTAAATGAGCAGTGATTTTTTTGTTTTTAAAGTGAAAGCATAAAAATGAAAAATTCCTTCAAATATAGTGCCTGGGGGGTCCCCTTAGTCTGACATTTTCCCTGCAAGCTGCCTTTATTTTGCTCAGCAACAGCTGGGGAGCCAGTGTGTATGATGAGGCCACAATGTAGCGCACTGGGAACAAGATGAGAGATTTTTTGGATTCATCCTGGTTTCACTTTGACTTTGGATAGAAGTAACGGGTGCGTAAAAATTGGTCTTTAGGTGTCGGTGGTGCCTTCCCACCGTAAACCTATAGAGGTAATCTTGATGAAAGCAAGAATTGGCCTTGCTGTAAAAATCTGCAATGATATGCACCTGTCAAACAGGTGCAGAAATATTGGTCTGTGGGTGTCGTGGCACCTTCCAACTGTAACAATATAGAGGTATTCTTGATGAAAGCAAGAATTGTCCTTGTTATAAAAAATTGCAATGATATGCACCTGTTATCATTACCACTGGAGACAACTTGGCAATACTCTGCGGCTGGGGGAACATGAATGCCAATTTGTTTACCAGTGTTCTCCCCTCTCTCTAGGCTCATGTTCCTGTCATCCTCAACCTCAGAACCAACATCTGAATTGAGTAATGGCTGGGTATCATCAAGGAGCAAGTAGCTGACACTGTGGTCAATTAACTCAGCTGACTCCTCCATGGCTGATGTTGGGGCTATGGCAGGAATAGATGTGGACAAGGAGGGACTGCACACTTGTCTCTGCTTGCGTGACAGAGGATGAGGAGGATGAGGAAGGTTTAGTAAGCCAGCCCACCACCTTCTCTGCATGCTGTGGCTGGATAGCATGGGCAAACTCACTAAACAGAGGAAATGATGCCCTGCCTGAGGACTGACCACCACGTCCACCTTTGCCTCTGGACACATTTGTTGCTAGCCCCCTTACAGTGCCAAGGAAACGTCTGCCTCTCCTTGTCGTCCTCCCAGACATTATTGGGAGGGAGGGGGTAGTACTTATAAGCAAATGTAAAGAAGAAGTGATAATTTTAATCAATGTAAAGTGGTGTTTGTTGCACCTTAATTTGAGTACTCACACTACACAGACACTCCATGGATACACTATAATATACTACAATGTAATGCGCCAAGCGTACAGTGACGCACGGTGTTAAACTGGCAGTAACACACACAGAACTATATGGCATTAAACTGGCAATAACGCACGTAAAAACTATATGGCATTAAACTGGCAGTAACGTACAAAAAACTAAATGGCGTTAAACTTGCAGTAATGCACACAGAACTATATGGTGGTAAACTGACATTAATGCACACAGAACTATACGACGTTAAACTGGCAGTAACGCACACAGAACTATATGGCGTTAATATGGCAGTAACGCACGAAAAAAAATATATGGTGTTAAACTGGCAGTAAAGCACAAAAAACTATATGACATTTAACTGGCAGCAATGCACACAAAACGATATGGTGTTAAACTGTCAGTAACGCACACAAAACTATATGTCGTTAAACTGGCAGTAACGCACGCAGAAGTAAATGGCGTTAAACTGGCAGTAACGCACACAGAAGTAAATGGCGTTAAACTGGCAGTAACGCAATCAAATAGACGGTGTTCAACCGTCACTACACTGACGCTGAACTGTCCCTACTCTAGCTATACACTAATGTCAAGATTACTGACACGGTCTCACTACAATGAAACTATCTGAGCTGTCCCTACTCTAGCTGCACACTATGCAAAGCTGAATGATGGTCCTCCTCACTACACTCACACTATCCCTAGACTGACACTAAACTAATATTCTACACTGACAATTGAAGCAAAATAGCACAGTATAGCACACCAACTAACTTTTAGCACGTAACAGAGCCCTGTTATATCTCTCTCCACGCCAAAATCACACTGAAAATGGCTGCCATTGAAAGAATAACTTTTATACTGTGAGGCGGGAATGAGCCATGATTGGATAAAGTCATGATGACAGTGTCCAATCATGACTCTGACAGTGCTCTGTGCCATGATTGGCAGAAGCTTTCACTGCTTCAGCCAATCACGGCTTGCAATGCACTGTTCAGTGCCGCTATGCATTGTGGTCGGTTCGGCCCGTTTGTTCGGATGTTCACCGAACGACCGAACAGCAAAGGTTTGGCCCAAACTTATGCTGGGGCCGAACTGTTCACCCATCCCTATTAGTTACTGTATTTATCGGCGTATAACACGCACCCCAGGTTTAGGAGGGAAGTTTAGGGAAAAAAAAAACAAACTTACATTTAAGCTTCATTTGCAGCTTGCCCGGTATCATTTGCAGCTTGCCCAGCATCATTTGCAGCTTGCCCAGCGTCATTTGCAGCTTGCTCAGCGTCATTTGCAGCTTGCCCAGTGTCATTTGCAGCTTGCCAGTGTCATTTGCAGCTTGCCCAGTGTCATTTGCAGCTTGCCAGTATCATTTGCAGCTTGCCCACATTTAAATTTCCCGCCGCCGAGACAGATCGCGCTTTTGACTTTTCCAAGTGGAAATAGAAATAAAATCATTTAAAAAAGCAACACAAACAAATACATCAACAATTATAACAACAGAAAGAAACTAAATATTGGATTTGTAAATAAAAACTTTTGCTTACTAAAGATTTTTTTTTATTATTTATACAATAGAATGTTGGTGTTTTCTTACAGTATCAGCTCAGTGCTGAAACGCCTGATTACAAAAAAATAGGACAATGAGGACATGCATAAGTATGCTGGTTCATCAATAGCAACAATAAAAATATAATGTAGAGGTAAAAATTGAATAAAAAATTTATAAAAAACAAAACACAAAAGTTTTTGTAAAAAAACAATCGATCAAAGTCCTGAAATAAACAAGTTGAACATAGAGTTCTAGAGGGTGCGCCCCTGTCAACTCTGAGTCTCTGAAACAAATGCTGAAAAGGGAGCAAGTCTGCTTCAGGCACGGGCTGGGGGACTTGATCACTATGGAAAAGGGAAGGCAAAAAAAGAAGAGATGTGCCAGGCAAATCCTAGTGCAGCATTATTTTATTAGATTAAAATACAAATTGTTGACAGTATAAAGTGCACTTACATAGTGCTAGTGAGGGTAGATGCTTTTCAGATCCAGCATCACAGAAGAGCCGCTGGGGTGTCCCTGTGGAAGAGTCCACGAGCACTGTGTGTCAGCAAGAAGCTGAAGCCTCAGGAGACCTGGGGAGGATGCTGGCTGTGTAACTCTGTGTAGGAGTATTCTTGAGCTGTCAGAGTGGGGAGCCACCTACCAATGTGTCTGGCCAATCAGAGCGCGTTTCGAAGGCATGGCCAAGCCCCCCTCAATAGGCTGATCCTCCAGCATTAACATCACTTTTAAGGATGCAAATAGCCCAACCCGATCCACAATAGTGGCTTCAGCTGTGGGAGCAATCAAAGCTAAATAGCCATAATAGTCAGGGCATTAAACACGGATTAACAAAATACAGGTGTGAAACCTGTGTAGATGAGAAAGTGATAGGTATATAGAGAAGATATCGTGCATAGATAGGATATAAATTAACAGATTTTGGTAAAAAAAAGTTTTAGATGGGAATATGCACGTGTGGAATGTAGTAATCAAAAGTAAACAAAAATATAAATTGAATAAATAGAAGTAAAAAAAATAGATATAAGTATAAAGAATAGGATGCAAAAATGGTAATATATATCTAGAATAAATATATATGAACAAATGAATGGATAGTTAAAGAAGGATGTAATTGAGTGTATGTACATAGATATATGAAAAAATCATGATGGTAAATGTTTATTTTACATTTGAAAATTTGGGGGTGAAGTTGAAATAAATGGTTCGATAGATTGAAAATAAAATAAAAATGGAAATGGAATTTTTTTTTATAAAAATAAACAAAAAATAAAAAACAATATAAAAAAATATAAAAAAAACAAAAACAAAATGAAAAAATTAAAAACTGAAATAATGAAATGATGAAGTGATGAAGTTATGAAAAAATGAAAATCAAATGCAAAAACAAAATAAAGATTGCATGAAAAATGTGTAATTGGGTAATATCATTATGGATACATGAAGTGTGAAACTAAAAAAGGAAAACTTCCAACTCAAGGAGACCAGGGTCAAGGAGCTGTTCCAGGTGTAGAGCAGAGCGTAAAAGATGATGTTAAAGAGAGTGAAAGGGAGTATTGATGAAATGAGGAATGAAACAAGGACATAGAAGGAACAAATGGATGGAACCATATGTAAAGGAGGTGTGTGAGCACCTGCACAGCCATAGACATAGATGTATAAATACAAATAAATCAAACACATAATAGATGTTTGGTACATGAGTCCATACATGCACATAACAAGGAGCACATGTCGAGGAGCACACACATGTGTGGCAATGTGCACATGAACACACACAACCGCACAACAACCCCTATGCACATTAGGGATGTGTATATGTGAGATATGTGAAGGGTGAAATAAGTGGCTGGGAGAGTTTTGTCAAGACTGATGAAAGAGAGGGAAGCATGGGGGGGGGGACTGGATGGATGAGGAGAAGTTAAATGATGGTGCTGACTCTTTACTCAGGCATACGAGTGAGAGACTATTGAGTTTGAAGATCCAATAGGTCTCTTGAGCACACAGTTTTTTTAATCTTTCTCCATCAGGTAGAGAGTGGAGGATGGATTGGATTGCTGTTACTTTTAGTAATGCAGGATTTCTATTATGATGAGCTTCAAAAGGTCATGGGATGCTGCAATTGGGATAAGTTCTTTCAAACTCCTCCTATTTTCCCCAAATCTGGTGCGAAGGTGTCTGATGGTAGCGCCCACATAGCACATTTTTCATGGACAAGTAATGAGGTAAACAACAAAATTATTCAAACAAGTTAAAAATTCTTCTATGGCAAAAGTATTGCCTTTTGAATCAGAGAATGTTTTTTTATCCATGTGCCACATGTGCACAAGTGAGGCATTTTCTCTTGTGGCATTTATACAATCGAATGAGTGAAAACATTCTAGGAATGAAGTCCAAGAGAGTTTTTTTATATCTGTGTAATTTGATTGTGGCTATAATGTTTTTAACATTATTAGCTCTTTTAAACGCCAATTTAGGCTTAGGAGCAATGTGTGTTTTGAGTTTGGGATCATTACAAAGGATCCCCCAATTTTTATCAAGGGTCTTCTTGATGGCCCAAAGCTTATTGTTATATTTAGTGATAATCATAGGGCTTTTGTGGGTGGAAGGTGAGCCTGTTGTGTTGTTTTCCTTGTACATTGTATCCTTGTGATGGGACTCTATCAGGTATTTTTGAAGATATTTTTGGAAGGCTAGATCAATGTCTTCTTCCTGATAACCTTTCTCCAAAAATGTTTTGAAGAGAACTTGGCTCTGGGCTTTGTAATATTCAATGGGGCTACAATTGTGTTTTAAACGACAAAACTGGCTGTATGGAATGTTAGCAATCCATTTTTTGTGATGTCAACCTCTCCTGTGTAGGTAAGAGTTCCCAGCGGTAGGTTTAAAATTAGTCCGTGAGCGTATTTTACAGTCTAGATCATGGAATTGTTGTTACAATATTATCAAAACTTTTGAATCAGGTTAGTGTCTCCTTGCCAGATGACAAAGCCTTCTGTGTGCAGCAGCGCCCTAAGCCCCCCTAATACTTCCCTGAGTCCCCTCTCAACCCAGCGATGTACACAAGTCCCTCAGCAATCCGGGACTCTCCCTCCTTATTGGCTGAGACACAGCAGCTGCACCCTGGGCTCCCGCAGCTGTCAATCAAAGTCAGTTAGCCAATGAGGAGAGAGAGCGGTGCGATCAAACCCGCGGCTCCTTGTCTGAATGGATACATGGAGCTGCAGCTCAGTTGCCCCATAGCAAGCTTGCTTGCTGTGGGGGCACTCAACAGGAGGGAGGGGCCAGGAGCAGTGAAGAGGGACCAGAGAGGAGGAGGATCTGGGCTGCTCTGTGCAAAAGGACTGCTACAGAGCAGGTAAGTATGACATGTTTGTTATTTTTATAGGAAAAAAAAAGCAAGAATTTCCAATCACTTTAAGGAGATTTTGTGTACCATATTTATCGGCGTATAACACGCACATTTTCCCCCTTAAGATCAGGGGAAAATCAGGGGTGCGTGTTATACGCTGATCCCCCGCCGTTGTGAGCCTCTAGGCGGCTTTTAGCTGCCTTCGGCCCTTCTCATTGGCTTTGGCCGTTCTCTGTCGCCTTCGGCATTTCTCGGCAGCTTTCGGCCTCCTTCGGCCATTCTCGGCAGCTTTCGGCCGCCTTCGGCCTTTATCGGCAGCTTTCCGCCGTTCTAGGCAGCTTCTCGGCTGCCGAAAGCTGCCGAGAAAGGCCGAAGGCGGCCGAAAGCTGCCGAGAAAGGCTGAAGGCGACCGAGAACGGCAAAAGGCGTCCGAGAACGACTGAAGGAGCCCGAAAGCTGCCGAAAACGGCCAATGGTGCCAATTTTCAAACTGCAGTGACACTGACATGTCACTGCAGTTTAACTGCAGCCTTGGCAAGGCTGCAAATGACACTGAGGAGGCTGCAGATGGACGCTGCAAATGACACTAAGAAGGCTGCAAATGACACTGACAAAGATGCAAGGCTGTAAATGACACTGACAAGGATGCAAGGCTGCAAATGACACTGACAAGGATGCAAGGCTGCAAATTACACTGCGAAGGCTGCAAGGCTGCAAATGACATTGACAAGGATGCAAGGCTGCAAATGACACTGAGAAGGCTACAAGGCTGCAAATGATACTGACAAGCATGCAGATGGACGCTGTGCAAGGCTGCAGATGGACACTGATAAGGCTGCATTGATGGGCATTTAAAAGTTTTTTTCCTTAAAAAGTTTTTTTCCTTAAAATTTCCTCCTAAACTTGGGGTGCGTGTTATACGCCGATAAATACGGTAACTTTCTGTCAGGACTGTAAGTGATAGGAAATCTTTTCAACAGCCAAAAACACTTTTAGTAATGTGAAGAAGGGTAAGAACTTCTGGCAATGTTTTTTATTGCTGTCTGTTCTTTCCTGTTCTGAACTGCATCCCCTCATGTCTTGTTCGGGTGTCCCAGGGTGAAAAAGTGGCAAAATATCTTCCCAGGAGGGATCATAGATAGAAATAAATACCAGACAGAAATTGTAATTTTCCAAACTGAATTTAGTTTTTAATGTAGTGAGGTGCCACTAAGGCAGCATTTGCGAAAGTAAATAATTTTTTTTTTCCTTGAATGTCCATTAAAGAGAACACAGATAAATTGTCAGTAACAGCATCAAAGTGAGAATTTTATTAGCAGAGTTGTTTGAACTGTTTTACCCTAAGCCTCTTAGATAAGGTGCTTTGAAGTCCAGCAAAGCCACATAGTGAGAGGAACTTAGTAAGTCAATGAACTTTAGATGGAGTTCATTATTTTGAAAAAGACATATTTTTTTTCCATCAGTGAGCAGACACAAACTGAACGGTTAAAGCATGACATCATATTAAGTGTAACTTCCAGAATGCCCAGAAATTAATCCTGTATAATTATAATAAATTACAATCCTTATATTTAATAAAAAAAATAAAAAAATCTAAAATAAAAAAAGTAATTAGAATAAATCCAAGGAACAATATACAACTTTGTATACAGTGCAGGCTTTGGTGTGTAACTCTATACATTTTGTGTTTTTAGGGAAATAATCTCACCCTGTCTGAAGTGATCTAATGTTTCCCTGCAGGAGGGTTTTCCTTTCTTTCAGAGCAGAGTTTAACCTTTTTTAATTGCAGACAAATAAGTCAATTTCATACCTTTTCTAAAATGTTCTACAAAATATTCTGTATGGGACATGCATATTTTTATTTATAAGTTTGCTCATGATAGGATAGACAATGTACAATGCTGTGAAAAAATATTTGCCCCCTTTCTGATTTTAATTTTTTTGCATATTTGTCACACTTAAATGATCATCACACAAAAGTTATTGTTACACAAAGATAACCTGAGTAAATACAAAAGACAGTTTTTAAATGATGGTTACATTTTTTAAAAGCAAAAAAGCTGTCCAGACCTGCCTGGCTTCATGTGAAAAAGTAATTTCCCCCTAAACCTAATAACTGGTTGTGCCACCCTTGGTGGCAACAACTGCAATCAAGAATTTGCGATAACTGGTAATGAGTCTTTCACATTGCTGTGGAGCAATTTTGGCCCACTCTTCTTTGCAGAATTGTTTTAATTCAGCCACATCAGAGGGTTTTCCAGTATAAACGGCCTGTGTAAGGTCATGATACAGCATCTCAATTGGATTTAAGTCCAGGCTTTGACTAGACCACTCCAAAACCTACATTTTGCTTTGTTTGAACCATTTGGAGGTGGACTTGCTGTTGTGTTTCAGATCATTGACCTGCTGCATAACCCAAGTGCACTTGAGCATGAGGTCACAAACTGATGGCCGGATATTCTCCTTTAGGATTTTCTGGTAGAGCTCAAAATTCATGATTCCATCAATTATGGTAAGTTGTCCAGGTCCTGAAGCTGCAAAACAGCCTCAGACCATCACGCTACGACCACCATGTCTGAATTTTGGTATGATGTTCTAATTATGAAATGCTGTGTTAGTTTTATGCAAGATGTAACGGGACACGCACCTTCCAAAAAGTTTATTTTTTGTCTCATCAGTCTACAGAATATTTGCCTAAAAGTCTTGGGGATAATCAAGATGTTTTTTGGTAAATGTGAGATGAGCCTTTGTGTTCTTTTTGGTCAGCAGTGGCTTTGGCCTTGGAACTCTCCCATGGATGCCATTTTTGCCCATTCTCTTTCTTAATGTTGAATCATGAACACTGATCTTACCTGAGACAAGTGAGGCCTGCAGTTCTTTAGATGTTGTTCTGGGTTCTTTTATGAACTCCTGGATGAGTCGTCATCATGCTCTTGGAGTCATTTTTGTATGTTGGCCACTCCTGGGAAGGTTCACCACTGTTCCAAGTTATCTTCATTTGCGGATAATGGCTCACTGGAGTTCCAAAGCCTTAGAAATGGGCTTGAAACCCTTCCTAGACCGATACATGTTTGTTTCTGATCTGTTTTTGATTTTTTTTTAGATTGTGGCATGATGTGTGGCTTTTTGTGATCTATTAGCACGCTTCACTTTGTCAGACAGCTTCTATTTATGTGATTTCTTTATTCAATAGGTCTGGCAATAATCAGGCCTGGTTGTGGCAATTGAAATTTAACTTTAGCTTTCCAAAAAATTGTGGTTAATCACAGTTCATTCATGATTCAGCATGGGAGGGGGAAATTTCTTTTTCACATAGGGCCAGGCAGGTTTGAAAAAAAAAATGTTCCCTCAATAAATATAATAAATAATAATTTAAAAAATGCATCTTGAATTTACTCGCGTTTTCTTTGTGTAATATTGGAAGGGGCAAATACTTTTTCACAGCACTGTAGATACAAATCAAGATAAGATGTATGTAGGAACATACCAATGGTTTCTAAATGGTTATTGACCTCAGTTAATATTGGTATGCTGGATGTTCTCTGTCACATTTGTCTTGCCTGATAATGTAGCTCTTTTTCTCACCAGGAGATTTTCCAGTGTCACCATAGTATTTTCTGCCTAGGAAATAGAGGGGAAGGGGGTAGAGGAGATTATTACAAAATATCAAAAATAGGTTAGAGGAAGAAGTAGAGGAAGGGAGTTAAGATAGAGGGTTGTGATAAAGAAAAAAAATGAATGTCCCAGCTATCATTCATAGCTGGAACAATGTGATGTTAAATTCATAAAAATTACATATTTTGAAATTAGACTAAGTTATGGAACACAGTTCAAGAGGCCCAGGTGGATCTGTGTTGGTCTAGTCTATGTTATTCTGCTGCTAGGAGATTCTCTGAGTCCACACTAGAGGCTGATTTCAATGCCCATTCTGGTAATTCAGAACTTTACCCATAACAACTTGATAAAAGTAATGTTCTTTAGCAAGGAACATATATTCCATATTAATAATTATGCTACCAAAATTAGAGTGGGCTGGTAATTTGCTTGAAGCATTGCTCCTGTTACTTTTTGCTGGAGGCTGCCATTTTGCTGAAGCCCAGAGTCTCTAAGCAGAAGTAAATTATAAAGCAGAACTAAACCCATTGATTTAACAGTTTCACAAAGTTACATTCCTGGATTGTGGGTATTGCCAACTGTCACATTTGGCTGTTTTCTCAACCAAACTTCAACAATCAAATGGCTGGTGTCAGAACTGATCACATGTGCAGCACCATGGCAGTTGCAGATCAAACAGAAGCAGCTTCCTTGGCAGTAAAGGATAGGAGGGTTTAATACCACTTGGAGGCTGTCAGCAGATTGATCTCTAGAAATGTATCAGTGTCTAAAAGTGCCTCAAAATGGAGAGCAACTGAGCATGTGCAGAGCAGGTTGAGGCAGAGTATTACTGGATTTTAAAAAGTAGGCACTTATTTTTAATGTTTTACATAGCTATACCTGCAAAAGGGGCCAGCCTGAAGTGATATAGCAGTTCCACTTTAAGATAAAAATGAGTAGATCATCAGTGGTGAGAGATGACAGCTATGGCTACAGTTAAAAAATATCAGAGGACATCCTTTTTGGTGGGTTTGGATCCAGGGATCATAGATAACAGGTTTATTTGAGTTTTCTTATGTTATCCCTGTTACTCTAAAATAGATATTATGGCGGGACTGCAATATTATGGCTGACAATCTGACACTAACTGACACTTCTGACACTTTGTGGGAACCAGTGAAAAATATACACTATGACTGTTCTAATGACTCTAGCTGGGAAGGGGAAAGGGAAACACATCTAGGGCAATCAAAGGGTTAAATGTATGCCTAACCAGTGTTTGTGTGTACTGTGAGGTGCTTTCACTCAGGGATTTTTGCAGGAGACAAAAACGGACACATCACCGCTGACAGGACAGAGCTCTGTGATGTTTACATAGACAGAGCTCTGTCCTGTTTTCCTCCTTGCTGATAAGCGGATGCTAATCTGCTTGTGCTGGGACCACAACACAGCAGGTGTGCCTGCAACTCGTGCAGGTGCCCCCTACTCAAAAAAGCTGAATGGCTAATATGTAGGTGATTGAACTTCAGCAAGTCATCTTCACCACGTCTAGATGCCTAAATACATTAAGTTGCTACAATGTGATTGGCTGATTAGAAATTTGTGTTACCAAGCAATTGAACAAATGAACCTAATAAAGTAGCCAGTGAGTGTATATGCTATATATATATATATATATATATATATATATATATATATATATATATATATGTGTATGACCATTCTTCCAGAAGCACATTTGTGAGGTCAGGCACAGATGTGGACGAGAAGGCTTGGCTCACAGTCTGCACTATAATTCATCCCAGGTGTTCTATCAGGTTAAGGTCAGGACTAGACCTGTGCAGGGTTGTCAAGTTCCTCCACCCCAAATGCGCTCATTCATGTCTTTATGGACCTTGATTTGTGCACTGGTGGCCATCCCAAAACTGTTCCCACAAAGTTGGGAGCATGAAATTGTCCAAAATGTCTTGGTATGTTGACACCTTAAAAGCTCCCCTCACTGGAACTAAGGGGCCAAACCCAACCCCTGAAAAGCAACCCCACACCCTAATCCCCCCTCCACAAATGATTTGGACCAGTGCACAAAGCAAGATCCATAAAGACATGGATGAGCGAGTTTGGGGTGGAGGAACTTGACTGGCCTGTACAGAGTCCTGGCCTCAATCCGCTAGAACACCTTTGGGATGAATTAGAGTGGAGACTATAAGCCAGGCCTTCTTGCCCACATCAGTGCCTGACCTCATAAATGTGCTTCTGGAAGAATGGTCAAACATTCCCATAGACACACTCCTAAACCTTGTGGACAGCCTTCCCAGAAGAGTTGAAGCTGTTATAGCTGCAAAGGGTGGGCCAATTCAAATTTGAACCCTACGGACGAAGTCTGGGTTGCCATTAAAGTTCATATGCATGTAAAGGCAGGCGTCCCAATACTTTTGGTAATATAGGGTATATATGTAATATACCTTTTACCATTGTTTTCCTAATAAACAGTGCTTGGGATTTAAAAAAATGTGTTATTATGCGATGATCTATTTCAGTAGTGAATTTACTGTGCACAGCAAGCAAACAATGCATGAAATGTACGGTGCTCACATATACACAGGCATACATCAAGATAACATACCACAGATGGGACTACAGATGGTGTTGCAATAATCTCCTGCAGGGGTGCTTCTAGATGCATGAGTTTTTCCTTACTACATTCTATAAACACATCTATGGAACAATGACTAAACTCTACCTATGCAGATAAATAGTGTAGAAAATACATTCTTTGTTACTGGTTACCGATACATAGGAATGTTATGCAAAGTAAACAGGGGTAGATGATCCTTGTATAATGAAATTAAGTTCATTTGTAAGCTAAAAAGATTAATAAAAATGTTGTAATGATTTTATTCAGTAGTGAAATTTCATATCCAACAATAGCTAAATGTTAAAATGTCTGCTCACTTGCTTCTACAAAGAGGAGATTTATGCTTGTAAAAGGGTAGTTGAGACTGTGAAAATATAATCTGAAATTTTATATAAAGCTAACATCTTTCTGATTTTGGATAGAGTGAGGAAAGGTTAGCCCTCCTGTCTGTTTTTTACTGCTATCCGGGGCTTCATTCGAGAGATTTACCCTCACACGCTGTCCTGGTGACAACAGTTTCGCCAGAAAGTAAGGGGAATATTCAATAGGGACACAGACAGGGTTTCTAGTCTTCCCCTGTCCTGCCACAGAAAATCATTTTTATGTCTGTCTGTATTTCTGAAGCATAGTTTCCCCCATTGTATGCCTGGTAAAATGTTGTCAACAGGACAGGAAGTGATGTGGTTTTCTCTAATGGAGCCTTAGATAGCAGTACAACCCTGACAGGGATTACAACCCTTCCTCACTCTTGCTTAAAGTGAAACAATAAAAATTAAATATTTCTTTAAATATCGTGCCTGGGGGGTGTCTATAGTATGCCTGTAAAGTGGCGCCGTTTTCCAGTGCGCAAACTGTTGGCGCGATATAAATCCTGTATAATAAATCCTGTATAATAATAAAGGAAAAAGTAATTTAAAACTGATTGCGGCTGTAATGAATTGTCGGGTCTCAGCAATATAAATTAAACTCATTGAAAAAAAATGGCATGGGTTCCCCCCAGTCCATTAACAGGCCCTTTGGGTCTGGTATGAATATTAAGGGGAACCCTGTGCCAAATAAAAAAAAATGGTGTAGGGGTCCCCGTAAAATCCACACCAGACCCTTCAGGCACGGTATGTTATATAGCTGAGGGCGGGGCCACTCGGTGACATAAACAGGTGGCCCCACCTTCCTCTGACATCACGTGGCATCAGAGGGGACGGGGTTACCCATTTATGTCACTGGGTGGCCCCGCCCTCAGCTATGTGACAGTAGGGATGAGCCGAACACCCCCGGGTTCGGTTCGAACCAGAACCTTCGAACGGACCGAAAGTTCGCGCGAATTTTCGAACCCTATACGTTATAATGGACGCGAACGTTCGAAATCAAAAGTGCTAATTACAACGGCCAATATGCATGTTAATGTCATAAAACAGGTTTGGGGACCCGGGTCCTGCCCCAGGGGACATATATCAATGCAAAAAGAACTTTTAAAAACTAACGTTTTTTCGGGAGCAGTCATTTTAATGATGCATAAAGTGAAAAAAAAAAAGTGACATTTTCCTTTAAATATGGTACCTGGGGGTGTCCAAAGTATGCCTGTGAAGTGGCATGTGTTTCCCGTGTTTAGAACTGTCCTTGCACAAAATGACATTTGTAAAGGAAAAAAAGAAGCCATTTAAAACCACTTGCGGCTTTAGGTTTGATCTTAAGTAGAATCTGAACAGGTACATTATGAAGTGTAGCTCCATCCCAAAAAAATCTATTTTTAAGCTTTTTGGAGAACATAGGGAGGGGTTATCACCCCTGTAACATTTGCTGTCTTTGCACATCTGTTCAGAACATGTCACCTCACTTTCCGTCCCAATGACAAATGTTTTTGGAAAAGTGGGGTTTTAATTGAAACAAGGATTGGTGATAAAGTATCAGTAGAGAGGAGATACCTTTTTCCCAAATTAAATCTAACAGGATAGAATTTCCCTTCCTAGGGGTAGATTTCCTCTCACTTCCTGTTTTCTCTTTCCATTTGCAAGTAGGAGTCGTTTGTAAGTTGGATGTTTGAAAGTAGGGGCCTGGCGTATATACTCTGCAGAAATTTGCCCTATTAGATGTTGGTGTAGCCACAAGACTGGTGGGCACAGGAATGGGCCCTGCTGTGAGTTAATAGATCAAGATTTGTAATTGCATGCACCTGTTGAACAGGGCAGAAAAATTGGGGGTGGTGGTGGTGGTGGTGGTGGACGGTTTTGCCACAAGACTGTAAGCTCTCACAGTTACTCTTGGTGGGCGCAGGAATGGGCCCTGCTGTGAGTTATTAGATCAAGATTTGTAATTGCAAGCACCTGATGAACAGGGCAGAAAAATTGGGCCTTTGGCGGTGGTGGTGGACGGTGTTGCCACAAGACTGTAGGCCCTCATAGTTACTCTTGGTGGGCGCAGGAATGGGCCCTGCTGTGAGTTATTAGATCAAGATTTGTAATTGCAAGCACCTGATGAACAGGGCAGAAAAATTGGGCCTTTGGCGGTGGTGGTGGACGGTGTTGCCACAAGACTGCAGGCCCTCATAGTTACTCTTGGTGGGCGCAGGAATGGGCCCTGCTGTGAACTATTAGATCAAGATTTGTAATTACCCGCCCCTGTTAAACAGGGGCTGAAAAATTGTGCCTTAGGCACTGGTGCTGGTGCCACAACACTGCAACCCCTCACAGAGACTGTACTTGGAGCACAGCAGTCACACGTGTTGCGAAGCATTTTTTAAAAAATTGTAAGTACACGCCCCTGTTAAACAGGGGCTGAAAAATTGTGCCTTAGGCACTGGTGCTGGTGCCACAACACTGCAACCCGGCCCTCACAGATACTGTACTTGGAGCACAGCAGTCACACGTGTTGCGAAGCATTTTTTTTTAAAAATTGTAAGTACACGCCCCTGTTAAACAGGGGCTGAAAAATTGTGCCTTAGGCACTGGTGCTGGTGCCACAACACTGCAACACGGCCCTCACAGAGACTGTACTTGGAGCACAGCAGTCACACGTGTTGCGAAGCATTTTTTTTAAAAATTGTAAGTACACGCCCCTGTTAAACAGGGGCTGAAAAATTGTGCCTTAGGCACTGGTGCTGGTGCCACAACACTGCAACACGGCCCTCACAGAGACTGTACTTGGAGCACAGCAGTCACACGTGTTGCGAAGCATTTTTTTAAAAAATTGTAAGTACACGCCCCTGTTAAACAGGGGCTGAAAAATTGTGCCTTAGGCACTGGTGCTGTGGCATGGATCATTGAGGAGGAGGAAGAGGATAGTCAGTGAACATAAGAGGACAGTCACTCAGCATCAGCATAGGCAGTCTTGAAGGGATGTGACATTAAAAATTATTCGGTTATATCCGCCTCAGGTGCCTGGTAGCTGGTGGTGATCCAAGACTGATTCATTTTGATGAATGTCAGTCGATCAACCGAGGCGGTGGACAGGCGCACCCTATGATCAGTCACAAATCCTCCAGCAGCACTGAATGTGCGTTCGGAAAGAACGCTGGAGGCAGGACAGGCCAGTAGCTCAATTGCATACTGTGCAAGCTCTGGCCAGTGATCCATCCTCAGGACCCAGTAAGCCAGAGGATTTTCGGTGGGAAAGGTGTCCAAGTCTGACCTTGCCCCAAGGTATTCCTGCACCATGTATATCAGACGCTGGCGATGGTTGCTGGAACCGATCATACCTTGGGGCTGCGGACTAAAAAATTGTCTGAACGCATCGGTCAGACGTCCACCTTCCCCACCGCTCCTTCTGCCACTGACCGAAGCCTCAGCAACTCGTCGCCCAGGACCAGGAGTTTGTAGCCTCCCAGTTTCTGGGAACGCGTTGCACAGACCTTTCTGCAAGGCCTCCCTGAGATGTCTCATCCTCTGCTCCCTCTGCGACGGCAAGATAAGGTCCGCAACCTTACCCTTGTACCGCGGATCAAGGAGAGTGGCCAGCCAGTAATGGTCCCTCTCCTTGATCCGAAGAACACGAGGATCCTTCCGCAGGCTTTGCAGGATCAGGGAGGCCATGCAGCGTAGGTTAGCTGAGGCATTCGGTCCGGAGTCTTCTGGGTCACTGAGGATGACATGATCGCCAGCCACCTCCTCCCAGCCACGTACAAGTCCACTGGCTTGTTGGGACTGTACATCATCCCTAAAAGACTGCTGCTGCTGATGCTGAGTGCCAGGCTCCACCTCCATGCTCACACAATCCTCCTCCTCCTCCTCCTCCTCCTCCTCCTCATCCTCTTCCTGTGTGATGGGTGGGACAGAAGGAACACTGTCCGGATAAAGGGGGCCTTGAGAGGCAAGGAAGTCCTCCTCTTCCTGCCTCTGTTCTGCCTCAAGTGCCCTGTCCATTATCCCACGCAGCGTATGCTCCAACAGGTGGACAAGAGGGACAGTGTCACTGATGCATGCACTGTCACTGCTCACCATCCTCGTGGCCTCCTCAAATGGTGAGAGGACAGTGCATGCATCCCTGATCATGCTCCACTGACGTGGGGAAAAAAAACCAAGCTCCCCTGACCCTGTCCTGGTGCCGTAGTCGCAAAGGTACTCATTGATGGCCCTCTGCTGCGTGTGCAGTCGCTGCAGCATGGCCAACGTTGAGTTCCACCTGGTGGGCATGTCAGATATTAGGCGGTTCTTGGGCAGGTTCAGCTCCTTTTGCAGCTCAGTCAGCCGAGCACTGGCATTATAAGATCGGCGGAAATGCACACAGACTTTCCTGGCCTGCCTCAGGACATCCTGTAAGCCTGGGAACCTGCCCAAGAACCGCTGCACCACCAGGTTGAGGACGTGAGCCATGCAGGGCACATGGGTGAGCTGCCCCTGTCGCAGGGCGGAGAGGAGGTTGGTGCCATTGTCAGAAACGACCATTCCTGGCTTAAGCTGACGTGGCGTCAACCACCTCTCGGCCTGCCCCTGCAGAGCTGCCAGAACCTCTGGCCCAGTGTGGCTCCTGTCCCCCAAACACACCAGCGCAAGCACGGCATGGCATCTTTTTGCCTGCGTACTTGCGTAGCCCCTTGTACGCCTACGGAGCACCGCTGGTTCCAAGGACAGAGCACTGGAGGAAGAAGAAGAGGAGGGGGTGGAGGAGAGAGGTGTGTCACAACCAGTAGCAGTAGTCGCGTTTTGGAGGCGTGGTGGCGGAACAACCTCCAACACTACTGCACCTTGTCCTGCATCCCTCCCAGCTGCCAATAGAGTGACCCAATGGGCCGTGAAAGAAAGGTACCGTCCCTGTCCATGCCTGCTGGACCATGAGTCAGCGGTAATATGCACCTTACCGCTGACCGCCCTGTCCAGCGAGGCATGGACATTGCCCTCCACATGCCGGTAGAGAGACGGAATCGCCTTCCGCGAGAAAAAGTGGCGTTTGGGAACCTGCCACTGAGGAACCGCACATTGAACAAACTCACGGAAGGGGGCCGAGTCTACCAACTGAAAAGGCAGCAGTTGAAGTGCTAGCAATTTAGCAAGGCTAGCATTCAACCGCTGGGCATGTGGATGGCTGGGAGTGTACTTCTTTCTACGGTCCAGCAGCTGGGGCAGGGAAATTTGCCTGCTGCATTCGGACGTCGGTGTACTGCAAGTACTTGGTTGTGACACACCGAATTCTACACCTTCAGTCCTCTCAGAGCAGCTTTCAGAGAGGACTGAAGGTGTAGTGGGGATGGAGATCCCAGCTGAGGAGGAGCAAGTAGAGGTCCGCTTAGTTCTTTGGTGTGGGTCTTTTATGTGTGCCTGCCAACGAGCTGCATGGCAGGTCGCCATATGTCTGGTCATGCTTGTCGTGCCCAAGCGGCTGATGTTTTGGCCACGCGAGATACGCTTGAGACAAATATTGCAAATAGCAGTGGTGCGATCTGCTGCACTCGTCTCAAAAAAGGCCCACACCAAAGAACTTTTCTGATAACGTGCAGAGGCAGCGCCCTGCACAGGCGGAGCTCTGCGGTGTTGTACAGTTGCTGTGCTGGCCTCTACCTGGCCTCCAGGGGGCATCCTGCCTCGTTGGACATGTGACGCCGCATCCTCCTCCTCCTCGTCCTCCTCCTCATCCTCTCTCCCTTGAGGCACCCACGTGGAGTCAGTGACCTCATCATCCCCTCCCTCTTCACCACTAGAGCAAACCTGGCAGTAAGCTGCAGCTGGTGGAACTGTACTGCCAGATTCCTCAAGCTGGGTATCGTCATCCGAGCCTTCGAATCGTTGGGCATCCTCCTGGAGCATGTACCCAACACTGTGCTCAAAGAGTTCGGGGGACTCCTCAGGAGGACATGGTGGGTCTAGGGAAGGGTGGCTGATGATGCTCTGTCAGTACCCTGAGCCTGGGTGAGAGAGGATGAGGAGGATGAGGAGGGCTTGGTCATCCATTCTACCAAGCCTTCAGCATGATGCGGCTCCACATGTCCAGCTGCCGAAAACAAAGACGCGCGTGTCCCATGGCCACGTGCTGATGACGATGCACGACCACGTCCACGTCCACGGCCACGTCCACTAGAAACAGAGCCTGCCTGCCCTGTGTTCTTGGCTCTGCACGCTCTGCCTCCCCTTGGCGGTCTTCCAGCCATTGTAGTCGGTAGTCCTGTGGGTGCTGCTGAGAAGAAAATATAGGAGCTCTGTGTGATGCCACTAACACACTAGAAGTCCTATAGGTGCTTCTGCAAAGAAAATATAGGAGCTCTGTGTGATGCCACTAACACACTAGAAGTCCTGTGGGTGCTGCTGAGAAGAAAATATAGGAGCTCTGTGTGATGCCACTAACACACTAGAAGTCCTGTGGGTGCTGCTGAGAAGAAAATATAGGAGCTCTGTGTGATGCCACTAACACACTAGAAGTCCTATGGGTGCTTCTGCAAAGAAAAAATAGGAGCTCTGTGTGATGCCACTAACACACTAGAAGTCCTGTGGGTGCTGCTGAGAAGAAAATATAGGAGCTCTGTGTGATGCCACTAACACACTAGAAGTCCTATGGGTGCTTCTGCAAAGAAAAAATAGGAGCTCTGTGTGATGCCACTAACACACTAGAAGTCCTGTGGGTGCTGCTGAGAAGAAAATATAGGAGCTCTGTGTGATGCCACTAACACACTAGAAGTCCTATGGGTGCTTCTGCAAAGAAAAAATAGGAGCTCTGTGTGATGCCACTAACACACTAGAAGTCCTGTGGGTGCTGCTGAGAAGAAAATATAGGAGCTCTGTGTGATGCCACTAACACACTAGAAGTCCTATAGGTGCTTCTGGGAAGAAAATATAGCTCTGTGTGTGTAATGGGACTAACACACTTCAAGTCCTATAGGTGCTTCTGGGAAGAAAATATAGCTCTGTGTGTGTAATGGGACTAACACACTTCAAGTCCTATAGGTGCTTCTGGGAAGAAAATATAGCTCTGTGTGTGTAATGGGACTAACACACTTCAAGTCCTATAGGTGCTTCTGGGAACAAAATATAGCTCTGTGTGTGTAATGGGACTAACACACTTCAAGTCCTATAGGTGCCTCTGGGAACAAAATATAGGAGCTCTGCCTGCCTGCCACGAACACACTACAAGTCCTATAGGTGCTTCTGGTAACAAAATATAGGAGCTCTGCCTGCCTGCCACTAACACACTACAAGTCCTATAGGTGCTTCTGGGAAGAAAATATAGGAGCTCTGCCTGCCTGCCACTAACACACTACAAGTCCTATAGGTGCTTCTGGGAAGAAAATATAGCTCTGTGTGTGTAATGGGACTAACACACTTCAAGTCCTATAGGTGCTTCTGGGAACAAAGTATAGCTCTTTGTGTGTAATGGGACTAACACACTTCAAGTCCTATAGGTGCTTCTGGGAAGAAAATATAGCTCTGTGTGTGTGATGGGACTAACACACTTCAAGTCCTATAGGTGCTTCTGGGAAGAAAATATAGCTCTGTGTGTGTGATGGGACTAACACACTTCAAGTCCTATAGGTGCTTCTGGGAACAAAGTATAGCTCTTTGTGTGTAATGGGACTAACACACTTCAAGTCCTATAGGTGCTTCTGGGAAGAAAATATAGCTCTGTGTGTGTGATGGGACTAACACACTTCAAGTCCTATAGGTGCTTCTGGGAAGAAAATATAGCTCTGTGTGTGTGATGGGACTAACACACTTCAAGTCCTATAGGTGCTTCTGGGAAGAAAATATAGCTCTGTGTGTGTGATGGGACTAACACACTTCAAGTCCTATAGGTGCTTCTGGGAAGAAAATATAGCTCTGTGTGTGTGATGGGACTAACACACTTCAAGTCCTATAGGTGCTTCTGGGAAGAAAATATAGCTCTGTGTGTGTAATGGGACTAACACACTTCAAGTCCTATAGGTGCTTCTGGGAACAAAGTATAGCTCTTTGTGTGTAATGGGACTAACACACTTCAAGTCCTATAGGTGCTTCTGGGAAGAAAATATTGCTCTGTGTGTGTGATGGGACTAACACACTTCAAGTCCTATAGGTGCTTCTGGGAACAAAATATAGCTCTGTGTGTGTAATGGGACTAACACACTTCAAGTCCTATAGGTGCTTCTGGGAAGAAAATATAGCTCTGTGTGTGTAATGGGACTAACACACTTCAAGTCCTATAGGTGCTTCTGGGAAGAAAATATAGCTCTGTGTGTGTAATGGGACTAACACACTTCAAGTCCTATAGGTGCTTCTGGGAAGAAAATATAGCTCTGTGTGTGTAATGGGACTAACACACTTCAAGTCCTATAGGTGCTTCTGGGAAGAAAATATAGCTCTGTGTGTGTGATGGGACTAACACACTTCAAGTCCTATAGGTGCTTCTGGGAAGAAAATATAGCTCTGTGTGTGTGATGGGACTAACACACTTCAAGTCCTATAGGTGCTTCTGGGAACAAAGTATAGCTCTTTGTGTGTAATGGGACTAACACACTTCAAGTCCTATAGGTGCTTCTGGGAAGAAAATATAGCTCTGTGTGTGTGATGGGACTAACACACTTCAAGTCCTATAGGTGCTTCTGGGAAGAAAATATAGCTCTGTGTGTGTGATGGGACTAACACACTTCAAGTCCTATAGGTGCTTCTGGGAACAAAGTATAGCTCTTTGTGTGTAATGGGACTAACACACTTCAAGTCCTATAGGTGCTTCTGGGAAGAAAATATAGCTCTGTGTGTGTGATGGGACTAACACACTTCAAGTCCTATAGGTGCTTCTGGGAAGAAAATATAGCTCTGTGTGTGTGATGGGACTAACACACTTCAAGTCCTATAGGTGCTTCTGGGAAGAAAATATAGCTCTGTGTGTGTGATGGGACTAACACACTTCAAGTCCTATAGGTGCTTCTGGGAAGAAAATATAGCTCTGTGTGTGTAATGGGACTAACACACTTCAAGTCCTATAGGTGCTTCTGGGAACAAAGTATAGCTCTTTGTGTGTAATGGGACTAACACACTTCAAGTCCTATAGGTGCTTCTGGGAAGAAAATATAGCTCTGTGTGTGTGATGGGACTAACACACTTCAAGTCCTATAGGTGCTTCTGGGAACAAAATATAGCTCTGTGTGTGTAATGGGACTAACACACTTCAAGTCCTATAGGTGCCTCTGGGAACAAAATATAGGAGCTCTGCCTGCCTGCCACGAACACACTACAAGTCCTATAGGTGCTTCTGGTAACAAAATATAGGAGCTCTGCCTGCCTGCCACTAACACACTACAAGTCCTATAGGTGCTTCTGGTAACAAAATATAGGAGCTCTGCCTGCCTGTCACTAACACACTACAAGTCCTATAGGTGCTTCTGGTAACAAAATATAGGAGCTCTGCCTGCCTGCCACTAACACACTACAAGTCCTATAGATGCTTCTGGTAACAAAATATAGGAGCTCTGCCTGCCTGTCACTAACACACTACAAGTCCTATAGGTGCTTCTGGTAACAAAATATAGGAGCTCTGCCTGCCTGCCACTAACACACTACAAGTCCTATAGGTGCTTCTGGTAACAAAATATAGGAGCTCTGCCTGCCTGTCACTAACACACTACAAGTCCTATAGGTGCTTCTGGTAACAAAATATAGGAGCTCTGCCTGCCTGTCACTAACACACTACAAGTCCTATAGGTGCTTCTGGTAACAAAATATAGGAGCTCTGCCTGCCTGCCACGAACACACTACAAGTCCTATAGGTGCTTCTGGTAACAAAATATAGGAGCTCTGCCTGCCTGCCACGAGCACACTACAAGCCCCTCTTTGTCAATCAATCTTTGTAACTGAATCTATCTAACTCAATCTCTGCAAGTGAATCTCTCTCTCTACCTAACTAAATCGAGCAGAGTGTCACAGAAACAGCCTGCTCAATCTGCGCCGGAACAGCATGTGACCGGCGCAGACGGCGTGGCGGCGTTTTATAGGGGGGGGCGTGTACTACAGCCCCTGAGCTGTAATTGGCTACAGGCGTCCTGCCTGTAGCCAATTATGGCTCTTCGAGTTTCCGGGGCTGTGATTGGCCAAGCATGCGGGGTCACAGTGCATGCTTGGCCAATCATCAGCCAGCAATGCACTGCGTCGGCCGCGCCGGCCGCAATGCATTGCGGGGCCGCTCGCATCACACGAACGTGATGCGAGCGGCCAAAATAGTTCTGGGCTCGCCGAGCGAGCGAACGCCCGGTGCTCGATGCGAACGTGGGTTCGCATCGAGCACCGGGCCCATCCTTATGTGACAGTTGTCACCAAGAAGAAATGTCACTCGGCGGAGGCGGAGCTGTTTTTCTTTTTTTGGCTCGTCGGGCAGCGTGAGATGTATCTACATCGCAGGACATTTTTATTTTTTAATAAAGGACTTGTTCCAACGTTTTTCCGGTCTTTTTTAGTATTTTTTACGCTTTTTTTGTGAAATGGTAGGGGTAAAATGTACCCGTTACCAATTCACATAGTGGGGAGGCCAGGATCTGGGGGTCCCCTTGATAAAGGTGGGCTTCCAGATTCCGATAAGCCCCCCGCCCGCAGACCCCCAATACCACCAAGCAAGGGCTGTGAGGATGAGGCCCTTGTCCCCATCAACATGCAAAGCAACCTCCCCACGTTGAGGGAATGTGGCCTGGTACGGTTCAGGAGGGGGGGCGCCCTTTCGTCCCCCCTCTTTTCCTGTGGCCTGCCAGGTTGCATGCTTGGATAAGGGTCTGTTATTGATTTTGGGGGACCCTACGCCATTTCTTTTTTAATTTGGTGCAGGGTTCCCCTTAAAATCCATACCAGACCTGAGGGGCCTGTAACGGATTTACCGGGGACCCCCACGCAATTTTATTTTAAATTTTTGGTGTTTTTTTTTCAATGAGTTTTATTTATATTGCCGAGACCCGACAATTCATTACAGCCGCAATCAGTTTTAAATGATTTTTTTCCCTTTAGAAATGTAATTTTGCTGTGGTACTGTTCTAAACACGGGAAAACTGCGCTACTATACAGGCATACTAAAGACACCCCCCAGCCCGATATTTAAAGGAATATTTCATCTTTATTGTTTCACTTTAAGCATTATTAAAATCACTGCTCCCGAAAAAAAACTACTTTTTAAAACTTTTTTTGCATTGATACAGGTCCCCAAACACTTTTTATGACAATAACTTGCATATAGGCCTTTACAATTAGCACTTTTGGTTTTTCATGTTAGTTTTCCAGAGACTTTAACGGGGTTCTGTGACTTTTGAGTTTGCCACGAACACCGCATAATGTTTGTTGTTCGCCTAATGTCCTAACAACCAAAGTTCAGCACGAACGTATGCTCAGGTCGAACCATTCGCCCATCCCTATCAGCTATCTCCTACTTTCTTGACCTTCAGACGATCCCTGTAAACGCATCTCTTTAGGGAAGCCGATCCCACTTCCATCTAACAACTGAATTTTCATTTTTCCTTCAACTCATCCCTCACCGCCTAATTACCTTTTGTAATAAAACCACAAGATCTCATAAAACGTGCCAGAAAATGGGATCTAAACACTGCGCCCTGGATAAAACGATAATTCAAAGATGTACAGTTAGAATGAGCAGCCACTTTCAGATGATAAAGTATACAAACAAGCTACCAAATATAAATGAGAACAGGTAAACAGTAGCACTAAAGGTAAAACAATTACCAGCAAAAACATTTAGGTGACACACCAAAAAGTGATAATGTGCATAGTATATTAGAGTCCATAAATCACACTTGATAGGGTCAAATCTATGGGTCGACAGTTGATTACTTGATTCAACACCACACCATGTGACCAAAACGTGTCTCCTCTCCCCAGTTTGGATGTAAACTCACCAGAAAGAATTGCCTCACACTCCTGTGTTTTGGCAATCAAGCAGGTAACCACCACAGGGTTCAGATGAATTCTGTCAATACACGTTCCCCAGCAGGTAATATAGGAGAAATAAGACTCCAAATAGTGTGATATTGTCAAATTAAACAAAATATTTATTAAAAAACACAGCCCGATGGAAATATACTCACAAACAGGCAGAATAAAATCATGTTCATATGGTGGAGATGCCAGAGATTCCCCGTCATACCAGGAAGAAGTTTGTATGATGAAACGCGTTGGTACTTGGCTGTACTTGGCTGTACAGCAACCGAAAGTGACGTTGACGCCCCACCGGAAGTGACGATCCGAGTGTTTTGAACTATCAGATCAAGGGAGTAATGACATATTACTCCCGTCCACCGTGACATTGATACATGTCCCCTGGTCAGGACATGGGTCCCCAAACTGTTTTTATGACACTAACTTGCATATTAAGCCTTTAAAATTAGCACTTTTGATTTTTCATGTTTGTGTCCCATAGACTTTAACGGTATTCGTCCAAATTTTTTGCCTGTTTGCAAGTTCTGGTGTGAACCAAAACGGGGGGTGTTCAGGTCATCCTTAATAGCTGGACAGATTGAGATAGGGTGTTCCAGAGGATGAGAGAGGCTCTGGGGAAGACTTGGAGGTGAGAATAGGAGGAGAAGACAAGGTAACATGAGAGGATTGGAGAAGACAGTTTAGGTGATATATTGAGACAAGTTTGGTGATGTAGCTAGAGCAGAGTTGGAAACGGCTTTGTATGTTGTGGTTAGTATTCTGAATTGTATTTGTTTGCTGATCAAAAGCCAGTGGAAAGATTGGAAGAGAGGAGTGATGGACACTGAACATTTGGTAAGCTTTACGAGTCTGGCAGCAGCATTCATGAAAGTCCTAAGGGGGATAGTCTGTGTAGAGGCCTATGAAGAAGGCAGTTGCCATAGTCAAAGGTGCGAGTTAACCAGGATATGACTAGTGGTTTCATTTGTTAAGAAAGGGTGCATTTTAGAGATGCTATAGAGGGGAAGTCTACAAGGTTTAGACAGAAATTGGTTTTCGGGCTGAAAGGACAGGTCAGAATCTAGAATTACACCTAGGGGTTGATTTACTAAAACTGAAGAGTGCAAAATTTGGTGCAGCTCTGCATAGAAACCATTCAGCTTCCAGGTTTTATTGTCAAAAAGCTTATTTGAAGAAGCTGGAATTATTAAGCTGATTGGCCACCATGCACAGCTGCACCAGATTTTGCACTCTCCGGTTTTAGTAAATCAACCCCCTAGTACCTTAGTGGGGAGGGGAAGGACTGATCGTTGTACTATTGATTTTGATAGAAAAGTTTACTTTTGGAGTTTTGCATGGAATTTGTCAGATTTGGCTTTTTGTTTCTCCAATTTTTTGTGTCATACCAATACAAACAAAATAAATAAACATAAGAATGCCTAAACATTTGTAATTGCAACAATTTTCTGGGCAAAGTGGTGCATTATCTGACAGAAATGCAGGGGTGACAATATTTTTGGCCATGACTGTATATGTTGGTTAGTAAGTTAGCGTTGAGAGGAGACTGAGTGGGTGAGGTGTGGATTAGAGTGTTGGAATTGGGTGTCATCAGCACAGAGTGGTATTTGAAGCCGTTGCAGGTCATCAAGTGGCCAAGGGAGGAGATTTACACCTTATTACCAAAAGTATTGGGACACCCGCTTTTACACACACATGAACTTTAATGGCACCCCAGTCTTCTTATGCCGCGTACACATGGTCGGAATTCTCGTCGGAAAAAGCTCTGAAGGTTTTCCCGTCTAAATTCCGATGGAATTTCCCTCAAACTGTCTTGCCTACACACGGTCACACCAAATTCCGACGGTCAGTAACACAGCGGCATAAAACACGTTCGACAGCACTATAAAAGGGAAGTTTAATGCTTCCGAGCATGCGTCGAATTGTTTCCGAGCATGCATCGGAATTTTGCGTGTCGGAATTGCATACACACGATCGGAAAATCCGATAGAAAGGTTTTCCGTCTGAAAAATTGAGAACAGGTTCTCAATCCAAAGTCCGTCGGAAATTCCGACAGAAAAAGACTGATGGGCATACACACGGTCGGAAAATCCAATGAAAAGCTCCCATCGGACTGTTTCCATCGGAAATTCCGACTGTGTGTACGCAGCATAAAGGTTCAATATTGAGTTTGCTCACCCTTTGCAGCTATAACAGCTTCAACTTTTTTGAGAAGGCTGTCCACAAGGTTTAGGAGTGTGTCTATGGGTGTGTTTGACCATTCTTTGAGGTCAGTCACTGATGTTGACGAGAAGGCCTGGCTCACAGTCTCCACTCTTTTTCATCCTAAAGATGTTCTATCGGGTTGAGGTCCGGAATCCGTGCAGGCCAGTCAAGTTACTCCACCTCAAACTCGCTCATCCATGTCTTTATGGACCTTGCTACATAGAGAAGAGAAGGAGTCCAAGGACAAGTCCTAGGGAACCCCTACAAAATGAAGAAGTGGAGAGGAGGAGACTGAGTGCATATAAAGACAATGTATGATACATTGTCTCGATTTGTCCACACCATCCGAAGAATCATTTAGGAACATTTTTTGTAATTTGGAAGGTACCAACAGCAGGAAAAAAATCTGTAGTTCATGTGATGAAATGATATGGTATTTATGCTATTATGTATTCTTTCATTTTATTTGTTCCAATCTTCTGTTTTCTACTTTTTTAGTAAATCAAGTCTTTTACATTTTTTCTAGGGAACCAGAGTGAAGTATTCTTGCAGTATGATCTGATATTCACAATACAGCAAGTGAAGTTGCTTTACTAGTAAATCAAGTCCAGTTTTATAATTGGCGTCAGACAAATCATTGAGTGTTAGCAGTTCTTCTGTTAAAGGAAATGAACAGTGTTATTTGCTTGTAGATGCAAGGAGCCAGCACTCCATTGTAATACTTATCACATATCAGTTGTATTCCATTACATGTAGTGGTTGTAACAGCCAATATCGTTTTTGAAACTATATAGTAATATTTCATTAGTCCAGAGTTCTTCTTATGCCGCGTACACACGAAGGGACTATCCCGCGGGATTATCCGCTGGACCGAAGTCGAGCGGATAATCCCCTCGTGTGTGGGCGCCGGCGGACTTTTTTTGCCCAAAGTACGGCGGACTAAAGTTTTAAGTTTTGTTTTAAAATTATCCGCTGGACTTGGCAGTCCGGCGGACAATCCGGCCGTGTGTAGTATGGTCCGGCGGACCAAAAAGGACGCATGCTCAGTAGCAAGTATTTTTCTAGTATTTTTCGTTTTCTAGTCCCGTCGTACGTGCTGTACGTCATCGCGTGAACCGTCAGACTTTTAGCGTGATCGTGTGTGGTCAAGTCCGTTCGCTTTTTAGTCCAGCGGACCCAGCTGGAAAGTCCAGCGGATTGTCCGCTGGACTTAGGTCCGCCGGCAAAAGTCCGCACGTGTGTACGCGGCATTAGTGGAACTCTCATAGTCCATTTTAATTGGTGATAAATTATTGGCATCCAGAGGGGATGGATTTGGCACAATAAAGCCAGATCTGGATAAAAGGGGTGGGAGGGTGGGGGTTGATCTATGATAATTAACATGAAGAATACACAACTACATCTTCATAATTCCTATATTCCTATACAATACTCTGATATTGGTGCCTTTGATTAGGAATAATTTGTATTATTTCCCATGAAGGAAAATGTAAATACAACGCACAGTGTAAAAATAGTGTTCTTAACTCATCTGTCAAAGGATGCATAAATTCAGTGTCTATTATTTGAACATTTTACTTAGCAACCATTGCAGAGGATACGTGTAAACCCAGTTACCATGCATGTGACATCCACATGTAATGAAAAATAATAATAATTGGCTATGTATATCTCTCTAGGGAAACCTTGTTTGTAGTGCTTTTTTCTCTGGAGACAATAAAATAGGACAGCCCAAAGCCCCATTAATCTGTATCACTTATTAGTCAAGACACTGTTCTGCCACTGTAATTGTATCATGTTTTCAGAACAATAATATTGTATGCCACACTTATGTTCTAAGGCTTGCAGAAGGGACTGCTTTCTACTATGACTAGATATAGGAAAAACGTGTTAATCACTATCAGGTGTTGATTTATTACTTCAATTATTCATTGTCATTCAATGTCAAATACAATATATAGAGCAGCGTTTTCACCACTTCACTACTTGAAGTGTTGCTTTTATAACTGCCTGAAATCCTTTACAAGGTAAAATGAAAACAGACCTTTTATCTCCACTAAAAATGCATCTATATTGAGATAAAGCATATTGCCCCATTCCAGGGGTCTCCAAACTACATCCAGGGGGCCAGATGTGTCCCTTTGCTTGCCTTTATATGGCCTTGGGCACTATTCCTTCCCTTGATATGAGGCACATTCCTTCCACTGACACCAAAGACAGGGCACAATTCCTGCCACTGATACCAATGATGGGGCACAATTCCTGCCACTGATACCAATGATGGGGCACTATTCCTACCACTGACACCAATGATGAGGCACTATTCCTCCCACTGACACCAATGATGAGGCACTATTCCTCCCACTTACGCCAATTATGGTGCACTATTCCTCCCACTGACACCAACAATGGTTCACTATTCCTCCCACTGACACCAATGATGGTGCACTATTCCTCCCACTGACACCAACAATGGTTCACTATTCCTCCCACTGACACCAATGATGGTGCACTATTGCTCCCACTGACACCAATGATGGTGTACTATTCCTCCCACTGACACCAACAATGGGGCACTATTCCTTTCACTAACACCAACAATGAGGTACTATTCCTACCAGTGACACCAGAGATGGGGAACTGATCATTCCACGGACATAAAATGTGGGGCACCATTCCTCCAACTGACATCAACGATGGGGCACCATTCCTCCCACTGACACCAAATATATGGGGCACTATTCCTCCAACTGACACCAATGATGGGGCACCATTCCTCCCACTGACACCAAATATATAGTGCACTATTATATGTCTTTTTTTTTACTCCCACTGGCTGCCAAGCCTATGGCATTGTTTACTCCCACTGGTCACAGTCCAGCCCCCCTAATATTTGAAGGGCAGTAAACTGGCCCTTTGTTTTGAAAGTTTGGAGACCCCTGCTCTATACCGCCAGAAATTTGTAACTATGTAACTCTCAATGGTAGATAATTGCCCAAGTCTGTCCATGAATGCTTGCTTTTAATGTCTGAAGTCATATTGCAATTAGTTTTCCCCTTATTGTGTCTTGAGACTTAACCAGTAACCCAAACTGGCTCAGTTAACTATGCAAGTGCTGTCTTGTACACTCCCACACAAAAAGCCATTCGTGCACAACTAAAGACTCTTGTATGACTGTATAAACAAGTACCAAATCCAGTTACTATGTGAATAATAACCCTTATAAAAACAAACAAAAACTTTCTCTATCCTCTGCGACTGAGCCAAATCCTGCTTCATTTATATGTCACATGCCCTCCCCCCCCCCCCCGCAAACAATGCAAATCACAGTGGGAGAGTTTTAGTAGCACAGTCCCTTCAGCCAATCCAGAAAGCTATTGACAAGACTGGGGAAGCCAGATGATCAATGACAACCTACAAGCTTGTGCATCCGCATCGACAATGCTGATATTCATTCACCCTGCAACATCTACTTATCCCACTATAGTGCAAAGCGGTACAGCCTACATGAGAGTGACAACACTGCACTGAATTCAGGAGCAGTGCAGGATTGTTTCCACACCATCAAAGGACGCTGCATTAGGTGGACTGCATTTTTTTTTAAGGCAGTCTATAGTTATACTTTAATTTGGTGATAACCAGATTAGATATTTGTCTGAAAAGCAAGTTTTAGATCTAGTTCTTTCAAACTGCAAAGAAAATTTGCATGAGCCAATAGGAAATAACACCTGATTCACATGCTGGTGAAATTACTATGTGATATTTCAATTTACTTTTCTACATGTGTTTCAGATTGTCTATTTTAGGTGTATACGGTATGAAAAATATGAAAGTAGATGCATGCCATACTATGACACAGGGCATGCTCACTTTGCTTATCAATTGTTTTTTATATTCAAGTGATCAAATGAAGTATAATCACTGCTGGCATTTTCTGCAAAGAGGGACAGAAAAATTATTTCCAACAGTGCTAATGAAATGTACAAGTGACTGCATATATATATATATATATATATATATATATATATATATATATATACACACACTGAGCAAAATCATAAACGCAACACTTTTGTGTTTGCCCCTATTTATCATGAGCTGAAGTTAAAGATCTATGACTTTTTCTATGTACAAAAAAGGCCTATTTCTCTCAAATATTGATCACAAATATGTAATCTGTGTTAGTGAGCACTTCTCCTTTGCCAAGATAATCCATCCACCTCACAGGTGTGGCATATCAAAATGCTGATTAGACAGCATGATTATTGCACAGGTGTGCCTTATGCCTCGTACACACGTAGGGACTTTTGCCGGCGGACCTAGTCCAGCGGACAATCCCGCGGGACTTTCCAGCTAGGTCCGCTGGACTTTCCGAGGGTGTGGACTTGCCCACACACGCACGGACTTCTCCAGCGGATAATCCGCCGGCCAAAAGTCCGCGGGACTTTTGAAAATGAACGGACTTGCCCACACACGGAGCAGTCCGTTCATTTCGAACGTAACTTCAGGTTACGTAGCTAGCGTAGGCAGTAAATGCCGCCGCGCTAGCTCCGCAAGCTGGCATGGATTTAAAGGGAATCCCCACGCCGAAAAAACGGCGTGGGGGTTCCCCCCAAATCCAAGTCAGACCCTCATCCGAGCACGCAGCCTGGCAGGCCAGGAAAGGGGTGGGGACGAACGAGCGCCCCCCCCCTCCTGAGCCATACCAGGCCGCGTGCCCTCAACATGGGGGGTGCCCTGGGGAAAGGGGGGCCGTGCGCCCCCCCCCACCCCCAAAGCACCTTGTCCCCATGTTGATGAGGACAAGGGCCTCTTCCCGACAACCCTGGCCGTTGGTTGTCGGGGTCTGCGGGCGGGGGCTTATCGGAATCTGGGAGCCCCCTTTAATAAGGGGGCCCCCAGATCCCGGCCCCCCACCCTATGTGAATGAGTATGGGGTACGATGTACCCCTACCCATTCACCTAAGGTGTAAAATGTAAAGTACAAAAACACACACACTTTTGAAAAAATATTTTATTGCACTGCTCCGGGGGTCTTCTTCCGTCTTGGGGGTCTTCTCGCCGGACTCCTCCGCTCTCTTCTGCTCTTTTACCTAGCTCTTTCACGAGCGGGGGAAGTCCGGCTACCTTCTTCGTCGTCGCCGCCATCTGGGGGTCTCGATCCGCCTTCGGGGGTCTTCTTCCGTCTTGGGGGTCTTCTCGCCGGACTCCCCCGCCATTTACCAAGCTCTTTTACCGAGCGGGGGAAGTCCGGCTACCTTCTTCGTCGTCGCTGTTCATGTCACATGGTGACCCCGCCCCCTTGCGATGTCACAGTCCCAGCATCCTCCGGGACTGTGACAACACAAGGGGGCGGGGTCACCATGTGACATGTGCATGTGACCCTGTCCCCCATGTCCCTATATAAGTCTCAGCGCAGAGCGGCACAGGCATTCCGGGCAGAGAGAGCGTCGGGTCAACATCGGAAGAAGAAGAACAAGAAGAAGGACAAGAAGAAGGAGAAGGCGCCGGCAGCGCGGAAGACGACGACCGCCGCAAGAACAGAAGAGACCCCCGGAAGACCCCCGAAGGCGGATCGAGATCCCCAGACGGCGGCGACGACGAAGAAGGTAGCCGGACTTCCCCCGCTCGGTAAAAGAGCTTGGTAAATGGCGGGGGAGTCCGGCGAGAAGACCCCCAAGACGGAAGAAGACCCCCGAAGGCGGATCGAGACCCCCAGACGGCGGCGACGACGAAGAAGGTAGCCGGACTTCCCCCGCTCGTGAAAGAGCTAGGTAAAAGAGCAGAAGAGAGCGGAGGAGTCCGGCGAGAAGACCCCCAAGACGGAAGAAGACCCCCGGAGCAGTGCAATAAAATATTTTTTCAAAAGTGTGGGTGTTTTTTTTTACTTTACATTTTACACCTTAGGTGAATGGGTAGGGGTACATCGTACCCCATACTCATTCACATAGGGTGGGGGGCCGGGATCTGGGGGCCCCCTTATTAAAGGGGGTTCCCAGATTCCGATAAGCCCCCGCCCGCAGACCCCGACAACCAACGGCCAGGGTTGTCGGGAAGAGGCCCTTGTCCTCATCAACATGGGGACAAGGTGCTTTGGGGTGGGGGGGCCGCACGGCCCCCCTTTCCCCAGGGCACCCCCCATGTTGAGGGCACGCGGCCTGGTACGGCTCAGGAGGGGGGGGGGGCGCTCGTTCGTCCCCACCCCTTTCCTGGCCTGCCAGGCTGCGTGCTCGGATGAGGGTCTGACATGGATTTGGGGGGAACCCCCACGCCGTTTTTTCGGCGTGGGGAGTCCCTTTAAATCCATGCCAGGTCACGGAGCTAGCGCGGCGGCAGTAACTGCCTACGCTAGCTACGTAACCTGAAGTCACGTGCTAAATGAACGGACTTGCCGATGAGCGGCAAGTCCCTTCATTTCAAAAGTCCCGCGGACTTGCCCACTAACGGCGGGATTGTCCGCTGGACTTCCAAGTCCAGCGGATAATTTGAAAACAAAACTTCAAACTTTAGTCCGCCGTACTTTGGCCAAAAAAAGTCCGCCGGCGCCCACACACGAGGGGATTATCCGCTGGACTTCGGTCCAGAGGATAATCCCGCGGGATTGTCCCTTCGTGTGTACGCGGCATTAGGCTGACCACAATAAAAGGCCACTCTAAAATGTGCAGTTTTACTGTATTTGGGGGAGTCCGGGGAGTCCACAAACCAGTCAGTATCTGGTGTGGCAATTTACCTCACGCAGTACAGCACATCTCCTTCGCATAGAGTTTATCAGGTTATTGATTGTGGCCTGTAGAATGTTGGTCCATTCCTCTTCAATGGCTGTACAAAGTTGCTGAATATTGTCAGGAACTGGAACACGCTGTCATTTACACCGATCCAGAGCATCCCAAACATGCTCAATGGCTGCACATTTTAGAGTGGCCTTTTATTGTGGCCAGCCTTAGGCACACCTGTGTAATAATCATGCGGTCTAATCAGCATCTTGATATGCCACACCTGTGAGGTTGATGGATTATCTCCGCAAAGGAGAAGTGCTCACTAACACAGATTTAGACAGATTTGTGAACGTTATATGAGAGAAATAGGCCTTTTGTGTACATAGAAAAGTCGTAGATCTATGAGTTCAGCTCATGATGAATAGGGATGGGTGAACGGTTCAGCCCGAGCATAAATTCAGGCCAAACTTTGGTTGTTTGGATGTTCATGTATCGATGCAAACATTTTTTTTTTAAAACGGACGTTTTTTCGGGAGCAGTGATTTTTTTAATGCTTAAAGTGAAACAATAAAAATTAAATATTCCTTTAAATATTGTGCTGGGGAGTGTCTATAGTATGCTTGTAAAGTGGCACATTTGTCCTGTGTTTAGAACAGTACCACAGCAAAATTACATTTCTAAAGGAAAAATTGTCATTTAAAACTGATCTTGGCTGTAATGAGTTGTCGGGTCTCGGCAATATAGATAAAACTCATTGAAAAAAAGGGCATGGGTTGCCAATTTTATTTTCAATTGCATGGGGGTCCCCCCAAAATCCATACCAGGCTCTTCAGGTCTGGTATAGATTTTAAGGGGACCCCTGCACCAAAATAAAAAAAATGGCATAGGGGTCCCCCCAATATCCATACCAGACCCTTATCCGAGCACGCAACCTGGCAGGCCACAGGAAAAGAGGGGGGACGAGAGAGCACCCCCCTCCTGAACCGTACTAGGCCACATGCCCTCAACATGGGGAGCTTGTCCCCATGTTGATGGGGACAAGGGCCTTATCCCCACAACCCTTGCCCGGTGGTTGTGGGGGTATGCAGCGGGGAGCTTATCGGAATCTGGAAGCCCAATTTAACAAGGGGACCCCCAGATCCCGGCCCCCATGTGAGTTGGTAACGGGGTACATTGTACCCCTACTATTTCACAAAAAAAGTGTAAAAAATGAAAGTCCTTTATTAAAAAATCATTTAAAATGTCCCGCGATGTAAATCCACGCTGCCAGACGGACCGAAAAAGAAAGAAAAAAAGTCACAACCATTCTGCCTCCATGGGAAGCTCCCGCCAAGTGACGCTTCTTCTGGGTGACAGTTCTTATATAGCTGAGGGCGGGGCCACCCAGTGATGTAAACTGGTGGGCGGGGGGGCTTATCGGAATCTAGAAGCCCCCTTTAACAGATCCCGAGGCTTCCCCATGGTTTCCCTATGGCGTCAGAGGGGGGCCACCCGTTTACATCACTGGGTGGCCCCGCCCTCAGCTATATAAGAACTGTTACCCAGAAGAAGCTTCACTTGGCGGGAGCCTCCCATAGAGGCGAAATGGTTGCTGCTTCTCTTTATTTTTTTGGCCCATCGGGCAGCTTGGATTTACTTTGCGGGAAATTTTTTTAAATTTTTGACACTTTTTTTTGTGAAATGGTAGGGGTACAATGTACCCCGTTACCAACTCACATGGGGGGCCAGGATCTGGGGGTCCCCTTGTTAAAGGGGGCTTCCAGATTCTGATAAGCTCCCCGCCTGCATACCCCCACAACCACAGTGCAAGGGTTGTAGGTATGAGGCCCTTGTCCCCATCAAAATTGGGACAAGGTGCATTGGGGGCTACTCCAAAACACCCTCCCCATGTTGAGGGCATGTGGAGTGGTACAGTTGGGGGGCACTCTCGCGCCCCCCTCTTTTCCTGTGGCCTGCCAGGTTGCGTACTCGGATAAAGGTCTGGTATGTATTTTTTTCTAAATTTGATGCAAGGTTCCCCTTAATTTCCATATCGGACCTGAAGGGCCTGGTATGGATTTTAGGAGGGTCCCCACACAATTTTTTTTAATCTTGGTTCGGGGTTCCCCTTAAAATCCTTACCAGACCTGTACGGTCTGGTATGGATTTTGGGGGGACTCCTACGCCATTTCTTTTTTTAAATTTGGTGCAGGGTTCCCCTCAATTTCCATATCAGACCTGAAGGGCCTGGTATGGATTTTAGGGGGACCCCCACGCAATTTCTTTTCAAATATTGGTTCGGGGCCTTCCCCTTAATATTCATACCAGACCCAAAGGGCCTGGTAATGGACTGGGGGGGGCATGCCCTTTTTTTCAATGAGTTTTATCTATATTGCCGAGACCCGACAATTCATTACAGCCGCAATCATTTTTAAATGACAATTTTTCCTTTAGAAATTAAATTTTGCTGTGGTACTGTTCTAAACACGGGAAAAATGCGCCACTTTACAGGCATACTATAGACACCCCCCCCCCCCCGACACGGTATTTAAAGGAATATAAAATTTTTATTGTTTCACTATAAGCATTAAAAAAACACTGCTCCCGAAAAAAAATGTCTGTTTTTAAAAAAACATTTTGCTTTGATTCATGTCCCCTGGGGCAGGACCCAGGTCCCCAAACACTTTTTATGACAATAACTTGCATATAAGCCTTTAAAATTAGCACTTTTGATTTTTTATGTTCGTGTCCCATAGACTTTAACGGTGTCCATGTGTTCTTCCAAATTTTTTGCCTGTTTGGTATGTTCTGGTGCGAACTGAACCGGGGGGTGTTCGGCTCATCCCTAATGATAAATAGGGGCAAACACAAAAGTGTATATACACACAGCTATTATTCTTTGCCTGTTTTACTAACAGGTGACGTTTTTATATTGTAGAAAGTGTCTAATTTTAAATAATTAAAGTTGATAAAGCAAAACACCTTGAATATACTGTACTACACCAATAGCAGAATGTAACATTCTAAAAAGGGATTTTTGCACTCATTACTTAATACTAGGCTATTGTTAGGTACAACACATGAAATTGAATAACTATGCATAACTAAAATATAGAACCATGGGATACTTCTAATTAAAATAATCAGTATATTAAATACCAAAAGTATTTAATTTCATGTATCATAAGTGTTTCTAGTGTCATTAATATTTAAATAATATTAAAAGGCTTTCCACTTACAGTACTTTTAGAAGTTTGTCAGCCTCCCTTGGAATTTCCCATATTCGGTATTAAAATGTATTTAATTGAGTGTTTAATGTCACTGATCTTCATTTTTAATGTGGTTATTAGGAGAGCCTCATTTGAAAAGCAACTTACATTATTTGAAAGAGGAAAACACTGACTTTACTGGTAAAACAAGAATTCTATTAATTTACAAAATGTTTTAAAATCATATTATAGTATAAAAGTGTTTGGGTAAATTTGGGTAAATAACATATTATTTTGTTTTCTACACCTCCATCTGGTTAATCCTCAATCAACCATTAGATACATATGACTGAATCTATTATTTAATTCATTTTAAATACATACATATACAATACATTTACAATGCATTCATTTTTATTCATTGATAAATATACATAGCACATATGGCAGTACAGTGAAACAAGGGTAATTCTTAACATGATTCGCAAGTATGAATTAGCCGGTTTCTCCAGGAGACACCCAAAACAGATCTATGGATAATCAAAAGCAATTTTATAAATAACATTTCATATGTTGCCCATATGCCTGATGAGGAGGCACTAATATGCAGCACTGATGGGCACTGATAGGTGGCACTGATATGCAGCACTGATGAGCACTGATAGGTGGCACTGATGGACACTGATAGGTGGCACTGATGAGCACTGATAGGTGGCACTGATAAGCACTGATAGGTGGCACTAATAAGCAGCACTGATGGGCAATGATAAGCAGCGCTGATAGGTGGCACTGATGGGCACTACTGATGGGCAGACATTGATGAGCACTGAAAGGCAGCACTGATTGGCATAACTGATGGGCACAGATTGGCCTCACTGATAGGCACAGACTGGTGTCACTGATGTGCACAGAGTGGCATCACTAATAGGCACTGCTGAGGCTGCATTGTAATCAGGGCAGTGATTACCTTTTTTAAAATCTTCCCTGTAAGGAGATGTCGCTGATCGGCTTTCCTCACCTCACACTCTGTCAGTGTGAGGCGAGGAGAGCTTATAAACAGCACTTCCTTGTTGATGTGGTCGGCTGTGATTGGACACAGCTGATCACATGGCAAAGAGCCATGACCGCATCTTCATGACAAGAAGTGGAGGTAAATCTTCCCAGGAGGACACAGTGTGCAAAAAATAACCCTGTAAGGTTAATCCATTCCTACTGTATCCAAAAAGAAACCAATAAAAGTTTTGGCTTTACATACATTTTAATATGATAAAACGATATACATTTTTTGTGATTTGATAGATCTGCTTTAATGTTAAATTATTAATTAAACAGCATTTATTCATTTTGTTTGGAGCTTAAGCTTATCAAACCTCAAAAATACATTTAATCTATTGCAGCTTACTAGTCCTTATAATAGTTTTATTTTACCAAGCTTTGTTTCTTTATCTTCACCTGGTAATACAGTTCCAGTCCTAAGATGACAATGCATACCCACACTTCTGTATCAGGAAAAAACAAACAAAATAGGACTAAAGCTGACCATACATAGAAATGTGGCTGGTTCAGCAGAAGCTAGCTGAATTTTGATCCATGTATGGGCAGGCTGGTTGTACTGAAGTTGATTTATCAGTTGACTTAAGTACAACCAGCCTGTTGTTTTTTCATTTGATCACTGCCAGCAGCTATAGCAATGATCATTGTATTCTGATGGCCCAGAAGTTTCCTGCTGTCAGAATACAATAGCTCTGCAGGAGGGATTCCTCCATGGACACTGAATGTGTTGATGGGGGAATTGAGCAATTGAAAACTGCATAATGTTTGGCCTGCTTAAGGAACCCTGCTTTATGCTATTGTCCATAGCATTAAGAAGTGTGTGTATGTAGTCCTCAGGGAACAATGTGATTGATAACAGTCAGAACAGGCAGATTAATTAATTCACAAGATCTCTGGCTAGATCAACAGGTCATTTTTTGAAAATGTCAAACAGAAATGGCCAAACGCTTTCAATGTTATAAGAAACAGACCAAAGGGAGTAAATTATGTTTATTGTGAAGGGTTTGCATATACTTTAAAGCAGAGCTATTACTTAGTATTTAAAACACAACCACTTAGCTGGAGTATTGTTTTGCATTTGTGTCTTTTAAGGTCACTTTGCAGTAAAGCAAGGAAGCTTAGAAACCTCTGTAGTGTAAAGTGTATTAATGTGGTTTTACTGAACAAATGCTGTACATGCAAACTATTACAATTATAGGAAAATAGCACAAGCTATCCATGCTTCTGTCAGGGCTGGGCTCAGCCCTTCCTTCTCTGAGCTGGCTGCTTAGCTGTCAGCTAATTGCCAGCTCCTATCTATCCACAGTTACTCAGCTGTTGATGATATCCTGCTCGTCAGTCCTGCCTACTTAAGCCGTCCAGTCCAGAGGATCTCTGCCTTTGCCTTGGTCAAAATCACAGAAACTGAGACCCTTTCCTGCAATCCTGTTCAAGATTTGATTTGTTGACATCCCTTCTGGCTCCAAATCGTGCTTGCTGTTCCACTACATTGATACCTGACTTCTGGCTTGGCTGACTATCCGTTCCAGTTACTGAACTCTGGCTATGTTTTGACTACGTGTGTTCTGTTTACTTTTGTTATTAAAGGTTAAACATAAAGCCTTGGTTAGAGAGTAACTTGGTTTCAGACAAACACATTTTTTTTTATCAACTTTGACTTTATATACAAGCGATGTCTTGATTTACAAGTAAAGCCATGTTACAGCTAAGTATAAATGAGAAGAAAGGTGCCTCTAAGTGTAGCAGTACAGTTACAATACTGTTACATTTAATGAAGGTTCAACATTTAGAAATTAACATGGTTGATGATTAAAACAGGCACATCCAAGTATGCAGGCATCCAAAGCTGCCTACAGCTGGACTCTTCTTATGGCTCCTACATTCTCAGAGCCCTGCAAACAACTGTTTCTTTGTCTCACCACATGGCTTGTTCAAGTCCTTTTCCCTCCCCCTACTATCATCATTTCCAATAGCATAAGTTCCTGTTCTGGCTTCACAAACCAGTCCAATGGGTTAATTGGCAAATAAATAGGAGAATCTTAGCTTCTAAATAATACATGATCTACAATGTAACAATTCATATACCTATGCTATAAAAAATCACTAAAATAGCCATAGCAACACAAGTATCAAACCATACTGGTCATTACATTTTCCATATGTACACTGTGCCTGATATCTGCATTTTAAAAAAGGTATTTCACCAGGTGAAAGCTGCAAATTACAATAAAATGTTAAATATTTTATTAGATTTCAGAGAATCAGCTTAGATCTACTTAACTACACTCAAAATAACAGTTTTTTTTTTTTAAACTAGTGAACTCCATAAAAACACATGTAGCAGGTACCTCTCCAGACTGATTGAATCCACGAGGGAGAGAGCTGCCTGCTAGCAACTGCATGGGCTTTCCTCTCCTCTCTCACACACACACAGAACTGTTTACTTTGTAGTCTCCCTATTGGAAGATACTGAGAGCCAATCATCAGGGAACAGCAGCAAAGAACTGACGAATATGAAGTCCCAGCACAAGGCAGCCTGACTGACTGTGTGAGGGGGCAGGACTGCAGATCCCAGGCTGCACTGCAGAGAGTCAAGAGGATTGTGGGAGAGACTATAAAAAGCACAGGGCGGATGAGGCCGAAGGGCCTTGTTTCCTGGATACCATTGGGAGAGCGATCCTCTGTTGCTGTGTGAGGGGATTGTGGCTACCAAGGGGCACACAGTCTGCAGCTCACGCCCAGAGGAAGAGAACCTGCATGTTTCCAGAAGGATGCTCAACAGCAGCGCGGAATGTCACGGAATCAGCCGATTCACCAGATCAGAGACTGAAAGCCATTGCGACACATCTGCAGCCAGGAGAATCGGTTGATCACTCTTTGGAGGACCGCTGAATGTGTACAGGATTGGTGAGGGGGCTTTGCCCAGGAATCTTGTTGCCTTCCATAAAACACCACACCTGAATACCGTGCACAGACACCTGTTATCCAGATCACGTAGAGGAGTGCTATAGCACAGCACCAGCTATTTTACATTCCTTCTCATTACCCTGTTACATTGAGGGACCCTTGTCCACAGAGCTCCTACATGCTGGTAAAGAGTACAAACGCAAAGCTTTGCTCCTAGAACATTATTGTTGTTGTTCTTAAAGGGGACACACCACTGGTGTTTGTATTACTTCATTGTGTGTGTATTGAAGGTACTATAGGTCGGCCTGGGGTTCCAATTTAGCCATAGTATTCTACATCAATTAACAGCTTGTTTGGGGAGTCCATTCATTCTGTGTATGTTGTTATTAATCTTTTATTGTTGCATAGTGTTATTGACTGTTTTGAGAACTGTTTCAACCAAGTTCTGGCTACTTATACAGGACTTGGCTGACTAATATTACTTTAAACTTTTCTCTGGTCCATGTAAACTTGAGAGAGCAGAGCTGTGTCTGTGTGTTATTACTGGGTTATTCCATTAATCACATTGCTAGGTGTGCCAGAGGGGCTGGGATTCTTTGGGTTTGAGAGGCAGAGTAACGGACTGAACAAACAAAAGCAGCTCCTTTGGGGATATCGCTATACACAGAAACCCGATTGAAAGAGCAGATACATGGTAATGGATGTCAATGTGCATGTCTAATTTTTTTGTTTTTTCCTTAAACTAGATCAATAATATCTGGACTGCTGGCAAAGTGAGCTTTCAGTTTTCAGATATATGAAATATCGACTGTTATTCACAGCAAAGCTGTCCCTAATATGATCACCACCAAGTAAATTTACTATTGCTTTCCAAGCAAAGTTGGCAGTAAACAGGAACTGCTGAGATAGATGGTGGTTGGAAGCAATATTATTCTATAAATATAAAACTGACAAAACCCTGTAAAATAACATTTGTTTTTAATACATTCTCACTTGAAATCCCCAGACACGAGCAAAGTTTTTCGAGCATAATAATATTTCTAAGCCGCTTCATTGACAGATGCAGTCAAGAATGTAGCGAGATGTGTATTAAAGGCAAGTAATACATGTAATGTGGTGAAATTAGAACACTTTAGCCTGTATTTAGAAAGGCGCTTTTTTTAATCTTGCGTAGATGTATTTTTTCTTAACCACTTCGCGGAGGGCCGTCCTGGGACGTCCTTGACTTTCTGGGGTTATATCTGAATGATGCCTACAGCTACAGACATCATTCAGATATCGGCTTTTTCAGCCAGCGATTCCCTACACCATAAGAATGATCATAGCGGCTGTTCCACCACTTGATCGTTCTTACGGGCGGCGGGAGGGGACGCCCCCCTCCCTGCCGCCCTCCAGTGCTTCTACCGACTCACCGCTTCCATTGGTGAGTCGGACACAGGATCTGCCGGCTCCCGAATGGTGATCATAGAGATTTCTCTATGATCGTTCGGAGGCCTCTGCATTCAAAAAATGGCACCGCCTCGGCTGGGAAGCCAGGATCATTTTTTATTTTTTATTTTAGGCTTCCCAGCCTAGAGGTGAGATGTGGGGGTCTTATTGACTGTAAAATAGGTCCGATCAGGCCATTTTGCTATTACAAGGGATGTTTACATTCCTTGTAATAGGAATAAAAGTGATCACATTTTTTTATTTTTATTTGAAACTAAAAAAATAAAAGTTAACAATAATAAAAAAAAAAAATGTAAAGCTCCCCTGTCCCCGTGAGCTTGTACGCAGAAGGGAACTCATATGTAAGTCCCGCCCACATATGAAAACGGTGTTCAAACCACACATGTGAGGTATCGCCGCGAACGTTAGAGCGAGAGAAATAATTCTAGCCCTAGACCTCCTCTGTAACTCAAAACATGTAACCAGTAAACATTTTTAAAGCGTCGCCTATGGGGATTTTTAAGTACCAAAGTTTGGTGCCATTCCACAAGCGCATGCAATTTTGAAGCATGACATGTTGGGTATCTATTTACTCGTCGTATCTTCATCTTTCACATTATGCAAACAAAATTGGGCTAACTTTACTGTTTTTTTTTTTTTTTAAAGCATGAAACTGTTTTTTTTTCTGAAAAAAACGTGTTTGAAAAATTGCTGCGCAACTACCGTGCGAGATACAAAGTTGCAACGACCACCATTGTATTCGCTCGGGTCTTTGCTAAAAAAAAAACATATATAATGTTTGGAGTTCTATGTAATTTTCTAGCAAAAAAAAGGAGAGAAATGTCAGAATTGGCCCTGGTGTGAATGGTTAATATATAGAGTGCCTTGCAAAAGTATTCACCCCACCCTTGGCTTTTTACCTATTTTGTTACATTACTGCCTTTAGTTCAATGTTTTTTTATTATGAATTATATGTGATGGATCAGAACACAATAGTCTAAGTTGGTGAAGTAAAATTAGAAAAATATATACATAAAATAATTTTTCAGAAATTAAAAACTGATAATCAGCATGTGCGTATGTATTCACCCCCTTTGTTATGAAGCCCATAAAAAGCTCTGGTGCAACCAATTACCTTCAGAAGTCACATAATTAGTGAAATGATGTCCACCTGTGTGCAATATAAGTGTCACATGGTCTGTCATTACATATACACACCTTTTTGAAAGGTCCCAGAGGCTGCAACACCTAAGCAAGAGGCATCACTAACCAAACACTGCCATGAAGACCAAGGAACTCTCCAAACAAGTAAGGGACAATGTTGTTGAGAAGTACAAGTCAGGGTTAGGTTATAAAAAAATATCCAAATCTTTGATGATCCCTAGGAGCACTATCAAATCAAATCTATCATAACCAAATGAAAAGAACATGGCACAACAGCAAACCTGCCAAGAGATGGCCTCACACCAAAACTCATGGACCGGGCAAGGGGGACATTAATCAGAGAGGCAGCACAGAGACCTAAGGTAACCCTGGAGGATCTGCAGAGTTCCACAGCAGAGACTGGAGTATCTGTACATAGGACAACAATAAGACCCCTTTTACACCACACCGCCCATATCGTTGGCGGTAAAAAGGCGCTATTTTTAGCGGCGTTTTACCGTCGGATTTGCGGCGCATTTTGCCCACTAGCGGGCGCTTTTACCCCCCGCTGGCGGCCAAGAAAGGGTTAAACCCCCTGGCAAAACGCTGCAACAGCTGCATTTTGCCGGCGGTATTACAGCGCTGCCCCATTGATTTCAATGGGGAGCAGCGCTGGAGGAGCAGTGGAGGAGCGGTGAGTTCACCGCTCCAAAGAAGCTGCTGGCAGGACTTTTCCTGACGTCCTGCCAGCACACCGCTGCAGTGTGAAAGCCCTCGGGCTTTCACACTACAGACAATGGTGCAGCTGTTTTAGGGCGGATTGCAGGTGCTATTTCTAATGCTATAGCGCCTGCAAAACGCCCTTGGTGTGAAAGGGTCTAAGCTGTACGCTCCATAGAGTTGGGCTCTATGGCAGAGTGGCCACAAGAAAGCCATCACTTTCAGCAAAAAACAAAATGGCACATTTTGAGTTTGCGAAAAGGCATGTGGGAGACTCACAAAATGTATGGAGGAAGGTGCTCTGGTCTCATGAGACTAAAATTGAACTTATTGGCCATCAAAGAAAATGCTATATCTGGCGCAAACCCAACACATCACATCACCCAAAGAACACCAGCCACAGTAAAACATGGTGGTGGCAGCATCATGCTTTGGGGATGTTTTTCAGCAGTCAGGACTGGGAAACTGGTCAGAGTTGAGGGAAAAATGGATGGTGCTAAATACAGGGATATTCTTGAGCAAAACCTGTACCACTCTGTGTGTGATTTGAGGCTAAGACGGAGGTTCACCTTCCAGCAGGATGATGGCCCCAAACACACTGCTAAAGCAACACTTGAGTGGTTTAAGGGGAAACATGTAAATGTGTTGGAATGGCCTAGTCAAAGCCCAGACCTCAATCCAAAAGAACATCTGCGGTCAGACGTAAAGATTGCTGTTCACAAGTGCAAATGATTCAACTTGAAAGAGCTGGAGCAGTTTTGCAAGGAGGAATGGGCAAAAATCCCAGTGGTAAGATGCGGCAAGCTCATAGAGACTTATCCAAAGCATCTTGGAGCTGTGAGAGCCACAAAAAGGTGGCTCTACAAAGTATTGACTTTAGGGGGGTAAATAGTTATGCACATTGACTTTTTCTGTTATTTTGTCCTATTTGTTATTTGCTTCACAAAAAAGTAAAAAAATCTTCAAAGTTGTGGGCATGTTCTGTAAATTAAATGATGCAAATCCTCAAGCAATCCATGTTAATTCCAGGTGAATATTTTTGCAAGACACTGTGTTTACAGTATCTCACAAAAGTGTGTACACCATTCACACTTTTGTAAATATTTTATTATATCTTTTCATGTGACAACACTGAATAAATGACACTTTGCTACAATGTAAAGTAGGCGTGTACAGCTTGTATAACAGTGTAAACAGTGTAAATTTGCTGTCCCCTCAAAATAACACACAGCCATTAATGTCTAAACCGCTGGCAACAAAAGTGAGTACAGCCCTAAGTGAAAATGTCCGAATTGGGCCCAAAGTGTCTATTTTGGCCATCATTATTTTCCAGCACTGCCTTAACCCTCTTGGGCATGGAGTTCGCCAGAGCTTTACAGGTTGCCACTGGAGACCTCTTGCACCCCTCCATGATGACATGACAGAGCTGGTGGATGTTAGAGACCTTGCGCTCCTCCACCTTCCATTTGAGGATGCCCCACAGATGCTCAATAGAGTTTAGGTATGGAGACATGCTTGGCCAGTCCATCACATTTACACTCAGCTTCTTTAGCAAAGCAGTGGTCATCTTGGAGGTGTGTTTTGGGTCTTTATCCTGTTGGAATACTGCCCTGCGGCCCAGTCTATGAAGGGAGGGGATCATGCTCTGCTTCAGTATGTCACAGTACATATTGGCATTCATTTTACCCTCAATAAACTGTAGCTCTCCAGTGCTGGCAGCAATCAAGCAGCCCCAGACTATGACACTCCCACCACCGTGCTTGACTGTAGGCAAGACACACTTGTCTTTGTACTCCTCACCTGGTTGCCGCCACACACGCTTGACACCATCTGAACCAAATACGTTTATTTTGGTCTCAGCAGACCACAGGACATGATTCCAGTAATCCATGTTCTTAGGCCCCTTTCACACTGGGGAGGGGAGCCGCGGTGACGGTAAAGCAGCGCTATATTTAGCGCTGCTTTACCGTCGTTTTAACCGCGGTTTTCGGTGGTGCGGTTTTACCCCCGCGAGCGGCCGAAAAAGGGTTAAAGACCCCCGCAGAGCGCCGCCGTAGCGGCGCTCTGCGGCGGTATTGCCGCGGTTTCACCGCGGTGTCCCATTCTAATCAATGGGAAGGAGCGGTATAGGAGCGGTGAACACACCACTCCTATCCCGCTCCAAAGATGCTGCTAGCAGGACTTTTTTTGTCATCCTGCTAGCGCACCGCTCCAGTGTGAAAGCCAGCCGGCTTTCACACTGGAGTTAAAGGGGCCGGATTTTTTCATGCGGTGAACAGGCGCTATTTTTAGCGCTGTACCGCATGAAAAACGCCCCGGTGTGAAAGGGGCCTTAGTCTGCTTGTCTTCAGCAAACTCTTTGTGGGTTTTCTTGTGCATCATCTTTAGAAGAGGCTTCCTTCTGGGACAACAGCCATGCAGACCAATTTGATACAGTGTTCGGCATATGGTCTGAGCACTGACTAGCTGACCCCCCACCCCTCCAACCTCTGCAGCAATGCTGGCAGCACTCATACGTCTATTTCCCAAAGACAATCTCTGGATATTAATCTGAGCATGTGCACTCAAAATTTCTTTGAGTGGAACCTGTCCTGTTAAACCGCTGTATGGTGTTGGCCACCATGCTGCAGCTCAGTTTCAGGGTCTTGGATTGGCCATCTCTTCTTATAGCCTAGACCATCTTTATGTAGAGCAACAATTATTTTTTTCAGAACCTCAGAGAGTTCTTTGCCATGAGGTGCCATGTTGAACTTCCAGTGACCAGTATGTGAGAGCGATAACACCAAATTCACACTTGAGACTATGTAACACTATTGAGTCACGTGAAACCGGAGAGGGAAAATGGCTAATTGGGTCCAATTTGGACATTTTCACTTAGGGGTGTACTCACTTTTGTTGCTTGCAGTTTAAACATTATTGGCTGTGTGTTGAGTTATTTTGAGGGGGCAGCAAATTTACATTGTTATACAAGCTGTACACTCACTACTTTACATTGTAGCAAAGTGTAATTTCTTCAGTGTTGTGACATGAAAAGGTATAATAAAATATTTACATAAATGTGGGGGGTGTACTCACTTTTGTGAGATACTGTAGCTAGGTGTATGCTGATTTTTGTATGTAGTGGTCACCTTTCTGTATATTAGTAGGTGAACACATTTATTGCAATAGAGTTTATATAACCCTCTTGTTGTTTTAGTTACTCTGGTCCTTTCTGGTCTGGGATTCTATAACTAGTTTTAGCTCAGGGCTTAATAACCAGTATGAGCTCGAGCCAAGTTAGGCATCTGATGGAAATTTCTGGTAGTTAGGTCTGGTTGCATGACAGATTAGAAACTTTGGGGGAAAAAAAAAACTACTACTGACTAAGACACAGAATAGATAGTAGATAGTAGTTCCAATGCCACATCACAGTTTCTGCTGGTGAGAAGCTGCATTTCAGGCTGGTTGGAAAAAGGTTGGGGATATCCCCATCAATGCTTATCTTTAGGTCTCCGACACAAAGAGGGACCATGCTTTATGAGCATCTTCAGAGGCCTCTGCACCTGAACTTTGCTGCAACATTCATCTGGAGGTATCTTTATTAATAACTGTATATACCTGGGTATATACTGTATATACACAATTCCATTAGGTCTCTTTTGGGCCCTTTGCTGATAAGACCAGTTTGTACATTGGATGTATGTACTATTACTAGGCTTTTCTTATATAAAGCTCATATTATATCTGCAATGGTGTGTATCTACAGTATATGCTTATGATGCCTATGGTTAATGTTGTATGCAGGTTGCAGTATTTCCTCTGTTCCCAATTACTTTGATTAGATTACGTGTTCATTTCCCAGGAAGGGAATCCCCTCTGCTCACTGAGACCCTGTCCTGGGTGGAGGCACTGCCAATTTACTATTAAACCCACTCTTCCCCTGATTTACCTACAGGTTTAGTGCAATATTCTGTTTGGATAGGGTAATTTAGCATACCCACCCCTGCTCCCAGAAGAGGGCAACACTCTATAAATGTATTATCACTTCTTAGCTTTACCATATATCTATTCTTTAAAATGTAATGAGTGTGAAATTCCTACTCAGTATATTACCGGTAGTTCCCTGGAACACAGACACAAAAATGTAATAGAAACCACAAGCAAAGCATGATTACATTGTCATGTTCCCTGCATCACATTTATCTGAGGGATTCAATAAAAATGCAAATGTAAGTAGTAGGAATATGGTTTCCAAAAACTGCAACTCGGTTATAATATTTATGTGCTTATTTAATGTTTGTTGAATTTGGTTTAAAACATTATAGTAATGTTTAATCAAGAAACAGCAGGGAAATCTTTGTGACTAGGTGTGTGTATCACTCAAATGGCTAGCCAGAAAAAAACAAATCTAACTCTGAAAAGTAAAACAATAAAAGTCTTCCAGAAAAATCCCCTAATAAACAGACTTGAAGAAAACATGCCCACCCTCCTGAGAGCATTAACAAAAAATTCTTGATAGTTGTGGATGGAATTATTCAGTGCTGGTTATTTTTTCTTTCCTATTATCCCTTTCTTTTTTCACACAGGGTGGTATACTGTAACCGGACAGGCTATGAGTTTTAGAAATGTATGTGCCCCTGATTAAATTATAAAGAAACACACTTATTTCCTAACCAAATATGTTGCTGCATAAAACAAAGAAAATGCAGTGCTTTGGGAAGCTTAATTATTTCCTGGTCATCAGCAACCAAACAAAAAAAATTCTGAAATGTTTTCTTTTTTTTTTCTTTTTTGTTTCACAAGAAATGTTTTCAATGAGCAACTGTTTAAACAGCAGTTTAGTAAATGATCTCCCAGTCTGGCAATGAACAAACTTTAATGGGCTACAAAAAAGTCTTGGATTATTAAACCTTTCCATGAAAGACAGTTTGGCAGTGAACATGCTGTAATTATATTCCAATTCATGCATATTTCAGTGTTAGATATGTATGATAAATATGAGGAGAAATTAAATATCTGGAAAATAAATAATGCTATTTTGAAGTGAAAATGCCACACCTTTTAATCAGTTAAATTTAAAGAGTTTATTATTGCAATACCTTGTTTTAACTTCTGATACAAATGTGTCATTGTGATAAACTGATTCAACAAGATTCCATGAAAGGATTCTCTTCCACTCAATAAAAAAATATTTGATATAAAAAAAGTAGTGGATAGAATGACTTTTATTTTATTCCGCGTACACATGATCGGATTTTCCACCAGCAAAAGTCTGATGAGAGCTTTTGGTTGGAAATTCCGACCATGTGTATGCTCCATCAGACTTTTGCTGGCGGAATTCCCGCCAGCAAAAGATTGAGAGCATGTTCTCAATTTTTCGGTCGGAAAAAGTTCAGATCGGAAATTCCGATCGTCTGTACCAATTCCGACGTGTAAAATTCCTACACATGCTTGGAAACAATTTGACGTATGCTCGGAAGTATTGAACTTCATTTTATCAGCTCGTCATAGTGTTGTACGTCACCGCATTCTTGACGGTGGAAAATCCGCTCGTGTGTACGCGGCATTAGACTCCCAACAGAACACTAATTGAGTGCAAATCTCTCTAACAGAGACCCAGAGAGCAGTAAAACTCTAATACCGCGTACACATGACCAGACTTTCCGTCAGACTAGGTTCGACGGTCTTCCCGATGGACTTTCGACAGAGTTCCGACGGACTCCAGAACGAACGGACTTGCCCACACAAGAACGGACTAAGTTAGTTTGAAAGTCCATTAGTTTTGAATGTGATGACGTAAGACGGGACTAAAAAAGGAAATGCAATAGCCAGTATTTGGTCCATATGACCAGCATACAGACGATCGGATTTTCCCACACACGATCGGAATGTCCGATGGACTGATCCCGCCGGACCTTGTCTGCCGGAAAGTCTGGTCATGTGTACGCGGCATAAGAAGCATTTTACTCTTTCCCAACTATAACCTAAACTTAGACTGGCCATAGATGAGACACTTTTTTTTTCATTCCACCAGCATATTGAACAAAACAAAAACTTACCTGATTCCCTCATTCACACACTTGATATGAAACCTCCTACTGTGCCTTTGTATTGTGACAGTGGCGAGGCTTCCTCTCTTTCAGAATACACTGATCAGCGCTGTAGGCTATAGAGTTAGCTATTGATCAGGCAGTAAGTTTCCAACAGGGTGGTTTAACAGAAGTCAATAGCAAGATCAACTTCTTTTCAACCACATGCCCATACATGGATCGAAATTTGTCCAGTCCCTGCTGAATCAACCAAATTTTGATCCATGTATGGCCAGCTCACACAATTTGGGTGGACATAAGCTTTAAATATGAACTGGTGCAATTATTTGACCATTGTTGCTCCTTTTGTATTTCTAAATATTATACTACACTGTACAAATTCACAAAATAACTCAAAAAAACTCAACACAAATGAGCCTTAAAAAAAGCTGCACAGTGGTTATATTTTGTTTCTGTTGGAGTAGTGAATGCTTAAAACCCCTGTTATTTTATTCTTGTGCACACCTGAAGAAATGTACTTTAATTTCTTGGCCTAGAGGACAAAACAGCAAGTTATAGGAAACCTCCTAAAATGTGGGTATTCTACTGCCTTCATACTTTTCTTTTTTTTTTTTTTTTTTTTTGTGGTGCATTATTTTGCATTTAAACATGTGTTGCTTTGAGGCAGCCTATTCAAATGAATGGGCTGGCAATGCACCAAAATGGTCTAGAACGGGGGTAATGAATTAAAATTCACAGAGGTCCGATCAGTTAAACTTTATTCCAACAAAGGTCTGAATCTCATATTTGTTCTGTGACTCAGATCCTTCAAGTCACAACCCCCCTTTTACATCAGTGTCCTTGTTCTCCCTTCATAGCGCAGTCCCCTCTTTACATCATTGTCATCAGTCTTCCCCTTCACATCAACATCCCCCATTTGCATCATAGCCCCCCTTTACTTCATAGTGGCGCGTCTTTATATCACAGTCCCCCTTTCCATCACATTTCTTCTCTTTACGTTACACCCCCATATACAATACAGCCCCCCTTTACATCAAAGTCCCCAATTTATATTGCAGTTCCTCCTTTTACATTACAGTCTTGCTTTAGATCACAGAGCCCCTTCTCATCATACATCCATTTGCATCACAGTCTCCCTGTTTACATCACAGTGCTCCAATTTATATCACAGCCCACCTTACATCACAAACAATTGACAGTCTTCCACACTTGTTCCAATAAATTAAACACTTTAAGCGGTAATTCCCAAATGATCTTCCTTTGTTAGGACTTTCCTTTATCTGCAATAATATTAACACCAGAAAACACAGTAGAAAAACATAATCAGGAGCACATCAAGAGATATTGGCACAGAAGACGGCAGAAAGGTAAACTAAAGATTAAAATTACTTCTCATGTTTACAAACTAAATTGTGTGGCTGTTGCCGAAGATTGTGGAGTAATATTTGGCAAATGTGAGTCTCACAAGCAACAGTCAAATTAAGAACACCTGACAAAAAACAAAACGATCCTCCACAGTTGATGATGCCAAAAGCCATGTAGAGCCACCATATGTTTTAATTGAAGATTTCTCATCTGTCTAAGGAGAATAAATTTTGCTGTAGGAAAAATGAAAGTGCTTTTCACAGAGCCTTCTAAAAGATGGCTGTTCTCATCAATAAATGATTTGGTTTGCTTGCTGTGGCAAGCAGAGAATTTGAAAAAATAAAAATAAAAACAGGTGCAGCTGGATAATATTTCTTTATAATTACTCTTCATAAAAAAAGACAAGAGCCTGCTTAAATTAATTATTCTTGTCCCTGTAAGAAACAGAATTTTTCAAAGTGCTAATTATATTAAAAAAAACTGAAGTAACAGAAATGTTATACAGCTACAAAAGTTAAAAAAAAAATAGTTTGAGGCCTTTTTATGTGTTTAAGGTTTTTTTTAATATAAAATGCGGATATGTTCAATGTGGATTAAAGTGAAACAACACTTTTTATGGAAATGAATCACTTTTAGGTCAAATATGGATTGAATGTATCTTTTTAAATTGAGAAAGCGCAGTGATGCCCAAAACTGTCTTTTTTTGTTCCTTGTGACATGTACATTCGAGTAAAGACAAAGCAGGAAGATCTGTGCTCCAGCCTGCTGGATGTTTTTAAGCATGGATATTTAATGTTTACAGTACTTGCCGGTCACCTTTGCCAGTTTTTATACATATTCAGTACTGTGCAAAAGTTTAGGCAGGTGTGAGGTGTTTGGGGTCATTGTCCTGCTGCAGAATTAATTTGGAGCCATTCACATGCCTCCCTGATGGTATAGCATGAAGAAGTATCTGCCTGTATTTCTCAACATTGAGGACACCATTGATCCTAACCAAATTTCCAACTCCATTTGCAGGTATGCAGCCCCAAACTTACAAGGAACATCCACCATGCTTCACTGTTGGCTGCAGACAATGATGTACCGCTCTCTATCCCTTCAGTGAACAAACTACCTCCTTCTACAGCCAAATATTTAAAACTTTGACTCATCGGTCCAGAGCACCTGCTGCCATTTTTCTGTATCCCAGTTGGAATGTTTTCATGCATAGTTGAGTTATTTAGCCTTGTTTCCACATCAGAGGTATGGCTTTGTAGCCGCAATTATTCCACTTCTTGCCAGACTTCTTGGAATATTAGATGGGTGTACCCGGGTCCAGCTGGTTTCTGACAATTCTGTACTTCTGGCACTGCTGGACATCTTCTGATGTTGAAGGGAAGTAGGCATGATGTGTATTTCAAGTGCTGCATTAAGTTTCCTTGGCTGACCACTGAGTCTACAGTCCTCAACATTGCCAGATCAATTGTATCCTTAATGCTGAGAAATACAGGCAGATACTTATCCATCATGCCATACCATCAGGGAGACATGTGATTGGCCCCAAATCTATTCTGCAGCTTGACAATGACCCCAAACATACAGGAACTATCTTCAGCATAATGAAAAACAAGGAGTCATGGAAGTGATGGTTCGTCTAGGATTACATGAAGAGACAGAAGAATCTTTTGGCAGCCTACATCTACAGAAGATGTGTGGTTAGTTCTCCAAGGTGTTTTGAACAACCTATCTGCCAAGCCCCTTCAAAAACTATGTGCAAGTGTACCTAGAAGAATTGATGCTGTTTTGAAGGCAAAGGGAAGTCACACAAAATATTGATTTGATTTCGATTTTTCTTCTGTTCGCTCATTTTGCATTTTGTTTAATGGTAAATTGGTCTTTTAAATATGCTAATAAAATATTTGTTCGATAAAAAAATACTTGTTGATCTTGCCAGAAATCTTGTGAGCTGACAACTTCTTGTGCTCTCTCTTGCCTTTCCCAACTAGTACCTGTTATCGTGTACCCAGCTCCCTCTCCACATATAATTTTTTTTCTTTTTTGAATGGGTCCCCCTTAAAAATCATACCATTCCCGAAGGGCCTGGTAAGAATTATGGGGGAATACTCACACCATTTTATTTTTATTTTTTACTATCCCCGGGTCCTTTGCTTACATGGTCAAGGATTCCCAGCCATGGATGGAGGTGAGTGATGTCACTGATGGTTTAAGGCCAGCTTCCTTAACAACTATTGACAGTGGGAAGCTGTTACAGTATGTATATTATAGAGTAATTCTGCTACAACACATTCAGCTCCCACCAAATGGGTAAATCCAAACAGCGTACATCCAAACAGCCAAGGTTTGGACAAAACCTTAGGGTGAATTCACACTGCTGCTGACAGTAAATCGCAGAGCAGCCAGAGTGATTCAGCACTTCGACCACTCTGAAATGTTGGCTGGCTAGGGGGTCCAGCACACCGCATGGTTCCCTTTGTTTTTTTGCTTTGTATCAGCTTTATTTGAAGTGTACAAAACATACACTTTGTTCACTGCAGTGCTATCCGGGCCAGTGCGCTGAAATAATATGCAGCATGTCTGTATTTTATCTCAGCATTAAGCTGCTTTACAGTGTGAATGGGACACATAGGAAACAATCGTTTCCTGTGTGTCCCTGTGGCGCCAAATGTAAAAACCATGTCTAATGACAGACACAGGTAAAATCATACTAGTAGGTGCGCCAAGAGATAGTATCCAATGAAGAGGGAGCAGTCACATAGAGACCAGATTGTGCTAAATTTGAATATGCAGTTAGTAAGGTAAATTGCAGTAACGCTTGTAGTAACACTGATAGTAACACTCCGTTCTTACACAGCATATGTTCAGGTAGTGCAAACATTCAGGCAATTAACCAGTTTCCGCCCGCCCATTGTGACAGAAAATTGCAACGTCAAAAAACTTGTCATGCCTCTTACTAAATACCTTGGTCTTGCCAAAAAGGGGTTGTTTGGAGGTTATTTGTACTGTTTTAAGGGCCTCAAAAATTAGATCAGTACATCAGGATTGATCAATTTCCAAATATACACCAAAGTTTGTAGACACTATAACTTTCACTCAAACCAACTTTTTGTTATTTTTTATTTACCAAAGTCATGTAGCAGAATACATGTTGGCCTAAATTTATAAAGAAATTTGATTTTATTGGATATGTTTTATAACAGAAAGTAGAAAATGTCAGTGTTTTTTTTTTTTTTCTGTCTTGTTATGTTTATTATAGCAAAAACTAAAAATACCCATGGTGATCAAATACCACCAAAAGAAAGCTCTGTTTGTGTGAAAAAATATATATATTTCATTTGCGTTATACAGTGTTATATGACCGCACAATTGCCAATTTTTGTAGCACGAATAGAAAAAAAATGGCCTGGTCATGAAGGGATACAACTTTCCAGAGGTCAAAAGGTTAATGGCTTAGGTAGCAGCATAAAGCACATAGTAGGACATTGATTTGTAACAACAGGTCACTCAGCAATTACACAGTAATGCAGCAGTATTTCACACAGACTCATTAGTAAGGCACAGTTTCAGGGAAGGTCTGTTTTACCCTGGACAGCATCTGCTGGAGGGGTGGCTGCTTGGAAACACACTAACAGCTCTTCTAGGCTGAACATAGTACTGTGGCAGTGGTTTCCAGCAAGCAGACAGAAGAGGAGGATCATTGGTGTCCCTATACTGTCCCTCCTCAAAAGAGAAACTTTCCTGCACCCAGGCTCACCTTAACAAGTGGGGAACCTGTCCTTATCCTGTCCACTCACAAAAAGAGATCCAAACTCACTAGGGCACTCCTATTTATTAACACTGCCCCACCTAAGTTGGCCACCAAAGATCATCAGGAATTGCAGCATCTAATCAGACAGCTGCTCTCCTTGAGACATCTATGGACTCTGTAGGGGAACAATGTTCCTCTAACCCTCCGCGCCATCTCTACAGTGATACATTGTCACCTACTGGATGGAGGACAAATTACATTTACCTACATACTATCATCAAATCAACAGCATGAGATGCTCTAGTTGTTATCCTGTGCTTCACAGTAAAGATGGGTATACATGTTCAGTTTTATTTCATTTAACCCGGGGGTTGAAAGAAAAAAAAAAAACCTGACAGATCCCTGCATCAACCCAACAATGTGTGATGCAAGGATCTCTTGAGCTGAGCTATTGTATTCTGATGGGACCATTGACTGCAAGCATTGAGCAAATGATGGTTCTCCAGCAAGACTGTTAGACAGAAGCTGTTTGTTAGACTGGTTTCTGTAGAACAGCCAATGATACACATGTCCTGCTGAACCGGCCGCATTTCAGTGCGTGTGTACCATGCTTAAGATCTGAGATGGTGTTGGGAGGAGGAGTCCTGTACAAACAGCATCTAGTCCTAAATTTTATATAAGTGCTTCCAGTTGGTCTCAGCTGTATAAATATTTTCCAGCAGTTAACATACATTACAGTAACCAAGTATGTAGAAGCAGCATAAAATTAAATTTCATTGTTAGATATGGTGTCATTATTTCCATGAATGCGCTCAGGACATAATCACAAAATCCTAAGACACAGTTTTCTTAGGGAAAAAAAGCTGCATATTAGAACGGGCTATTTGCCAACCTTATATTTCTGGTTCCCATCCAGTTGATGAATGTTATGATTAACTAACTGGAAACTGGGGAGATTGCAAAATATATAAGTCTGCCTCTTAAACATGTTCAGAAATGTACATTTAAAAACACTTAACAAATAAAAATGGCAATCTGTTATTGATATTTTCTCTTTTGCTGGAATTCTTTAATTGTAGTGGTACTAAACCTGACCAAATTATTTCAGTGCATTGTAGCCACTTACCTATAGGCTTGTGCAGTTGTACAGGCTGCTCTCCTGTACTGAAATAGTTTACTCTGATTTCACTGCAGACTGTGAGCATTTCATAGTGTACATTAGAAGCTGCAGTGGGCCAGACAAAGCCCATACCATTTCCTCCCCAGTCAGACTGTCCTTGGATACCCCTTTACGTTTTTGGATTTCATTTTTTTCAGTCAGGGAATTTTAGCATCAGTGTGTTACTCATGGTGGTCTGCATACAAATGCTAAGTGCCTAGCAACTCCCACTCCTCCAGACTGGCATCCATTCATCAAGGCATTTTAGTCTTTGCATAAACCTTCCCAAGAGCCAGTCCACTTCTTGTATTAGAAATTAAAAACAAGGTGCAGGACCTTCATAGTGTAGCATTTGATTAATGTAATGGTTTATTAAAAGTTACCAGCCATGATCTAACTGCATTGCATAAAGAAGAATATAGACCCAGCTATGACATCACTAGGTCACTAGGTCTAAAATAAGGTATGTAATGTAAACAGAATGGTTTCATTAATAAAACAATATATACAAATATACATATATATATACAATTTCTCACAAAAGTGAGTACACCCCTCACATTTTTGTAAATACTTTATTCTATCTTTTCATGTGACAACACTGAATAAATTAAATTTGCTAAAAAGTAGTGAGTGTACAGCTTGTATAACAGTGTAAATTTGCTGCTCAGTTTTAGGGTCTTGACAATCTTCTTATAGCCTAGGCCATCTTTATGTAGAGCAAAAGTTCTTTTTTTTCATATCCTCAGAGAGTTCTTTGTCATGAGGTGCCATGTTGAACTTCCAGTATGAGAGCGATAACACCAAATTTAACACACCTGCTCCCCATTCACACCTGAGACCTTGTAACACTAACAAGTCACATGACACCAGGGAAGGAAAAGGGCTAATTGGGCCCAATTTGGAAATTTTCACTTAGTGGTGTACTCACTTTTGTTGCCAGCGGTTTAGACACTAATGGCTGTGTGTTGAGTTATTTTGAGGGGACAGCAAATTTACACTGTTATACAAGCTGTACACTCACTACTTTTTAGCAAAGTGTAATTTCTTTAGTGTTGACACATGAAAAGGTAGAATAAAATATTTACAAAAATGTGAGGGGTGTACTCACTTTTGTAAGATATTGTATATATATATTGTTTTATTAATGAAACCATTCAGTTTACATTACATACCTTATTTTAGACCTAGTGACCTAGTGATGTCATAGCTGGGTCTATATTCTTCTTTATGCAATGCAGTGTCATTTCTTCAGTGTTGTCACATAAAAAGATATAATAAAAAAATGTACAAAAATGTGAGAGGTGTACTAATTTTTGTGAGATACTTTATATAGATATATACACACACTATATTACCAAAAGTATTGGGACACCTTCCTTGCCTTTACACACACATGAACTTTTTTTTATTTTTTTTTATTTTTTTTTTATACTTTATTCTTTATTCAATTTTATTTCAAAGCTTAACAATTCAATTAAAAGGAGAAACGAATAGTCTTTGTCTTCACAATAAGATTAATAAGTTATCAAAAAATGACAACACATTATGCTGTAAGCGAGTAGAGTGAGAGACCAAAAGGTCAGATGAGCTCCCTTATCCCCCCTTGCTTCACTTGTTTCCTATAATATAAAATTAGCATTACTCCTTAATCCCTCCCCTCTTTTCCACCCCTCCTATTACCCTTCAAGTAATCTCATAACTGAATTCATAGATTGAGCCTCTCAACCATTTCTTTCATTTTGCGTGACTTACATTCTAAATTAGAAAACTTATTGCATCAAATTTATCTAGTATGTCCTTTTCCCTTGTAATTTATCTATTTTAGTTGTTCTCGGGCTCGATTTATATGTTTTTCCCTCCTTAAAAGGGGACCTGTTTTTTTTTTTCTTCAGCCAGAGCCTCCACATCTTATCGAATTCTTTCGGGTTACCTCTTTTTGTTTACACCGCTCTTTCTTTACAGATGGTCTCATTTATTACCCCAATCCAGTCTCTTACTGTAGGGGGTGCCCTCGACTGCCATCTAGTTGCAATGATTTTCCTAGCTTGAAACAAGCATCTTAATATTGCAATTGTGGTGCTCTTCCTCTCCCCCCGTTCCTTCCTATAACCCAGTATGCATAATACAGCATCCATCTCCAATGCTATTCCAAATCTATCGCTCATGGTATTAAGCACTCCCTCCCAGTATCGGAACAGCTTGGGGCATCTCCACACCATATGTATAAGATCACCAGACCCCTAGCATCTGGGGCACTTGTCATCTGATCTTCTGTCAAACTTAAACAGTGGCTTGGGAGTGTAGTAAGCTCTATTTATCAACATCAGGTGGGATATCTTCTGCGGGGGTGAGACCGATACCATCGGTCCCATCTCTAGGATTCTACTCCACTGTTCCTGTGTTATTGCCCCTATATCCCCTTCCCATTTCTCTTTCATTGCATAGTTTCCACCGAATGTTACCTTATTTGCATATCTGTCCATATATTTCGGATATAAGACCCTTAGTGGAGCCTACATGAAGTATACTTTGGATCAGGGGCATTTTATTCCATTTTGAGGATTTTTCCCTAAATTGGGCTTCCAGGGCATGCCCCAACTGTAAGTAGGTGTAAAATGTACATAGCAAATTTGTGAGGTCAGGCACTGATGAGACGAGAAGGCCTGGCTCACAGTTTCTGCTCAAATTCATCCCAAAGGCGTTCTGTTGAAATGAGGTCAGGACTCTGCAGGCCAGTCACTTTCCTCCACCCCAAACTCGCTCACCCATGTTTTTATGGACCTTGATTTGTGCACTGGTCAAAATAATTTGGTGATGCAGGGATTGTGGTGTGGGGTTGTTTTTCAGCAGTTGGGCTTGGCCCCTTAGCTCCAGTAAAAGGAACTCTTAAGGTGTCAGCATACCAAGACATTTTTGACAATTTCATGCTCCCAACTTTGTGAGAACAGTTTGGGGATGGCCCATTCCTGTTCCAACACTACTGCACACCAGTGCTCAAAGCAAGGTCCAAAACTCTCTTGTAGTCACCACAGCAAAGCTATGATGCTCAGCGATTGATGGAATATGCATCATCTTCAAGTTGATACGAAGAATCTACTGGATATGCACAGTGCATGAACAAAGTAATAGGAAAACTATTTTCGTAACAAAAAATGCAATCCCGATTTATCCTCATCTGACAGCAGCCTCAGGGGATCAAAAGTGTAAATGACTTTGAATACCTTCATTCCCATTGATTATATATGAATGAGTTTGAAGGTAAATAGAGCCATTCACATAAATGTAGAAAGCTGAAGTGAGGATAATGGTGACTGACCACTTTACTCACTTCAGAGATCAGAGCTATGAATGGATTTGCTAACAGGCACAATGCCTTTCATAAATGGAAAAATAAATAAATAATTGTAGCACATCACACTGTTCACTTTTTTCTTAAACAAACTTTATTGTAATGTCACTGAGTTCTTTTAGCCACAGCAGTAGACTGCTTCACACTGCGCTGCACTAAAAAAAGTAGTGGGTGTATTACTTTTTGCAGCGCACTTCACCACAACACGATGGTATGAACTAGCCTGCTAGAAGACAAGGCATTTTGCGGTGGGACAGTAGTGGGACTGTGCTGGAATAGATACCCAACACATCATACAGAAACTGGTGTGACTCCGCCCTCACAAATTATTGCATTTTTTTGTATTCTATTATTTAATCTAATTTAACATTAAAGAAACAAAGTCCAAGTAGCAACTTTTAAAATTTAAAGGAACATCAACACAAGCATGTACCCTGTGTTAAAACAGTGAACGTTTTATATTTTCTGACCCTTTTTTTCCAGTAACATATTAGCTACTAAATTCTTATCATCATAGCTAGGTCATCAGACATAAACAACCCATCGCTTCTCCCTAGCCCAGGGGTCTCAAACTGGCGACCCTCCAGCTGTTGCAAAACTACAAGTCCCATCATGCCTCTGCCTGTGGGAGTCATGCTTGTAACTGTCAGCCTTGCAATGCCCCATGGGAATTGTAGTTTCACAACAGCTGGAGGGACGCCAGTTTGAGACTCCTGCCCTAGCCTGTGCAACCACACCACTGGGACTGCCATGCATGATCTGCCATTTGTTATTAGCTCTGGCTAACCAGCAAAGACAGACCAGCAGAGGCAGAGAACACAGCACTACGGTGTGCACTTCAGGTCCATGCAAAACCTGATTGACAGTTCTGGAGCTGCACAGTGATTTTGACAAGCAGATGACTGCTGGTGGGAGGGGTTGGGGGGGTAGGAGCCCTCAAGCCTGCCCATAATGAAAAAGGGGGGTTGCAGTTTGAAATCTTTACCGTGTCCAGGCATTGATGGCCACTAATAGATCCTTACCAATTTTTTGATTTTCAAAGATTTCTGCTGTCAAACCTGAAAGATCCATGTCACATTATGCAAAACAATTATCATTTAAATAAAATAAATTTAAATGCTAAATCTAGAATAAATTTAAAATTAACTAAAATTTAAATACTATTACAACTAATCTGGTATCTACACCCAGAAGTATTTATTTTCCCTGAGGCAGTAGTCAGTCCAGCTGTCATAAACGTGGAAATTGCTATCATAGATTATAACCAAGTCATAGGCAGTATACAGAGAATAATGACATGTAATGTTAGTTCAACATCTTTAAAGTACAAAGTGGCATCAGATCGTCAAAATACAGGATTCTAATCACTATGACATAAAAGCAGGTCAGTGCAGTTTTGTGTCAGCTTTTAGGCCTCATGCATACTGGATGTTATAAAAACGCCAGTAGCATTAGTTGTAGCTGTAGAATTCGTTTTTCAGCATTTCTGCAGTACCATTTTTCAGTTGTAGCATTTTTTAGCTTTTTTTAGCAAAACTATACTCCCACAAAAGCTTATGGCTCAAAAACCCTGATAAACACTGAATAGTCAAATATTTATAGCATTTTTAGCATTTTTTGGCGTTTTTAAATTTTATCAGTGTTAGAGCGTTTTTACAGCTGAAAAACTCCTCTTAAAACCCGGTAATTATGGGTTTTCTTACCAGCCAGAAAACGCCCCTGCCACAAAACGCTGATAACAGCCCATGGACACATAGGATAACATGCTGGGGAGTTTATTGGCTGTAGAAAACAACACCTGAAGCCAAAAACAGCAGCTGCAAAAATGCCCAGTGTGCATGAGGCTTTATACTGGAGACCTAGTTTGGCAGACCAATGATGCCTTTCTGCTTTTGTAATGTGTCTACATGCTTTTAAAGGTTCGGGGGTCCTATGAATTGATTTGGACAAATATTAAACTCAATCTTCTTATTCTTCTTGATTATAACTGCCTTCTATGTTTTAATGTTCTGGTAGTTGTGCATATAATAAAAGTGTGAGATGTGGAACGTACTTGTAAAAGTGCCTATGTTGTTACAAAATGTTGTTGTAAAACATTGCTGAAGAAGAATTAGGAAAGACCCAGCTGAGAGATAGACCTGGAACCTGGCAAGGGGTCTAAAAGCATTTTTTTAAAGTTTGGTTTACATTATTCAGATGTTGTAAAACCTATATAAGGCATATCTATAACTAGTGTATGTTAATTTGTTTCACAATCTAGATTGTTTTCTCAAGCTAGATTAGGATAGGCATGCAATATTTGTTTTCCTACAAGGTTTAATCTTTTGAAAAGCAACTCAATGAACCAATGTTATATAGTGAATAACACAAACGTTACTACCATCCTATTCAACCTATTGTAAATTACATATCACTGCAATGAGTAGTTAGTTGCTAACCAGACATGTTAAAAAGGCACAAACTTGTATTTAGAACAGACTTTTTAATGAGAACACTTCTGTAATTAGCTAAGGATTTAGATAAGATTAATGTGTATCCTCATTTTTTTTTCACAAATCTTCTATCATATGAGAAGACCAAAAGAAAAAGCTGATCTGCATGATTGCAGTGATGTACTAAATGCTAGTGTTACATAGTTACATAGTTAGTCTGGTTGAAAAAAAAATCAGTTCATCTAGTTCAAACAATAGAAAAATAAATAATAGAAAAGCTCCATATACAGAATCCCTTTACCAACATTTAAACAAGAGAAAGGTTAAAAAAAAACAACTCTACAAGGCATAGTTCAATTTGCACCTGTGGGAGAAAAATAAGTTCCTTCCTGATCCCCTGAATGCAATTAGATATTTCCTACAATACAGACCAGGAACAGGAATAAAATGTCAAAGTATAAGGGTGGCCATACATGAAGCAAAATGTGGCTGGTTCAGCAGGGACTAGCTTAATTTCGATCCATGTATGGGTAGACCTCTGTACAACCAGCCTTTTGAGTTTTTCCCAAACGTTCAGTGCTGTTGGTTCACTGCTGTGAGAATACAATAGCGATTCCCCCATTGATCTTGAATCTGTAGATGGGGGCATTGGGTATTTTTTTTAAATCAATAATGTATGGCCAGCTTAACAGTTTGTTCTTTGCAATTAGGAAAGAGGAAGTCACGTGCTAGGCATTAATATACGGTATCTCCTAGACAGTACCTACAATATTTGCCTTCGAGGTCATGGCAATGTTGTCTTCCAGTCTCTAACAGGTGGCAGTAGAGTTGGGAGCAGAGTCAACTAAGATGCTGTATAGTGAAGATAACAGCTGGGCTTGTGCACAGGGCCTCAGTCTTACCACATTAGGTAAAATATTTGAACATGTCCTCCTGGATTCTGAATGGCTGAACAACCTGTGTGTACGCTAAATACATTGTCTAAAGATGGTGCCTTAGTAAGGTAACCTACTGACTAGAAAGTAGCTTCCTTAAAAGTATGTTGGCAGCTGCCTATGGGGACTGCAAATAATTGTAATACTCTTGCACTGATAAAGATCATGTTCAAAATAATTTTGTTATAAACTGTGCATGTAAATATTGTTAATGAGCACTGTAGCCAACCAGCAGAAGGCAGTGAACATAGATTACTGATATTGACCCTGATCTCTATGGGACTAACTCTGATCTATAATATATTATCTCTAATCTCTGTGGGGTTATCTCTATGTCTGTGGTATAGCTTTGCAGTTGTAATCATGGTATGTGCACTTATGTCTAGAGTAGAGATGAGGGAATATGAGTAAGTTTGGTTCAATGATCTTGTTTCCCATGTCTATGGGGGAGTTAATCTTGTTATTTAAATCTGGACTTTTGTAGGGCTAATAAGCCAGATATTGTCAAACAAAAGTCATAGGAAGCCAGTCACTGCCATAGGGGAACACATCCAATGCCCAAAAAATCTGACTTTCTTCTAATACAAGTGGACAATATGGCTGCCACGAGCACACCCATTTATAGAAAGGGGGCTGGGTTTTCTATTCCTTCAAATATCTAGCTCTTGTGACCTAACTGATTGGGGAAAAGGCTATGCACTGTATTATAGAATGTTTCTTCATTCTGGTCTGAACCTGCAAAGTTTTTGGTCAAAAGGGGCTAACCCAGGCTCTCAGTGGATCATTGAGAGCCTGAGCTTGGTGCCGGTGCCGGTCAGGCATCTGGGTGTTCTCTGACCATATGGTTGGGATCTTTCCTGAGCCTGGACCAGCTGAGTTTCTTCGGCCAACACTGGGCTTTAGCCTGGTTTGGCTTGAAAATGGGTCACAGGAGAGCGAAACAAACTGTACTTCTGTGATCCATAGAAAAAATATGGCCAAAAAAGCTTTGCCCATACTTTTCCTTTTAATATGCTTTATTTTTCATTACATTTTAAAAAGTGTTTTAAGAATACAGTCACTGGTGTCTCTACTACTGCCTTATGCCGCGTACACACGGTCGGAATTTCCGATGGAAACAGTCCGATGGGAGCTTTTCATCGGATTTTCCAACCGTGTGTATGCCCAATGGTCTTTTTCTGTTGGATTTCCGACAGACTTTGGATTGAGAGCCTGTTCTTAATTTTTCCGACAGAAAACCTTTCTATTGGATTTTTCGATCGTGTGTATGCAATTCCGACACGCAAAATTCCGATGCATGCTCAAACAATTTGACGCATGCACGGAAGCATTAAACTTCCCTTTTATAGTGCCGTCGAACGTGTTGTATGTCGTGGTGTTATTGACCATCGGAATTTGGTGTGACCATGTGTAGGCAAGACAGTTTGAGCGAAATTCCGTCGGAATTCCGACGGGAAAACCAATCAGAGCTTTTTCCGACGAAAATTCCGACCGTCTGTACACGGCATTAGACTTAATCTGTTTTGTTAATACGTGATGATCACATGACTCCTAAGGCTTTACTAATCTAAGGCTTTACTAATCTTGTTGTGTCACTTTCTGTATTTCTGACTACAAAACTACATCTTCTTGTACATAAAGCTTTCTGAAAGCTCCAGTGTACCGAACAAAAAATTTGAAAAATGTTCTTAATGATCATGAATATCTTCTATTACATTGGGGTGTCCCCTAATTACAGTTTTTACAGATACATTTGGATTAGTTGCTTTGTATCCCCTCACCAGAATAATCAAAGGGCGAGGGTACAAACGATACCTAGGCATCAGAGAGACAAAGTAAAACAAAGATGTTGTCTATTGGAATCAATCAATACCAGAGTGAACAATCAGGATGTAGACTGTGATTCCTGCATATACAGTATAGTTTCATACAATTTTTTTACAATTACAACTCTCAATATAATTATTACTTTTCTATAATTATACATACCTATGTTTTTTTTTAACAAGTAATTTTTTAATAATGAATATACAATTTACAGTACTATCTATCCAGGCCACTCTGAAAGTATAAAGTGCTATTTTCCTATAACACAGAGAAAACCAAGGTATAGACCTCTAAGCTATATAATGAGTAATGCATGGTGACAATGTTTATTAGTATACATTTATTATTACATATGTGTTTAGTTTTATGAATAACTCTGAAAAGTGTTGTTGACATTTCTTTTGTCATGTAATTCTGTGCTTTATCTAACACAGATAGATACATCTCTGTTGGCATCTCGGAACAAATGTTGATGCTTTCGGTTGATCAAGGTCATTCTTTTGTTCTTGCAAACAGTTAAAACTACAAATGTGTTGCAATAAAATGCAATGAAATGCATGTACTAATGTGATTTTTTTTCTAATCTGGACTGCTGAAGAATATTTATAGATTGTATGCTTCAGTAGGGATTGAAGTATGCATCATGATTACTGACAGTGCTTCTTATTCAGATACTAAATAGAGGTTCCTCATTTCAAAGAAAAAAGTTTAACAGGAACCATGTCGGCCTTTCTAGATATGGCAATGCAAAGAGCACAAATGTGACACATACAGGGAAGTAAGTGACAGCAACCAATTATAATAACATTTGTACGGCCCTGACTAAGGTAAAATATATTCTTATAAGCCGCAATAGATTCATGTATTTTGCAGATCACCATTGCTCTTTGCTCTACCTTACTGAGTGAATCCATAATATCTCAGAATTCTTATTAATCACAAATAGGCTATGGTTCCACTTTAACAGGAATATGTCTTATGCCCCATACACGCGGTCGGAAATTCCGACCACAAAATCTGTCAGATTTTTTCCGACGGATTTTGTCCGACACTGGTGTTGCATACACACGGTCGGACAAAGTTGTCGGAAAATCTGATCATTCTGAACGTGGTGACGTTCGTTGCGTACGACGGAACTACGTAGAGGCTAGTAGCCAATAGCTTTGGTCTTGTAATTTGATCTGAGCATGCGTGGCACTTTGTCCGTCGGAATTCGCTACACACGATCGGAAAAAGTCCGATCGGACTTTGTTATCGGAAAATTTGAGAGCAGGATCTCAAATTTTTTCCGACGGAAAAAGTCCGATGGCGCCCACACACGGTCGGATTTTCCGACAACATGGTCCGATAGGACATTTTCCGTCGGAAATTCCGACCGTGTGTACGGGGCATTAGTCATTTTTTTTTTAAAGCTGAACTCCAGGCAAACAGTCAAATACACAGATAGAATGTATATACAGTATAAGAAATGCTTTACCTGATTTATAATTTCTGTCCACCAAATTTTGAGATTTACACAGTCTTGGCACATAGTACAGCCTGCCTGGAGACCTGACTTTTTTCTACGGCAGTTAATAATTACAACAATGTCTTGTTCCTATCCAAGCCTGTGACGAGGAGAGGGACAAGAAGTAGCTGAATGGCTTTTTGTTTATGCTGCTTCTCCCCCACCCAATCTGAGCTCTTCTGTACAGATGAATGCAAAAGACGTAACTTTAACAAGTCACATTCAAAAATACATAAATATTATTATTAAAATTAGACTCTAGGCAGAAAGAACAGCAATTTAATGTTTTATGCAGTGTACAATATATATATATATATATATATATATATATATATATATATATATATATACACAAGAGTTTAAATAATAAAAGAACAAATTTCAAGGAGTGGAAACTGCATTTATTTAGTTTTCGGCATACTCCCCTGCTATATTGCTATATTTAACTAATGCCTGAAAAGCTTCATAGAAAGATTTGTCAGTACGCCTGATCCATCCTAGGACAGCCTACTTCACTTTGTCATCAGTGTTGAAATGCTGAACTCCGAGGAACCAGGCTGTTTTTTCCGCAGACGTGTATGCATATCACTTAGAACGCGACTTCTCGAAAATGCAAATGTTCGTGAATGATTGTGTTCACGGTTCCCACAGAAAGGTTCATCTCTGCAATTTCATGACAATGCTACCACTCTACAAGACTCTGGTCTGGCTGCACCTGGAGTATGCCGTCCAGTTCTGGGCACCAGTCCTCAGGAAGGATGTGCTGGAACTGAAGAGAGTATAAAGAAAGGCAACAAAACTAATAAAGGGTCTGGAGGATCTTAGTTATCTGTTTTAAGATTTTTTTTAAAACCTAACAACTTGAAGCCTAAACACTTTTTAAGCAAGTACAGAATTTTTTTTTTACTTTTAGAATACATATTTTTGCTGAATTAAAGCTGAAGTAAACCGCCAGAAAAATAAATAGCAATTGCCCCCCCCCCCCCCTGCATTTTTAAGTCATAATACAGTATACCAGTATGTAGAGCATACTAGCACAATAATCACAGACTTACCTGGACCTGGAGCCCTCCAGAGCAGCGCTATCATGTCTCCCAAAGCTGCCATATTCACTTGGTCCTCCTTCCGGGTTCACGGGCTCCGGCTGTATGAATGGCCAAGGTCGCAGGGACATCATCTCCTGGCTCTGGCACAGACCTCTGAAGGTCCAGGCATGGTATGTCGTCGAGTGCATACACCAGTGACGTCATCAGCTGCATATTGTGTGAATATCTCCTAAACAGTGCAATTTTAAGAGATATTTACTGTACCTACAGGTAATCCTTATTATAGGCTTACCTGTACTGTAGGTACAAGTTGAAAAGTGGAGTTTAATTCCACTTTAATAAAAGCTAATCATTGTAAGCACCCTTGTCAGTGATAAATGGTTTTTCTCATCCCTCTACCTTCTACTTTTGCTGCACAGTTTTGTCTGTTAAAGGAAGTTAAAAAATAACAGACTTACTGGCATGATGAACAGGCAATAAAACTATATTACAGGTAGAGACTGCTTTGTTATTGATAGTGACAGCAGACTGCATCATGTATGACATTTTTCATTTTGCCTATAGTACCATTTTATTGTTTATTTGGAATATAAAATAGAAATAATAGATGCATGCAGTATAGATTCCCATTTTGCATTCTGAATTTTCCTTGTATTTCAAATAGCCAATTTGTGAAAATAGATTGATTTTTTTTGAAGAATAGCTGTAAAGTTTCTTAATTTCAGTTATGAAGAAATTAACCAAACATTGTCCAGATACATCTCCTTGTTTTGTAAAATTAACAGTTTGCTAGTATCCTGAGATACATATGAGGAAGGTGGTGTCATTCATATTTCAAAGAATTCTATTATTCTTACCATAATTATTATTATATATTATTCCTACTATTTAATTATTCAAAAATTTTATTTTTCCAACTTTGACCATGATTCTTCCTGGCAGATAGGAAAAGTCAAAGTGTACTTCAGAATTTCAAATCTGCATAATAGTTTCATACCAGTTTGAAGCCATTGGATCAGCATGACTGATAGGCAGTTTATATTTTTACAAGAGATCAGCCTTCTTGGATATATTCTTTGTACTATTCTCTCATTACAGGTTTCCTTTAACAAATGAACAATATTTTCTGTTGGACCCATCTGTGCAAAGGACATTGGGGTTACTGGGTAGACACTAAGGCAAACAAAAGGACAGAGCAAGTTTTCCCTGGCGTATGTTGCTCTACAACATTTAAAGGACATAATCCTTTTTGTTGTCCATGTATTTAATGATTTTTCCCAAATAAGGAGCGGAATATGTTATTATTAATCAAGCAGAAGGCAAAAGTGACAGGACACAGTGGGTGATTTCTAAGTTTGGCAAACACAGAATGTTGTTCCCTGTTATTCATTAACCATGTCAATCCTGAGTGAGCAGGGAGCTTACAACAATGAAAGGTCTATTCCTGGCACTGTCAACGAGATGTATCTCACATGTACAGTAACAATAACTGATGAGACTTTGGCCAGCCTAGCTACTAATTAGGATATTTTCAGCTAATTTAACTTTGATATACAGTAATTTGGAATTAAGTATAATTCCATGATTTAATGTAGCCATATACTGTAAGAGAATGCCGGGACATTGTGATAATGGTAGCCCCAAACATTAAAGATAAATTAACCTTTGTGTTTAAAATAAGGGTTAAAGTCCCAATCACACAATAATGCTGTGGACTGCAAAATGTTTTAAAGCATAGAGGTGAATTGCATTAAGCAGCCTATTTAAAATGAATGCACTGCAATGTACCTCAATCTGAACAAAAAAGGTCCTGTGCATTGCAGTGCTCTTTAACACAGATGTGTTGCAGTGCACCGTAGATGTGCATTAGGGTGCAAGCAACACACCGCAGCACACATGTGTATTGTGCGATGACATAATGGTGTGAGTGGGACCTAAATGTTAATTTGCTACTTGTAATTTGTTAATTTTCCTTGTCAAAAATTTTTATTAATTGTATGTTCAATGACAAGAATAATAACAGTGTAGCGCTGACACTTGACTTATGCCTCGTACACACGGTCGGTCCGACGGAAAATGTCCTATTGGAGCAAAGTTGTCGGAAATTCCTACCGTGTGTAGGCTCCATCTGACCTTTTCCGTCTGATTTTCTGACGGACAAAGTTTTATCTCCTGCTCTCAAATTTTCCGACAACAAAGTCCTATCAGACTTTTTCCGATCATGTGTAGCGAATTCCGACGGACAAAGTGCCACGCATGCTCAGATCACATTACAAGACCAAAGCTATTGGCTACTAGCCTCTACGTAGTCCCGTCGTACGCAACGAACGTCACCACGTTCAGGATGATCGGATTTTCCAACAACTTTGTCCGACCGTGTGTATGCAATACCAGTGTAGGACAAAATCCGTCGGAAAAAATCCAATGGATTTTGTGGTCGGAATTTCCGACCGTGTGTACGGGGCATAAGTGTGTGCTATATATGTAAATTTAGTTTTCCAGAACTGTAACAGAGTTCTGGGGGTTAATTGTACAGGTCTTTTTGCTTTGGCATCAGTTTGGCTGGGCTGTACTGAAGTTCTGCCTGGTCATAGGTGCAGTAAGGCACTTGTGACAGGCTGAGAACCAAGCCTGGTTGGACGTGTTAAATACCAATATTTCCCAGAGCCAATCAGTGGGCGCGTCTGGCCCTTCTGCGTAGTCTGGGAAGGGGCATTTAAGGTGCTGAAGTCACGTGTTCAGTGTCCGGCTGCTGCTTTGAATCCTGGTTCCGGTCCGGGTCAGCCCTGTGAGGGGTTCCGGACTTAGGAGTGTCTGCCGTCCCCGCAAGCACGGTCATCCTGACCAGCCCCAGAGGCCCTTATGGTCTGGGGTAGGGATCCGTCCGTTCCCGAGCCTCGGAACTGGCTAGTTCGAGGCCCAGTAACTGAAGGAGGATTCGGAGGTGTCCTGGTGTGCTCTCGGCATTGGAGGGACACTGCAACTTGTACACGCGACCAGGGGAGGACTCTTCGGAGGAGGGCCAAGAAGCTGCCTGCTCGGTAAAAAGCCTGGGAGCTGAGATTGTATGGACACTAGAGAATCCACACTTTTCACAGTATCGCCAAGAAGGCTGAGAGATCCAGGTACTGTGGGAAAGGTTCCTATTTGTCTTCAGTTACAATCTAGTCTGTGGCAGAGACTTTGCAAAGTTTCCGGATCACGTGTTGGCTGCTAAATCTATGGTTAGAGGTTTATCCAGAAGTGAAGCGCCCAGTTGCGAGTGGCTACACTCTGGGCTAACTAAGAGACATTCAGTGGATGTCAGCAGTTCAAAGTGCCTGAGTTTTATCACCCGTGCCCTCTATTCCCACCTGAGACTGTGTTATAGTTGGATGTTACCCCTGCAAAATAAAAATCCTAAAAAGGATTTTTGTGTGTCAGCATTTAAAGTTGCTGGGTACTAACCCTGGGAACCCCTAGACAACAACCGATGAGTTACGAGGAGGTAATTGGTAAGCCCAGAAAAGTCAAGGTCGCCCCTAGGGGTTATGGCTGCTACAACAGTATATAGTAGAGAATATTAACAACATAAGAAAGCTGATTAATATATAAACTGTGAATATAAAGATATGTATGTAATAATTATACAAACATTTGATTATTCGAATAAGTCTGGGGGTTTAGTATGGGTTTATATACCAAGAAAAAAAAAATACATACTGTAATATTGAGTAAAACCCTTTATATATATTATAGTTTAATGATTAATAATATTTATATTTGATAGAATATCGAGTTTTAAAAGAAAGGTAAAGTACGAAAAGGTAATTTGTTGATTTTATTCCTTCAGTGCAAGGAAATAAAAAAAAAAAAAAAGAATCCAATGCAGTACATGCCTGTGTATGCACATACCGTATCTCACAAAATTGAGTACATCCCTCACATTTTTGTAAATATTTTATTATATCTTTTCATGTGACAACACTGAAGAAATTACACTTTGCTTCAATGTAAAGTAGTGAGTGTACAGCTTGTATAACAGTGTAAATTTGCTGTCCCCTCAAAAAAACTCAACACACAGCCATTAATGTCTAAACCACTGTTGCTCCTCCTATCCCCAGCTCTTATGCAACCGAGAACAGAAGGAACAGGGGGAAAGTGATCACTTATAAAAATTGCCTTTCATTTCAAGTTTAAACGGAATGGGTTGTTTTACAAGGTAATTGTTTACAATCACTTTAATAGAAACTATAAGTGGCTATTTTAATACTATGCAGCCACAGTCTGCTGTTGTCATTAGTAAATCTACCCTCAGAAATGCCATGCAGCCATTGCTGGAGAACATGTAGATGGGAAAAAGGCACCAGATAAACAAAGGATGAAAAAAAGAAAAAAAAAAAAAATGATTTTAAAAAATAGAATTTTTTTTATTATTCACAGTCTGAAAGCAAACTAAATGTCATTAGGTTAAGATTTACAGCTACTTGAAGTGAATCCTGTAATTATACTGAACAGGTTAAAAAAGGTTTAAAAGACTTTAAAGTGAACCTGTGGCCAGATCTTGCATACTAAATTGCTTACATGTTCTGAACAAACAGTAAAAGCACTTTACAACAAGCCCTCATTTATCTGTATATCAATAAGCATTGTGAAAAACTAAATTTTCAAAGTTCACAGCAAAGGCAATGAATGTGTTGAGTTCTGTTTTATTACTGCCCGCCAACATGACATGGGGGATACGTTTTGTTGCAGCATGTGTACACCTCCATCCAGCTGCCTTTGCAGCTTAAGGGAGAACAGTTGGAGACTTAACAGCGTGTTTTTACTGCCCACAAATGTAAACAAGCCCTAAGAAACCAACTGAAACTCAATTTTTGAATCTGTGTTGTAATGTTTGAAGATCTTTGAGACATGGTAACTTCACATTAAAAGCAGATACAGAGTTCAGGGATGATATGGTTTAAAGCAATTTACTTGTTGTTGATAATATGTGTATACTTATGTCCATAGTTTGGGTACTTAGAAGGATAACTGTATATTTAAAACAAAACAAAACAAAAAAAATAAAAAATAAAGCAAGAACAAGGACACTTTGGGCCACTAAGTAAACAATAGGGATGAGCCAAACTGCCCTGGGTTCAACTTGAGCAGGGTTCAATGAATTTCAAAAGAGTTTGGATGCCAAAACTGGCAAAGGCAACTGGAATAAAATC